>CM046309.1:13239504-13977744 GCA_025267735.1 Mactra quadrangularis
TAAAATCATGTTTAGCTTGAACAAGCATTAAGCAAGAATAATATGATTTGTGTCAAATCAAAGCCGACGCCCTGACCTTTAGAAATATATGTTAAGAAAAAATCTTATTTTTTCGGTTTGACAGTATTAAAGTGGTTCACGTGTCAGAACGTTTGAAAACGATGGGTATTGTGCAGTGGTGGTCTGTTGAATACAGAAATAATATAATAAGACTGAAGAGATATTTGTTGTTTCGTTTTTGCTTTTAATGAAATAGAATTATGCTGGAATATGATTTTATAATGCAGATTGTCATGCTGTACATCATCTCTTATTAAAAATGTAATTTGCGGCAACAGACCTAATTAGCCAACTTTTCCGGACTTGTTTCTTTAACAATAATCGGTTTAATGTCTTATCCTTGCATATTAAATGCATGAAACTGTCAAAATGTGATATTTTATTTACTAAACGACTGTTGAAAAAAAATATTTGTATTAATAATAGAGTGACCAAATCATATGACAATGTGTCGTAAAACCAAATCTTACTTATAAGTAATATTTATTTATTAGTTTACTTTGGCAAACTCGTTTAGAAAGTTTTCCTTGACCTAATTCTAACAAGTACCTGCCTTCCCTCACTGAGGAGCTGGTAACTTTGCTACATATGACAGATTAAAGGCCATAAGCCAATTTTCCTGGAAAGTATGACCAGCCAAAACCGGGCCGAACCTTGAAACGTGATGTGTGTTGGGATCAGAATCCAGGACATTTGTCCGAATGGCTACAGGGTTATCAAATCTCTTGATTTGCTGTACTAAACGCATGTTAAAATGTGGTGAGCTCCCATATCAACATTACGAAACGCATAAGCTGGTTTGTCTTAAACTTTGCTATTATACAATTGAACAGTAAAAATTCAGGTGGACTGGTATGTGCTGTAAGCGTGTATGGCATACTTTTGATAATTGTTTTAAAGTGGGATATTTTTTAGACATTTTCTGAGGGTTTTTTTGTACCTTTACACAAAAATTGTAGTATAAAAGTTGTTAACAATTTAAGGGTCGAAACTTTATTGAATATATTGAGAATGTTATTTACAGTAATTCTTAATTACTGTTTGACTGTTTGGACATATCAGAAACATTTATTATATCTTTGTTTTAAACTAGATTATAAATTACAAAATTGATACTGGCAAATATGTATTTTGTTGCATCTATTGACTTCACAAAAACGTTTAATTAATAAAACTTAGAATAAAAGGTAGTATGTATAAGATATATGTATTCATCGGTAAAACTAGAGTTAATGTACATACTCAAATCAGTGACGAATTTGATTGCATGTTAGGTGTAAGACAAGGGGACTGTAGTTCGCCTATCTTATATGCCATTTTAAATGAAATTGAGGATATGCTTTTCAGTTATTTAGTCTTGCTGGCATTAAAGTTGATATGTTTGACATATTTTCATTTTATATGTTGTTATTTTCGCTAAAAGTAGATGCCAGTTACAACTATAAATACATCTGATTTCCCTTTTATAAGAAGGATATACATATAAATTACATTTCATAAGTACAGAAAACATAAAATGTAGATTTTGCAAATAACATTACCGTGAACAGATGATATGACCGTGAACAAAAAGCATGACAATGAATTAATTACATGGCATTGAAACAATTACAGAACAGTGAAAATATACATGGAAATAAGATGAAAATAGACAAATTACATGAATGAAGTACATGACACAGAGTACATTACACGACAAAGAACAAGTTATATGACACGACAAAGAACATATTACATGACACTTAATGAATTACATGACAAGTGAAAATAATATATGAAAATGAATAGATTACACGAGAAGGACCAAAATACATGACGATAAATAAATTAAACAACGACGAAGAAATTACACGACAATGAATAAATTACAGGGCAATAAATGAATAACACTACAATGAACAGATTAAATGACAATGAATAAATAACAAGACAACGAGCAAATGCATTATAATAAAATTACAAGACAGTGAATTAATTCATGATAATAATGATAGACAATAAATAGACACATATATGCATTTCCTTTTGTGCAATTCAATGAAACCATAAGCTTTATGTACAGATTTTATATTATTTTATGTCAGAAAGGTACCAACAATTTCTTCACTGTTGAGACCAAAACTCTGACAATTCAGGATCTGCTTCAGTACGACTGATTATTCCGCGGTGATGGTAACCAAGAAATTTTGTTTACAATTCGCTTCCATTCAAATTTAGTTGGGAATATTGAGTTATGTATTTAGTTTACATACCCAACTTTTAGACCCATTAAGAGTTTCACTGTTTGATACAGTCATATAGCACTGATCGTGGGTACATCAGTATTGCGATACTACAATCTACACGCCATGACCCCATGTTGTGATCGATAAGATAAGATAAGGATCATAGACCACGATCATGGTCATAAAGAATTTAATTTTCTATCGGGGGGGGGGGTAATCCCTTGAAGACAAATGCATGTATTTATGTATTATTGTCCATTGTGTATGAGGTGTAAATTAACAGATAAATATGTCAGTTCTTTAGAGGTGACATTTTGTATACACGACAGTAAGTTAAAACAAAATTGACAATCGTAATATTATTTGTTAGAATGATAATTATATATCAGCTTATTTTTAAATCACTTAATTGTCCATCTATTAATTTTGATAGGCTGTATTTTTATTGTAACAATAGTTAAATGATAAATTTACATTGCAACAAATTATTCAATAATCATCTTTATGATTAAGACGTCAGTAACTGTATTGTGTTTCGTTTTTCCGTGGCAATATTTTACAAGGACTAAAATGTCCATGCATTAAAAAGGAACAAACAGTAAAACATTTCACATTTTTAATGAAATTGTTTTACAAGAATAAAGTATTATGTAAAAACGTTTTATGGTATCAATAATTGAAGAAATTATAATTATAGAGGTGAAATTAAAACAATAGCATGTCTTTTTTCAGTTATTATTATGCCGCCAAAATAATTAATTCATGGTTCGAAGTATTCATTTATCTGACAGATATAAAGACTAAAGTAAAAAATTGCTGCGAAATGCAGCAAAGTGATTGTCACGGCAAACAAAAAAAGTATAATTTAAAGGAAACTCAAAAAGCATTATATTGAATTGTCATGTTAAGGTTTTTCAGTAATAAAAATGTAACTTGTTATAAAAAAGTTTCCTGTTCATATGTATTATTTTCGTTCCAAGAGCCTAGTAAGATTCTCCATACCAGTTAGATCGAGAATCTTGATAACCTTGGAGTACGAGAATGGTCTGGATCTAGACACCATCTTTATTCCGATAAGATGTTTGGTTTCAGTTGAATTTATTTCCTGTAATTCATATTTGCATGACGCTTAAAAAGATCGGCAAAAGTAGGGTTGGGCAAATATTAACTTTTTTTAAAAGGTGCAAACCAAACGGGTGTTTTTTATGGCCAAATTATGTGCTGAGTCTGAATTTCATAATTAAAATTTTCTACGATGACGTTTTAGGTTCACTTTTTGCGAAAATTCAAAATGGCCGCCAAAATGGCCGATTTCGGTTCTGCGAGACAATATAATGTTGTCACTATAGCTTGTAATATATCATTTTATAGGTTTTATGGTTGATAAACACGTTTTTGATGTTAAAATACCAAAAATAAGTAGTGGAAGCTTAATTTATTGATAATTTATACAATATTTCGGCAAGACAATACATATTTTCGATTATTCTGTAAGACAATTACAAAATATGCTACATGATCAAAGAGTTTGCTTTAAAACAATGTCTATATTAAGCAAAACATCATTTTCTAGATTTATGTTTTTGGTTTAATTTGTTTTTAGGGAGTATTTCCATTTTGAGTTTACTGTCTTTTTTATGTGTCGCATTTGGTGTAAATGCGACACAGTTGTGGCTCTTAGATATCTTACTTCACATATCAATCGTTTTTATGTTTGTGAATCCTTAGCGAATCAACTGATTTCAGTGTGAATGGACCAATATTAGTTTGTTCAAAATATAATTCAGCAGATAGATATCTTTCTTTTGTTTTTGTCACTCCATCAAGTATGTGAGCATATAACATATCTTAATCATGTAAGCGTTTATAGTGATTGCCTCTCTATGCAAGTTCGAAGGCTCTTGTGATGGACCGGTACTTTTTACATGTTACATATCAGCTCTCAATCAACTCAACAGATAACAAGCATATCTATAAGTCCATGCGGACAACAACAGGATAATCTTCAATATACAGGCTAGAATCCATCAAACTAAAACTAATCTCAACAACTTGATAGATGCTTAATGATATTTTAAATTGAATGACAACTTTAAACATGAAAATGAACCTTATTTAGAAGGAAAAAAATGTGTATAAAACTACACAACAATGTCTAAATGGACCTTATATAGCATGAAAGAAGGTGAAAAATGCGCAATACCTTTGTGTTATTATGGCCAGATCACTTCAACTTAACCTTACATCACAAAGGAGTATCAGCTTTCACATAAGCAATTACATATCTAAAGACTTATAAAACATAGGCACTTGACACAGAAATCAATGGAAGTATTTGTGCATGGTCTTGTACACTCCACTCCCACATTGACTTTTGCATGGTTTAAACATTGTACTACCAGCCTACCAAATCAAAAGCTGCAACGGATTCAAAATTGTACTGATAGAGTGGTCTTGATAACTTCATTAGAGCAACCGGAACTGTGCTCCTAAAATCTCCATAGACTATCAATTAAAGTTAGAATCATGTCTGAAGTCCTTCTAATGACCTTGCACCATGTTACTTTAGAACCTTTTCGTCCAAGTGAGATCTCGAGGTAATTTTTGGCTTCGATATCAAAGTTATATATGCTAACTATGCTATTTTCACCTCTGTCATTATTAATTTCTAACATTTCCATGCATGGAAAAGGAATATATTTGTCTAAAGGTTCATAACTTTTTAACAACTATGAAATCAAGACTTCATATACATGTATAAATGTACAGATACAGCTAGTAAAAGCTTGTTCGAGTAATCTTCAACTTAATAGAATAATTTCAAAATTAAATTTTTATGATTAAGGAAAACATTTACAATATCTGCAATGCATCAAAATCTATAAACAGTAAAGCATTTAAAACCAGTAGATGGTTTGTTTTTTAATTATTAATAACAGTTTAAAGTCATTATACAATAAAACAGAAAGAGCGGCATAGCTTAATGAATGCAATTTGGTTATTGCTATTAAAGCTAGTATGTGTATTCTTAATAAAGGTGATGAAAATTCATTCTTAGTAGCATTTGCCCAACCCTAGCAAAAGGGAAAACGTATTCTTCCAGAACAGAAGCTATTTACATGACTTATCGCTTCTGTTCAGTCAAGTGCTCCTTACATTGCTTACCAATCCGTGTGACTATTGGTTCCCAAAAGTGATCTGGATAATAAGGGACGATCGTTGGTCTCAGGCCAAAATGAAAATCAAAGTACATAAAAAGAGGCCTTTTAACCGCAACAGCTACTTCCCAAGAACAAAACATGACGTAACCAATTAGAAAGTTCGTCCACAGATTAGCCCATACCGAACTGTCCAGACGCAGTAGGATGTAGATTTGCTATACAAAATATTTTATCTTTACATCTGCTCGATCTATAACCTGGTCCGTAACTCTTACGCTCTTAAAATTAACTGGTCCCCTACACTTAATCATAGTTTTAAAAAGATCGCCAATAGAACTCAATTAAAGTAAGAATTAAAAGTCAAAGTTACACGATTATGCTTTTTTATTTATACAGTCCGCTAAAACGGACAAAAAAGTATGTTATTAAAAAATTACATTTGAATCCTATCAAAATTGTTTTCAAATGATTAAGTCTCTAATAGTTGAAATATATAATATTTACAACAATATGTAATGAAGCAATCGACGATACTTTTTATAGTTGAAATCTGCAAACTTATTTCTTAAAAAATAATTCGATAATAATTTCGATATTTGTATTTATATATTTACATTTGAATAAATATTATTTGTAATTTCCCAAAACTCTATCAATCTTATCTTTTCAAATAAAATATTGGCAAATCTCAATTATATATCGACTATACACACATTATGATATGCATATTTGTTATACTTTATCCGTATACTAAACTGCTCCGCTGGTCCGGTTGGTCCGCAAATTATACATACCCCTTTTCATGTGAGTCGAAAAGATTTGCGGAAATGGGTTGATGTAAAACGCTGATTTTTCGTTTGTTGCACTGTTGATAGAAATTTGTTTATATGGTTTCCGCCAAAAATGTTTTTTTTCTATTTAACTTTTAACGGGAATGCGCTGTACTACAACTGCATTAAAAACAATAAATTTGTCGGCAGTAGAAATCGAAAGGATTTATGTCACGTGACTTTTGCCCATTGCTATCAAAATATACCCATCACAATATCACGGCGTTGAGACGCCGTGAAATAAGCAATGAAGGAATATTTTTTTCAATTAAATTTGATTTAAGGTTATACTTTTTAAAATACTGATTTCAGTGGTTCGTATGGTCGAGTAAATCTTTCTGACCAATATGTAATTATACATTTGTATTTTTAAAACAGTCTTGAATAATAATTATTTCTGAACCTTTATTGTTAGATCATTTGACAGATACAGCTAGATATCCACGAAATAGAGACAGGAAGGTAATCCTGTCATAAAAGTGTACCCGCTGCGCCTTGCGATGCACATTGTATTATACAATCACACCAGGGGTCCCTAGATCCGATAGTGCACACTATAAAATTAAGAAAAAAACGTTAAAAATCCAAAAGTTTCTGAAAAAGTGCAAAACTTCATTAAGATATTTTAAAAATAAAAAATGCTCCAGAAACTAGAAACATACAGCTTTCTCATGTCATTTGCACAACTTTAATCAAAGGTCTGGAAATGCTTTATTTTTCAAGTCATATCAGCATGGGTATTTATTTTCCTTCTTATTTTATAGAAACGTAATTTGTCAAATAAAACCTCAAAACAGAGCAAGACTTTACAATTTTACAAAAATGTAAAAACAACCACGAGAAAGAAGAAAGTATAAACTTTTTAACATCATTTGCACAAAATTGATGTCTTAAAAGTTAAAAGAGATATGACCGTTTATAGAATTCCCCCTATACTCTTCTATTGAAAATTGAGTATCGACTTGAGATCATGTATGAGACTAAAAGCTGGACATGTTAGATAGTGTTGGAGGTAGTACATTAATAGGATATTATAAATGTCAGGGATGAAGCCAAATTGGCAATGTTATCCTCTTAAGAATTACAAGTGTAGTCTGTAGCTAAATATTTGTCTAGATAGCATATTAGTTCCTTAGTACACAATTTTTGTAGAAACATTCTGTATACGAATATCGGCAACAAGTGGCATCCATCCTAACATGGGGAGTGCGATGTCAGTTCGAGCTGTCACAGGTAATTTCTGAACATTTTTGTCTATCATTTATTAAATTTTTTGATATAAGTTTTGATATATCGGAAGAATCAAATGATGTCCATAATTCGCATCCGAAAAGTAACGTCGGTAGAACTACTTTTTCGGGTTTGGCATGAAATCTTTGATCAACAGACATAATTGAGAAGTTTGATTTTCGACTTTTATAGCATCGCTCGTTACCATAAAGAGTTTTCATATTACTTGTAAGATGTATGCCTACGTGATCAGCTGATTCGGTCTGAGTCAATGAAAGGGGCAGACTACTATAGATTGCATATGCGTTGACTTTTTGTCCTCGAATTTAACGAGAACCAATTTTTTTAAAAATTATTGTATGATAGGGAAATCAGTGGGTGACAATAGTAAAACAAAAGTTATGATTTTCAAAAAAGTGACAGGAATTCAGAGAATACTAAATTTTATTAAAATGATATGAACTAGATACTGTTGAACAATTAATATACATTGGTGTAGCTTTCTTCGAATTGGAAAGTATAAGCTTAAGATGGTTTAAAATTAGCCGTATAATTTAATGCTAGCATATGTCTTGAGTATCGTATGATTATATGACACTACACGTCTATATATTAACTCACCATTACATCAAGTTTGCTATACTTCAGTTATATTTTTATGGTCATTTTATATTGAATTGACATGTCAATATACAGTTATTTTTCGCTTAAGTCGAATACTTGACTGTGTTTATACGAATAAAAACTTGTAAGTTAGGATATATTTGTAGAAGTAAATTGCTAAACATGCTCAGGAAAGTTCGTTCAATTAGTCGTCCGCCGACCCTAACATGACACATTCTTTATTTGGCATCATATACAAAGGTATTGTTTTTATAATCAACAGAAATATAATGTTACACAAACATAGTACCAGAACATAATCTTTAAAAAGTAATGATATACAGCGTAAAATCTTAAAACAAAATCATATTTTTGCACAATCAAATTTCAGTGAATGCAAAACAACCAACAAGAGTTTCTTTCTTATTATATTATTTCTTTTTTCAACAGATCACCACTGCGCAATAACCACCGTCTTCAAACGTTTATCCAAACCAAAAATCAGTGCTTTCAGCGCTTTAAAATTTCTTAACACTATTTATGAAGGTATCGATACTGAATTTATGAATAACAGCAATTTTATTATAGACACGAGTCTCGGATATAATTTAATATCAGTATTGCAATCATATCGTTAACTTAGATTTGAGCAAAAAATGTTTAATCGCCAAATAGTAGTTCTTACTTTAAAATACAGGTTGCTATGGAACGGTTTTTTACAAACATAAATAGTAAAATGAATATTGAATATGAAAAGAGTAGACCTTCCTTTAATATTTTGTAGCAAAATTAATGTAAATTACTTCTCCACAATAAGGTTTGGAAATTAAAAAAGTGACTGTAATTGAAAAAAAAATCATTTTTTTCTGCATTTTTTTATTTTTCTGTTAATTTCATGAATTACAGCTTAATGCTTGTTCAAGTTATAATTGATTTACCAACACCGACAATTTCGACAAAAAAACAATTTTAGGAAGAGCACAAGAGCTTATTTTTGAGAACAAGGCCGATTCTAATGAAGTAGACACCAAGGAAAAATTAAGCATAGCTGGCAAAAAGTCTAGAAGGATGTGCACAGTGGACCTACCTAATATTGTTCTTACTAAGTTCTTCTCATCAGTAAACTAAAACAAACCTTCTTCAGTAACTATCATTGGTTACATTTCGACCTAATGACTACCGACTAAAATGTCGATTATGTTATGATGACTAGTTATCATAAAGTCTTTATTTACGTCCTCTTTGTGTTTAAAATATTTTGTAATATCTTGGAAGATTATTTTCAGTCAAATGGAATCGGTTCTTTGGTTTGGTTACTTTTCTTAATTGCGATTTAATTTCTACCGAACTTAAGTTCGACTTTAAGTATATTTTCCGATACATGTTTTACGGTATTATATCTGCGTTTTGTCATACGAACATGATACTAATAAATGTGTTAGTAAATTCTCTGACTGTATGTTAATTGCTACTTCCAACTGCTATAAGAAATTAAAACAATCCAATTTCTTTAACATTTATGTTAAATTTCGACTAAATGATTACTGACTTGGATTTCGACTCAACGAACAGTTATCAAAAGACAAAAAAGTTTGTCTTATAAGGTCTCTTAGAATGCAAAAAGAACGGAAAATACAAATCATCATTCATAATGTCGCACCTGCTAAATATTATTCAACAGATTGAAGGATTCAGTTCATTCATGATTGATGTCGACTAAAGGTCGGTCTAAGTATAACTTTGAGTACCCTTTTCAATACATTTAATGAAAAACAGAACATCAGTTTATAGTATCATTGGTGTGATTCTTCATGTAAATCTGGTAAGTAATACGGTTTTAGTAAATTCTCTGACTGAAAACTTAGATTGTTTTATTGCATTTTCTCTGATCATGCATTTATTCCTTAAACGTAAGTAAAATACCTTCAATGAATTTGACTTTGAGCTAATTTTGAACTGCCAAAACTTAGTTTATAACTCAAAACATCTATACATGCTGTCATATCGTAGTAAGTTGTTATCACTTCAATGTAAATGTGAATACATTAATTTTATTATGAATGTCAATTGCTCAAGGTAGACTATTGTTGGGGGCTGACCAGTGTGCGTTAGTGCTTGTGTGGGGGTGCGCGTTTGTTAGAGCGATTAGTAGACTCGCGCGCTACCAACTGAGCTAGTCAGGCGGCCCATACAAGTTTAAAAGATAATTATGAAAAGACAATTTCAATCTAAAACAAAACATTCAGTATGTGCACAACAGTTTAACTTAGCATTGTGTCAACAGCATGAGCATATTTATCTTTAGGTAATGCTTTGCAAATGGACTTTTTGCTAGAATTATAAAAAGAAATTCCTAGGAGCATGGACCGCCTACGTGATAACTAGATTTTAAGGACATTAAACATTGTTTTATAAATCCATGCACGTCTCTTCGTAACACCTGCAACCAATTAAACTAAACCAATTGTAACCTAAGGGGTATAAATGTACGAACACATTGTAAAGGAGTTTGCGATGGTAGCAAATGCTAATACATGTATGAACGCTCTAGGCTTTACTGTATGAGATAACAAGTATACGTAATTACATTGTTTTAAATCGCCGTTTACCAGTGTATGACATCTTCTCCTTTCTGTAAAAACAATTATGTAATGTGTGTCAATGTTTTCGATTCGATTCAAGGACATGTTCTGCCCGAATCCAGATAGCCAATCAGTCTCTTATAGATTCTTATTCTTAGGCTCGCCCTTCAATAGCGAATTAAGTATGCATTTGTTTGTAATAAATTGAGAATTTTTAATATATAAAAACAAATATTTCACAAGAAAGCGTTTCATACGGTAAGTTATTTCCAGGGAAAAAGTCAGGTAAGCCGACAAAAACATCGCAGATACGAGTCTAATTACACACCTTTTTTGACGACCATTTTCTTATCAAATGATCTTAAATGAATGAAATGAATGAAATTAATTGAATTGAGGCAACCGGTTGGGACTACAAAATGCTCAAATATTTCATGATTGAATCGCCATAATGAAACGGTGATAACAATATCTTTTGTAGTGTTATATAAAACTTTGACACATGGGAGGCCTTATTTGAACTCTGGAGATTGATTTGAATATTTTTGTATAGCCAGGTTTCATTGACATTGGACCCTGAATCAGAACTATCTCGAAACTATCGATTGGAATTAGCAATCAATTTGTTTTTGGGTGATGAAAAATAGCATTTTTTTCTTAAGAGTTTTTTTCGAAATATGCTTTGCAAATTTTGCAGTAAAAACGTTTTTGTTAATGAGTGCGCGCCATAGTCATAACAACAGTATAACAAAGATATTTAGAATTACTTAATATATGACCCGTTTGGAAACCTAATTTGACAATTTAGTACATGTACTGCCAACTTACTAAATAGATTTCTTCATTTATTTTCTACCACTGGAAAAAATATGAAGGCGGGTCCGCTTTACAGACTGTAGACATTTGAATGTTTATTACATGTATTGTGATAATTGTACAGTAAGCAATCGAAATTTGTATAAATAAAGTGTAAGTATGACAATGTATTGCCTGAAAAGCTTTTCCCCCGTAGAATTTCTTATAAATGTAAATATTTTGCATTACACCTTATAGAAAAGTACACGATCCTTTGAAAATTCTAAACAAATCTAAACGCCAGAAAGAAACGTTTAAAAAACTGATAAATGCCAAATTCAAGCAAAATCAATGGTGTAGAGTATGGATATCTTTGGTTTTTACGTGCATATAGAGGAACTTGAGAGGACATCATATAGAGATAAAGAAGATTACACTTCCTTACACTTCCATGCCTGCACTAACTCACACTTGCCAGGACCTAAACATATTTTGAAATATTTTCTCAGGTTTCGACTTAGTGACTGTATATCATAACTTCGACTTAAGGTAGAAATAAGGAGGACAAATTACAGTATTCGATGGAAATTTATTCATCAAATGTATTATTTCCTAATGTTCATTTCTAAAATTCAAAATTCGTTTACTTTATTTAATACTGGTCTGTCCTAGCGAATACTTAGTAATATATAGATAAATACTTGTAATTATGATACCAGCTTTATTAAAAACAAAACAACTCATTTTATGACTTTTGGTCGACTTAATGACTGTCGATTTAAACTTCGACTTATAGTCTGTTATACAAAGCAGATAAAATATTTGCTTTGGTATATTTAATGTGGTGTTTTTAGAAATAAACAATTGGGGATAAACATCAAAAATGAATAAAATACGCTTTATAATATCCATGGAATATATTTTCTAAGAATTTTTAAAGTACCAGTATGATTTTTTTCAGATGAAGAATAAGTACAATCATAACTCGTGACGCGTATGCAATAGCTTTCGTTTTATCGCTTATTTAACTACATGTACTAAATAAAACAATTCAAGTTTTCAGTTTGAAACGTGTATTAAAAGTAATTCACGGTAAAATGCACATGTGATTTACTGGTACATCTTTCTTTGCTACATTCGACTTAATGACTGTCGGTAAGAATTTCGACTTTTTTAATGAAGTGTTCGACTATACATACACCGTTACATCCAAAAGATATAATTGTGCGGTTAATCCCAAAAAATAAGTACAATGCTGTATTTCGTTTTTTTTTTCGTTGAAAATAATACTGGTGATGTTTCAATTAAGATATATAATATAAACGTATCAAAATAATGCAATAAGTTGAGAAAAATTGATGGGATGTTCAACTTAATATAAATTGAATGTAAGTAAAGTAGGACTACCTTTGCAAGTGAACCATCTGTGTCACTCTATTTTAGTAACATGAAAGATTCACTAGCAAAGGTAGTCCAACTAATCTCCGAATCTAGTAAGTCGAGTAAAAAATTAACGAACGTTTTCTAGTAGAACTCCCACTGAATGTCATGCTTTTTTAATATTCATTTTCGATACGTGTTTGAAAAAAGAGCTATGTCTAAGTCCCTCATAATTTCATGTTGAGTGTTAATATGTTAAAATTATTGTTACTTTAACTTCAATAAATTCAATGCATATGCCAGTTCTTACTATTTTTAATCAGTATATTTTACAAATAGGTTTGTCATGAATCGTCCTAAAGACTTATGATATGGAACAAATTGTTTGGGAAGGCAATATACAGTAACTGTGTCCCAGTGAATGTAATTTTCGATTACAATTTGTTTTTATAATGGAAAATTAATCAAATACGTGACATCACACCTAATACATTAATTATATCAAGTGAAATGATGACTATCAAATGTAACGTCGACTTAATGACCAGTTATAATTGTACTATCAATAGAGAGGATTTTAAAGTATTTTCTTACCTTTAAGAATTACATGTATATAAAAAAGAATACAAGAGTTAGTACGTTAGATAAGAGGTTGTTTGTGATTAAGAAGAGAGGATTTAGTTTCTTATTTTCATAGATAACGACGAATTATCTGTCAACCTCAAGTTCGACATAGAGTTCATTTTTCCAATACATATCATAAATAACATCATAATAAATTCATGCCATTGTCGATGCTTTTCTAGCTTACCTGCGCTCAAAGTGCTCATGGTGAGTTATTGTCTGGCATCTGACAAATATGCATTAGTGTGTGTATATGTGTGAAAGTGTTCGTACGTGCGTGTGTCCGTCCATCCATCCGTTCGTCGTCTATAATTTCTTAAAAATTCCGTTTGTCAAATAGCATTAGGTCTATAGCCATTTAGTTTGGCATGTAGCAATACTAAAAGGTGCTTATAAAAGATTGTCCAAATTATGCTCCGGGGATCAAAATTGGCTCTGCCTTAGGGGTTACATGATTTACATATCTACTATGAAAATAGAAGACTATAAAAACTATACAATAAAAGAACTAATTGTTTGTAAATTACTATGGCCACTAAATCAATCATCCTGTGACAATAAACTACGACTATGAATAGACCAGTTAACCAACCATAGACTACTTTTAATTGTTCATTAATAACTCCAGTTGTGATGTTAATGCTACAGTGAAAAATCTTTTAATCAACGTAAACTATCCTATCTGACTAAATGATCTTAAAATATACCCAAATTAAGAACATGTAACATCATATCATTAAAGTCTCAACAATAAACCGCACTTATGCACTTGGTTTATTACAAAATAATGTAAACCGTAATTATGCTGTAGGTTTATTACAAAATGTTGTGCGGCCGAATGATAGATGTTCTGGTGAGATCCTTGGATTAGAATTCAACTTTGCATCTTGCAATTATGGATTTTTCATTGCATCTAGCCAGTTTTCCACATTGGCTGGGGGTTGCATTCCACTAATTATACACTCATAACCTTAACCTTTAAGATTAATATGTTATGTAACCAATCAGGCGCTGACGCAGATGGATGTTCTGGCGGGATCTTTGGATTGGAATCCGACTTTGCACCTCGCAATTTAGGATTTTCCAGGGCATCTAGCCAGATTCCCAATTGGCTAGGTGTTGCCTTTCCACTGATTATATACTCATTACCTTTTAAGATTGATACCTAATCTAACCAATCAGGGGCTGACGCTCATTGGTGTTCCAGAGGGATCCGTGGATCATAATCTGATTTTGCACCTTGCAATCATGGTTGTTTTAAGGCATCTGACTGAATTCCCTATTAGTCAATGGCTACCTTTTCTCATAATCTATTCATAACTTTTATCACTTTTACTTTATCACTATACATGCATGGTTGGGGAATGCCCATGCACTGATGCTAATGGATGTTTGTGTAGGAACCTTGGATTAGAATCCAACCTTGCACCTTGCAATTATGGATTTTCGAGGCATTTAGACTCGTTTTCATTTAAAGTTGTTTTTCCTTATTATGCATATGATTGTGAAGCGCGTTCGAACATATATTCAATATGACAAGAGCGCTATACAAATGCGGTATATAACAATAATAATAATAATAAAATGCTAAAAAACTCATTTTTTTAATTATCTTTTTAGATTCTTTTTTATATTTTTTGTGTGTTTTAAATGGCCTAGAGCTTTGATATTCGGCATGATATCCGACAATAGAAACTTATGACGGCTAAAAGGTAACAACCGTGTTCTTCTATATGCAATGCTTTTATACATTGAATTTTCGATATTTGTTCTTGAAAAAAGATAGTGTAAGTCCCCTATAACTTAATGTTTAATTTGATCAGTTGACTAGAATAAATAATGACAATATGTGAATGTTCAAATTATTGTTACCTTTACTTCAATGTGTGCAATAAATAATGAAAGGTTTATGTTCTTGTTTACAGTATTTCACAGAAGGTGTTGTCAGAATTCGGCTTAACGACTGGTGCTATGAAACAAAGTAAAATGGAAACAAACATACAATGCTTTCACCAAGATGATTGGCCTAAGCAGTCACTAAGCCATTCCCGGGTCTCTTTATGTGTAATTTGAAGTTGAACAATTGTTAATAAGTTGGAAAAGTAGGAAATGCTAGACAATAAACACTTAACAATTGGTTTGATTTCGACTATTTAACTATCAAACGGAATTTCGACTAAATAACCAGTTATCATTATACTTTCCTTTACGGGAATGTTAGTGTATTTCCACATACAACTTATAAAAAGAAAAAGAAAACAAGCCTGCTTGAGATTCAATACATGTCTAGAAATAAATGAAATAAACAATACAGCAGTCATTATGTTAGGTTTGTAGATTTTGGTTCATTTAAGATAAAAGGATTCAGTTTCTGTGCACTTTTTTATTGAGTTCGACTTAATGACTATCCAACCCAAATTGCTTTTTTTTAATAGAAGAAGAAGAAGATTTTATTTTCAAATCAATAGGTCAATAGACCCGCGTGAATATACACTGTATTACATAATATATACAATCACGTGACAATGACATAATCAATAACATACAGTTGAAAAAGAGAGAACATTAGAGAACAATGTACACTTAAATATACATATGCAGTATAATACTTTTGTATAATGCTATAAGGGTAAGTTTTTGATGAAAATTCAGTCGAAACACAAGCAAGTATCACAGTTGACAAGGGTTAAAAGGGTTATATATTAAATATTATAAATTATATCAAAATATTTAAGACAGATACGCAGGAGAAGGTGACTTTTACTAGTTTTGTAAATAGAGAGAAAAGCAAGCGCGATAACTTATACGTGGTAAAAATAGCATTGAACAATTAAAAGAAACATGACAACTAAGTAACAATGCTATACTGATATAATGTTTTTGGGAAAGAATATTTGAATGAAAGGAATTGAATTGGAGCGAAAGAGAAGAAGACTATGCTTGTCAATCTTTAACATGTGACAACGGATTTATAATGTAAATAGATATGTCAGAGACAATATATAATTATATTAATACATACACTATACTCTTAATTTGAAATAATTTTAAGCAAGAACAAGTAATTTGTGGAAAAAATTAATAAAATCACATAATTGTACTTATATAGAGACAAGATACAAATACGTATTAACATACAAAATACTCGTAATTTAACATATAGCTGTTATAAACAGAAACGAGTTATTTGTGGGATATCTCACATTTGTGCATATTTACAGACACAATCATACCAATACTAATATATAATACTCGTAATTAACATAAGGCATTTTTTCAGCAAAAGAAAATCGTACATTTATACATATTCAGAGTCAAAATATATTTACCAGTATTAATATATATAGTACTCCTTATTTTACAATTTGCATGTTTAAGTTATTTATGACAAACAACAATTGTATACCGTACAAATGACTCCATAAACAATGACGATTTCGTGCGATATTTTGAAAAATATTTCTTGAAGATTTATGTCGATTTGTTTTTGTAGCAAAGTAGACGATACCCTTGTCATCGTGTAGCTTATTCCACGGCATGGGACCCACTGTACTAAACTTCTGTCACTTCAAATAATTTTTTCTTATTAAGTAGTACTACAAAATTCAGGCTTTAGGATCTTGCAGATCTAAGACTAGATCTGTTAGATCTTGTTTTGGAGAATTCCATTCAGGTATACAGGTGCAATTCCAGTAAAACAGCTGTACATGGAAGTACACATTTCAAAGTTGATTCTTTCTTCGACTAGTAGCCAGTGTAGTACAAAGTACAAAGCATCTTTTGAACAGTCTGATTTTTTTACATTGATACTAGTTTGGCCCACATGTTTTGAATTAGCTGAAATTTCATTCACGCGCATATCACTTTTCAGATTCTATACAATATCAGATTACAGTATTCGATGTTGGACATAACCAAAGATAGGACTAGTGTTTCTGTTACATCTTTATCCAAATATTTTATTGTAGTTATAATACGTTAGTAATTGAACATAACAGTTTTACCTTTTGTTTGACGTGATCTTTAAAGTTTCACCCAGAAAGGTTCCTAAATAGCGAATAGTCTTCAAAGAGCAACCAGCAATATTGATTAACTGGTTTAAACATTTATTCAGTTGTGCTTTGCTTTCAAACATGATAAACACAATCTTTGACTAGTTCATTTTAAATTATAATAATTTATCCGTGAATTTATCATTACGGCACAGTCTTCAAGATCAGAAAAGGCATTTGCTTCTTCATTCTTATTGTTTGAACAGAATCTTTTATTGGCGGTGGGGTCTTCTGCAAAACCATGCAATGATAAAACCATGAACCCAGAAAACCACCTTGTAGATCATTGCAATGTAAAGGAATTACAGTTGATTAGCTAGTAGTGGCATTGACTCGACATGCACGTGGACAACGACATGAGTCAATCCAGTGAAGTGTATTATTAAAAAAGTAGGAAATGCTAGACAATAAACACTTAACAATAGATATATTTGGTTTGATTTCGACTATTTAACTATCAAATGGAATTTCGACTACATAACCAGTTATCATTATACTTTCCTTTACGGGAATGTTAATGTATTTCCACATACCACTTATAAAAAGAAAAAGAAAACAAGCCTACTTGAGATTTAATAAATGTCCAGAAAAAAATGAAATAAACAATGCAGCAGTCATTATGTTAAGTTTGTAGATTTTGATAAAGCCATGAACCCAGACAACTACCTTGTAGATCATTGCAATGTAAAAGAATTACAGTTGATAAACTAGTATTGACATTGACTCGACATGCACATGGGCGAAGATCAAACAGATCAAGCAGTGTCAAATACAGCTCTCAAATTAATTATTTTAACGCCGTAACATCTAGTTTCTCTATACAACCCAGTAAGTCATTGACTTATCTGAGAAGGCCTGACTCATTGATTTTTGGTACAAGATTAGTTTTATCAACATGAAAATTCAACCTATCTAAAGTGACATTTTCAACTACCTTAGATAATAGGGACATATTGCTAATCGGTCTATAGTTAGCATATCCAAGATCTAGACCCACCATCTTGCAAAGAGGCTTGACAATTGCCTCTGTCCATTTGAATGGAAATACACCATGTTTCAATGAGATTTTCATTAAATGGGGTAATAATTCTATATGTATAACATTTTAGCAATTTCGATGACAATATGTCAAGCTCATATGATTTGGCATTTAAATCCATGTAAAATATCTGACCTCTTGTAATCACTATTTTAAAATCCTTAAAATGGTCAAGACTAGGTAGAAACTTCTGTTGGGGTGAGTAAAATTTGAAACCGCAGCAAGGATTCTCTAATTTCTGAAATTTTATTGAAAAATAGTCAATCATTAAACTTACGTATATGCTTAAATTCAATTTTGTGAAAGTGGCAACGTCTGACAAATTTAATTCTATAAAAGATCTAAACCCCGAAAGGAAACGTTTAAAAAACTGATAAATGCCAAATTCAACTAAAATCAATGGTGTAGAGTATGGATATCTTTGGTTTTTACGTGCATATAGAGGAACTTGAGAGGACATCATATAGAGATAAAGAAGATTTTTATGTGAAAATTGTTGACGACGAACGCAAGCCCTTACGCTTCCACGCACGCACTAACTCACACTTGCCAGGAACTAAACATACGTTATTCTTGGGCACTTTTGTGCGAGATTGATTATTTTTCAGGATTCGACTTAGTGACTGTATAGTATAATTTCGACTTAAGGTAGAAATAAGGAGATCAAATTACAGTATTAGATGGAAATTAATTCATAAAATTTATCGTAATTTCCTAATATCTATTTCTATAATTCAAAATTCGTTTACATTTTTTAATACTGGTCTGTTATACCGATCGAATACTTAATAATATAGATGAACACATGTTATTATGATACCCGCTCTATTAAAAACAAAACATCTCATTTTATAACTTTTGGTCGACTTAATGACTGTCGATTTAAACTTCGACTTATTGTCTGTTATTCAAAGCAGATAAAATATTTGCTTTGGTATATTTAATGTGTGTTTTTAGAAATAAACAATTGGGGATAAACATATAAAATGAATAAAATACGTTTTACAATATCCGCGGAATAAATTTTCTAAGAATAATTAAAGTACCAGTATCTTTTTTTTCAATTGAAGAATAAGTACAATCATGTCTCATGACGCGTATGCAATAGATTTCGTTTTAATCTTTTATTTTACTAATTCAAAATGTATCAACAATAACAACTAAATAAAACAATCCAAGTTCTCAGTTTGAAATAGTTTTTCATGGTAAAATATACATGTGATTTACTGGTACATCTTTCATAAAACACACAGTTTAAACATTTTTTTTTTGCTACATTCGACTTAATGACTGTCGGTAAGAATTTCGACTTTATGTATAGTTATAAAACAAATCAACTTGTCAAAGTTATTTGGTTTTCGTCTCAGAAATACGATTTGAGCCAAAAAACATTTGGGGTTATAGTAAGTAAAAACATTGGACATCTTACCATTTTTAACCAGTATATTTTACAGATTAGTTTGTCATGAATTGTCTGCAAGACTGATGATATGGAACAAATTGATTGGGAAGGCAATATACAGTAACTGTGTCCCAGGGAATGTAATTTTCGATTACAATTTGTTTTTATTATGAAAATTCAGTCGAATACGTGACATCATACCAAATACATTAATCATATTTAGTAAAATGATGACTTAATGACTATCAAATGTAACATCGACTTAATGACCAGTTATAATTGTTCTATCAACAGAGAGGATTTTAAAGTATTTTCTTACCTTAAACAATTACATGTATATAAAAAGAATACATGAGTCAGTACGTTAGATAAGAGGCTATTTGTGATTTAGTTTCTTATTTTCATAGATAACGACGTATTATCTGTCAACTTCAAGTTCGATATAGAGTTCCTTTTTCCAATACATACCATAAATAACATCACAAAAAATTCATGCCATTGTCGATGCTTTTCTAGTTTACCTGCGCTCAAAGTGCTCATGGTGAGTTATTGTTTGGCATCTGAAAAATATGCGTTAATGTGTGTATATGTGTGAAAGTGTATGGATTTTCGGGGCATTTGGCCTGATTCCCACTTAAACATTTGGCTGCCGTTCTACCAACAATCCATTATCTATCATTCACAATTTTTAGAGTTGGAAATTGATTTGTTTAATTCTTGTTGCCATTTTTTATCAACCATGAGCACTCTGTCAATCACAAATTCTTAGTTTAATATTGTTCTTCAGTTTATGTTTATCTATTTATCATTTTCATTTTCGTTTTCATTTAAACTCGTTTTTCTTTATTATGCATATGATTGTGAAGCGCTTTTGAACATGTATTCAATATGAAAAGAGCGCTATATAAATGCGGTATATAATGATAATAATAATAATAATAATAATAAAAAATAATAATAATAATAATAAAATGCTAAAAACTCATTTTTTTAAATTGTAAAGGCCTAGTGCTTTGCAATTCGGCATGTTCACTCAGACAATAGAAACCGGTGACGGCTAAAAGTTAACAACCGTGTTCTTCTTTTTGTAATGCTACCATTCCCGGGTCTCTTTATGTGTAATTTTAAGTTAAACACTTGTTAATAAGTTGGAAAAGTAGGAAATGCTAGACAATAAACACTTAACAATAGATATATTTGGTTTGATTTCGACTATTTAACTATTAAATGGAATTTTGACTTAATAACCAGTTACCATTATACTTTTCTTTACGGGAATGTTAATGTATTTCCACATACCACTTATAAAAAGAAAAGGAAAACAAGCCTACTTGAGATTTAATACATGTCCAGAAATAAACAATGCAGCAGTCATTATGTTAAGTTTGTAGATTTTGATAAAGCCATGAACCCAGACAACTACCTTGTAGATCATTGCAATGTAAAAGAATTACAGTTGATAAACTAGTATTGACATTGACTCGACATGCACATGGACGAAGACATGAGTCAATCCAGTGAAGTGTATTATTACGTATGACGTATTAATTGTTAAGTACTTAACTAAAATGTCATGATCAAACAGTGTCAAATGCAGCACTCAAATAAATTCTTTTAACGCCGTAACATCTAGTTTCTCTATACAACCCAGTAAGTCATTGACTAATCTGAGAAGGCCTGACTCACATTCATGAGTGAAAAGGTCAACATGCAGACTGATTTTTGGTAGAAGATTATTTTTATCAACATGAGAATTCAACGTATCTGAAGTGACCTTTTCAATTACCTTAGATAATAGGGACATATTGCTAATCGGTCTATAATTAGTATATCCCAGATCTAGACCCACAAGCTTGCAAAGAGGCTCTGGCCACTTGAATGGAAATACACCATGTTTCAATGCGATTTTTTTATTGAGTTGGGTAATAATTCTTGTGTATAACATTTTAGCAATTTCAATGACAATATGTCTAGCTCATATGAGTTGGCAATTAAATCCATGTAAAATCTCTGACCTCTTCTGTTCACTGTTGTAAAATCCTTAAAATGGTCAAGACTAGGTTGATCCTTCTGTTGGGGTCAGTAAGTTTGATACTGCAGCAAGGATTCTCTAATTTCTGAAATTTTATTAAATAACTAAATGGGAGCCCGTGCAAGCACGGGCTTTAGGTAATGACAGTTCTCGAAAGTGTTCCTCGAAACAAGCATGTTTAAAAGCTATACGAAACTTGATCATAAGAGATTGCAAAATATTTGTAGGAAGTTTGAAGTTGATAATTGTGTAGTATCGGAGATATGATTTTGCAAATATCAGTTTAATCTGGATTTGTCAAGTTCTAAAAGGACTGAACACTGTGAAAATGTAACATGGAGTTATGAAACTTGTTCACCCGAGCTTGTATTTTCATTTCAAAAGTGAAATCTCGATATTTAATCCCTTTTAACATGAAACCTGAAATAATTACATGAATAATATTGATCTGTCTAACAACTGTGTCAAATCATTTTTACTTCACGTCGAGAATCAAACTCGATTTTCCGGTTTGACGTGTCTATTTTTAGTTTTATCTAGAACTATTTTTAGACACAAAAAACCCATTTTTTTGTTGATTTTTGGCAGTTTTTGCAAATATCAAGAGGCTTTGTCAAAAAAGAATTGTCAACTTAATAAGCCGGTATATAGGTGCTCCAGCGACAAACAAAATATTTTTTCAAAGCTGCGCAGTTTCTTTCACAAAACAGGAAATTTAATAGTATAGATAGTCAATCATAAAACTTACGTATATGCTTTAATTCAAGTTTGTGAAAATGGCTTCAAAGCAGTGAAAACTATATTCATAACTCAAAACGTCTGACAAATTTAACAAAAAGGAGATTAATCAATTGATTTTCTCCAATATACTTGCAAATATATCAATTTTGAAAGGGTAAATTCAAGATTTATGAACAAACAATTTCTAAAAAAGTTTTTAATAGTTCTTTCAAAAATAACGACGGCAGTATTTCAATTAATGAAAATTTATAACATATATGTAATCAGTCATCTTAGTTTCTTACATGACGAGCAATTTTCAAACACATCAGTTGCTTTTAAATGTTAAGATGTACTGATATATAAATAAATGAGATGTAACAAGATCATAATCACAGTCAATATGTCTGACCCAGATTTTTGTACATTTTTATTGAAGATTTGACATTGTTTGGCTAAACATGTAAACGTACGTTATATGTAAGATTAATAGATTAAATGTTTGACACCAAAGACATGTCAGTTTAATGCAATTATTTTCGGTTATATTTCGACTTAATGACTACCGACTAGAATTTAGACTTAATGACCAGTTATCGAAGAACAAATTGTACTGTCCTGTAATAGGATTTCAATGTTTTTCTTTATATGAAAAAAGTTACTTGGCATACATTACAACAGTCATTACGTCAGACCAGGCAGATTTCAGTTCCTTAAAGATGAAGGAAAAAATTCTGTTTATTATTTTCATTGATTTCGACTTAATGTCTGTCGACTTAAGGTTCGACGTAATGTGTGTTTTCTGAACAACTTTTTATGTTAAATTAATCGTTCGATGGATACATTTCAATACCGTGTGTACCCAGGGTACGAAAATTCCGGAATGTTAAATTATCAAAAAACTGTTATCATATTTAAATAATTTTGTTCATGTTTTTTGTTTTATTAGTAAATATATTTTGACCATTTCAATCAATACTATGTTGTTTGTTAATATATTTCTTTTATTATAAAACTGAGAAAACTTCTTGTACATTTTCTCCAGTTATAATTATTCATTTTACGGAATATTGTAGACACGACGTATTTGACACTGATCACGGATTTGATATATGTCACGGAAATGACACTTGAAATCCAAATATTATTACACGGTAAATAATGGATATTTGAGATAAATTGTGCGTTTAAGTTTAGAGATGTTTACATTTTCTACATGAATTTATTTAAGGATTACTACAATTCGTTGGTAAATATGCATATGGTAAATTTTACCCTCGGGTCCCTTTTTGATTCTAAGAATGGCTACTTTTACCTTTTGTTTCTAGATATCAAAGTCAAAGGGTTTTTTGTTTCAAATAAAAAAATCAAATTATATGAAACTACTAACCTTGTAACCAAAACAAATTGAGTGTTTCAGTGACTTGTTGATGATTTTGCAATTTGTAAATTCTTCCATAACATCAAAGAACTCGTAGCTGCTTGTTATTGGATTAAATGCATCGAACGAAAAAAGAATGTTTAGTACAAATTCAATTGAGGAAAAGTATTTGCACATATAATGGTTCTGATTTGTTGGTATGTGGATGAGTTAATTACGTATGACAAATTCTACATCATGTTAATACTTTTGTATCGCATCGATTAAAACAGTGTGCAAGTAGTTGAATCGAGAATTGACATTTTGTCATAAGACCTAGTATACATGTTCTATTATTAAACAATGTTTGCCATTTTGAATTGAATAATTCAATGTAAATTGAAACTTTAAGACTTTCAGTCACTGCTTGGTAAATTTATTTCTTATGTTTAAAATTTTGCCTAAGTATGAACTTTTGTCATTTTCAAGAATTCCAATATGACTTGGTATCATTTACAGGTGCACTACTTTAGATATCAATAGATAGAGTAAACTTGTGTTTAAGTGTTTACCAAATCTACTTTTAGGCGCAGCTTTCTAAGCCAACTTTTGGCTTGTACCATTATTTTGTACACTTTGCTCTAATATTCTGTTTGTCCAATGATAAAATATTTGTTTTGTGATAAACATGTGTGTAGCACGGACATCAGATTCTGATTATTAACTAGACTCATTATGCTAGTAACATTCCTGCTGCAGACATAGGTCTTTCTTAATATCATGCTCATGAATAATTCATGAGGTAGTGAAAACGAGGTTTAGATGGGTCAAATGTAAACAAACTGATAAGCCAGCGTAGTTGCACACAGTGTGATATACAGATTCTGTGAAAAGTATTGATATGTTCGTCAGGTTGTAACTGAGATATGTTAAATAATAAAAATAAATTTTGAATTTATTTATTTGATATTAGAACGTTTACATATTATATCAGAAAACAAATACAACATTAACACTAGGTAAATAAACTTAGCAATCTATATAGTAATCAGTCAAGTGCTAGACTGGCCAATTGTTTATGTTACACAGTATGTTGCTGTTGATATAATAATGATCATAGCAAATCAAGGGCCATCAAATTAACATTCCATGCTAAGGAAATTTATTAAGTAAAAGCAATAAAATGATGTAACTATTGATTGAATAGTCAGTTGTATGCAGATTAAGTTAGTTTACTATATTTATTGTATTCAACTTCACTATTTATTGCTGCCTCGGCATCGATAATAACAATTATCAAGATTTGACCATTTTTGTGGCGACACCGCTTGCCGTACGCCAATCAGAACGAAGCATTTGAGGTCACATGACGAAATATGGACGTCGGAGAGTCAAAATAGGGGTGCGTGTATGAACTCTACCATGCAATGTTTTGTCGGGTTATCTGCTTGTATTACAAGAAAATACCATTATTAATGTATGAACTATAACCAGTTTCAAGAAAGTTGCAATATAACCCAAGAAAATATGCATAGCTAATTACAAAAAGTGTTTTTCTTTTTAAAACTCACATCTTCCCTTCTGTGGGGCGAATCTAAAGCAATGGTTTAACATATCGTTACCAGAGCGCGCTTATTCCTAGAATTCTAAAAATATACTTAATGGTTTACATCTTTACCAGGGCACGCTAATTCGTGTCTTCTATAAATACACTTGGGACTGTGGGAATACGTTGTGAATACACAGCTAAACAGCGATTTCAAGCTTTTATAGAAATGCTAATACTTCTGAACCTTTAACATTTGTATGTAATGCCTACAGATAAAATTGTACTTCTGAAGAGTTTGTATGGGAAGTAATGTAATGACTGCTATAAAGATCCTGTCGTATTTACATCAGCCCAGGGTCAATGGAAGCCACCAATAGGAAGCTCTCTGGCAGGTCAAACCGATGAAGTACCCGGCAATACAATCACACACTCTGAAATTACGCTTATATTTTATTAAGACCGAATAAGAAAGGACAAACATCCATTTGCAATGTCAGGGGATAACTTTAAATTTCAAAAACGCATTAAACATTAACTTTCAAACATTATACCGAATGATCACACACAGTGATAAGGTTGAGTCTGTCAGTGTGGTTGATGAGAATAAAATTTCAAGAAATCCTGAAACATGTAAAGTTATCACCAAAATTGAAACCAAAAAATACAAAATTGTGTTTGATAGACGTGTGATTACATATGGTTATCAATCTCAACCGTACGGATTTAAATTAGTTGTTGTGGTTTGAATCGCCATGCTATTGAGAAAAGTTATAATTTTGTATTTAATTCGCTCTTTGGTAATGTACATGTTGTATATTTAGATTTATCTGTTTGTGTATGCAACATGAATGTTGTTTGTACAAATTTATATTGTATTAAAAGTATATCCTGTTAAACGCCTTATTTTATAACTACACTACCAGCAAATAGAGTCCTACTGTTAAAGTGTCATTTATTTGGGCCGTCTGGTTTAAAGCTTTATTAACATTACGATAAAATAGAGTGAACCCGTGGTCTCTGGTGACCTTTCACAGGTCTGTGCGACAGCCAGATACCATTTATTTTTACCGAAATGTCATGTTGGAAAACTGTCCACAGTGTGTACTAAAACCGTCTGGAAACAAGCAGCTGCTATTGAAAACCCGACCAAGCTTTGACCAAGACAGTTACCTGAGAGTAAGAAAATAACCGTTTGCAATCCGCTGGAACAAAGAGTTGAATCAGGAATGGTGGCATATCAGAATTATGTCTTCTGCTATCCGTGCTAAAAATAACCCACGTTACGCCAGAGTGATTCCGTTTTTTACTCAAACATTCTGGTCTAGAGTCGACAAAAGCCGAAAGGAGTCACATAAAAAAATTGTACTATGTCGATATAACGAGATAACTAACAGGTAATAAAGAGATAATTTACCCGTAATAATTAGAAAATTATCTCGAAATTACAAGATAACTAACTCGCTATTACGAAAAACTAACTTGACGGGCGTCAAATTTTGATTACCGCTCAATAACTTTAGTTTGCTTTGACCTATTGACACCAAACTTGGTGTATAGGTAGCTTATATCAGCTTGGGATTGCTACCCAGTTGTCTGTGATTAAGTAAACGTCACTGACACTAAAATAGGAATTCAGTTTCCGCTCAATAACTATAGTTTGCTTTGACCTATTGACAACAACTTGGTGTATGTGTAGCTTATATCAAGAGGCAGCTTGAAATTGCTACCCATGTGTCTGTGATCAAGTTCAAGGTTACTGTTGGAAAAATAGAAATTCAGTTTCCACGTATGTAATTGCTTCATTTGCACGTATCGATTTTGTTAAATGCTCTGTTTCCATGCTGTTTTGTATCAATTTGTTGATGTGTAATTTAACCCCTGGTTCTCAGTGTGTGTTTTATGTGAAGGCTGTGCATAATGCTAGTGTACATGTACACAATGTTTCTTTAATAACTTTTTGTATACATATTCAAAGAATATTTCAAAATGAATATTTCTAATATACTTCTGCACTGTACTTTTGGCTATATCTTCTTGCACTGAACAAGGGTTAGTTATCTCGTAATAACGACATGGTATAGTTTCATTTTTATTTTCATGTGACACCATTTGGCTTTCGTTAGAGTCATATCCCTGTCTACTATAGGAGAGATTTACAACTACGTCACTGTTATCTGTTGTGCGTGCTACGTAGTACACATTTTTTAGTAAAGTCGGACAAACACTCAGCTGCTACTGTATGATTTACATAGTATCTGAACAGAAAATAATGTATTTAAACCCCATTTCTGCTAATTATAAATGTCTTAGAAATTATTTTTACCTGTACTGATGATGTTTAATGATGAAAGTTAAAATTTACAGACTAAATTGTTTGATAAATTATATTTCTTTTTTATTTGATTACCTGATTTAACAATGAGGTAAATGTAGTGAATGGGATTATTTTTTGGAAAATTGTTGAAAATGTTTAATATGCACATTTTAGCTTTATCTTGTAAGAAAATAAACAAATGTTATGATTCAAAGTGTTATACTAAGATTTTATCTAAATATTAGAGTTCATTATTACACACAAACTAGTTACTTTGATGAAAAAAGTAATAAATGTTCCAAACATTTATTTATGTTTATGACTTCAACAAGTGCAAATAATATTATCAATACATTAATTGATAAAATAATAATTATCAATTATGAAGTATAATAGTCTTCGCTAATAGTGTGGCTTAACCAAGGATAGTTGACATTCTTTTATTGCACAAAACTTTCAAAGGACCGAAAAAAGAACTTTTCAAAGCAGGATTTTCCAACTTTACTGACCTGTAAGTATTTAAACCCGATATAGCCATGGATGGTTTTTTATTGCAAGTATTTTTTCCATTGTCATACTCATTGACAAAATGTATATAAATGATTACACAAGTGTCTTAATTTCATTTTAATACCAGCGTTAAAGGATATGAGTTTTATTATAGCTTTTTAAAATCCATAGTGTGCGTAATGCTGGTAAAATTTATATAATATTTTGATATTGTATCAATATATTTTCATACCTTGAACTACAAAATTGAACATCCTCATTCTATTCTTATGCCAATACATTTATAGTCAGAGGAATTATTTTGACATGCAGCATCAAATTTTATTGCTTAAACTTCTAGAAGCAATATAACTTAAGTCATAATATCATTAATTTATAAATGTGATTGTGTTAACAGATAAAAATTACACCACCATTCGTCTTTGTACAGATATCTATAGTAAATTTACAGATGGTCGTACAAATCTTGTACAACCTAGCAGCAGTAACTAGGGGCAGTTTTACCTGTAAATCTATTTTTAGAATATTTGAGAGTTGTAAGTCCCTCCTATATCATACAATCATCGCGGTACATTCTGTGACTATTATATCATATGACTAGTTAAACTTTAATCAAACTGTAACCTGCATAACGCCGAATATCTTATTAAAATATTTTTGTATCTGAGAAATTGATAAACAAGTTATTAATATCACTTAAAATATACCTATAGAGGTTATCAAGATTCTCGAGTAAGATCGAGAAGATAACATCTGAGTACGAGAATGAGACTCATTAGATGCAGTTATATTTCTTAAAAATGCAAACATCAAATACTTAACTTCTAAGATACTGATAAGATGTGCATTTAGTAGTAAAGAGTTACACCAATTAAAATTACAAGAATAAAATATCACTGTTTGCTGTTTTATAAAAAATATATTTATTTGATATATAGAATATCGAACAATTTGTGTCGATACGATATTCGTATCTATCATTCTGACCGATATAGAGTTCAAGTCGAGAGACATTTTACGTTACTCATTATGACTTATTCGTTATTACTCATTTGTTTTGATTCATTTTCAAGTTAAACGTAGACTGAGTGTTCGGCCATTTTGTACATTGTGAAGAAATGATGGCAAAAATCTTTCATCTGTGTCCATTCTAGCAATTATTTTATTACCATTCGTTAAGAGCGTATAGTGCACATTAGTCAATTTATACCTATTAGCTTATGCTTATTCTTTATGTGTTATACCTTATTTGTTATGAGTGATAAATTACAAATATCTGATCATAAGATGGGACATGAAAGATATTGATTTCAATTCTAACAAAGTTGATAACATAACAAGTAACATAAAATGTCCCTCCAGGGCTTCCGTAGTATAGGGTTTAATTCGTCCCCTTAATGCAAAAAGGTGCTATCATATATAAGATTAAAGAACAATGAGGTACGTTTATGAATTAAGGGGCGATTATATACATGTATGCGCTAAAAATAGCAACGAACATTTTCTACTTTTCGTATAATTTCTCGAAACTAAAACGTAAGGTCTAATTTTCAAAAGTATATATTCGCAAAAATCGTTAGGTAGACGTAATTTTACCAAGAAAAATTGATTTTTCTTAATTACCGATAACCAAGAAAAATTTAACACTTGCATCTATTGCCTTTGTACTGATAAAAATATTCATTAAACGTCTGCATTTAAACAACCACTTAAATGAAAGTTATTTTATATTTTAGGTTATACGACCTTGTGATGTTTTCTATACAATTTCGACTTTCATTCCGATAAATAAATATATATATATATATATATATATATATATATATATATATATATATATATATATATATATGATAAGTCTTCATGTTTCCCTTAAAAAGCCAACAGTCTTTAGACTTAACGTGACAATTAATGCACTAGTGTGCGTCTTAAAATGATAAAATTCGAAACATAAAGTAGGTCATGAATTCGTTCGCAAACAATGCGTGGATTGCCGAACATCTTTCACTACTTGTTGATTTCTCAGGAAAAGAACCTTAACGCAGCCAAATGTGGGATTAAGTTAATGATGTTTGCTTGACTCACAAACAATACAAATCAATAGACTAGTATTCGTTCTATATCAGGTGATCAGGGTCACTGTGCACTGAAGTGTTGTAACACAGATCTTTGTAATGCGGACTGCTCCGGCGACAGGGTAATGTTCTTGCTCAATACAAGTTTAATTCATGTGACTTTCCCCTCAACACCGTCATCACCAACGACTACAACAACTGTTCCTACTGTAGCCACTTCAACACCAGATCCAACACAGACACAAGGTATTTTATATATTAGACTCTTCCTTGCAAATCTCCCTGATCATTGAGTTGGTTATTATTAAAACTTTACCGTTAGAAATATTGCCAAGAAGATTATTATTGAAATCACAGGCGGCCGGCGCGTTCCCAAAGCAAAAACACTATATATAGAGCGTACAACTTGACCCCGACCTTACCTTTCACATTTGCATCTAATTATCATCTACACATATCCCGGCAAAAATCAATACCACGCCTACTCTATACTTCGGCTCGTTACGTATTTAAGATAAAACTAGACATGAATAGAGTATACACAGCCCGTATGTATAACAACTCACGATTACAATGAATTCAAACGGGATGCTCGTGTTCTTACCTTTTGATTACAATTCATAATAAAATGGATAGGGGATGGCGGTTGTGGGGCTAAAACCCACACCATTTGAATTGGTAGCTGGCCTCATCGTATTATCATCTGGTCCGGTCTATGTGTAATAAACACTCATTGTACGCTTTAAAAGTACTTTAAAATTAACCCCTGTGTTATAATTACATTCGAGCCTCGGCCATATAATCCGATTGCTATCGAGATTTAATATTACATTCGTATTCAATGTAATGAATATTCTTGCATAAAGGTCAGGTCGGGTCAACTTGTACGCACTATACTAACATGTATATATATAGTGTACTTGCTTCGGGACCGTACCGGCCGCCTGTGAGTGAAATCACAATTGGTTTTGTAAAGACTTAGAACGTACCCTACTTTTTCAGACTGTGGCCCTAAACACAGGAGCTTTGGACCTAGTAATATACAAATGCATATCAATTGTACTATAGTTGCATAAAGAAATATAAGCTAGTGATCTCAGTGTATGATGTGTTAAGTATCGTGAAACCTGTAAAACAGTCAAGATTCTCAGATATATGAACATTACCGAATATTATATTACATGTTCTTGTACGAGTAGTGCTATTTACATTGGCAAATATTGTCGATATAACATGTTCTTGTGTCGGTGTTTACGCAAGCAAATATTGTCAATATTACTTACATGTTCTTGTATCGGTGTTTACACCATCGTATAATGTCAAAAGTTAATGTTCGTGAAATAGTGTTTACACCGTCGAATATTGTCAATTGTTTATGTTCTTGTAGGGCTGTTTACACCGGTAAGTATTGTTAATTTTCAAATTCTTGTGTCAGTGTTTACACAAGCAAGCGAATATTGTCAATATAACGTGTTATTGTGTCGGTGTTTACACAAGCAAGCGAATATTGTCAATATAACATGTTCTTGTATCGGTGTTTACACAAGCAAGCAAATATTGTCAATATAACATGTTCTTGTATCGGTGTTTACACAAGCAAGCGAATATTGTCAATATAACATGTTCTTGTATCGGTGTTTACACAAGCAAGCAAATATTGTCAATATAACATGTTCTTGTATCGGTGTTTACACAAGCAAGCAAATATTGTCAATATAACGTGTTCTTCTATCGATGTTTACACAAACAATCGAATATTGTCAATATATCATGTTCTTGTATCGGTGTTTACACAAGCAAGCAAATATTGTCAATATAACATGTTCTTGTATCAGTGTTTACACAAGCAAGCAAATATTGTCAATATAACATGTTCTTGTATCAGTGTTTACACTATCCAATATTGTCGATGTTTCAGGTTCTTGTAGAGATGTTCACGCAAGCGAATATTGCCAATCTTATAAAAGTTTGTGTACAAGTGAATATTCTGACCAGAGAGATTGGGCTCTTAAATATTGCAAGCATACATGTAATATGTGTAGTCACAGTTCTAGCGGTAACTATATTTATATTATCTACGTGGCTTGCGGGAATGGTCGTTGTTTGAGTAGTTTCTATGTTGGATTGATACCCTCTGTATTATCAATTATAATTGTTTCTATGCCGGTAATGAAGTCGTCTCTAGGTATAGGAGGAAAGAGACATTGTTCTGCTATTGGATAGCCATTGATACCGTATTGATTAAAGTTTAGAAACATTGCTAAATAAACCAGAGTTGGGTAGACTTTTCATGTGGCGACTGAAACTAGGGACCACTTACAACCACACAGTTGCTAAGTTCATCCTCCATGCCCCCATTGAATTGCAATATCCTCCCACTGTAGCTCGCTGTGTACTAATATAAAAACTCCTATTAGCTGCGGCAATAGTTTTACGGTGTCCACATAGACATTTCTTGTGACATCGGCATCTTTTACAGTGTTATGTCAATTTGCATTAAGTTGTCAGTATTAAAACGCTGCTTAAGTGCTTCTAAAATGTTTTATTCGAATTTTAAGAGTTGAATCTGTGAAAGAGCAACTGATTTTTATGTGTGTTAATCATATACTTTGCCTTTCCTGTTACATTTGTCGCTTTAAAATAGGCAATTTAAACACACAATAATAACCTTTTTGTTATTAAAAAGAGGTACTATCGCAAACTTCTTTTAAATTACTGGCACCATCACTTATGATCATAAATAACGTGTTCCTTAATATTTATATACATGCACATTACCTTATATATTAAATTATTATGAAAGTTTAATTACAACGATAATGTGTACGAAGCCGTATTTCAATCGTGTTTGTTAACAAATTGCTATAATTAAAGCATATTTGTGGATATTTTAACGGATCTCTAGTGTCCGTGGTTCATATATATCTACAATTAAGAAAGTAGTTGAGGGTTATTTTTATGTGCCCACTGTTTAAGGTATAATATCTGTTTCAGTTGATAATTCAGACTGTCATGATGTATGGCCTCAACAGAATTGTATCTACTGGAAATACTGGTGTACCCATCCACAAGGTGATAATTATAATACTTTGAAAAATTGTAAAAGAACGTGTAATAATTGTTGAAATGAAGTTGCAATCTATTTGAAATAAAACTATTGTAGGTAATGATACATGAAAGCTTTTAATTCAAATGTACATGGATTGTCTACATTCGGAACTCTTCAGCCATTCGCTTCGAATAACCCCGACATATTTAGACGCCATTTTGGAACTACTTTTCCGTCACATTTCCAAACAAAAGCTTTAACTGGTGTTGAAGTAAACAAATCTACTACTGCTTAGGTGATGGGTAGAGTTTCGTTTTTTGTTCATAAATTTGAAATAACAAATTTCAATGATATGGCTGAACAGTATTTCCCACAATAACTATTCTGCATAACCGTTACTTACTTAGTAAAAACCCAGGCCGCCAGGGTAGACCCCCACGAATCCTTCTGAGATTATTTATTCATGAAAGCTCGAGTTTTTCCGAATGGTACATGTTTTTCTAAAATGCCACATTCAAAATGGCAGAAATCTTGCTGCTTATATCCGGAAGTAAAATGTTTTGCCAGTAATACATCCACTGGTCATATTTTATTTATTTATTTTATTTATTGGAGTTTACGCCGTATCAACACAATTTAGGCTTTCCTGGACCATTGTCTATAACCAGTACTCACCTACCCTTCCACAAGGCCGGAAACTTCTCCATATTATCTAATCAATGGAGGAAAATCGACATTATTGTCAAATTTTCATGGAAGGGTATAACCTCCCCGGGTGGGATTCGAACCCGCACCCCCTCGGGCACGAGTATCTCCACTGGTCAGCGTGATACTGCGTATTTACATGAACATTAATGACAGAAAAAGAATCGGCGATGTAGTATTTACAAAAAAGACGGAAATATAAAGAATAGCTTGGCAAATGTCCGTAGGTTTTGCCTTTTGAGTAGAGACAAACTAGTATATAACAAACCTGCAACAATAATGATTGTATTACTTTATTGAATGTAGTCTTAATTTCAAGCAAACAAGTACCTAAGTAATGGGAGAAAATAAACAAAAGCGTAATGCATTCATACAAAAGTAATGCAAATTACAGTTTATTTTGAACAGCATATTTACACCTATAAGGCTGATACTCGTGTAATTAGCTGTAGTGATGAGCTAAAATCAGAATTCACATCCCAAAGGCTTGTGATCAGGATTAGAACATATATCTTGAAACATCAGACATCTGAAATGTAAAACATAGCATTGAAAATATATGCGTATATAATTATGTGTATCACTTTCTTTAGAGCGAGCGCGGTCGAGTGGTTACGACGTTGAGTAACCGCTTGGTGGCTAGCTCCGCGATGGTTCAAATTACAGCTCAATCAGTATCGTTTTACACTGTACAAAATACTTATTACTACTCAGCTCAGTAATGCAGAACCAGGCAGCAACTCGCGAGTGATTAATTAAAGTAGTTAGTGGATATAGATATCTATCATTGAAGGTCATATCACGGCGGTCAGTAAACCTACTCACCGCTCATGGAAAGGCTAAATCTCTAGATTCAGCTGTTAACCAGTTACTGACAACTGCCCTACATGATTTAGAACCAGTGGTCGGAGGGAGAATGGAAGTAGATATTATTTACGACCAAACTCAACGAAAGTGTGCTGCACCAGGAAATTGAACGTTCCACCCCTCGTTAATTACACTTGTGCGTTACCGACAGAGCTAGTCGGGTGCTTCCTGATCAAAGATGAATCAAAGGATATGTGTAATAAGACGACAGTTGTGACCAATCACCTTGCCATCCATTATGTTAATTCAATATTGGTTTTCTACATTCTTCCAGTAAACGTCAAAGCTTTTGAGCCGGCGAAAGCAGTCGCTTGAAATGTCTGTTGAGGCTTTGACCAACATGTCAAGAAAACGAAACCCTCAATTAATCCAAAGAAATAATGACAAATATGAAGTTAAAAAGAAAGCTTATGTGTGGTTTAAAGTCTGTTTCCATATACATGTTCAGCCAAATTTACATTTTTTACGAAATCACCTTCAGGTAGGTGACCCCCACAGAACCCAGACACTCCTGGATGGATTGGAACAACTGAAAGTTAATTTCTTGCTCAAGGAAATTGGCATTGCCCCTAGTGGAATTCGAACCCCGGACCTCTTGATCCCTAAGCTCGCGTCCTACCACTGGACCACTACTCCAACATAATATTCTATATTTAGAAAAACAACTAACTTGTTTAAAAAGTCGACAATTTTGCCATCGCTCTTTAATACTCGACAATGTTCGAAATTTTGCCCACATTCAACATTACTTTGACAAAATACTGGGTCAGGACCTGCCATCGTTGATACTGAGGTTGGTGTTGTTGTTGTTGAAGTAAAAGTTGGTAACGTCGTAGCTGACGTCACTTGTACTGTTGATGACGTGGTAGTGCTTGTTGCTGATACATCGATAAGTGTTGTTGTTCTGCTCGAGGTGCTGGAAGCTGCAAAATATAAACTCATGTGGATACTGAAACCCAAACATTTAATATGAAATTATCTCATAAACGCGTATTTATTACTAGATGTAGATTTACATATCAATGTTTATATTTAAAGTAAACTCAATGATCGTATAAGTAAACAATAATGTTCTGAAATGTTCATTGTAACACGAGAACCAGTGACATCTTCAGCGTGTTCAATTACCCTCGAACGTTCCAAAACGTTCCGTAATGTTTGAGTCGGGATAACTCAACCCAAAGACAACTCAATTCATTACCTCACTAACGATTTGAGTCGTCCCAACTTTGGCTTGAGTTATCCACGGGTTGAGTTGTCTACTGGTTGAGTTGTCACGTACCCGTATCGTTCGCTAACAGTCGTTACTGAACACGCTGCTAGTCTCACTGCGCCAATAGGATAACGCAGAAATAGTGCCATGTTAAGACTGTCTCAATCACGCAACGGTCTAGATATTGCCATAATGGTATAGAATGGCTCTAAATTCTGATACTACAAGAATAAAGTAACAAGATATATAGGAACGATGGTATATATGTGTTATAACAAACCTGATGAAGCAGGGAAGACAACTCTTTCACCATTACAGTTTTCATTACATAGATCGTCACGGCAACATTTGAGTAAACACTTATCTGCAATATATTAAGATTACACTATATTCTCATTCTTGGTACACAGTCTATTATACAACAGTATTGTGCGTAAATATTGACCCCGACCTGACCTTTATGCAAGAATATTCATTACATTGAATACGAATGTATATTAATGCTCGATTACACCGCGACCGTGAGGATTATGAGTTAAAACTTAACACACAAACATAGTTCTATAATTTTACGATCGCTGCCGAAGTGTAGAATAGGCGTGGTTCTGACTGTCGTCCGGATATGTGTAGATAATTATTAGATGCAAATGGGAAAGGTCTGGTCGGGGTCAATATTTATATTTTTATTCTTCAAAGACTTGAGGTGAGAGTGCAGTATAACAAGCCAACCAAAACGGTCTAATGTTGCATAATCGACGAAATATATATCACGAAATAACATTAGGTGTATTGTATAGTATATTATATCATAACATATGAAAATCACCCAGACATGTTTAAAACGTACATTTATCGTAGTGTGTGAGCTTTGAAACACCATTTCACGTTCCGTGGTATAAGGAATTCATATAACAGCAAACTTTTATTATACATGTATTTCGAAATATCCGATTAAATAATATTTAACATTGGTCGTATTATGGTAACTATGATAGGTTGACTTTTGTTTAAACTTTTTAAGTTTTTCATTTATAGAGATAGAGAGTTAACTTTTAGAACCAACTTTACATAGATGTACCAGCACTAGATTGCATCTTTTGTCGGTAATCATGTGTAACGAAAGCGTCTAAGTTCCGGTAATAAGATCACATTTGTAATGGCAAACAGATGCGGTTTATAATCATGACGATTTCTAAGCCCCAAATGACCAATTTTAAAAGAAAAATGTCTATGTACTAAGACCAATCCACTACTAAGATCATTGATTTTGAGGGTCCTTATAGTGGAGCGTTCATACATCTTTCTTCTGGAAAATTCTGAAGCTGGGTTCGAACAGATGAGAAAAAAAAATTTGAAATATATATCTTATAATAATTGCTTACTGGGTTCTCCTTGTCCAATTTGACTGTGAGCATCTTGGGCTTGATATTTACGGAGTTCTTCATTACATTCCTTCAAATAATATATGTCAATGTATTGTTTTTATTTTTGCTAAAACTACCAATTATTTCTGACCACAAATGGCCATATTTTTGCGGTTACACTTCTGAGTAAATTTTTGGATGGCTGGCTACGTTTTTGCCAATGAACTTTTCTCATATTTCACTTTGTTTGCATATTTGGAACAAGTAAACAACTTAATACATCCGTTATTTATTCAACAAGCTTGCCTTTGATGCCAGTGTCTATCTTGGGTTTATTATTCAGTTTTCCGAATTTTAAAAGAATTATTATTTTTGGTGAGACTAACTGGGACTTGCACACACTTGTTCTCTGTCATATTGCAATGCTTTCGATTCCTAAACTTACCCATCTAAAGGGATAGCTGGTTTCGAGTTGGATCAAACCAAAAGTCCATGGTTCAGATGACAAATGTGAGTCAAAAAACTTTGTTTCACAATTGATAAATGTAAAACCTTGATTTACTATTGAAAAATGTAAAACCTTACCTCTCCATTAAAAAAATGTAAAACCTTACTTCAACATTGACAAATGTAAATAAAACATTGCTTCACAATTAACAAATGTAAAACATTGCTTCACAATTGACAAATTTAAAACCTTACGTCACAATTGACAAATGTAAAACCTTGCTTCACAATTGACAAATGTTAAACCTTGCTTCACAATTGACAAATATAAATAACATTGCTTCACAATTGACAAATGTAAAACATTGCTTCACAGTTGCCAAATGTAAATAAAACCTTGTTTCACAATTTACAAATATAAAACCTTGCTTAACAATTAACAAATGTAAAACCTTACTTCAACATTTACAAATGTAAATAAAACTTTGCTTCACAATTGACAAATGTAAAACCTTGCTTCACAATTGACAAATTTAAAACCTTACGTCACAATTGACAAATGTAAAACCTTGCTTCACAATTGACAAATGTTAAACCTTGCTTCACAATTGACAAATGTAAATAAAACTTTGCTTCACAATTAACAAATGTAAAACATTTCTTCACAATTGACAAATGTAAAACTTTGCTTCACAATTTACAAATGTAAAACATGTCTTCACAATTTACAAATGTAAAACATGTTTCACAATTTACAAATGTAAAACATGTCTTCACAATTTACAAATGTAAAACATGTTTCACAATTTACAAATGTAAAACATTTCTTCACAATTGACAAATGTAAAACCTTGCTTCACAATTTACAAATGTAAAACCTTGCTTCACAATTGTCTAATGTAAAACCTTGCTTCACAATTGACAAATGTAAATAAAACTTTGCTTCACAATTGACAAATGTAGATAAAACTTTGCTTCACAATTTGCAACTGTAAAACATTTCTTCACAATTGACAAATGTAAAACCTTGCTTCACAATTTACAAATGTAAATAAAACTTTGCTTCACAATTGATAAATGTATAGTCTGATTTTATCCGGTGAGCCGTGACTGCACTTTTGTATTTATAGATTTTTGGAACATTCCTACAAAAAGGTAACACAGCTTATTTAACCAACCAACTGATTACTGTATTTAGTATAATTATTCAACATTGATTAAAGTGACTCAGTGGTCGTGGCGGTAAGACATTTGGATTGATAGACATTGGTTTTGTTATCCTGGGTTCAAATCCTGTTTGGTATCGTTATTCTTTTATGCTTTTTTATTTTTTTTGTCATCATGGAAACGTACGACTCGAAATTTCTGTGCAGCACGAAGCAAAATGTATATAAAATAGAATATGCATATTTGCCTGAGTTTGTGCTTAGTTATTACTTTGATGTCATACACTAAACTGTCTCGATCGTGTCTTATAGGAATGAAGTAATTGTACAAATGTAAATGCATTTTATAAGAAAGAAAAATGGAATGGGTTGGATGTAACTTTGGCACATTCGTTCCATAGTATCCTAGTCTGATTTCTATTAAGCCATCGTATTTGAAGCTGAATGTATGATATAAATGTATTATTATTAGGTACAATGAAAATTGATTGATATAAAAATAAATAACCAAGGAAATAAAACAAATAATAAATCAAACAAAATCATTATATGATACGTACAACTATGTGTGAATTTAAGAATAAATTAAAAAAATTGGAGGCGGTGAGGTTCGAACCACTGCAGTAAAATTTTTGCATTTGCCATATGTTTCCGTGTCGTTACTGACTGCGCTATTTTAAACAATGATTTTGAACCATTATATTATGGCTATATACTTTACATATTAAAGTTTGCACTGATTTTCTGTGTAGTATTTACTGGTTATACCTATCGTCATGGTTATGATTAGACTCATCGAACCCGTCACGGCTCACCGAATAAAATCGGACTATAAATAAAACTTTGCTTCACAATTGACAAATGTAAATAAAACTTTGCTTCACAATTGACAAATGTAAAACCTTGCTTCACAATTGACAAATGTAAAACATTTCTTCACAATTGACAAATGTAAAACCTTGCTTCACAATTTACAAATGTAAAACCTTGCTTCACAATTGTCAAATGTAAAACCTTGCTTCACAATTGACAAATGTAAATAAAACTTTGCTTCACAATTGACAAATGTAAAACCTTATTCACACTTTAAAAATGTAAAGCCTTGCTTTACAATGGACAAATTAAAAAAAAAACTTTTTTCACGATTGAAAAATGTAAAAAAGAACACAGTGCTTTACAATTGTAAAAATGTAAATCTTGTATTACAAATGAAAAATGTAAAATCTTGCTTTACAATTGAAAAAATGTATAACCTTTGTTTACAATTGAAAAATGTAAGTTGTAAAACTTTGCTTATACAATTTGTACAAATTAAAGTGTGAAACATCGAATTTTATATATATGAAGAAGTACTACTTACAGTAATATGAATACAATCTGTTTTATAAACTAAATCATGACCAACTTGTGTTTCTATACGTTTTAACATACATTCCTATAATATAAATATACTTAGCATTTTATAACCATATAATACTGATCACTAAATCTTTGTTGCAAGGGTTAAAATTAAGACTTCATATGTATTTGAAAATATCACAATCAAATACTTCTTTGGAGCTGGTGTCGCTCTTACTTTACTTTGAAACGCAATAGATACATGCACGAATTACATGTATATTATTTCAGACAAAATGTTTTTGTAAAGTTAATGAAACACATAGTAATAAAATACGCATTTTTACTAACGCATTATTATTATAATATTCAAAAAAATAATATTGACCTACTTCTTGTATTCCACATTCTTTTATCACGTGACATGAATCTGCGTCTAGCTGTTGATCACATGAATAACATATTGGACCACGTGATGTCAGTGGCACCGATAGGTAACCTAAATGTTAAAAAAACTAAGAATTCGATATCCGCCATATTGTAAGTCACATGACTAGGCCGCCATTACGTTACCGAAGATTCTTTTGGTAAATAATTGTAAATTTAAATGAAACAGTTGTGAAGTTTCAAAGAGATGACATAATTCTTTAAGCTTTTGAAATTTAGTTAGAATTAGGATGAAGTAGGATTATGTTCTTAAAATTATGCATTTTGTTTGCGATTTTGTAAGTCAACGTTTTGGTTACAAAAATACATAATAGGAACTTCTTGGAGAATTAATATCGTTATATGTACCTTTGTGAACCAATCTTGGTAACGAGTTATACAGTCACAAATGTCCCATAGTAAACAATAAAGGATATCCCTAATTCAGCCCTTTTTACCTGTTTAAGCTGAGTTTGACCCTATATACCAGCTGAGTGACTTTTCACTACTTTTCTGTACGGACATTTCAAAGCGGATGTAACCATGAAGTGGCGTTGGACGTACATGTATTTCATTTATACAAAGTTTGATATCTTATATCGCTTAGGCTAGTCACCTCAACGTGACCCACTACTCTCGACTAATCAAATGTGCGTATTTCAGTTGGACACGTAAGTTAATATAACATCACAGTTCAGTCGTTTAGTTAGACGAATTTAATCTAAAATAAAACATTAATTGAGGGGTAAGGCTTTTTGCTAATGATATAATACATTGAAATCCAACTCTATTGCTAATGGTCAATTTAATATCTTACTGGTTATAGTCTTCTCTTACTTTACAGCTTTCCTTCTTGCTTATTTGTAAGAACATTACTGTTATATAAGAACGTTACGCAATAATATATAATTAATTTAGAGCGTAAAATAAAACTAACCTTTTTCAGCATGACATAATTCACTATTACATAGATTACCTAGGCAACAATCTGAACATACAAGAATGTCGTCTGCAGATCGTTTACCAACAGGTATCATATTGACTTGAGGTTTACATTGCTGTGAATAGCGATATAAAATATAAAACCTTTAACAGCGTTTATTTCCCTTTATTTTTTGTAATTATCTATTACTTGAAGTAACATTTACACATATGTGTACAGTGTGTAATCGAATACAAATATTATATATAATTTTCATTTGTAAACGCATCACATAAGTGTATTTGATAACCATTTTTGGCGCACGGTAGAAAACAACATATTATCAAAAAGTACAATATTTAAGTCTACTATTGATCCTCAGGGACATGGCAACTTCATTGTTAGTTGTCCATATATGAATAATCTTCCATGTATAACTTTATTGTGTAATTATTTATTACTCATTTTTAATGCAAAACTTTTAAATAGTCCTGCGTTTTGAGGTTAGTTTTAGCTTTTGGAAGGAAGCTAAATTTCCTTTTTTACACACTAAGGAAGGTTATCACTCACTTTCATTCGGAATAGCGTAACAATATACAACTGCATAAAAATTATTAATCATATATGCAATTGCATGTCATTTTCCTTTATTGCATGCATAACTACATATTCGTTCCCAGAGATTATCAAAAGTGTCGATCTACCGTCTGGTGCCACACGCTAGTATCGAGTATGCTGATAGCCTCTTGGTACGAGAATGGCATAACTACTGCCATCACAAGTAAATTCGGAAGTCCTAGAGACAAATATTTTTCTTTGTACATTTTAATACTTTGCATGAATTTCTATGCGTTGTAACTTTTTAGTTGACTCGGATACTTTTAATCACCGAAGCAAATCAAAGAAATTAGGTGGTTGGTTCGCTCAATGTATGAAATAAATTAAAATGTTGTGATAGATATTGATAACTTTAAAGATGGTTCGTATTTGAAATGCAAAATTACTCTGCTCTGCAAAATATCCTAGTAAGCGCATTGTTTCTGTTTAAGTATATATTGTAAAGCAAATGATGTCATCAGTCTTTACCTTTGTATCCCTACAACCCAGCATACTTTGCACCGTACCAGCTGACGTCACATATGTGTCTGTGTAACATGACTGGAAGAAAAACAATAAAATGCCATTCGGAACAACCTCGGCAATCATCTACGAAGATAAACCTCGGAAATCAGACGTAGTAGGAATACAACCAGGTTATAAGGTCCGGCGATTAACTCTCTAGCAAGGAGTTCCATTATTCTTAAAACATCGACACGTAAAGTCAATATTATCTAACAATTTGAATGCTATTAAACCAATTAGCTACAAAACAATATTCAAAAGTCTTAATCATAGCAAATGGTCATAAATTGTCTACATAAAATTGAAACAGGAACACCTGTCATTTTCATGTCAACACCTATTAAAAACATTGTTACACGCTTAATCAAAACATTTCATCAGTACAATACCTCACACGTCGTATTTCTGTGTAGTTCAGACTATATTACCACAGAAACAAAATTCCAGCAAATTTACGTTTTCTACAGAATCCATGTTTGATCGACTTTTCCAACTTATGATATCCGAGGTTTATCTATGTAGAAGATCGCCAAGTTAGTTCCGAATGAGTAAAATGCCTTACCATATACAATATCATGTTAAAAGTTGTTTTTATTTCTAGAAAGACATTTCGTCATAACGTTTGGTTGAAAAAAGCACCTAAATGATTTGCAAAATTTTATAAAATCTAAGACCTTTTGAAAAAAAACTCGCAGACTTTCTAATTCATGGTTGTTCCAATTTAAGGATCTCGAACCTGTATGCGTGACATTTGGAGCCACCGTTGATCCAACTATTTTCGTTATTTTATCGTTAAATCTCGATACATATATTGAGCTAAATACAAAAGACTTTTTGTTTACATACATAATGATAACAATCAGTATACCGATGTATAGTGTCCATAATACAACAGAAAATGTTCTTTGTTTAAACAGAGAAAATAATCAACCATGTAAAACCTTGAATAAAGAATATAATACATAAATACCTCGTGAGCTCCACATCTTATGGTATATTGACAATCACGTGATCTTGGTGAATCCTTACAAGCCAAACATGATAAAGCTGTTGTTGTGTCTAAATAAGAAATATAGATTTGTGAGAGTAGAAGAGTAGTGTTAACACGAGCGTTTAGAGATTGACAGGTCCCGTGTTCGAATCCTGCCAGGGGTAATAACTGTTATCTTATGTATATTTGTTATGAATATGTGGTCATTGCCATGAAACTTGTAAATGGCCAAAGTCAATATGTCAATGCATTCGGAACTACCTCGGCGATCTTCTTCGCAGATAAACCTCGGCTATCATAAGGTGAAGAAGTAGATCTAGGGATTTGGTTTCTGTGGACATAAAGTCTGAACTACACAGAAATACCACGTGTGAGACATTGTACTGATGAAATGATGCGATAAAGCGTGTAAAAATGTTATTATTAAATATTGGCATGAAAATTACAGTGGCCGGACCTCATCACCTGGTTGTATTCCTTCTACGTCTGATTTCCGAGGTATATCTTCGTAGATGATCGCCGAGGTTAATTGTTCCGTTTTGCCAAATAAGGATGTATGATGTATACCGTCAAGTCCGTGATTGTGCTCTAGTATAAAACTTAGACAATAAACTACAATTACGTTTTTAATATAGATTTAATGCAATGTAAGATACATTACTGACCATTTCAACATTTTTCAGTGACATCGCCACGGTCAGTTGTTGAGGATCACTGTCTCAGGTTATGCCTAGATCTATGAATCTAGATCCATGTTGGTGCATGTATGAATTATATTTCACTCTCCTCGTTTCTTTTTGTTTGAAACATTTCACTTAGTAAGTATAATGGGAGACAAGTGACCGTTTTTGAGTGATCAAGCTCAGTAGTTATTGAATGTTTAACAACTGAGGTAAAATGACATTTAAATATGCAAAAATGTTGAAAACCTAAAGTTAAGAAGTTTTGACTGAATACAAAATGTGATGTTGTTGTAGAAAGTTTTACATTGCCCAAGCGATACATTTATATATCATGATACCATTACAAGCTCTTGATTTCATTTTAATGTTATATTCGACTTCATAACCACATGGTAACTCAGCTAGTAATTTATCTTCAGTGGAAATAACCTGGTCCTTGCTAGTGTTGGTTATAGAACAGTAAACTGAACAATCATCCGAAATTCTTTTGTGTATACAATCGATAACATAAAATCATGGTTCGTGCTCTATATTAGAGTATATTTTCGTCGGACAGCTGTGAAACAGATTCACTGGACTTACCAAATAGCTCACATATAAACAATAGTTAAATGTTTTAATTATTCATACGATATAACACTGTATTTCAACATAGTTTTATGAAATTATACGTTTTTTTTGTCAGTCTTGGCTCAATGTTTTGTAAGAGTCTTTATAAACAACCAAAATTAACTAATTATGCAGAGACAAAGAGCCACATTTTTTTACAAAAAACATCACGCATAAATTAGATACTAGTTTATCACAGCTAGCCTGTACAACACTTATTTTTACCTCATTTATCACTCACGAATCAGCTTCCTGATCCTCCAGTTCTGACAAAAAAATCAATAAAACAATGCGATTCAGATTGGTTTTTAGATGTGATGCGTACTAACGTGTATCCCACTATCAAATGATTACTAATCCAAAGTCGTAACCACTCACCCACGCCTGATCCATATAGTACGTACAAATATCAACAACGATAAATAAAGCTAAATACCTATGGACTGAATATGATTATTTGCTGAATTCTACAAAGAAATTATAAATATACTTACCTATTAGACATATAATGTATATCAAATATATTAAAATAGTATGTTGTCTCATATTTGCTGTTAATAATGGTCACAAAAAGAGATAAGACAAGTAGACATCCTGTTACTGTTATGACATCATTGACCAGTTCATGAGATAAATTTAAAGAAACCTATTTTTACCAACATACTATAAAGGCTTATATCAGTAAGATTGACCAAGTTTTAAATAATGTAGCCATGTCCTCTTTACTGTTAATGTTCTCTCTAATCGAGTAAAGTGAACAAAAAGACGTGTGTTTGTTAGAGATTCAAGTATAGTAGGATCATTAAGTTTAACGCCGAAGCAACGCATTATGTAGATCATAATATGGCGATCAGTTAAACTGCTCACCGTTCCCATTCTCGTACACCGAGGTTATTAAGATTCTCGGTCTAAGCTCGAGAATCTCATTAGGCTCTGGGGACGAGATTGACCGTTCCTGAAAAGGCTAAATTTCTAGAATTAGCTGTTAACCAGTTACTTTGCACATAATTTCGTCAGTGACTGGCAACTGCCTTCCGTGATTAAGAACCAGTGGTAGTAGGGAGAATGGGCGTGGAAATTATTTACTAACCAAATTCCACGAAAGTATGCCCTGCTTGGAAATAGAACCAACTACCCCTCAATCAGTAAACTTGCTTGCAACCTACTGTGTTTAACACGACAACATACGAGAAGTCTAAGATAAATGTACATTGGCTTATGTGTCCATTATGAGCAGTGAACATCATGTTGTTCAACTTGTACCTCGTCGTGTTGGTGATGTATTAATTAGTACTTGTCTTTTAATTACTGCCTACTTTTGCACAAAAAGAACCATGATTGGTACATGTGCTCGTTTTCAGTGTTGATCAAAGTACATAATATATGTCACAATTAACATGCACGTAATTGCATCTATGCTGAGACAGTCAGTGTTCATAATGCCATCCTTAATTATTACATTTGACTCCTTTCTTCCAAACCATCTTTTTGGTATCAAACAAGATATACACTATAAACCTAATATGTGAGTTAGTTTGTGTTATATATACAAATAAAACAAGAAATATATATATAACAGTATAGTGAGTGAAAGTCATTTTAAAGACGAAACAAATACATAATATCAATAGCATATAAAGCAGTCATTGTAGCATCAAAAGATACATTTTTTCATAATACAAAGTTGTTGGAAGAAATCGTTCACAAGCTATTCATATTAGTTATCGGTGAACTATCGTCGTCTGTTATCGTACATTTGGAATTAGTCCTGCAGTATATGAGATGAACCGTGCACTTGAGTTCCCACAAAGTTATTTTTGCTGTTTCTATATCTTTGAAAGATGCTGAATAAGAATCCGAGTGATGACACCCTGTCATCCTTGAGCAATTTGCATAATATGCAAATGAAGTCCGCCATTATAGAAATTCCGTTTTTCGCTAATAACTCAATAACCAACTTAGATACAAAATTAAAATATGTATCCATACTCATGTTTTCAGGATCTATCTATCTCATGGTACTAATATCAGCTTGATCAGATCATTAAGATATGCAAATTTATGCAAATTAAGTATTTAACGAAACACAACATTCGGTTTTGCTATACAAATCAACGTCTGTAGTTTCTAGATTGATATTTTGAGTAAAATGTGTTTATGTTTTGCTAATTTTGTTTATACATTTGTATATTAAATACAAATATATCAAATAATTACATTAAATCAGTTTATGATACTATAAAATATGTAAAATATTCAAGTTACGTTAAATATTGTAGGATTTTGACTCAAACATTACATGGTGTCATGAGTATTTATGCCATTGTCTAGCATTCTGTTGATGCCTTGATAATTTTGATTCAGCTTCTATACGTTTTAACAGAGCTGCCTAAAAATTCAGTGATGACATCCAGTCATCCTTGAACAATTAGCATAATATGCAAATTTGGTCCGCCATAATCGAAATTCCGGTTTTCGCTAATAACACGATAACTAATCATGATAAGATTTAAAAATATGTGTCTGCACCCATGTTTATAGGGTCTAGCTATCATATGATACCACATTCAGCATGGTCAGATGATTTGCATATGCAAATGTATGCAAAAAAGGTTTTTCAAATGAACTGTTTTTCAAGTAAATTTATTTTGTTCAAATTTAAGTACTTCAAACAGGAAATTTTCCAGAAAATATAATTGAATCAAGTAATCTGTCAATTGCGACCCAGTATTATGTTCGGTTAGATTTCAATGTCCAGAATGTCCACATTATGAGACCAATCATATACCACACCTAATAAATGTATTAATATAAAATGAATGTTTATAATGTGTTACTTATAACCGTGTGGCATACGCACTTGTGCTTTCAGCTCAATATAACATTTTGAAGTGGTGTGCCTTTACGCCAGAACCGAAAAAAGGAAGAACAATAAATTAATTTGAGTAGTACATCGTAAAATTGATTGTAAAATTAAAGCTACTGAATAGACTTAATCCGGAATTCAAATTTATGGGTTTTTCCGTCCGTGCACAGACGGTCAAAACAAAGTTTTCTACACATTATTAAACAGCATAAACTATGAATTTAATCATATTGTTCTTTTTACACGTGTTTTCATTGTAACAGTGAAAGTTTGTTTGTTCCGGAGGGGAAAACCCAAATATTTGAATTTCGGATATAGTCTATTCAAAAGCGTTTATCATCATAAAGACAGCCTGTCATTGACATAATTTAAGCATCTATTTGATTGATATACATTTACTTCATGGCAATAGTAGAAGCTGGAAAGTCTTACTTATTTTCGTGCAGATTTTGACCTTACTGTGGAAAGAAATTCATGAAACTACATGTGTCAACTTTATTCATTTCCTCATAGTTTCCACTAATTAATTTACTCAAGATAAGATAGAACGTACTAGGCATGTATATAAATATATGATAACAAAGCCAGCATTAAGGAACGTCGTATACATAAATCTATTGCTAGAAAGTTCAATAAAAAAATATTAGTTGCTTTTCAACTTTTCAGAATCATAAATACGACAATGAGACCTTGCATGCATGTTTGATAACTAGAATTTGTATGAGTGTTTATACGCTCCCTTCGCAACTTAGTGAATACATTACATTCACCCGCTGCCTTAAAACGCGTCGATTTATGATATTGACCTTTACTATGAACCTTGGAACGACCAATGAAAGTTTACCAAATTCCAATTTAGCTGAAAAACTTTATACACATTTTCATTGGTTAAACGGGTAAACAACGCTTTATATGGTATGATCATACTAGTGACGAATGCAACCTCGTATGACGTCATATGTAGCGTGGCTACACTTTGTATTAAAGTTCAATAAGTTGCTCTATGTGTACAGTTAAAAGATCAGAAATACACGTTTTAAAAGATCAATATTTACTTTCATTTTTGTTAATTTTTCATTATCTCACTAATGCAAAACTGTCCAACATCTTTTCATTTCGACATTTTGAAATTACAAGCGTGAGAATGTTTTGCATCTATTTAAAAAAACACGTGACAGTCATGCGATTTAAGCATTTATGTGTCTCTGTCTAAAAATAGAAATATCAGTTTGTACGTGGTATTTTAGCAGAGGAAGAAGGTGAACGAGTGAATCTTTCGAATCTTTCATTGGAGAGTAGAATGTTTATAGCATAATTGGTCATTGCAAGGTGAGCAGGAATCTCAATTCTGTAACGCCATGATAATCAGACTAACCGGATATTTTGGACTACCACGAAAGGTCATGATCTGCCAGAATTGAATTGGTATAGCTAAACTCGGAGTGTGCTGTACATGATCATGGCTACACACACTTAATTTGTCTTTGTATGGCTAAATTTTCGACTTTATTTTGACTAAAAGTTGTTTTGCATAGTATGTTCTTACAATCATTTGAATGCATTCTTACTTATCTTCCTTATTATACCAAAAATTGATAACAGAACATATTTTCAGTAGGAAAAATAAGTCATTGGAGAAATTACGGGCAAAAAACAATATTCTTTACAATCTAATGACTGTAAGGACCACGTATCTTAATTATCTAAAATTTATATATAATTGAGCAATGCATGCTCTTAGTTTATGTAGAATACCTTTGTTCTATACACTGACTTTAACTTGGATAGAGAAAATGGATATCACTTTACTTTATGCTCCTAATTTGCATAAGTATACATATCCAAATCACATGATCATTATAACATTAGTATATGTTCTCCGACATAAAACAAATCAAACTAATGCCATGGAAGCATATATATAGGTAAATACATACTGTTCATGTTTGTCATATATGGTTATTGAGATATTATGATTTTTTCAGGTGTGTCGTCACACTAAATATACTAACTAAATGCTTTGGCTTTAATTATTCGTAAATAATCGTTAATCTGTTCATAACAACTCGAAATTTGGTACATGATCTTTATTTTATATAGTGAAAAAACCCACTTTCCTATACTTAAAGACCTAATTTGCATACATCTACATTTGCAAATCAACACTGATTATGCTTAAGGTCGTATCATATGATAGCTAGACCTTACAAACATGGATGCAGACACATATGTTAAATTTTCATCATAATTGTTAATTGTGTTATTAGCGAAAAACGGAATTTCGGTAATGGCGGACTAAATTTGCATATCATACTAATTGCTCATGGGTGACAGGATGTCCTAACTAAATTTCTTAGTCAGCTCTGTCCAAAAAACTGAATCAAAATCATCCAGACCTCCACAAAATGATAGACAACGGCGTGAATATACATGACATCATGTAATGTCTGAGGCCAAATCCTACAAGTTTTAACGTAATTTGAATATTTTGCATATCTTTATAGTATCATAAACTGATTTAATGTAATTATTTGATATATTTGTATTTAATATATACAAAAGTAGGTTAACATAAACATATTTTACTCAAAATATCCATGTAAACACTACAGACGTTGATTTGTATAGCAAAACCGAATATTGTGTTTCGTAAAATACCTAATTTACATAAATTTGCTTATTTAAATGATCTGATAAAGCTGATATTAGTACTATGTGATAGATAGACCCTGAAACATAGGTATGGATACATACTTTAAATTTGTATCCAATTTGGTTATTGAGTTATTAGCGAAAAACGGAATTTCTATAATGGCGGACTTAATTTGCATATTATGCAAATTACTCAAGGATGACAGGGTGTCATCACTCGGATTCTTATTCAGCACCTTTCAAAGATATAGAAACAGCAAAAAAACTTTGTGGGGACTCAAGTGCACGGTTCACCTAAAATATGGCATTTTACTGCATGACTAAAATTGGATTGTCTAAAGTGCCACTTGCTGCTTATATTTGAAAGTAAAATATTTTGCCAATAATCTTTCCACTGGTCAGCGTGATACTGTGTATTTACATGTACATTTATGACGGAAAAAGAATCAGAGATGTAGTATCTAAGTATTTACGAAATGAGGGAAATATAAAGAGTAGCTTGGCAAATGTCCGTAGGATTTGCTTTTTGATTAAAGACAAACCAGTACATAACAAACCCACAATAATAATGACAACTTTAATGATACTTTATTTTCAAGTAACAAGTACCTAAGTAATGGGAGAAAAAAAACAACAGCGTAATGCATTCATATAAAAGTAATGCAAATTACAGGCTTTTTTAACAACATACAAACACTCAAGGCTGATACTCGTATAAGTTAGATGAGTTTTTAAATCAGAATTCACATCCTAAAGGCTTGAAATCAGGATTAGAACATATAGCCTGAAACATCAGACATCTGAAATGTAAAAGGAAACAAACATTGCATTGAAAATATAAATGTGTATCATTTTCTTGAGAGCGTAAGAGTGACCGAGTGGTTACGACGTTGGGTAACCGCTTGGTGGCCAGCTCCATGATGGTTTGAATTACAGCTCAATCAGTATCGTTTTATACTGTACAATATACTTTATACTACTCAGCTCAGTAATGCGGAACCAGGCAGCAACTCGCGAGTGATTAATAAAAGTTGTAAGAATAAAGATATCTATCATTGAAGGTCATATCACGGTGGTCAGTAAACCTACTCACCGCTCATGGAAAGGCTAAATCTCTTGATTAAGCTGTTAACCAGTTACTGACAACTGCCCTACATGATTTAGAACCAGTAGTCGGAGGGAGAATGGAAGTAGAAATTATTTCACTACCAAACTCAATGAAAGTGTGCTGCACCAGGAAATTGAACGTTCCACCCCTCGTTAATTACACTTGTGCGTTACCGCCAGAGCTAGTCGGGTGCTTCCTGATCAAAGATGAATCAAAGGATATGTGTAATAAGACGACAGTTGTGACCAATCACCTTGCCATCCATTATGTTAATTCAATATTGGTTTTCTACATTCGTCCAGTAAACGTCAAAGCGTTTGAGCCGGCGAAAGCAGTCGCTTGAAATGTCTGTTGAGGCTTTGACCAACATGTCAAGGAAACGAAACCCTCAATTAATCCAAAGAAATAATGACAAATATAAAGTTAAAAGAAAGCTAACGTGTGGTTTAAAGTCTGTTTCGATATACATGTTCAGCCGACTTTACATTTTTACGATAACCCTGAACGATGAAATCACCTTCAGGTAGGTGACCCTCACAGTACCCAGACACTTCTGGATGGATTGGAACAACTGAAAGTTAATTTTTTGCTCAAGGAAATTGGCATTGCCCCAAGTGGAATTCGAACCCCGGACCTCTTGATCCCCAAGGTCGCGTCCTACCACTGGACCACTACTCCAACATAATATTCTATATTTAGAAAACCAACTAACTTGTTAAAAAAGTGGACAATATTGCCATCGCTATCTATTAATACCCGACAATTTTCGAATTTTAACCCACAATCAACATTACTTTGACAAAATGCTGGGTCAGGACCTGCCATCGTTGATACTGAGGTTGGTGATGTTGTAGTTGAAGTAAAAGTTGGTAACGTCGTGGCTGACGTCACTTGTACCGTTGATGAGATGTTAGTGCTCGTTGCTGATACATCGATAAGTGTTGTTGTTCTGCTCGAGGTGCTGGAAGCTGCAAAATATAAACTCATGTGAATACTGAAACCCAAACATTTAAGATGAAATTATCTCATAAACGCGTATCTATTATTCGATGTAGATTTACATATCAATGTATATATTTAAAAGTAAACTCAATGATCATATAAATATACAATAATGTTCTAAAATGTTCATTGTGACACGAGAGGACCAGTGACATCTTCAGCGTGTTCAATTAACCCGAACGTTCCAAAACGTTCCGTTACGTAATCTCGGGATAACTCAACCCAAAGACAACTCAATTCATTACCTCACTAACGATTTGAGTCGTCCAAACTTTGGCATGAGTTATCCACGGGTTGAGGTGTCTAGATACTAGATAAGATAAGATAAGATAAGATAAGATAATCTTTATTTAAAGTCCGTTATAATCAAACATATATAACACTAGCTTAAAGCTATTGTCCGACAAAAACTAGACTATCCAATAAAAATCAAACAAACGAACTAAAAATGGAAACATGACATTAAAATTACAGTCAATGCATTACATATATAAAAAAAACAAATGAAAATATATGTTAAATTATCATATTGATTTAAAGAAAGACAATTGAATTAAAATAAAAAAAATAGCAAATGTTTTCATCAACAAGTATACAATATAAAACATAGTTTAACATTTATGAGGTAACTGTTGATCTTGGCCAAGGCCTAAAAACTGCCTTAAGATCGAAAATAGATAAAAAAAGTGACGATGTATAGATAACACAAAAGTGTGACAGATAAGAAATATTTTAAATGAGAAGTATTCCGTCCAAATCAGATTTGGAAAGAACTGATCAACAATTATCTCATAACTACATAAAAATACATGATTTACTCGGTTAGCCTGCTCTAACTTATCTATATCAAAATAAACTTATTACTACAGTCTAAGGAATCATGTTTATCACGTAAATAAAACTAGTTTAAACAGTTAAAGCAGCCTGCCCATGGTAAAATACAGTAAAAAAAATACTAGTAGAGTTTTAAAGAAGAATCACAATATATACAGGATAAGTTCAGTATTTAAAAATAGTAAACAAATTTTCAGGTATCAGTACATAATATGCATGTACATTACACATTACACTTACAAACACATGGAACATTTACATTTGTAGCCACTCCAGGTTTGGATCAGCCTTCTGAACTCACCAAAATCTGTGGTTGTTCTTATTGTGTTAGGAAGGCTGTTCCAGACCTGAGTGGCTTCATATCGAAAACATTTCTTGCCATAAGTGATTGTGTTGTATCTTGGCACTTCCAGTATGTTAGTTAACCTACAAGCATAATGATTAGATCCTACAGATAAAAGTTCTTGGACATATACAGGAGACAAGTTATTTAAACATATGAACACTTCAGTTGCTATCTGCCTAAATCGGCATATCTGTAGTGTAGGCATGTTGACGCGCTCTAATAAATCTGTATAACTCGAGGTAAAATCGCTATAAACACGTTTTAGTGCTCTGTATTGTATTTTTTCTAGTTTTTCAGCATTTGTTTGACTGCAGAGATGCCATGAGCAATAGTTAAAATTAGATCTAACAAAACATTTGTAAATCAACAGTTTAGTATTTAAGTTAAGGTATCTGTATAACCTTGCTAGTACATTAACTTGCCTTGCAGCTATTTTACAAACATTAGAAACATGAATATCAAAGTTTAAAAGGGAGTCAATTTCAATACCAAGGAGTTTGACACTAGGATCACAATAAATGGATACGTTATCTATTTTAAAAGATTTTATTTGTTCAGTAGTTTTCTTACCAATACAGATTGACTGGAACTTATCAGGATTGGCTTGCATGTGATTGTTTTCAAACCATGAGATTAAAACCGAACTTTCATGTTCTAAAACCATTTTTAGTTCATTAATATCTTTACTCCAGTAAGTGAGCGTGTTATCATCAGCGTAATTAAAAACAACAGATGCTTCAATAAAGTAAAAAATATCGTTTAAAAATAAATTAAAAATAAGGGGTCCAAGTATTGATCCTTGGGGAACTCCTTTATTGATATTCATCCATTGACTATGGTAATCACCCAATCTAACGCATTGCTGACGGTTTGAGAGGTAATTTTTAAGAAGACCAGCTGCGGAAGATGAGAGTCCATAGGCTGAAAGCTTATGTACAATCAGATCATGTGGAAGACAGTCAAATGCCCTGGACAGGTCCATGAGTATGGCAGCAACATACTCATGTCTGTCCAAGGCAGCCTTCCAGTCCTCCACCAGTCTAATTAAAGTAGGTTGGCATCCATATGACGATCTGAAAGCAGACAGATATTTGTTAAAAATATTTTTATCAAAATAAGACGTAAGTTGATCAGATACTGATTGTTCAAGAACTTTAGATATAGTGGGCAGAATACTCACTGGGCGATAGTTTTTCTTAATAAAGGGGTCGTCCTTTTTAAAGATGGGCGTAACTTGAGCTTCCTTGAGAGTAGTGGGGAAACAGACCTTATCAAAGCAAGTATTAACAAGTTTTGTCAGTGGATCTGCCAGTGATTCAGCTCCAGCTTTTATCAATCTTGGTGGTAGATTATCTACACCAGTAGCTTTCTTTGGGATATATGGACTTCAGTAACTTATTTACATAAGGAGTATTTACATGTTCAAAATAAAATTGTTCAGAATTTACATTCTTACTTTTTATAGCTTGTACACTTGGATGTTTATTATCAATATCAACAGAGCTATTGATGCCTATATTGTTTGCAAAATTTACATATAAATCATTTAATACATTACATACAGTACTTTGGTCAGTGATTAAGGTATCATTTTCGTTAAGAATAATTTTTCCATCAGATTTAAGAGTACTTTTACTTGCCAGAAAGGGTTTAATAGTTGACCAAAAATGTTTTGATTTAGGCCCCCCACCATATCTTTCCCCGAAATATACATGCATAGATTCTCTTTTCATTGCAACTACAATGTTACGTTGTTTTCTAAAAGCATTCCAATTTCGATCAGTTTTACATTTGAAATATCTATTATGTAACATTTTTTTCTTATTTATTGCTTTCCGTAACTCACTATTCATAAAAGGAGATGATTTTCTGATTGACTTTGCGTTGTTTTAATGGGGCATGTTCATCAACGATTTCCTTTAAAAGATATTCACTATTCCAATAGATATCATCAACTTCGTCAAAAATGTGAGCAACATGAAATGGGGCATTCGCTATTGCATTATTAAATGACTCATTATCAAAATTTTTATACGATCTAAAGTTTACATACCTAGGTTTTGTGGATTCACAATGTTCCCTTATGCTGGTAGCTATAAAGTTGTGACAATCACTAATACCAGAATTAAAATTTATGGTGTTACATATATAGTGTTTACAATTGGTTAGAATAACATCCAGAGAAGAAGGTATTGAGTTTTCATATAACAAGTTGGACCATTTATTACATTACATACATGGTTAAGAGGTTTGCATTTTTCAGCTATATTCATATCAAAATTAAGGTCACCAAGAGCAATAACATGATCGTATTTGAAAAACAGTTTGTCGAGTGACACAGATATATCTTCAATAGATGTTGCGTCTTTCAAACTAGGAGGGTTATACATGCCTAATATAGCCCATTTTCTCTTATCCAAAGATAGTTCATAACACATACATTCAATACTAGAACATTCCAATTCACCTCTCCTTCTAAAAGGAAGATCGTCCCTTACAAACACTAAAAGTCCACCACCATAACGATTTCTATCTTTTCTGTCCATCTTATATCCAGGAAAGTTAAAAATATTACTATTAAAAGAGTTATCAATCTTAGTCTCTGCTAGAAACAACATATCCACTAACATTTCGCTTAGAATCTCATGAACATTAGAAAATTTGCTTTTAAGACTGTTTATGTTTAGATAACCAATGATAGGTCTTTTTCTATTACCTTGTCGGAGATGTCTTAGTTCTTGTAGATAATCCTCAGGTTCAGTGTCGCTGATATTACTATTGTTCACCATCGACTGATCAGGTGTCACATCCTTCACAAGACTATCTACAGATGAATTAAAACTGTCTAATAGAACATCACAATTGTCTGAATTAAGATGACAAAAATCTTCTGCAAGTAAAGAGTTTAAGTTTGAATCTACATCTAAAGAAACAGAGTTCATATGATCAGACTGAGAATTTGGTGTCGGCTTATATAAACATGAAGGACAAATATATGTCGACTGTGTCACAGACATTTTATACTGTTGGTATGTGTTGCTATCAACACCAGAGCATTTCTTGTGAGTCCATAGTTGACATATAGACCAAGAGAGAACTCTATGATTAATATTAACTCGACGAGTACATACAAAACAATTAAAATTAATTAAATCATACACAGGACAAGGATTTCTTGCAATATCTCCGCTCATCAATAAAATTATTAAAAATTTGTACTTGTCTGAATAATCCATACGACCACCTGGAGGGCGCCATTTTAATTGTACCCCACCTTCACCTTTGATCAGGTCATTTTTCCATTTTATAACCAACTGACCATATGGTAGTGCACTTTCCTCTCTGTGTGAAAGTATGGCATTTAAACAACAGTTATAACATCTTACTTCAGAATATTCCTGTCTAAAAGTGTTAATAAAAGATGATAATAAAATAAACGTTAAGAAGACTGCCATTTTCAACTAAGTACATGCAAATCATATATATAATCAAATAGAAAGTATCATACATTGATATAATGTGTAAGGCTTCATGTATATATACTTGTAAATAGTCGGTAACACAATCACAAGACAATTACAAATGGTGTGTATCACGGTATTAATTACTGTGAATAGATAAGAGATACTCAGAACAAAATAATAATAAAATAAACAAGCACAAGAACTTACTTAACTAACGCAGAAATAAGTTTACAAGTTTACATAAGATATATACAATTACAAAATTTAAACAGCAAGGGATTAATACAAGTAAAATTCAATCATGTTCAATCAGTTAAGAAACAATGCAATCAGTTAAAAAAACAAATACATATAAAAATAATAATCTTACAAATGTACCAGGGCTGCGTTCAGTTAGCAGTTAGCGTTAGCCAAACACAGTTATCGTTATGAACGGTTAATTGAACGACCCGTTGAAGTGCGAACGTTTAAAGATGGCGGCGGGCAAGAGAGTCGTTAATTGTTTTATTAGAAGAATTCGGAGAGGAGGACTTGTTTTTCTTGTTTATTTGTTTTTTGTAAATGTATTGATCTAAATCAACGGGAGTATCACCGCCGACTTCGTTAGACCTATTTCGGAATTTAAATTTATGGGTTTTTCCGTCCGTGCACAGGCGGTACAAACAAAGTTGTATTGCTAAACAGCACGAACTATGGATTAAATACTACTTTTCTGTACGGACATTTCAAATCGGATGTAACCAAGAAGTGCCGTTGGACATACATGTATTACATTTATACAAAGATTGAGATCTTACATCATTCAAATAGTCACCTCAACGTGACCCACATCTCTCGACTAATCTAATGTGTGTATTTCAGTTGGACACGTAAGTTAATATTACAAAACAGTTCAGTCGTTTAGTTAGACGAATTTAAACTAAAATGAAACATTAATTAGATGGGGAAGGCCTTTTGCTAATGTTAGTGTACACTGTAGCCCAACTCTATTGCTAATCTATACTATTAAGTTTGCGAGTTTCCTGTTTTGTGGAAGAAACTGCGCAGCTTTGAATAAATCTTTTGTTTGTCGCTGGAGCACCTATATACCGGCATATCAAGTTGACAATTCTTTTTTGACAAAGCCCCTTGATATTTGCAAAAACTGCCAAAAATCAACAAACATAGTGGGTTTTTTTGTGTCTAAAATAGTTCTAGATATAACTAAAAATAGACCAAACTCCCCGCAGCGGTTATTTCCCTTTATTAAATCAATAACCATGCCTGTTTCGAGGAACAGTTTCAAAAACTGTCCTTACCTAAAGCCCGTGCTTGCACGGGCTCCCATCTAGTGCTATCTTAAATATCTAATTATTTATACTCTACTCTGACTTTAATGCTTTACTTCTTGCATATTTGTTAGTATCCTATTGTAAGATGAAAACATTATACAATATAATAATATAGATTATATAAACATAAAATAAACTAACCCTTTCAGCATGACATAATTCACTATTACATAGATTACCTAGGCAACAATCAGAACATACAAGAATGTCGTCTGCAGATCGTTTACCAACAGGTACCATATTGACTTGAGGTTTACATTGCTGTGAAAAGTTATATAAAAATAAACTTTCTGCAGCGAATATTTACGTTTATTTTTTGTAGTCATCTATTACCTGATGTAATATTTACATAAATATGTACACATGAACAAATGCAAATAATATGTCTAATTGTCATTTGTAAACGCATGACATAAGTGTATTTGATAACCATTTTTGGCCCAAGGTAGGAAACATCAAAATATCAAAAAGTACAATATTAAGTCTGCTATTGATCCCTAGGAACATGGTTACTTCATTGTTAGTTGTCCATATATGAATAATCTTCCATGTATAAGTAGTCCTGCGTTTTGAAGTTAGTTAAAGCTTTTAGTAGGAAGCTAAATTTCCTTTTTTACACAGAAAGGAAGGTTATCACTCACTTTCATTCGGAATAGCATAACAATATACAACTGCATAAAAGTTATTAATCATATATGCAATTGCATGTCATTTTCCTTTATTGCATGCATAACCAAATATTCGTTCCCAGAGATTATCAAAAGTGTCGATCTAACGTCTGGTGCCACACGCTAGTATCGAGAATGCTGATAGCCTCTTGGTACGAGAATGACATAACTACTGCCACCACAAGGAAGTCCTAGTGACAAATATTTGTTCTTTGTACATTTTAATACTTTTCATGAATTTCTTTGCGTTGTAACTTTTTAGTTTACGCGGATACTTTCAATCACCTAAACAAATCAAAGAAATTAGGTAGTTGGTTCGCTCAATGTATGAAATAAATTGATTAAAATTTTGTAATAGATATTAATAATTTTAAAAATGGTTCGTATTTGAAATGCAAAGTTACACTGCATTGCAAAATATCATAGTAAGCGCATTGTTTCTGTTTAAGTATATAATGTAATTTGTAAAGCAATTGCTGTCATCAGTCTTTACCTTTGTATCCCTAAAACCCAGCATACTTTGCATCGTACCAGTTGACGTCACATATGTGTCTGTGTAACATGACTGGAAGAAAAACAATAAAATGCCATTCGGAACGACCTCGGCGATCATCTACGAAGATAAACCTCGGAAATCAGACGTAGTAGGAATACAACCAGGTTATAAGGTCCGGCGATTAACTCCCTAGCAAGGAGTTCCATTATTCTTAAAACATCGACACGTAAAGTCAATATTATCTAACAATTTGAATGCTATTAAACCAATTAGCTACAAAACAATATTCAAAAGTCTTAACCATAGCAAATGGTCATAAATTGTTTACATAAAATTGAAACAGGACCACCTGTCATTTCATGTCAACACCTATTTATAAAATTGTGACACGCTTCATCAAAATATTTCATCAGTACAATATCTCACACGTCGTATGTCTGTGTAGTTCAGACTATATTACCACAGAAACCAAATTCCAGCAAATTCACAGTTTCTACAGAATCCATGTTAGATCGACTTTTCCAACTTATGATATCCGAGGTTTATCTGTGCAGAAGATAGCCGAGGTAGTTCCGAATTAGTCAAATGCCATACCATATCTAATATCATGTTAAAAGTTGTTTTTATTCATAGAAAGACATTTTGTCATAAATTTTGATTGAAAAAAAGCACCTAAATGATTTGCAAAATTTATAAAAACTCGAAGACTTTCTAATTCATGGTTGTTCCAATTTAAGGATCTCGAGCCTGTATGCGTGACATTTGAAGCCACCGTTGATACAACTTATTTCGTCATTTTATCGTAAAATCTCGATACATATATTGAGCTAAATACAAAAGACTTTGTTTTGGTTTATATACATAATGATGACAATCAGCATACCGCTGTATAGTTTCCATAATTCAACAATAATGTTCTTTGTTTAAACAGAGAAAATAATCATTCATGTAAAATCTTGAATAAAGAATATAATACATGGATACCTCGTGAGCTCCACATCTTATGGTATATTGACAATCACGTGATCTTGGTGAATCCTTACAAGCCAAACATGTTAACGCGGTTGTTGTGCCTAGATAAGAAATATAGATTAAGAGAGTAGAAGAGTAGTGTTAGCACGAGCGTTTAGAGATTGACAGGTCCCGGGTTCGAATCCTGCAAGGGGTAATAGCCACAGGCGGCCAGCACGGTCCCAAATAAAAAACTCTATATATACATGTATTAATATATAGTGTTTTTGATGAGGGACCGTGCCGGCCGCCTGTGGTAATAGCTGTAATCGTATGACTATTTGTTATGAATATGCGGTCTTTGCCATGAAACTTGTAAATGACCAAAGTCATATGTCAATGCCGTTTTGCCAAATAAAGGTGTATGACGTATGCCGTAAAGTAGGCGATTGTGCTCTAGTATAAAACTTAGACAATAAACTACAATTACGTTTTTAATATAGATTTAATGCAATGTAAGATACATTACTGACCATTTCAACTTTTTTCAGTGACATCGCCACGGTCAATAGTTGAGGATCACAGTCTCAGGTTATGCCTAGATCTATGAATCTAGATCCATGTTGGTACATGTACGAATTATATTTCACTCTCTTCATTTCTTTTTGTTTGAAACATTTCACTTAGAGTAAGTATAGTGGGAGACAAGTGACCGTTTTTAGAGTGATCAAGCTCAGTAGTTATTGAATGTTTAACAACTGAGGTAAAATGACATTTAAATATGCAAAAATGTTGAAAACTTAAAGTAAAGAAGTTTTGACTGGATACAAAATGTGATGTTGTTGAAGAAAATTTTATATTGCCCAAGCGATACATTTATACATGTATATCATGATACCATTGCAAGCTCTTGATTTCATTTTAATGTTATATCAATTTGATTTAAACCCGATCTAAAATTTCTGCTCGCCTACTCGGTAATTTAGATCAAGTCGTTTTCAAACAGCGTCACGATCAGGTGACCTCTTCTCATCATTAAATTCAAGACGAAATTGTTATGATTATTAACTTGTTTATATCGTCTACGTCACGTAATTTAAAATGAGCCGTCCAATCGCAGACTGTGAATAATACCGCTGTAAATTTGCTGCAAACTTTGGTATAAAAATAGAAATTATAATAGAAATTATAAAATCAAAATGTTATTAATAGTGTTTCGTCTAGATGAAAGCTACGCATTGATTGGTCGACATAAAGGTCATCTCAACGTGACCCTCCATTGAGATCTTAGAGATCCTGCACGACAACGCTCTACAGGATATCTGTTTACGGAGATTGATGTTTTATTCGACTTCATAACCACATGATAACTCAGCTAGAATTTTATCTTCAGCTGAATTAACCTGGTTCATGCTAGTGCAGTTTATAGAACAGCTAACAGGACTATCATCCAAAACTACTTAGTGTATAAAAATGGTATCACAAAATCATCTTTTATGCTATGCTCCATGTCAGTATATATATTTTAGTTGATCAGCAGCGAAACTGATTCACTGGACTTATCAATTAGCTCTCATATAGACACTTTTTATATGAGTTGTTATAATTATTCATACGATGCAATACTTATCTCAATATAGGTTTATAAAAATGTACGTTTTGTTAGTCTTGGCTCAATGTTTTATGGAGTCATTAGAAACAACCAATATTAACTTATTATGCAAAGACAAACAGGGCTCTATATATTTAACAAAAAGCACCACGCATAAATAAAAGAATCACGCATTTAGTTACTAATTTATTAAAGCAAGCCTGTACAACAATTATTTTTACCTCATCTATCACTCACGAATCAGCTTCCTGATCCTCCAGTTCTGACAAAATAAATTCAATAAAACAATGCGATTCTGATTGGTTTTAGATGTGATGCGTACTAACGTGTAGCCCACTACCAAATGATTACTAATCCAAACTCACCCACGCCTGATCCATGTAGTACGTACAAATATCAACAACAATAAATAAAGCTAAATACCTATGGTCTGAATATGATTATTTGCTGAATTCTACAAAGAAATTATAAATATACTTACCTACTAGATATATAGTGTATATCAAATATATCAAAATAGTATGTTCTTTCATATTTGTTGTTAATAATGGTCACGAACAGAGATTAGAAAATCTGACATCGTGTTACTGTTACGACATCATTGACCAGTTCATGAGATAAATTTAAAAAGACCTATTTTTACCAACATACCATAAAGGCCTATATATCAGTAAGATTGACCAAGTTTTAACTAATGTACATATGTCCCCATTACTGTCGATGTTCTTTCTAATCGAGTAAAGTGAACAAAAATAGAGTGTTTGATAGAGTCACTAGTATAATAGAAGCGTTAAGTTTAACGCCGAAGCAACACATTATATAGATCATAATACGGCGATCAGTCAACCTGCTCACCGTTCCAATTCTCGTACCCCGAGGTTATCTAGATTCTAGATCTAAGCTCGAGAATCTTACTAGGCCCTGGGAACGAGAATGACCGTTCCTGAAAAGGCTAAATTTCTGGAATTAGCTGTTAACTAGTTACTTTGCACATAATTCCGTCAGTGACTGACAACTACAGTACATGATTAAGAACCAGTGGTTGGAGGGAGAATGGGCGTGGAAATTATTTACTATCCAAACTCCACGAAAGTATGCCCTGCACGGAAATAGAATCAACGACCCCTCGATCAGTAAACTTGCTTGCAATCTACCGATCTAGCCGGACGACCTTTATTATTTATGTGTTTAACACGACAACATACGAGAAGTTTAAGATAAATGTACATTGGCTTATGTGTTCATTATGGACAGTGAGCATCATGTTGTTCAACTTGTACCTCTTCGTTTTGGTGATATAACAATAAGTACTAGTCTCTTTATTACTGCCTACTTTTGCACAAAAATGACCATATTGGTACTTGTGCTCGTTTTCAGTGTGTATCAAAGTACATATATATATATAACGTAACGTCATTTAAGGTTGTCAATAGTAACGTGCGTACACATGTGTACGCACACACTGCAACGTCATTATATTACGTTTAATTTTGGTTTGTTTTGGTGCTTTTCTTTGCATGATTTGCATATCTTTGAAAAAATACTAAATTCTTTACACGAAGATATTAAATTCAAAATGGAGTTCAATGATATAAGTTTACCATTTCTTGATGTCCTAGTTATCAAAGAAGGAGAAAAAATAAAAACGGATGTTTATTTTAAAACAACTGATTCTAAACAGTATTTAAATTTTAGGTCATGCCATCCCAAGCATACAAAAGTTAATATTCCTTTTTCTTTAGCACGTAGGCTTTGCACTATAATTTCAGATAGAGAAACATTAAAATGTCGCTTAATAGATTTAGCCTTAACACTTATAAGTAGAAAATATCCTATGCAAATTATAAAGACAGGATTCATTAAGGCAATGAAAATTCCAAGGACAGAACTATTAAATGTTAAAGTAAAATTAGATGAGAATGTAACGCCTTTTATTTCAACACATAATCCAAAAAATAAAGAGATGTTTGGAATACTCAAAAATAACATGGATATTTTAAATAATGACAATAAAATGAAAAAAATATTAGAAAAAACTAAAATTATAAAATCTAAACGACAACTTCCTAATTTAAAGAGAATTTTGACCAAATCTATTTTTGATGATCATAAATTAACCGCTACAGTTACAAAATGTAATGAACCACGCTGTGGACTATGTTCATATATTAAAGAAGGCTCAAATATTAATATAAATGGTAAAAATTTTCATGCCAAAGAAAAAATGAATTGTTCTGTAGATAATGTTTTATATGTTTTAATATGTAATGGGTGTCAAGAATTTTACATTGGTCAAACAGGTGATAAACTAAGAAATAGACGGACTGTGCATGAACAACAGATAAGAGACCCATCAACAAGAAAAATACCTTTAAGTAGTCATTTAGATAAGTGTTCAAAAGTGTTCCCTAAATTTTCAATTTTTCCATTTTACAAATTTTACCATAATGATGTTTCAGCCAGGTTGTTAAAAGAACGTTATTTTATCAACGTATTTAAACCAAAATTAAACGTAATATAATGACGTTGCAGTGTGTGCGTACACATGTGTACGCACGTTACTATTGACAACCTTAAATGACGTTACGTTATATTGTAGTTAACCCTTGATAATTATGAAACCGGTAGGGTTGAAATATAAGTATTAAACGTCCATTGGATGTTTTTTTTTGTATTTTGCTTGTTACAGCATATTTTAATTTATATATATATATATATATATATATATATATATATATATATGTTACAATTTACATGCACGTAATTGCATCTATACTGAGACAGTCGGTGTACATAATACCTTTCTTAATTATTTCATTTGACTGCTTTCTTCCAAACCATCTTTTTTGGTATCAAGCAAATATACAGATATACACTATAAACTTAGTATGTGAGTTAATTTGTGTTAGATAAACAAATAAAACAAGAAATATGTATATCACAAGTATTGTGAGTGAAAATGTCATTTATTTATTAAATGACGAAAACAAATACATGTACATATATCAGTAGCATATAAAGCAGTCATTATAATATCAAATGATACACATTTTGATAATACAAAGTTAGTGGAAGAAGTCGGTCACAAGCTATTTATATTAGTTATCGGTTAACTATCGTCGTCTGTAATCGTACATTAGGAATCATTATGTAATGCTGTTACACCAATTGGTTATCATATCGCAATTGCAGACCACTAGTATTCACATGTCGGTCATTCTTTTAAAGTACATATTGAGCTTTTTTAATGACTTTCAATTACACTCTTGGTATAAGAATGTTGCATATTAACTGCTATTAACATACAAACTGCTATTATGTGAATATGCATAAGAACATTTGAGTTAAAGCAAGAAAAACAATCCCGCAATAACGACCATCTTGCTAGATGCAAAATCGTAAGATTTTTTATGATTGTTAAGTACCAAATGCTCAATACGAGACCAAAGGCGTCCTTATATCAAGACCATTTCGCTATTAAAACCAACGATATTGTTTCAAAACAAACTAGTCGATTTATTACGATTTAAATAAGCCCTCTATTTCATAAAATATTAACATTTTACAAAGTACATCAAGAAGTATTATCTGTTTTCTACCAGCGTATGGAACGCCACTTCTTGACAAAAATCAATGAATCGTCGGCAATAAAGTGAGGCGGATGACCGGTGTGATTACAAAATGAATTACTGCAAATTTTCTTTATTTTAACGATGCTAAAACATAGTAAAATAATCTAAAACTGAGCTTAGCAAAGACCGTAGCAATATATATCAACGATTTATCGACACTGAGCGTTTATAACATTGTTCCAGTACGCATTTACGATTGCTAAACAGAATGAAGCGTTACGTCTTCCAAGATTTGCTTCTTGATACGTTTGTCCTTCCGTGGTCATATTTTGGTTTATTATCTATTTTTAGAACACCTTCATCAGACGAGTTTTCAAAGAATTTCTCTAACTCGCTGTCATATTCATCAAACGGCGAAACAGACCGCGGAGAAGGCTGAGGAAGTCGATCCAAAGCATTACTTGTTGATGTTCTCTGATCCCAGCGTGACCAACCTCTTAATGCTCGTTGATTTCCAGAATAATGCCCTCTTTCATATAGAGGATAATTCCCAGTGTTATTTTGATGTGAGTAGCTTGCAGACCTAGGACCATTTTGGAAAGTTTTGGCATCATAAAGATTCCTATTTGACATTGACTTATTCCTGTAAAGGTTTGTCCCATTTTTATTTCTGTTAGAATGTCGCCCAGGTAGTGCTGATGTTGGTCGTTCCCTGGAAACTTCACCAGTTTCTCTAGTTTCTTGTACGATGTAATTATTGTTAGACCGTCTATTAAGTAACCTTTTAGGTTCAGCGGAAGTAGTCCTAGTTGCATGTTCCATTACTATAGTCTGTTTTTTCGTTGTTTTCATCAAATCATTTAGTGTCAACTTTTTAGCGTTCTTACCCTGATCTTTGGAATACGAGTATAGAGAACGAGTATTCATTTGCTTTGAGTTTCTGTTGTTAAAACCTCTCTCAGAATAGCCAAGTGGATTTTCATCAGTTTCTTTTGCTGGCCCAAGCGATTTCGATCTTCGAACTGTAATGCCATCACTGTAAAATGGCTTTTTCACATTAGATGAAATCAATGAATTATTCAATGTATCAGGCGGAGGGATCAAATCACTAGTAAAAACTCCGCGTTTTTGTGTAGCATCATTCATATTCGTGACAAGGTTATCACTTTGACTCAGGCGAGGCGTTTTACGTGGAGTCGTATTATTGTCACCAAAGCCTGAATCTAAGGTGGTAGAATATTTTTGTGATAGACCCTCTAAGTTGGTCATCGTTTGAAATTTCTGAAGTTTAGATGGACTGTTGTTTAGTTGATTTCTTGACAGATTTTCTACATCGTCACGTGGTGGATTATTACATGATATAGATCTCGAAACAGATTTTTTAGATCTAGGAGTTTTCTTCTTAAATTGTTTATTCATCTGTTCGCTATTCTCACTTCGTGTATCGTAATGTTGACTAGAACTTTCTATGGCAATAGGTGATTTGTTCGCATAAGTTGTTTTCGGAACCGTATTATATGTAACCACTGGTTTTAAAGTGTCTTTTTCATTACAACTATTTGTTCTATTTATTTTTTCTTGTTGTTGTTGGTAAAAATTGTACATTTCTGCTACCCTAGATCGCATACCATGAGATGTCTTAGGTCGCTCTGGTATTTTATAATCATCTTGACTATCATCCATAGTAGGTTCTACAGTAGGTTCATAAAGATGTCTAGGGGACTGTAATGGAGATGTGTGTAGCTTTTCACTGCTACTGAATGTTTGATGATTTAATTGTCTCTCTTTATCTAAGTCATTATTAGCTCTGTTTATATAATCAACTGATTCACTATAAGCTTCTGCTGGTCCATCATATGAAGCATTATTTGATACAGAGTTCACGCTTTGGTAAATACTAAACAGTCTGTTATGCGTTTCATCAGGGTTATATTCAGTGTCAATTTCTTCGTCGGATTCAACTTCTGTAGACTTGAAAACTTGATTGACAGATTTATATTCATCATCACATGGAGAGCGGTATATTTCTGAATCATTCCAAGTATGCTTTGTACGAACATCTGCTGTGAAATAATCTCCATCATTGCGATAAATTGACATATCGCTTTGTTTCTGTTGTGTATGATTCGGTGTGTCTTTGATATCATAAATCAAATCTGGAACGTTGTTTATCCCGTCAGTTTTAATCTGTGTGTCATTACTGTGTTTGGCAACATTGGAAGATTTCAAAAATGTATTAGAGTAACCACGCTCATCAAATTCTAAACTTTGATTGCTTAGTTCTTCAAGGCTATCACCTTCGTGAGTTATAAGGGTATCTGAAGAAGATTTCTGTAGAAGCTTTTCCCGAACACTTGCTTGCTTTTGTACACTTTTTTCATCAGAAATAGCTGCTGTTTCAGACATATCTGCCTCTCCATCTTCTACAGCTTCATCAACGTTTGATGTGTCTTGTTTGTCGTTGTATGAATTTTCCCTTAAATTTGATGATATTATACCACAGTTGAACGTATCCAAACCATCATACCTAGTTGTATGAGCAGTGTCGTTGAGCGAAAATGGTTCTTCTTCATGTAAATCATTAGTTGATGGTACATTGTTCGGAAGTGATTCAGTATCATTTAGTGTAAAGATACCATTTGTATCATTTTGTGTTAAGACGTCATTAGTGTCATTTTGAAGATCATCAAAAGGTGTAATGTCGCCAGAAAAACTTGTAGTCGGGGAACACTCGTCGTCTGTTATCGTACATTCGGAAGCATTATGCAATGCTGTTACACCGATTGGTTCACTGAGCTGGTGAATTTTATCTGAATCTGTAAGATTTGTGTCATCAATGAACGCTTCTGTATTTCTCTCATTATCAACTCTCTTGTTAGTTTGAATTTCCTGTTTTGTTACATGCATACTTTTGGATTTCTTTAATATACTTCTTTTCGGAACAGCTTCTAGTTTTTGAAGTATATCAAATATGGTTTCTCGCTTTGCATGTCGCATTGATTCATATTTCCTTTTACGTCTTCTGCTGATCACATCACTTCTACGTGTGTCAGATTCATTCAATGACATTGATCGATTCAATACTGTCTCAGTGCTCTCTGTGTTGAGTGCTAATTTCGTGGCTGGTGGCTTCGGAATGCACCAAGTTGGTAATGAAATTTCACTTTGAAGTTCAAAACTATCTTTGTTTTTATTTATTCCCTTTGTTGTAGCATCTGTGTCGTCGTTATCATTATCGTTTGGTTTGCAGGCCTTTGTGTAACGAAATGACGAAGTTGCTAAAGGACCTTCTGCGTGAACATGTTCTGATTTGTGTGATTCGTCCAATGTTAAATTTTTACGTATATCTTGATTGTCGATACGAGCTGTTGATTGAACGATCGGTGTTAATTTTATTGGTTCATCATATGTGCCTTTTACATTTTTGACTTCCAATGAAACATTTGTGTCTGTAACAGTATAATCATTTTCTTTTGGTGATTTATCTGAAATTTCAATTGATGCATGTGCTTTTGTCTGAATTGATGGATCAATGTTGGGGTTGTCCATATCTGGCAATGATTTACCATGGAATGGCATACTGTTCTCGTGAATACTTGCATAGTTGCCGATTGTAAGTTGAGTCTTTAATTCATTTTTGTCGCCAGCAACTTCTAGTGGTTTATAAGCATCATGTTTAATTGTGGCCATCACAAAAACAGTGTCATCAGTAAAACTTTGTTTATGTTCAATCTCTTCATTTTCACACGACAGTTCATCGCTGACGGTACTTGAAGGAGAATAGTCATCACTGGAACTTCTATCGTCCCTGCTTTTGCTATTTTTATCAAACAGATTATGTTTTCTAAGTAATCTCACGTTCTTTAAAAACAGTAGCTGTTGTTTGCGGCCGCGTTGTATTTTTCTTTTCTCCGTTTTACCAGTAGCTTGTTGACTCTGTCTCAGATGCTGTTTAATCCTACTGTGTAACTGAGGTGAACATTTATAGGAAATCTCATCACATTCTGTAACTCCCTGGCTAAACACAATTCTGGGTACACTAGGTATGTTATCATTTCCACAATCGTTAACTCTATTCTCTGGGCCAATATTTGCATGCGCATGTTTGGTTTCATCAACGACTACATGTTTTGCTTGATTATTCTGCTTTGCATTTGCTGTGAACTTTGTATCTTTTATTGAGTTTGTCTGGTTTGGTTCTTGTTTGCGCCTCACGATACCAACTGGAACGGCAATTATGTTCGTTCTATTTTCAGAATTACCAAGTACATGATTGTTTTCGAGACTGTTGGTATTCTTAACTGGCAATGATTGTTTAGTGACATTTTGGGAAGCAGTAGTAAGGTTAACAGCTGGTTGGCTTTCTTTGCCATCTTTTTCAATATTTTTTGTATCATTAACAGTAGATGTATCGCTTTGTAATTGCCCAGAGATGATACTTGATGTAGTGTGAATCTCTTCAGGTTTGCTTGTTGCTTGGTCTGTAACATTTTCCTTTCCATTACCATTGTTGCGTAGACATGGAATATGACACCACTCCAATCCTTTTCTTTGTCTGAAAAACAGTAATAAGTTTACGAAAGAATGATACAATAATGTTCATAAGAAGTAACAGAGTTTGAAGAACGTAATAGAATGTAGAACGTCATTCATGGTCATAACTTAAGTCAAATCTTCCAGTAAGCGCATGTGGCTACGAGACCATGAGTTAATCGGTTCGATTTTCGAATAGCACCTGCATATCTCGCCCGAGGAGGTTATACCCTTCCATGAAAATTTGACAATAATGAGAATTTTTCTCCATTGATTAGATAATATAAAGAATACGGCCTTGTGGAAAGGGTAGGTGAGTACTGGTTATAGACAAGGGAAAGCTAGGCTAGGTGCGCTGGACGCCGTAAAATGAGCTAAATTGTGTTGACACGGCGTTAAACCCAGTAAAAAAAACAAAGAACTACATATCTTTGTATATTTATATTACGTCAATTAGGGTGGTTATCACCGCTGAACGATATGACTGAACAAAATTGCCAAAAGCGGCATAAAGCAGCATACATACATTTGTATTGCACAACTTCCGTCGTGCTAACAAACGTACGTTTACTAGCCAAACGTTGGATTGTTATGTACATAAATTGTTCCTGTGTGTTGTTAGTTATCCAATACGTATAAATTCAAACATTTCGAGTGCACTCAAGCACATACCCAGTTACAAGGTGGTCAAACCATGTCCAAGGAAGATGAATAGGAGGACTGACCACCGTTATATGACAGAGTAAATATTGTAATGCAGTAAACATTAATTTATGCTTGAATGAAATATATCACTGTACTTACTTGAGAAAACATAAGTAAATGATGCCGACACATACAATTATACATAATCCTAATATAGGAAATACTATTGCATATACAACATTGTTAGTGTCTGATCCCTTGTCTGTTGTTCCTGACGTTCCTTTAAAAAACAAAATATTCAATGACAATGACAATATTTTATTGATTAATGGCCATCGGCCCAATACAAGTCATATCAATTAAATAGTACATACATATATTCGAAATTAAGAACGCATGTACATACACCAATATATGCACATATAAATGACATGCATGTACGTTGCTGCACTGAAACGATGTAAAGACCATAGGTGGATCCAGGGGGGGGGGCGGACCCGGCGTACCCCTACACACTAAAATTGCCCAAGCAAAGGGTGTTTTTCTATCATGAAATAGTATGATATTTGTAGGAATATATAATATATATGTCAAAGAAGTTTCGAATGCTACGCGTGCACTAACGAGACTAGGAGTACGATAATAAATGACATAACATACAATTCCCAAACTATTCCTTTTCATTATTTTGTAAGATTTTAACATGATCCACGGCTGTTAGATAATTATATGATTTATCTAGATGCTTTTATTGTATACCCTTGGAAAGGACAGTTGAGGTTCTTGAAATGTGCCTGAATTCCTTAGAAATGACCAAATTTATGCATGCTTAATTTGATAAGAAGCATAACTTGGTCATTAACAAGACACACACTATTTTTATAAATATCCAGGATAAATGGGTCTGCCATTCTATACCGTAAATGAGTTGAAAGTCGATTAAAGGTCATTCTATGTATAGAATGGGGGTTATGTGATTAATATAGCACTGTTTTTTAACGCTACCAAGTATCATAGATCTTTTATTGACGTATCATACGGGTACATGTATGCCTTACTTTAATCGTATTTTTACTTAATACCATGCAAGTGTAAAATATTCATTTTGTTTACTGATTTAACAACGTAGTTTAATTTCAAAATTATAATTGTATCATCCATAATTCTAATTAGGGACTTTTGTCAGTTATTTTTCATTAATAAAATCTGAAGCAATCCAATTGGTAAGTAGGTCCTTACAGTTGGAATCCTTGGATTTTATCATTAAAATCCTGTGTAAGGATAATGAAATACAAAATGTATTTCATCCAATATCTTTCTTGTTAATTAAGATGTTAACAGAAGTGATGAAATTTAGATAGTTCTTTACCATAACAATACTTAGCTTGATTTTCAAACGAACTGAATTATTGACAAAAAAGTTATTTAATATAAATTTTGGCAAATTGACATTGAAAAGTAAGGGTAAAATCCGAGTAATACATGTGCAACTAATTGGACCTACCTAGTAGAAGAGTATACAAAGACAAATAACTGACTAAGTTCCCTTATTGTTGTCACAACTTCAAACACCTCGTATGTAACTACTGCCGTTGATATGGCATACAAACATTCTCTCAGATTATTGTAAATTATAAATAAAACGCTGCTGATTTTTAAATCATAAATGTTTAATGACAATATTTCTTATGCTTGTTTATTTTATGAAAATTGAATATCAATATTACAATAAAAGGTGAAATTTTGAAAATTAATATAAGTGCCCGACTTTTAATTGAACTGTCAATGTTTATTTTCTGTATTAAATCTCTCCATAGGGGATAAGCGATAGTGATTTCAGACTTCAACTTTTAACACAAATTCAATTAAACCCAATTAATCCATTAAAATATTTTCATTTCACTGTCCCAAAAATTTAAATGAAGGTCACTTCAATATATATAGGAATATACATACTATACATGTATAGGACATTTTACCGCATGTGTTGTCTGGGCGGATCCGGTGGGTAATCAAGGGATTTGAAAATCTACCTATTATGGTGATTTTTTAAGTTAAATAAAGCGCTTTGAAATATTGATATTAGAATTTAGGAAAAGTTTGCTTGGTTGAAAAGAAAATAAACGTTCCCTTACACTTGTTTAATTTAAATCATATTGCGTTAAATTTATTTAATGATGTGATTTAAATCACACAATGACAATGATTTTGTTATTTCTAGCATCGAACAAATATGGCAGATATATGTTTAACCATTGATGCTCAGAAGTGGTGAAATGATTAACCTTGGCACTTAAAACATTGACAAAGAGGTATTTTATACAACAAGACTTAAAACGCATCAATTAGTTTATTACATAGATAACTAACGAACAATGTGTGTAAAGCATACTATAATATATTTACAGAAATATATGCACTATCTAAGTGGAACTTAATCGAATAAACCATATTATTGGGACTAAGCCCCCTAGCCCTCTTAGCTCCCCTAGCCCCTCATCCCCTTATCCAACGGACAATGTCCTTTTGAACATATATGAAAAGAGCGCTATACAAATGCGATATAATAATAATAATAACATGTAAAATATTGTTCGTACCTTGTTGACAAGTATAGTTGATATATATATAACCATTGTGGTAGTTCTCTGGAGGTTGTAGATCAATAAAAGGATCACATGATGTTGTTCTATGACAAATCTTATATATCTCTATATTATCTATAGTACTTATAGTCTGGTTGGTAGCACTAGCATCGTGTATACAACATTGTCTACATGTTGATATATCTAAAATAAAGGTGCATGTGTTGATATGCAGGTCGAATAACATAGAACTATGTTCGACGATTGATATTCAATATCGAATTACGAACAGCTCGACATTCGACAGTCATAACATTAGTCCGAATGTAGAGCTGATATTGGGATCAAGTTTGACGGATGTCGAACTACGAACTGATTCAATATCAAGTTCATAAGTTAATAAAAGAAATGATTCAGTTCAGAAATGTAATTTTTTCTTCTATCTAATATAGATCTAAAACTTAAGCGACAAAAGATATGACGTCTCTTCCTTTTGCAATCAACAATGATACGAAGCGTTTCATAAAACTATTACAATTTTGCTGATGAAATATCTTTAAGATAATCAATGTACTTTAATGTTAAAGTTATTGCTGGAGAGTAATATTAGATATACTTAACGTATGTTACAACCCGTTTTGTAATAGAAACCCGAATTGTAATTATTATTACAAAACGGATCATTACAAAAAATGTTAAACATAATAACCCGTTTTGTAATAAAAAGGAAATGTAATAAATTCCTGGATAACCTACCTTGTGTACATTGTTGTTTCATATACCAATATATATCATTTATTATTATAATATCATTATTATCACATGATAATATTGTAGATTGACATTTTATATTGTTATAGAAACAACTGATAGCTTCTTTTGTCTTACATATTGGTACCACTGAAAATAAGACAATAATAATCATTGTTAAGAGAGTTACTACTTTATAAGTTCTATTCTGTTCTGTTCGGTTGTGTTTGATCCTGTTATGTTATGTTCAGTTCTGTTCGGTTAGGTACTGTTCTGTACTGTTAAGTTGTGTTTTGTAATGATCTGTTTGGTTCAGTTCCGTTCTGTTCTGTTCGTGTCTGTTCGTGTCTGTTCTTTTCGGTTAGGATCTGTTCGGTTCTGTCATGTTCTGTTTTGTTTAGTTATTTCCGTACATGCACATTATAGTCGTATAGTAATAATATAATAACTCTGTATCAAAATTTTATTCTGTAAATCATTAACAATTATTTCACATGTTGTTACTTTATATAAATGTAACCTGTAGGGAGTTCAGTTACCGCGAACGTTACAAAACGTTCCGTAACGATACATTCGGAACTCCTCGTTCATTTGCTGCGGATAATCTCGGACATATTTAGACGCTATTTTGAAACTACTGGTGTTGAACAGAAGTAAACAAATATATGATCGTTTAGGCATTGAGCGATGTTTCGTTTTTAGTCCGTAAATTTTGAAACATCACTCATTGCCTTAACGATCGCATATTTGTATATTAGACTGGATTATTCGCAGCGAATGACCGAGGAGTCCCGAATGTATCGTTATGTAACGTTCTGTAACGTTTTGTGTAATTGAACACGCTACTGTGTTTATACAATAAAGATTATGTTCTGTTCTGTACTGTTCTATTCTGTAGTATATATAATATAAATGTACTCTCCCTCGTGTGAGGATGTCCCAAAAATCCTATTTATTTATCTGTTTTTATATAAATCAAATATTGTATCAATAGTTCTATTTAAAGAATGAACTGTCCTGGTAAATGTCACATGCTCTCTTGTCGAAGTCATAAATACATACTCTAATAAGACAGCGTCTTATATTCAAATCAGTAAAATATTGCACAGGCTAGTTTGCTGTTCATAAAATAATAGTGTAGATAAAAAACCTCTTTTATTAAGTATCAAGTAATTTATACTAAATAACAACAATCATAGTCTAGTGACTTTAATACAATAAAATAAACTACAGTACAATATCCAGCAACGCGGGTTTGAGCTCTTGAAGTGACAGATGATACCTTTTAACAAAACAAAATATAATAATGCTAATATTCGTGCGTGAAAAAGAGAAGTTTATATTCCATGTGGAAGGATGGACGAGCTTTTAAGATAACAAAACTCCAGAGGCCCGTTTCACTAACATTTGCTTAAAACTTTACGCAATCTTTAATTACAGCAATGAATTACGCAAATGACTAGTTACGCTTGTGTAAGTGCTTTAGTGAAACGCCTTCCAGGAAAGCTGGCTATGCGATTCCACTGTCGTAATGGACTGAATAACATGCAGCTGTTAAAAGGTAAAACGAGCGAATAATAATTAAACACTTGAAGAGTGTTATACATAAATCTATAATAATTGATTTGTTGCAATTATGAACTCATGGCTATGGATATATTATTTGCGCTCATTCAATAATTATCGCATTATAATTCCTTTAAATTAAAGCAATAAATATGTAAAAGAATATATAAAAACATAAAAACTAACTATATTAAAATGTACTCACCGGTCAAAAGTATTACTAAATAAAATATTGCTTTTAAGTTAAATACAAACATCCTCCAGTTAATATCAATTTAAAAGTCTGTAAAGACATTCCTAATAAAATACCATGTCTATAAGATATATACCAGTTCCATTTTCATTAAAAAATGAAGTATCGTTATACTAAACTATATATGACACACGGAGATCTCCATAGCGCAAGTTGTAAAAATATATACTTAAGAGATACTTATGTTAAACTTATAGTTAAAAATATATAAATATTGTAATTAACAATAATTATATTTATGAACTGGAAATAATTGAAATAACAAAGTAAGGTATCGCCATAATAAGTGTACAAAATGATACAAGATTTTTTAAAGAAAGTAAAATCATCAAGCTATGACCTGGGACAATTTTTGTAGCAATTACAGTGAAAGGTTTAACCAATTTAATTGGTACCACAAACGAAAAAAAAGCCTTCGTACTTAAATATTGAGAATATTATTTTTAATAATTTCAATACATATGTTTTGTTATGTTGATTTTTTCTCTTCACTAAATATATTAACAAACTAGGCAATCTGAGGGCTAATTATTGTTTTCTTTAAATCGAAATATTTAAAAGGCTTTCACGACGTCTAGGTCAACGTAAATGGTCCATTACAAATGACCCTGAAAAATTTAATGTCCTAATAGTCACACGGTGAAATAAGCCAGCATTATTAGTTTTAAAATTTGTTAACTCTTATAACATTTCTTCATTTCTTCATTTTTCATGTGCATAATTTATGACGTTACAGAGCAGAAAAGAACATCTCACAGAACAGCACAGAGTAGAGCAGTGCAGCGAAGAACAGAGCAGAGCAGTGAAAAATAAGAACAGAACAGATCAGATCAGAAAAGAACAGAACAGATCAGATCAGAACAGAAAAGAACAGAACATGATTGTAATTTGATATTCACAGGTTACATTTATAGTAAGTAACAAGATGTGTGCAAAACATGTATAGATAAGTTTACATTTCATAGGCGGATCCAGCGGAGGGGGGTTGAAAATGTACCTGTCCATTAGTGTATTTCTGGACTGTAAGTACATGTAATTTTTAAGTGGCATGAAGCAATTTTTCTCGATGCTTGACATAGATTGAATGGTTATGTAGTTTTTATTATTAATATGTTGAATTTTTCCTTTTTTGGACCCCCTAGAAAAAGTTCGAATCCCCCCCCTAGAAAGAAATCCTGGATCCGCCCCTGCATTTAGAAGTATTCTACTGTTTCAATATGGAGTAAGATATAGAGGCAATACAATATATATATGTACTCTTATAATCTGAATTTAGAATTTATAAACAATTTATTTTTAAGTAACAAATGCTTATCTATAAAATCATACAATTTATGATCCGACAATCCACAAAGAATCGTCATTTCCACGAAAAAAAGTTAATATCATAACAAACGGTAAAAATGCTTTTAAATATGTTGTTTAAATCTAGATTCTCCTACGCCCTTCTCTCCCCTGTAAAATAGAACTATCCCATAAATTATTCCCTGAGAGCCCATGGTACTTCGTGATCATATATATCACTTAAAATTGAATGACATTTACCACAGATTCACCTTAACTTTCTACTTAGGTAATTTTAAATTTATTTATACGAGGTATAATTATGACACTAGACTTGATCGGTTTGATAATAATTCTGAAATGTGTAAATAATGAGACGCTAAGGATATAATTATGAGAATCCAACGACATGCTTAACTTTCATTTTGAAATAGCCATTTGTCTCTAGTACAAAATCGCACCAGGTACTTAAATTTGATTGGTGTCTTCTCTATGGAGAAGGTCTCATGTCCAATTTATTCAGTAAGGCAGAGTTCAAGGCATAGGTGGATCTAGCGGGGGTCAGGGGATCGGGACCCCCCCGCCTGAAATTTCCAAAATGTACCCGTCCTTGAGCGTATTTTCTAACTGCTAGCCATATTAGGTAGCATGAAGCAATTGTTCTCGGGCTTGCTTCGCTCGACTTTGTGCTTAACATAGATCTAGTGGTTATGTAGTTTTTATTATTAATATGTTGCGATATTCTGCGAACAGACCCCCCCCCCCCAGAAAAAAATCCTGGAACCGCCCCAGAGGGTACTGAGTTGTCACAGCCTAAAAATGTCAAATGAACGAGTTTGTGTGAAAAGTTGTGTGTGAAAATTAACCTATGACATTTTAGTACATCAGACACGTTGGTAACTTCATTATTACTTTATACTTTATATTTTAATGTATGTAAATAATATTTGAATTATATTTGCTGTCTTATGTCAATTTTTCATGTTATAAAACGTCGTTAGTCTTAAAACTGGGTTTGAAAAGACTAGACACATCGAACGACGTATTTATGTTATATCTTTATATAAACTTAATTTCTGAACAACTCCGTATAAAGACATTTGTACTCATAAAGCAGTGACGGCAATTCAAGGCCGTCTTGGCACAAGAAAAACGTATATTAAAACGAAGAAACTTTACGTTGCCTCTTGATACACTGTAAATTATACAAGGGAGACAAATGTGACAACTACAAGTTACAAGTTTATTTCCAATCAAGGCATATGCATGTGATTATGAAACAAAATGTATCATAAAACAGTCAAACGGTTTTTAACAGAACATGTTATGTATATTGTGCATCGATAATAGAAATATAATTGATTTAATAAAGGGAAATAACCGCTGTGTGGGGTTTGCTGAAAATATCGGATAGTATGTGTCACTTGAAGGGAAGTAATAAAAAATGCAAAATATTTAATATGAAATATATTACTTCCCTTGGTAAACTTTTTAGGAGAGGACATGTAACTCTCCAGAACTATTTACATGTATTTTGGATTTTCGCTCACCTGTGCATTTCATGTCAATCGTTTTTGTTTGTTTATTAATTGGTTGTTCATGGTTTTAAGTTAAAGTATGTCATGGTATAGCACTTGTGGGGTTTTTATTAATAGTTCACCTGAGGATGTGGATTAAAAGGTGATCGATTTTGTGTTACTGTTAATTGTTTGATTGACCGAACCATTATACGATATTAAAATGAAATTAAGAGAATGACATATAATGATATATGGCTACTAACATGATTATCAAGTAATAACCGTAGCATGTTTTTTGAGTTTCAACCAAAATTCAACAAAATCGAAAGTTGTTGTAGTAATTGCCTGTATCTCTTTGTTGATCATGATGATACAGCGTAAGATCTACTGATGCCTAGCCCCAGTTTCACAAAAAAACTCAATTTTGTACTCCAACTCAATTTTTTATTTAGATCATTAATTATGCTAATTTGTTCGTTTGTTGTTTGTTTGTTGGGTTTAACGCCGTAGCAACACATCGTATAGGTTATATAACGGCGGTCAGTCAACCTACTCACTCCTCCTGGAAAGGCTTAATCTCTGGATTTAGCTGTTAACCAGCTACTAAGCACATACTTTCGTCAGTGACTGACAACTGCCCCACATAATTAAAAAATAATTGGTAGGAGGGAGAATGGCTGAAGAAATAATTTCATGATCAAGCTCCAACAAAGTATGCCTGCCTGGGAATCGAACCCATGACCTCTTGATCAGTAGACTTGCGTGCTACCAACTGAGCTTGCTAAACGGCTTTGCTAATTTAATCAATGTAATAACAAATATAGTATCCTTAAAATTCCTATAGTTGTTTGAAAACCATATAACACAAAATGAAACTGACAAACATGTTTGATAAGATTTAACTGAAATGTAATGACTTTTTAAAGTCTGTTAAAGAACTGTTGAGTTTAGTCTCTAGTAAAATACAAGTTTGTGGCTTTAAGTTCATTATAAAAGCCATGTTGATACATTTTATATATTTGCATTGTAATGATCATCTAATACCAGTCATTCCAACTGCATTGATATACTTTATAGTGTCAAAAAAGCACTTAAGTCTGTTATTGAGTTCATACTTAAGTTTGTTTGTGAAACTAAGACCTGGCTTCTATTCATTTGTCGGCACAGCCATAGCTGTCAATGTCATTTTTTACCCACAGGCTTCATCCAAAACAATTGCGAGTTGAAATTGCTGCAAAAATATTCTGTCTGAACTAATTAGGCTCATACAGCATTGAGGCAGTCAAATAGATTGATAGCATTAGTTAAATAAAGATTCACCGTACAAACATGTTTGATATTCTTTGTCTATCCCAAAATAATACCATTGTTCTATCTGTAGTCAATTTAGTACATGTAGTATGTTGTTTATATATTGCATATATGAATAATTACTATGTACGCCATTAAAATTTGGAGATGAAATTGCCAGCGATTTTCTTCATTTTTGTGAGTTGAAATAAAATCAACTCCCCAAAAAATGCAAGTCCATTTTTTTGTTAAATTTGAGCCCTGATATAAAGACAAGCAACATATAGATAAGCACATGTCACATGGTGAGAAAAAATGCAGCTTCACCAGGTCTCAAACTCAGAACCCCTTGCTTACAGGCAATATGTTCTCCAGACTGAGCACTATCGGGCTGCTTACATACACTCTCCCTAAAAATGGAATATCAGAATCCCAGACTGTTTAATGAGTAATTTTGTGAACAGGAAGCTACCGTGACACAAATAAATGATAATAACTTGTTGTTATATATTTATTGCACTTTTATTTTCTTGATATAATAGAATATATTCTTAACAAACTGTTAATCAACAGATTTCAAAATGTCTATATATAATTATAATACATTACAAAATAGAGACATATTTTCATATATCAGGTCACTGTTTCACTAAAAACCAACAGTATCAAGTACTTCTGAATATTGTTATAGTTAATTACATATTTTAAGGCAACAAAATAATGAATTTTCCAATAATATAATATGTACCACTGAAAATAAGACAATAATAATCATTATGTTAAAAGAGTTAATAGTATATAAGTTCTATTCTATTCTGTTCGGTTGTGTTTGGTCCAATTATATTATGTTCTGTTCGGTTCGGTACTGTTCTGTACTGTTAAGTTGTGTTCTGTGATGATCTGTTTGGTTCGATTCTGTTCCGTTCTTGTTCTGTTATGTTCTGTAATGTTCTGTTTTTGTTCAGTTATTTCCGTACATGCACATCATAGTCGTATAGTAATAATATAATAACTCTGTATCAAAATTTTATTTTGTAAGTCATTAACAATTATTTCACATGTTGTTACTTTATATAAATGTTTGTTTGTTTGTTTGTTTGGGTTTTACGGCGCACCAACACAAAAAGGTCATATCGCGCCGGAAGCTATTAATGATACTAATAATTCAAACTATATTATTGAAGTAAAATTCTATATCTTATTATAAACATTTATTTCTTTCAAAAAGTTAAGTATAGCATATGATGGTACAAATATAAATGTAACCTGTGTTTATACAATAAAGATTATGTTCTGTTCTGTACTGTTCTATTTTGTAGTATATATAATATAAATATACTCTCCCTCGTGTGAGGATGTCCCAAAATTCCTATTAATTTATCTTTTTTTATATAAATCAAATATTGTATCAATAGTTCTATTTAAAGAATGAACTGTCCTGGTAAATGTCACATGCTCTCTTGTCGAAGTCATATATACATACTCTACCAAGACAGCGTCTGATATTCGAATCAGTAAAATATTGCACATGCTAGTTTGCTGTTCATAAGATAATGGTGGGGATAAAAAGCCACACTTTTTGCTTAAGTATTAAGTAATTAAATAACAACAATCATAGTCTAGAGTGGTTATAATACAGTAAACTAAACTATAGTACAATACCCAGCAACGTGGGTTTGAGCTCTTGAAGTGACAGGTAATACCTTTTAGTAAAACAAAATATAAAAAGAGCTTTAACTAACATTTGCTTAACTTTACGCAATCTTCAATTACAGCAATGAATTACGCAAATGACTAGTTACGCTTGTGTAAATGCTTTGGTGAAACGCCATCCAGGCTGGCTATGCTGGCTATGCGATTCCACTGTCGTAATGGACTGAATAACATGCAGCTGTTAAAAGGTAAAACGAGCGAATAATAATTAAACACTTGAAGAGTGTTATACATAAATCTATAATAATTGATTTGTTGCAATTATGAACTCATGGCCATGGATAAATTATTTGCGCTCATTCAATAATTATCGCAATATAATTCCTTTAAATTAAAGCAATCAGTATGTAAAAGAATATATAAAAAAAACTAAAAACTAACTATATCAAAATGTACTCACCGGTCAAAAGTATTACTAAATAAAATATTGCTATTAAGTTAAATACAAACATCCTCCAGTTAATATCAATTTAAAAGTATGTAAAGACATTCCTAATAAAATACCATGTCTATAAGATATATACCAGTTCCATTTTCATTAAAAATTGAAGTATCGTTATACTAAACTATATATGACACACGGAGATCTCCATAGCGCAAGTTGTAAAAATATATACTTAAGAGATACTTATGTTAAACTTATAGTTAAAAATATATAAATATTGTAATTAACAATAATTATATTTATGAACTGGAAATAATTGAAATAACAAAGTAAGGTATCGCCATTATAAGTGTAAAAATGATACAAGATTTTTTTAAAGAAAGTAAAATCATCAAGCTATGACCTGGGACAATTTTTGTAGCAATTACAGTGAAAGGTTTAACCAATTTAATTGGTACCACAAACGAAAAAAATCCTTCGTACTTAAATATTGAGAATATTATTTTTAATAATTTTTTCAATACATATATTTTGTTATGTTGATTTTTTCTCTTCACTAAATATATTAACAAACTAGGCAACTTAAATTCTGAGGGCTAATTATTGTTTTCTTTAAATCGAAATATTTAAAAGGCTTTCACGACGTCTAGGTCAACGTAAAAGGTCCATTACAAATGACCCTGAAAAATTTAATGTCCTAATAGTCACACGGAGAAATAAGTTTAAAATTTGTTAACTCTTATAAGGCATTGCAATTTACAATCATTTCTTCATTTTTCATGTGCATATGAGAAAAGAACATCACACAGAACAGCACAGAGTAGAGCAGTGCAGCGAAGAACAGAGCAGAGCAGTGAAAAATAAGAACAGAACAGATCAGATCAGAAAAGAACAGAACAGATCAGAAAAGAACAGAACAGATCAGAAAAGAACAGAACAGATCAGAAAAGAACAGAACAGATCAGAAAAGAACAGAACAGGACAGATCAGATCAGATCAGATCAGATCAGAAAAGAACAGAACAGATCAGATCAGAAAAGAACAGAACAGATCAGATCAGAAAAGAACAGAACAGATCAGAACAGAAAAGAACAGAACATGGTCGTAATTTGATATTCACAGGTTACATTTATAGTAAGTAACAAGATGTGGTCAAAACATGTATAGATAAGTTTACATTTCATAGACGGATCCAGCGGAAGGGGGTTGAAAATGAACCTGTCCATTAGTGTATTTCTGGACTGTAAGTAATTTTTAAGTGGCATGAAGCAATTTTTCTCGATGCTTGACATAGATTGAATGGTTATGTAGTTTTAATTATTAATATGTTGAATTTTTCCTTTTTGGACCCCCCTAGAAAAAGTTCGAATCCCCCCCCCCCCCTAGAAAGAACTCCTGGATCCGCCCCTGCATTTAGAAGTATTCTACTGTTTCTATATGGAGTAAGATATAGAGGCAATACAATGTGTATATGTGCTCTAAAAATCTGAATTAAAAATTTATAAACAATTTATTTTTAAGTAACAAATGCTTATCTATAAAATTATACAATTTAAAAAATGTCACAGTTTCGTTGCACGACTTCGAGTCAACATCGTTTTTTATTTGCCGCTCCCGCCCACCGATTGTTAAAAGCACTGTTCTGTGCTGAAGTCTTTGAATAATGTAAAGTAAAGTAAAGTTGTAAATAGTTAATTGATTAATTTTTTTGTTTTAGTTTGCTTATTTTCTATGTTGTTCTGTAATGTTATATCATTATTTTTGTTAAAATTTATCTATACATGCGTTTTCTGGCAATATAATTTTCTCAGGATATTATTATTGATAATTAATAAGTACAAAGTTAAGTAATATGTCCTTTGAAGATTATGACTGACTTTATGTGATAATTGATTTATGACATGAAGACTTGTATTTGACTGAGTCGTGCCTTAATCCCGCAGAGTCGTCATTTCCACGAAAAAAGTTAATATCATAACAAATGGTAAACATGCTTTTAAATATGTTGTTTAAACCTAGATTCTCCTACGCCCTTCTCTCCCCTGTAAAATGGAACTATAAATTAAAACACATAAATTATTCCCTGAGAGCCCATGGTACTTGGTGATCATATATATTCCCTTAAATTGAATGGTAATTACTACAGATTCACTTTAACTTTCTACTAAGGTAATTTCAAATTTATCAATACGAGGTATAATTATGACACTAGACTTGATCGGTTTGATAATAATTCTGAAATGTGTAAATAATGACACGCTAAGGATATAATTATGAGAATCCAACGACATACTTAACTTTCATTTTGAAATAGCCATTTGTCTCTATTACAAAATCGCACCAGGTACTAATCGAACCAGGTATTTAAATTTGATTGGTGTCTTCTCTATGGAGAAGGTCTCATGTCCAATTTATTCAGTAAGGCAGAGTTCAAGGCATAGGTAGATCTAGCGGGGGTCAGGGGATCGGGACCCCCCCCCCCCTGCCTGAAATTTCCAAAATGTACCCGTCCTTGAGCGTATTTTCTAACTGCTAGCCATTTTAGGTAGCATGAAGCAATTGTTCTCGGACTTGCTTCGCTCGACTTTGTGCTTAACATAGATCTAGTGGTTATGTAGTTTTTATAATTAATATGTTGCGTAATTCTGCGAACAGACCCCCCCCCCCCCTAGAAAAAAATCCTAGAACCGCCCCTAAGAGGGTAATGAGTTGTCACAGCCTAAAAATGTGAAATGAACGAGTTTGTGTGAAAAGTTGTGAGTGAAAATCAATCTATGACATTTTAGTACATCAGACACGTAAGAAACTTCATTATACCTTTATACTTTATACTTTAATGTATGTAAATAATATTTGAATTATATTTGCTGTCTTATGTCAATTTTTCATGTTATAAAACGTCGTTAGTCTTAAAACTGGGTTTTAAAAGACTGGACACATCGAACGACTATTTATGTTATATCTTTATATAAACTTAATTTTTGAACAACTCCGTATAAAGACATTTGTACTAAAGCAGTGACGGCAATTAAAGGCCGTCTGGGCACAAGAAAAACGTATATTACAACGAAGAAACTTTACAATGCCTCTTGATATACTGTAAATTATACAAGGGAGACAAATGTGACAACTACAAGTTACAAGTTTATTTCCAATCAAGACATATCACATGATATGCATGTGATTATGAAACAAAATGTATCATAAAACAGTCAAACGGTTAACAGAACATGTTATGTATATTATGCATCGATAATAGAAATATAATTGATTTAATAAAGGGAAATAACCGCTGTGCGGAGTTTGCTGAAAATATCGGATATTATGTGTCACTTGAAGGGAAGTAATAAAAAATACAAAATATTTAATATGAAATATATGACTTCCCTTGCTAAACTTTTTAGGAGAGGACACGTAACTCTCCAGAACTATTTGCATGTATTTTGGATTTTCACTCACCTGTGCATTTCATGTCAATCATTTTTGTTTGTTTATTAATTGGTTGTTCATGGTTTTAAGCACAGGTGACAGACACAATTTTTCCTTATTATAGTATATACTACAATAAGGAAAAATTGAGTCTGTCACCTGTGGTTTAAAGTTAAAGTATGTCATGGTATAGCACTTGTGTTTTTTATGAATAGTTCACCTGAGGATGTGGATTAAAAGGTGATCGCTTTTGTGTTACTGTTAATTGTTTGATTGACCTAACCATTATATGATATCAAAATAAAATTAAGAGAATGTCATATAATGATATATGGCTACTAACACGATTATCAAGTAATAACCGTAGCATGTTTTTTGAGTTTCAACCAAAATTCAACAAAATCGAAAGTTGTTGTTGTAATTGCCTGTAATGTATCTCTTTGTTGATATGATACAGCATAAGATCTACTGATGCCTGGCCCCAGTTTCACAAAAAACTCAGTTTTGTACTCAAATTCATTTTTTATTTAGATAATTAATTTTGCTAATTTGTTCGTTTGTTGTTTGTTTGTTGGGTTTAACGCCGTAGCAAAACATCGTATCAGGGAATTAGATCTATGTCTCTGATCGTATAGGTTATATAACGGCGGTCAGTCAACCTACTCACTCCTCCTGGAAAGGCTTAATCTCTGGATTTAGCTGTTAACCAGCTACTAAGCACATACTTTCGTCAGTGACTGACAACTGCCGTACATAATTAAAAATAATTGGTAGGAGGGAGAATGGCTGAAGAAATAATTTCATGATCAAGCTCCAACAAAGTATGCCTGCCTGGGAATCGAACCCACGACCTCTTGATCAGTAGACTTGCGTGCTACCAACTGAGCTTGCTGGGCGGCTTTGCTAATTCAATCAATGTAACAACAAAATATAGTATCCTTAAAATTCCTATAGTTGTTTGAAAACCATATAACACAAAATGAAACTGTCAAACATGTTGGATAAGATTAAACTCAAGTATACTGACTTATTTCTGTTAAAAAACTGATGGGTTTAGTCTCAAGTAAAATACAAGTTTGTGGCTTTAATTTCATTATAAAACCCATGATATTTTATGTCAATATATTTCATAAATTTGCAATGTAATGATCATCTAATACCAGTCATTCCAACTGCATTGATATACTTTATAGAGACAAAAAGCACTTAAGTCAGTTATTGTGTTCATACTTAAGTGTGTTTGTGAAACTGAGACATGGCTTCAGTTCATTTGTCAGCACAGCTGTCTATGCCATTTTTACCTATACTTCATCAAAACAATTTGCGAGTTAAAATCGCTGCAAAAATATTTCTGTCCAAACAAATGAGGCTCAAATCAGCATTGAGACAGTCAAATAGATTGATAGCATTAGTTAATTAAAGAATCACCGTACAAACATGTTTGATATTCTTTGTCTATCCCAAAATAACACCATTGTTCTATCTGTAGTCAATATATTAGTATGTTGTTTTTATATTGCATATATGAATAATTACTATGTATGCCATTAAAATTTGGAGATAAAATTGCCAGCGATTTTCTTCATTTTTGTGAGTTGAAATAAAATCAACTCCCAAAAAATGCAAGTCCATTTTTTTGTTAAATTTGAGCCCTGATATAAAGACAAGCAACATATAGATAAGCACATGTCACAAGGTGAGAAAAAATGCAGCTTCACCAGGACTCAAACTCAGAACCCCTTGCTTACAGGCAATATGTTCTCCAGACTGAGCACTATCGGGCTGCTTACATACACTCTCCTTCAAATTGGAATTTCAGAATCCCAGACTGTTTAATGAGTAATTTTGTGAACAGGTAGCTACCGTGACACAAATAAATGATAATAACTTGTTGTTATATATTTATTGCACTTTTATTTTCTTTATATAATAGAATATATTCTTAACAAACTGTTAATCAACAGATTTCAAAATGTCTATACATAATTATTATACATTACAAAATAGAGACATATTTTCATATATCAGGTCACAGTTTCACTAAAAACCAACAGTATCAAGTACTTCTGAATATTGTTATAGTTAATTACATATTTTAAGGCAACAAAATAATGAATTTTCCAATAATATAATATGTTTGTTTGCTCATCCCTAATTTTGACAGTCAGAACTTGAGACCTTTTTTAGCAGACCTAGAGCAAGGCAATGGAAGCGGACTGAACACTTGAATACTGTCCATTAAATTTACAAGTACTAAACCCCAATCCTTAAAGGATGGGAGTTTATACCCATATGTGACATAATAGTTATGGTCCATAGACTGACTTAAACCTATGCCCCTAAAACAATAAAAAGGTAGTAATAATTTCAAGTGGGCATCTTTGACCACCCAGGGCTCAACATTAGAGGTTGTCAGATTGCCCCAGACAACTAATATTTGGCAACTTGTTACTGCTAGTTAACATTTAGTTTGTTCAAGTGAAATATTTAACTGGTTGTCCAATGGGCATTCTAATTTAAAAATGGATGTCCAGACCTGGTCACCAGTTCACAGAGTTGAGTTAATATTATCATGAATTTTGAAATAAAAGAAGAAAATAATTAGACAAACCAGTTGATACTGATTCTATTAATTCTTAGTAAAACTTGGACTAAAGACAAGATAATAAAACTCTTTATTAGTCTCAGCTCTAAATTGGTCTCAATACCAAATTTAAATTATCGAAGTTTTTGACCAACGCATGCAAAAAATATTACTTTTATTATAGAATTTATCATAAGCTGATACAAAGTTCAAAATGCCAATTGTATGTACACACTGAAATCAAGACAACCACATGCTTTCTTTTGTTTCACTTCACATGGATAGTTATGGTAAAAGCTTAACATATACATGTATAATGTAATAAAGATATTGGTGGTTTTGTTTGTTTGTTTGTTGGGTTTAACGCTGTAGTAACACATTGTAAAGGTCATATCATGGCGGTCAGTCAACCTACTCACTCCTCCTGGAAAGGCTAAATCTATGGATTTAGCTGTTAACCAACTACTAAGTGCATATTTTCGTCAGTGACTGACAACTGGCCTACATAATTAAAAATCATTGGTAGGAGGGAGAATGGCCGTAGAAATAATTTCATGACCAAGCTCCACGAAAGAATGCTCCACTTGGTAATCGAACCATAACCCCTCAATCTGTAGACTTGTGCGCTACCAACTGAGCTAGCTGGGCAGCTATTGGTGGAAATTGAAATGTACATACTGGTGCTTATAATTTTGTAAGGGTAAATCATCTAAGTATGATTGTAGCTCAGTTTGGAGCTGAGATAGAAAAAACAGTTTTGTTATCTTGGGCACAATACTCCAATAAACTTGCATTTAATGTATAACATAATTGTCACATATTTGCAATATTTCATCAAATACAGCAATTTTTTAAATAAAATATCAAAAAGCATATTTGCGAAATGTTTTAAAATCTAAAAAAAAAAATATCAGAGACCATTATTACAATACAAGTATGCTTTATTTTTTTTTAAAAAGATCAACACGCAATTTAAAATAATTGAGTATTGCCATGGCAACTAATTTTAAAGCTTATATGAATTAATCTATAACTGACCATCTAATTTATATAAATATCAAAATATATGAAATTCATTGGTTTGTAATCCTTTTTACCAATGAAAGCCAGAGTCAGGTTATCAATGTATCGGCCAAAGCTTAATTATGAAGAAAAAAATGTCCATGTCAAATAATTCAATATTTTATTGCTTAGTGTTTGAATTTTTTAAAGCCATGTACACGTTTTATATTCAGATCAGGTTTTATACAATTTTAAATGCATAAAGAACAATCTGTTGTCATTCTCGTACCCAGAGTCTAGTAGGATTCTCAATACTAGCTTGAGAATCTTGATAACCTCAGGGTACGAGAATGTCTGTTGTCAATTACAGCTTATACAACAAGTAAAATGCCATTTAAAATATGAAATTTCTTGTTCACTGTAGTGAAAAATAAATTTAACAATAACAAATATGTAAATCTGCCATTTTAAAAATACATCATGGATTTAAGTAACACATAAAAGCTGAAAGTAGATTTCTAAATGAGAAGTGGATAGTAAAATACATTATTCTACAAAAATTAACGCCCTTTTTATCAGTCTGGCTCAAAGAGTTTGTGGCGATGTTTATGAAAATTATAAAAGCTAAGAAACAATAGATATATGTAATAAATAAGTCAACTCTAACTATGTGAAATATACAATCTATCGGCATTTACGGAAAATCCAATAAATTAAAAATTGTTCAAAAGTGTAACAGACAATGCCATTTTATTATTAAACATTTTATAATGTGGTCAATTTTTACAAGTAGCAATGTAAAAATACTCTAAATTCAGCTAATTATAAATTTTATATTAATCTATACAAATTAGTAATGTAAAAAATGGCAAGATAAAAATTAGACATAAAAATTCAATAATATTTCAGTTAAAAATAAAAAAGTAAAAAATGATAATTACAAATGTCATAAGATAAAACAGAGTTAAGTCTTAGGACTTGATATGATAGTTTTCCTTTGCAGAACAGAGGCCCATTCCATTTAAGATACAAATACAAAATTACTGAGAAAAAACCAGTTAAATTTATTTTCTTTTATAAAAATGAAACATGGCATTATTTAGCTAAGCAGTAAAATTGCCAAAGGTAAATTGCCATGTATAAAATGTCATAATTAATTATTATCCACTCAGATTCTGGCATTTTCACTTTTGTATTTTTTCCTCTTTGTCAAAACATTACACTATTGCCATCACTTTTCAAAAAATTGATATTAAAGTTGTGTTCCAGACATTTTTTTTTTTTTTTTTTTTAATATTGTACTCATATTTCAATTGTAGAAGAAATTAGAAGAAAATAAGTACATGTATAGGTAATGTTTTGTAGTAGTTATCAGAGTTCTATAACTTCAAAATAAAATAAATGCTCTAAATGCAGATAAAAAAGGAATACCGGGTACTGCCACAAGAATAAATAACCATAAAAATCAGATCTTTCTTTGTAAATTGCAGGGTCAAAAATAATGAAAACACAGATCATTTTAGTGAAACATAAAATTGTAAAATTAGATCAATGGTTATATATTACATGTATCTGAAGTAGTTTGATGATGAGATGTTAAGCTTTTTGCAAAGGTATAGAGGATATTCGCCAATTGCGGTGTAAGATCGATTTATATTTCACCGAGTCAGCTTAGAAAACATATTTTCACGAGTGGCGTAGCCACTAGTGAAAATGTCATTTACTGAGTTCACAAGGTGAAATATAAATCGATCTTACACCGAAATCGGCGAATTTTCTGTTTCCTTCAAGCTTAGTTTTGTGTTTAATTTGATGTATTTACACAAATTATAACGTGACGTCATTTCTACTCCAAGTTGACGTCATTTATCTCCTAATATGACGTCATGAACGATGAAAATATAAGGTTATATTTTCACTACGATGAAAATATAAAATTTATATTTTCACCATTTATTTTCATCGAATATCGCCACGTTTCACCGTTAAGCATGAAAGAAGAATAAAAAATAAATAAAGTATTATAAAATAGCATACAATGGTACACATGCAGTCCACTGACAATAATTTGGCTGATGATATAAATTTTAACAATAAATCAAAGTTTTAAAAGAAAAGCAATGAAAAGAAAAATTATGTAAGTCTTAGCCATTCAATTAATAATTTTCTTTGCTAGTTTTATTTCATTTGTACATATACATGTATATATGAGTTTCTTTGCTAGTTTTATTTTATTTTGTATATATAATTATATATATATGAGTACTGTGGATTTTCCAACAATAGTTTGTTTAGGCTTCCAGAATGCCATTACAAAACATTATTATCTATGCTAATGTGATTAAAATTATTTGTCTCAAACAATTTAGAGGATAGATATGGATAAATGTTGGCAAATGCACAATTAAACTAGTTGTTCACATTTCCTACAATTTCTCCTACCAATTAGTGTCTATATTCATGATTTATATCACAGTATATGTATTAACATATATTAAAGCCACTATATGAAGGTATATTCTTGAACAGTAGACTTTAAAACTGTTTTACAACAATGAAGTTATCAAAATATAATATGCATTAAAGACACAATTACCAGTTCAGACCATTCTGCTTTCTAAATTTGAGTTTGAAAAAGTGTCCAATTCTTAAAAAAGTGGGGTACTTTTATAAGAGTACACTATATTCATTTATACGCTGATGTTTACTATATCTGATCCAAAATAGTTTAAAAGCTTAGTTAGGTAATTGAGAGTAAGTTTTTTTCTAATAAGACTTCATGTTTAACATACTGTGATCAAAACTATTGTTTCAAGTATTGACAACCGAATTCTACTTTCGGTTTTCTAATTTCAGCAGCCTGATTAAGAAAAATTCCCGAACTTCAGGATCAATCCAGCAAACTTTTATTCATAAAGAAAATCTAATACTAATTAAGCATTAAAATGTATAGTCAAACAAATAGAGAAAAGTGGAAGAGCAGTATTATAATATTGCATCATCCCACCATAATAATGAGGTAATGTATCACATATATAAATCACAGACATTCAATAATGTCTGATAGTAGTCTGTACAATTTACAACCATTTAAAAACTTCAAATAAAATCTGAAAGCACAAATTTGGCCATCTGTCAAAGGGAAGTCACTCCCACATTACTAAAAATATCATACAGTTAAAGGGAGGTAACTCCAATGTTTCAATATCTATACACAAATCATGCCATTTATTAAGCAATCATCCTACCCGTTGTGAGCACTTTAAAGTGTTATTTTCTCGCACATTCACATGTTGAGGAGACAAGAATTTCCCCACAATCAGCACTGACTGCGGTGAAAACTTGTACCTCAAATACTTAGTCTGTCATTTTTAAAAACAGACAGTTTGTCCATCATTGACTATCATAGATTCAATACAAATCAGTTAGCAATTCTAACACACCTTCATCTGTTAAACCAAACATCATAGTTTATGTTTTCCTTTTGATAAGATTGAAGTTCACTGTTACATTAGAGCCATTATCACAATAGCACTATATTGTTAGCCATATTTGGTAAATACATTAAGTCCATGTAGTGACAAATGGCTGCTCAATCTTCAATACTGAAATTCATCTTCATTGACAGTCTAACTTCATAACTTGTGTCAGTCCTAACAACCTTTGAACCACTGGACACAGAAGTATTACTGGTGAGCTCAAACCTTGAGTTCACACAACTTCCTTCACTCCGCTTCAATTTTAATCACTAATGAGAAAAATCACTTGCTCATCCATAATAATTTGTTAAACTCCTATTGCCGATATCACTCCGTAATGTGCATGTAGCAAAGTCTCGACTTCTCATTGGATTAAATCGTACAACTTCAATACGATCAACAGAGTCTGATCTCTCCAATGTAGGAGCTTCAATATGATTGGATGGCGCAGGGTGATCTTCATGCGCTGGTTCAGATACGTCAAGTGTAGCTTTTGACTTACGCTTATTTGTAACAGCAAGTCTTATTATCACAACAAATAATAATGAAATGACTCCAAAGGCCACTCCTAGCACTAAATATAGCACAGCTTTTTCGCGATTTTCTGAAATAGAGAAAACGAAAAATCTTAGACATGGGTGAAAATTGAAGAATTTTATCAATCCTGATGGAACTCAATATATAAAGAAACAAATAAAATACATTAAGAATTTCAGGAATTGTCCTCAAAACTTTGACTCACATAGAACCTAGGTTCATGCATAAATTAGTCATTAAAATGGTGTGCATACACAAAAAATTAGGAAGTCTGAAGCATTCTTTTCTAATTTAATTCTTTGAGTAAGTTTGCAAAAGATGTTGGTGTCATTCAAAAGATCAAAGCCTCAACAATGAGTGCATAATTATATAAATCTGTGAAAAAAAAATTTATAATAGAATAACTTATTGAACTTTGGTAAAAGAATCTATTCAGTAATATACCTATATGAGTATACATATAGAATTTTTAACCTGTAACTGTGCCAGCTGCCAATGCAAGGAACCAATTTTCTCTAAATAATATAAGGAAGAAAAATTAAAATAATAGTTGCATATTCATGAAAGTTTAAGACCTGATACAACCAAAAATTGAACCAAGACTACCAAGCAGCGTCTAGAACAAAACATTGAGTAAGCTAACTACTGTACCATGGCTGTGGCAGTTACTTTATTACTTGACTTACCTCGTATAAAATTAAATGACTTACCTCGTATAAAATTAAATGCATTTAACCAATCTGTTAAAAGACCAGTCACAGATGGTCCCGATGATTTTTTGGTTTTATTTGAACATGGTGTTGTAGTATCTGAAATATTCAACATAATAATAATGACTAAAATAATTGATTGATTTTTATGGTAAATTCCCCTAATGTGAACAACATTTACAAATAGCATTTAAAAGAAAGATGAATGTATACAAAACATACTATTTTACATTCATTACACCAGAATAAACATTCTGCTTGGAAAATTTTTATTCAACACAATTATCTCCCTTTGTTACAATATTCTCATGTTTTCAATATTTCATTCTTACTGAGGCATGCAGTAGCATTGAAATGTCTATACAAGTAATAATAAGTTAACGTAAGAACCAATCAAAACATCTTTTACAAAATTTTGGATTATGACTATTCCTCTGGCTTATTCCTATTGGCTGAGGAGTGAAACTGGACCCCGAAAAGTTAATTGGCTTAAAAAAAGTAATTTTTCAGTTGCCATTTTGATTAAGCAAGCACAAATGGTGCAAATGCATGTTTCTTGGCAAAACACTGAATACAACTATAGGTACGTACAAATATCCAAGAATGGATAATGTTCATAATATTTACCTGACTCTAATTTATTGTCTTTACCAAGTCTACTATCAGGTTTATTGTCTGGTTTGGAATTCTCACTATTTTTACTTTCACCAATCACAGGATCACTAGGGTGTGCTCTACCAGCATTAGGAAAATCTATAAATATATCATTAAATTATAACATGTTATGCAAATAACGTATTATTATGTCATGTTATGTATCATAAGCACACATTGTACATATAAAATAATGATAGGCATCTTTTACCATAAATGGAAAGTGGGTCGTTCGACTAAGGTAGGTTTTTGCCTTATACAGAACTTATCATTTGGCAAAATTTCAAAGATTAGGTCCATAAACCCCCTGCTTACAAGATAAAATTGCTGCAGTATTTGTTTTCCTGAAAAATTCAGCCGTTTTGGTGTAATTTTGGTAACTAATTTGGGATCAAATGAAAACGCCAGATTTGATGTTACACAAAGAAAAACAGCTTTAAGAATACATTTGTATTAGAAGTTATAACAAACCTGCTGAAGGAATCTCTTTGGTAGGTGTTGTTTGAGGCAATATTTTATTTGGTGAACGTGTAGTTAATGTATTAGATGACGATGGTGGAATGTTTTTATCAGTCACTTCATTGTTGTGACCTCTTGATTTTTTATGATTTCTGTGACCATGACGACGTAATGGTATAAGAACATTTTTAGGAACTGAAAATATAAAAACATTAAAGTTTAAAGTTAAAGCAAGGTTTTTGAAGTCTAGTTTTAGTATCACTATTCAGTCGACTCTTGACATCAACTTCCCAATCATCAAGTTGCACACCAACTGGTAACATATGGATCAAATTGCAGCCACAGGATACAGTGTATGACTGTTAAAGGTACCCATTTACACCTGGGTGGAATGAAGCAATTGCAGGTAAATTTCTTGCTCAAGGAAATTAGCAGTGCCCCGAGTGGGATTCAAACCCAGGACCTCTCGATCCCTAAGCTCATGTCCCACCATTGGACTACTGCTTCTACATCAAAATTTATGTATTGATACATATACTGCTTTATATAGATAGTCACTGTAGGAACTGTCATCAAGTAATAGAAAGCTTAGGGATTGAGAGATCCTGGATTTCAACCCAAACAGGAGCACTGCTAATTTCCTCGAGCAAAATTTTACTACAGTTGTTTCATTCCATTCAGGTGTAAATTGGTAGTGTGAAGGATCACCTACCTGAAAATGATTTCAATGATCAAGGGTTATCATCCAAAAATAATAATTTTTTGAGCATGACAGGAAGCAAATTTTAAACCACTTTTTTGCGAGGGTGTTGCACTAAGACCTCTCTCTATTCTTCAAGTATATTTTTCTTCCTTTTCTGGTATGTTGCACATGATCATAATTGTATCTAACTTGTGTGAAGACAATACAATATCACAAAGAAAACAAGTTCTCATAACATTGTACCATGTCTCTGTTACACTGTCACTCAATGCTCTTCCCACCAACCCGAACACAAGAGTACATACTAGTACACCCTAAAATCCTGAAACAAGTCAGGACTAAAAAAAAATTAGCAATTTTAGCACATTGTATTTTGTTTTTCCCAGATAAGCATTTTAAAATATTTATTTTATTATGATTATACAATGTATTACTAAAGGCTTTTAATATATATTATTATTATTATTCCAAATTTACATAACACTTTTATTCATGTATAGACATAATCAAAAGTGCTTTACAGATATAGTATAATTAAAGGGAAAAAAATATTTTTTTTATATATACCACAAGTTATCCAAAGATAAACTAGTTTAAAACATAATTGAGTCCAAATTTTCTATTATAATTGTGCAAGCATCTTTCCCATTCCATGAATGACAAGCAAGATTTATAAAATACATCTTTATATATTTATTAAACTAGTGTTTACCAAGAGATTGGCATTATCATAACATAAATAATTCATAATATAAAAATCTAGACAGTAATTGATTCAAAGTTTTAAATATACAGAGATCATACTCCAAGATTTATAATAAATCTTACATATATCTGATAGCAGGAAATAATCTTTCCAAACAAATGAGTATAATGAGCTATCAAAATGCACCAATACCTCACCAGATATCTAAATCAAATGTTTTATTAGTTTAACCCCAAGTTTATCTCTGCTCATACATATAAACTGGTTCATTAGTACCCTAAAGAGAAAGTTAAAGTGCCTCATTAAATACAATGATAATCAAATGATACCCCTTGTTTATTTGACCTCTGTAACCTTTAGCACACGTCTCAAGACAGTAGAAGCCGCTCCCCCTTCTAAAAACACTCTCCCTTTATAAACACACCTCCTCTATAAATACTCCTCCCCTACCCTTGGAACACACAACTTCCCATTTATATACTCATAGATAAAACATATTGAAATCATTTGTAAAATAAATGAGTCGTAAGACAATATATCAATGCTTTGTTATTGTACTGTGAAATAGTTTACATTTGGAACACCTTGGTCATTCATTATAGGCTATTTTATGAATAAGGATGATGCCCAAGGTATTCCCATTATCTTTCAACAATGATCTACAGAGAAAGTATGAGTACATGTATTTGTGGTATGTGCTTCATGACGAGGCATCAATTTGTACATAGCATAGGTGGATCTAGCAGGGGTGGGGGGTTCAGGGCCCAGATCCCCCTGAAATATCCAATATGTACCCGGGCATGAGTGTATTTTTTAACTATAAGTCATTTTTAAGTAGCATGAAGCAATTGTTCTTGGGCTCGCTTTGCTAGACTTTGTGTTTAATATAGATCAAATGGATATGTAGTTTTTATTTTGAAGATGTTGCGTTATTCTGCAGTGTATAACATGGTTGTGGTTCAAAAGTTTGGACCCCCCAAGAAAAAAGTTTGCCTCCCCCCCTAGATAAAAATCCTGGATCCACCCCTGCATAGTGCAACTACAGTAAAATCAAAGGTCACCCAAAGTCTACATTTATCATCGGTCAGCAGCAGTCTCACAGCATGCACACTTTGTCCAAATATTTATAAATAAAAGATAATACAATGTACTACAGGAACCCAGGGAGAATCTCAAGTATGCTTACAAGTATCATATGGTACAATTTAAGTCCAGTACAACAATGTAGTGTATGAAGTACCAGTCAAAATGCATTAATAATGACCATTGTAAATTCATTAGATCAAAGATGCTGGTACCCATTTCAGTAAAATAATTAACTCTGAAATGCAAAAAATCTAAAGTTGTCTGTAACATCACATCAATTGAATACTTCTGTGCATTACACTTAAAAGCATTTGTACTTAAATATGCATTTTTTTCAGTGGAAAATGCAGTAAGGCATGGTTAGGTTTATGATATAGTTACCTGAAGTGTATTTTGACTTACAAGCAAAATCCTTAGACAAGAAATGTAATGTAGGAAACCCCATTAAAGCCGGATTTAAAAACTTGAACCCAAAAATTTTAAAGGAAAATAATCCATAATAAAGCCAGATAGATTTGCGGTTATTTTCTAATTCTGTTCATCACATAGTATGTTATCATTATACGAAGTTTCATAAAGATCTGACAATAAATGGCAGAAATATATGGTAAAGAAAAACTTAAATGCAATTGTTAAGGACACCGAACACCTGCCCGACCAAATTTTTCATAGAAAAAAATTTTCTTAGAAAAATCCGGCTAATATTGATAATATTATTTTCAAAGTTCTACCTACCACAAGTATAAACAATATTGAGGTATTTATTTACTCCTTTAGGACAAGGATTACCGAACACATATTCTTCAGCTTCTATGGTACATCGCTTTTTACCATGACATCTTCGCATTAATTCTTCACCAACAATCTTTGACTGACAAGCTATAAAAATGATAAATATAATATTACAGTATAACCTCACTTAATGGCCAACACCTCATACCAGTCAACGCCTAATAACAGTCCTACTAAATATTATTTGTGCCATTGTTCAAATTTTTTAAATTCCTGAATTTCAAGATTTCAGAAGCTTTGAAACAGGCAAAGAACCCTAAATTTTCAAGGTTCCCCCAGAAACCCTGACCTTAAGAACAAATCCTGAAACATTTTATTTTTCAAAAGTAACTGTATGCCATCCACACCATATTTGAATGAAGCAAAGGTGGGTGGCACAGTCTTAGTCCCCCAAGACAGTATGGGATCGAAAGTATTCTCAAAACAACAAGCAGCCACATTTTCACAATCTATGATGCTATAGACCAACTTTTGACCATAGTTGAATGGTTTCAGTGTAAATATATGTACTATATAAATCTCAGGTCATTAAACTAAGCACAATAAAACACAGGAACTAATCTATAAACACCAGTAAAAATGTCAGTAGAACTACGGATGCTTCATCTTTACATTATCTATGGAATTCTTTTAGTGCCATCCTTGCTATGGATATACAAATGTAGTGAAGTTTAAACTTATTTTAGTTTAGATATGAAGCTTGTTTGTTGGTTTGGTTGGTTAAAGGCCATAGCAACACAGTGTATAGGTCATATAACGGTGTTCAGTCAACCTACTAACTCCTCCCGGAAAGGCTAAATCTTAAACAACTCAGATTAATCACTCTAAAGTCTGCTTCCTGGTCACCCAGTACACACCTAGTAAGATAATATGTCAAGTTAAGGAAAAACATGGACTTAGGTTGTGTTTTCAACCAAGGTTTAGCTGATGATCTAACCATTACCAATCTAATGTTGAAATTTCAGAGTATTGAACTCTTGACCACACTCTCTCAACTTGTCATGGCAACTGTCTTAAGAACCCTAAATAGATGATCTTCTAAAAGGTTTGACTGCTTAGGCCATGTACTTCTCCAAGACTGAGGCAGGAAAGTGTTGGAGTGAAGGGATGAGTCAAGCAAGAACTTGGCACATATGTACATGTATACATATGCATATAGAAGGTTGCCCGCAAGACTTAGTAACTCACTCTTTAACGCAATGCACTTACTAGTCTTGAAGGCAACCCTAAAAAATGATCATGTTTATTCTAACATTATTCATGAAGTCTGAAGAAGAAACTTCATCAAAATCTATAATTGCTGAAAAATGTTAGAGAAAATATCATCTGGTTGCTTAAGATGTACAAATTCATTTCATTCCATTAATTCACGGTTGTTTAAAGTGATAGACATAGTTCCTTAGAACAGTAAATCACAGTCATAAACCAGTAATATAGTCTCATTATGTTCCCATCAGTAATGATACTTGAGGACAAATTTATAGCCCAGTAACAATAACATTTCTAGGAACAAGTACAATAAACCATACAGGCTATTTTATTACCAAGAAATATATCAATACTGGTTCCTACATGATTAGCCATGAAATGTGATGTCTTCCATTGAGTTGTTTGTTTGAGTTTCAGAATATTAAGGTAATATCAAGCTTGGAAAGTAACTGTAGATGATTGTTGCTTTAATTGTTTTTATTTTTTATTAATTATTTTGTTGCTTTAATTGTTTGGGTTTAGCCTTACACTGACAAATAAAGGTTACATCATGCTCAGAAAGCAATTGATGATGATCATTTTTTTTATCTAACAAAAATTGTATGACACACTAAGTGTTCAAGTAAAATCAATTATTTTCAGATATTTAAGAATTGCTTATTGGATAAAAATAGATAAAATCTTATAAACTTAACGACACTTCTAAGTACCCTGATTTCGATACTGTAGGAAAATTTTATTTTTCAACATTTATGTCCGATCCATAATGTAAATGTGTATAGGACCATACTGTCTTCTGCTTGCATGGTTTTCATGCTTCTTTATCGATGCAAATCCAGTTTGTGGAATTTTTATAAGATCATGATTATTTAAGCTTGTTAGTCCAAGAGTTAATATTTTCACTTGAACAAATGAACCCACTCATCCAGCTATATCCAGCAAACCATTATGAATGTTTACATCTCAGCTTTGGAGTGGGAATATCATAATTACTTAGCATTCAAAGCATAACATAAATTATCAATGATTAAAGGTACTAGTTCATAGATTTGGTTAAGATTTTTCAATATTTTCAAAATACCATTCAGTGTCTGTAATAATTGTGTCAAAAAAGGTCTCAATATTTTAAGACAAACTGACCTATATATATATATTTAGATTGCAAGAAATATACAATAGAAGTCACAAAAATGCACCAACATTGTCTAGACCATGACATACGAGGTAGATTTTTACTTCTTGAGACACCATCATTTGTACTTGTATGACAATTTGGACTAAAATTGTCCACATAGAATCACTAATTTTCTGCTTTAAATAAAAGTTTCCGAACATTTTTGATAGTTTCAGAAAAAGTTGATGATTAAGTTGAAATCTGTAAATGAGTACCTTTAACAGACTTACTTGTTTTTAATGAAGAAGTATTTCTAAGTAGTTCTGGACATTTTTGATCACCAACAGGAGTACGACCAAACATACCAGAAGATATAGCTATTCTTGTTGCTCTATCACATCGCAATTCTAGTTGATCACCTTCACATACTGTCTGACTGGAAAATTGATCTGAAATACATGTATATTATATAATATATATTGTACAGGCCTTATTGTAACTAATGCAAACATTTTGGTATCAACCATTGGATCTTTCAAGCTGAACATTGACACATCTCTTGCATTGCTATTTAGACTAGCCTGAAAGGCAAAGGAGAATATACATTTGTTTCTTACAAATGAATGTATTGCATAAATTATAAAGAAAAAAAATAAATTATTATTACTATTATTATTATTATATACCACCTTTGTAAAGCGCCCCCATCAACCCCAGTTTGGGTTTCGGCAACTTACTGCTACTGAACATTTGGTTTGGACAAGTAAACAGCAGATTGCCCAATCAGGTGATCCGATAAAGCGATAATAAGAACTTGACATTCATTAAATGATTTTTTACTGTTTGATTTTTCTAAAAAAATATTCTTTAATCTATTTTATCAAGAAGAGTTAGACAATGAGCATATTTATTATTTGATAATTCACATTGTATTCCAGCCAACTCCTTGATAAAAACTGAAACAGTAATGCAGACAATATTTATAGCCCCTAAAATATCATTTTGAGATAAAAACAAAATATTACCACTGGAATCAGACCACTAAATATATGATATTGGCAACAGACCACTAAATTGATACAAATTGTTTGAAATATTACAAGTGGTAGATATATATTGAATGCTATAAACCAGACCAGGAGAGAAGATAACATTCTGATTTAATGGTTTATATCAACAAGACAACACTATGACAGGTTGCTGTTGTTTCTGGTGATTCTATAATTTTGTTGTTTGGCAAGAACTATCTCAACAAATTACAATAGACTTGGACACATACTATATGATATTATGTAGGATGTAATCATAGAAATGCAATAAATACAATTGAAGAACATTTAGCCAATTTGTTAAACAATTTCTATTTATTATTACTATTTGAATATTACATGTCCTAATGATCATTTAATGCATGTAGTTAACAGATGCCAGTTCACCTAACTACATTTCCCTGATCATTTTTTTCTATTACATATACCAAAACTTTACTCATAGTAATTGATCGTTGCCAGTCACTTAACCAAAATTTCTTAGTCAATTTTTTCTGTTACAAATACTTGTTCACCATTGCACAAAGAGCCAAAGCTATTCTTTAAAGTGGGGAAAATAGCATTTACAGCAAATTTTCATGCAATGGTATGAGATCCTGTGTTTAGGTTCAGATTTGGACAGTAAGCTAGGTTCATAGTCTAGCATAATATAAACCACTGGACCATGACAAGTTTCGACAAGATTTTTACTAAATTACTAGTGTTCACACATTATAGGATCATTTTGGGATCTCTAATATCAATACATGTATACCTCAAACCAAAAATAATTCGAAAACCAAAAGGAGAATGATGGCTGCTTCAACAACAAGGTCATGTTTTGTACTGAGAGAATTATAGTCAATTCCAGTAATTCACTATCAAGCATGTTCTGACATTATAATCATATTTGGTCTCCACTATCAAAGTGCATTATCAATATCAAACAAGCATATCTAATGAATATACCATATGATTGCACTAGTAGTGTAAAAACTGTTACAAAATTATCAACATTAATAATAGATTGTAAACAAGATTGATCTTTGATGAAAAAACAGAAGCAGACGATATCTCCATGTTGCAGCAGACGGTATCTCCAACTTCAAGCAGCCGCGAACTCCATGTTGCACATATTGCAGGTTTTTTTATGATTATTATATGTCAGGATACATGAGTCTGTTTAATAGTGTTTATAGTTAACTGCCGTCTGCTTTCTGTAACATTTTGCTTCATAATTATAATTTTCCCTCATAAAAATACAAAGTTTAGTGCATTTATGAGAGACTATAACTTGTAAACAAGTGCTAGTTAGTTTAATAGCCTTTAAAAAACCTGTTTTGAATATTCAGTACCTTAAGGTAATAGAGATGCTCAAATTAAATGTGCCATTAGTCCAGTGTTGACCAGTTTAAATGTGAAATTCAATCTCTAAATATTAGAAAAATATGTCATAAACGCCCATCACCATTCAGCTGCGCATATTGACACAAGCTGTGCAGACGGCATCAGCCGGCACCAAAGATTCTGAACATCAGACATACATCAAATAACATGAAGTTTTATGATCTCAACATGCATTTTGAAGCAGAAGATAATCATGTTTTAATCTATTTTACACATTTTCACACCCATCTTTCACAGATAGATTAAATACAGAATTTAAATACTTTCATCATACTAACTGCAGGTAATTCAAATTTATATTTATATAATGTTCCTTGTAATCAGTCCAACCATGATTTGCCACTTTACAAAGATTAAGTATTAAGGTTTGTGCTATGGCTGTCTTACAGTTTATAAGGGCTGTCACAATATTACCAGCATACCGGCATATTGCAATATGCAGCTGCGGCAATACATACCGCAGCACGAATTTTAGTGTACCAGTATTTAGTGATATTTTATATTTTCATTGAAAAATTCTTCCCTTTGCTAAATGAAAGTAGCAAAATGTCAATTTTCCATAGTTCATTGGATTAAAGCTTAATTTTTTAGTTCAAAGAATTTAACCAATTTGGGTGTGTTCGGAATGTTCCAATAACTCTAAAAATGCCCAGTTTTCTTCAGTCTGCTACACGCACTTTCCCTACAAAATCCTTTAACATACTTCAATACTGAACAGTTATATAATTTTTTAAGACAAAAGTATAATGCAGCTGTGTCTTAGGTTGCAAAGCAATATATCGTGGTACGTATCAAGATACGGTTCTAGCGCATCGCAATATACCACGATACGTTTCTGGCATATTGTGACAGCCCTACAGATTATTGTAACAACAACAATGGCCTTGGTATTTTAATAGTGTCAAGAGACCATTAATACAACAAAAATGGTATAAAACAGTGATTTAATGTACACAAGTATAAAAGCAATGATTGATTTGCTGTCACTATTACCCCAACATTCAACAAAATTCCATTAAAAAATTATTTCTCAAGAAAACAAAATATTTGAGAAATGAGTATGATAGTACATGTATACTTGATACATATATATTAACCTGGTTATGTTCCTCCTAAGGGAATTAAGTGCAATAGATCTATAAATCAGGGAATGTTGAGTTGAAATTCCAAATTTCTATAAATCAGTAGATTAGTGATTCCACCTTGATAATTTACTTATTATCATGGGAGGGTTCGAGTATTCTAAAGATAGGGGTAATGAAGTAGAATGGGTGGTTTCAAAGATAAAATGAAATCAATTTCCATTAGATTTGATAACATCACTAAAATTGTCTTATATACTTTCTCAACACACCATGAAATCCAGAAACTAGATCTTAACCTATTAGATTTTTCTACCTAAAATATTGCAGTGACAGTAATGATGTATAATTGATATGAATTAAGTCATTTCACATTTTTATAGAAAATATTATGTTTGTTTTGATATAATAGTATATATATATATGTTTTTTTCTGTTTCTAACAGTTGTAACAATGGTTACAGGTTGACTAGCTTCACCTGACCATCTCAAAATGGGCTCATCTTAAAGTACCCGTCAAAACAGAGTTGAAATTTTCTCAAGGCCCTTGGAATAAAAATCAACATTTGTGATTAATTTTCAAGGAAAAGCATGCAGTCATAACCTGCAATGATCAAGCATCATGGGGTCTGATTTTTTTGTTCAAAGTCAGCATATGTTACGTTCATACTTTTTATAACCATCTGTGACCATTGCTTCTAGTAGAGGAGGCCCTGGTTCAGTTACTTGCTAGGGTAATAAGTCATTTATATATTTTTATTTTTTTAACGTTGTATTCAACACATATTTACGTCATATATAAGACGGCCAGCTCTTCCTACAATAGGTTTCCTGGACACTTTCTATCACCAGTACTAACTTACCCAACCACGAGGCCGACAACTCATGTATAAGGAATGACCTACCGCGACCGGGTTCGAACCCGCAATCTCCGGATTCAAAGTCAGACATGCTAACCACAACGCCACAGCCGCAGCTATAGGGTAAGTCATACCAATTAGCTATGAAATTTGGTTAAATTAAAACCTAATATCAATTTTCCACCATAGAAGCAATAATAATTACAATAACTGCTAATTATAAAGCTTATCATACACCCCCCTCCCAAAAAAACCAGTTTCCAGGAATACCTATAACTAATTCTTACACAAAAACAACAGTTGTCTCTGAATAAGAAACTACTAGTTCAAAGATAAATAATTATACTTCTTTTAATTGAGATTCATGGTTAAAATCATTCAAAAAGTTGAAATTATAAAATTTTATGTAAAGCAAACTTCCCCTCTTTATTGCAGGAAGTATGTAAAATGTTTAATGCCAATTTATACTTATAATACTCAAACACACCCATTTTTATAATTTTGACAAGGGAAACAACTCTTTCAAGACCGCTTGTAAGCTATAAACATTTAATTAAATTTTAATGAAATACCAGTAACACTTTCTGAAATCTGTAAGGTAGATTTTTGTAAAGTAGGGTTTAACACTATAGCAACAAAGTGTATAGGTTATATAATGGCGGGAGAACTTGCTCACCATTCCCAGTAAGACTTAGAAATCTCTGGATTAAGCTGTTAACCTGTTACAGGTGCACACTTCCTTCAGAGACTGACAACTGCCCTAAGTGATTTAAAATTAGTGGTAGGAGGAAGATAATCAAAGGCCATAGACTATACAAAAGTATTTCATGCCAATGAATCAAACATACGACCTCTACATCAGTTGACTAGGGCTCTACCACCTGAGCTAGCTGGGCACTAAGTAGATTTTTAAATGTGAAAGTTAATTGAAACTGCAAAAACTTAGTTAATTCTGTATACCGGTAGACCACAAATTCACTTACCTGGGCGACATTTGTAAGCAACTTCTAAATATTTTCTAGTACCAGGACATGGATCTTGTTGGAATGTTTTAGTACTAGCAACTAAATTACAATATTGTTTATCTTGACATGTTTCTAATATCACCTGAAATATAGAAATATATCATATAGTTAAAACATGAATTCTCAATCAATTATCAAATGATAAATATGGCTTCATTATGGCATAGCATAGAGTGGAGGGGAGTGAAGTGGTGAGAAGTGGATTGGTTAAGAGTGGAGTGGTAATAATATCACAATGGGTATGACATGAATCAAGGTACTAAGTGGATTGATGTGCTGAGGAAAAGTGGTGTGATGAGGTGAGTAGTGTGGTGTGATGAGCAGTGGAGTGGTGAAGAGAGGAGAAGTGGGGTTTGGTGTGAAATGGTGAGGTGTAGTGCAGTGTGGTGTGGTGTGAAAAGGTGAGATGTGGTGGAACTGTGATGTGGTGAAGAGTGGACTGGTATGGTTTAGTGTAAAATGGAGGTGTGTTGCAGTGTGGTGTGGTGTGAAATAGTGAGGAATAGTGCAGAGTGGTGTGGATTTGTGAGTAGTGGAGTGGAATGGTGTAAAATACTATATAATAATATTAAAATACCATCATAATTGAAATTTAATTATAAGAACAAACAATATGGAAATTCTTACAATGTAACAATTTGGTGCAAACAGCAACAAGACAAGCAGAACTTTGAAGTAAAACCTAATGTACAAACAAACATAAAACATCTGCAACAATTAATTACAGTGAAGCCAAAAATATGACAAAAACAAGTCGGTCCCTCCTTTTAACACTCTTTTTATTTTTGGGTTAATAATATTATTTCAAGCTATTTATTTTCATTTTATTTTCTGTTTTTATCTCAGGTGTACAATACTTTATCTTAACTCAAAGCATCCTTGAATTGTCTAAACAATTTATAAAATATCTTCCTGAGAGAGAAATTGTAAAATATTTAAACAGCTGCATGCAGGAATTAAAGAGTTTCTAAATACAAATATTTCTACTGTTAATCTGTTTAATGCATTTTGCTGCAGTCGTAAAAAAATAGAGACAAACTTTTTGAAGAAATTCCAATGTTATTGTTCATGCCCCTTCAAACAACAGCAGCTGTGAAATCCTTTGCTCAGGAATATTGCAATTATCATAGGTGCTTATACAGCATCAGTTAGGCTTAGGTAACATGCACTCATAAAATTAGAAGATGGGTGCATACAGTTTTTGGAACAATTAAAGAAGTGATGAATATCCCATATACTGCTTTGGGACAAGAAAGATGTTTTGTTAATCTTCCAGTTTCAAGGAGTATGCAATGATAAGTCCAATATTTCTGTTAAATACATGTTCATAAACAAACAAGATGAATTCAGATTCCCAAAAGCCTTCACTGCTTCCCTAAAAAATAATGTATAGCTTAGTCCCCCAACAAAAAATGTAATGGTTTTAATAATTCTTAAATTTCAAACTAAACAGTCACTGAGAATATCAGTCAATACAAACATCAAGTCTACCTGATATTCAGTGCTCTCCTTAAGTCCTTGAACAAAATCTAGCTTTCAAGATAAACTAAGCTCATATTTACCCATTAAAAAAGAAACAAAAAGTCATCAGAGAAAATTCCAAAGTCAGCATTGATTAGTTTATCAACAAATGATTCAAACTATATTACACAAATAAGCTTTATTTGATTATGCATGTAGTGTATTTTTAGTATTAGCATTATCAGTTTTCAAGAACTTTTTGTCAAAGAACTTTTGGAATGCACTGTATATGGGCCAACCTGACCTATTTCTGTACAAAAACTTTAATCCCCAGTTCTTAGACATTTTGATAAACATCTAAAAATGTTTGAAAACAGCAGAATCCCTGCACTTAGTGACTTCAAACTTTCAATCAATTTCAGTGAAGTCATTTCTCACCAGAGTAAAAATAAAATACATAACAGATCCTAGCCAAGTCATGTTTTACATCAATCTATGTAAGTCACATGTCTGGTTTCATAAAGTTTTCTTACATCAAAATTATCATCACATAAAAGTTTAATAGCTTTTACATTAAGTGCAGATTTCCAAGAAAAAATGATGTAACTGATCTGTGTTATCTGATGCAGTGGCATATTCTAGTATGATGTTTTACGCAGTAATTCAACAATTCTTGCAATCATATTGCGACGGTCATTCAATTTCTGCCCGAAGTTCCATAAAAAGTCTACATTTGTGAACCCTAGCTTTCAACCTGTTTTGAAATTATTAAATATCTATGTGATGTAGACCTAAGTGCAAGAATAATAGCTGTAAACTATTTTTAACCTAACTCTATGAATGTAGGTCCTGGACAGAATGAGGAAATCAATTATCATGCTTTCTGACAATTTATAGTCAGATGCATTACTGACTGAGCTAATCAGGATCATAGGTATTAGCCAAATAGAAGATCTGTTAGGGCTGTCATGATATACGTTACCTATATATTGGTATATTGCAATATGCAGCTGCGGCAATATATGTACCGCAGTACGATTTTAACGTACCGGTACTTGGCAATATTTTTTATTTCATTGGAAAATTCTTCCCTTTGCGAAATAAAAGAAGCGAAACGTATGTTATTCCATTGTTGATTCCACCTAACTTAAGTTACAAGAATTTAACCAATTAGGGCACGTCACATTCCTAAATGACCATAAATACTTATAGAGGCTCGATTCTATTTGTAGCTGCATGTAAGATTGCAATGTCTTTGTTAAATTCAGCGGAGGCACAATGAATCTAACAGCCCACAATATATGTATCGCGATATGATGCCAGCATATAGCAGTATATCAAGATACGCTTCTGGCGTATTGTGATGCTTTTGGCGTATCGTGACAGCCCTAATATCTGATGCACATGAGAAACAAGTGATTAAAGTCAAACTCACATAACTCTGATCATTGAAAAAAGTCATATTTAAAGCTGGAACCAAACCAAATTTCAACCAAAGAAAAGATCATAGCTCAGGAATACTATATACTGGTATATTAATTATATCAGCATCATAACCATGTTTTCTACATAAAATAATATATCATATGATTATCATATCATTAATTAATACAAGATTACTAATCAGATACTAATTAACACTAATTAACATACTAGACAGATCATTAGTACTGGTCTTATTAGAGAGAAGGAAGTTCTGTAACATATATGTAATAATGATACAACCATAATTACTGTGATAAAATAATAACTCATGCATTAGTTTGTCTACAATATTGCAGCATAATGGCCATTCCAACTTGTGTGCGCTAACAAGGTTCTACTATGGCAACCAAATGTACTGTTCTACAATCATAACTCTAAGAATTCCTTACACTGATCAATGCTCTCCAAAGAAATTTCTATGCATATATAACCTTTTTTTTTAGTTAAACTTTGATAAGAACAAATTGTTTGTTATTGTTTGTTGGGATTAACGCCAAAGCAACACATTGTATAGGTCTTATAATGGCGGTAAGTCAACCTACTCACTGTTCCTGGAAAGGCTACATACTTTCGTCAGTGACTGACAACTTTCCTACATAATTAAGAATCATTGGTAGGGGGGAGAATGGCCGTAAATGACATAATTTTAGGACCAAGCTCCACGAAAGTATTCCCTGCCCGGTAATTGAACCCTCAACCCCTCTATCAGTAGACTTGCGTGCTACCAACTGAACTAGCCGATCGGCTAAGAGGAAATTGACAAATAAGCTGAATTCCATTACAGTAGTCCGCAAATCTGACTTTTATGACATGGTAAATATAAAGTATACATTATTGATATATTACAACCCATCCTATCAAGAATTTAAACATTTATCTAGTAGCCTCATTCATCATTTCAAGGTCAAGGTCATGCCACTGAGGCCAAGACTGTACAAAGGTCAAGGTTGATAAAATAAAAAAAAATAATCAATCACAGATATAAGTACATGTATGTCTGTAAGATTCCATTAGTCAAGAATGGAATGAGAAAGATGTTCTAAGTCTTGAGACCTGTTTGTATTGATCTCAGAATTCTGAAAATCACCCCATACTAGTCTACTGCTTCTTAAATTACATGTAGTAAGACTTGTTTTTATGCTGACCAATCAATATGATACTGACCAATACTGGACAACATCAGAACAAATACTAACTTTTATATAGGCTGCAATATTATAGAGGACAAATATTGTTTATTGATGACCAGCTGTCCTAATTACATGAAGTTTGACTAGTTTTTGCCCTGACCCATGGATGTTGATACAGAACAATACTGGAAAACATTGAACAAATACTAGTCAACAAATTTAGTAGGTGACTGTCGCAAGGGACAACAACTTTTTAGTTTGGGCAACCAACAATTTATTTTGGGCAATCAAAATTATGCAAATGAGATACAGTGCTTGCTTGTAAAATGATATGTTAGGACAATCACTTTCATATCCTTATTTTGAGGACTGACAAATACTCATGTCAGTCTCCATAATTATAGGCTGCAATATTGTGTAGGACAAATATTGTTGTTTTTGATGACCTGAGCAAACCTATACAGACAAATCAATCAATTATTCATGACAAACTAATCCATTCATATCCATTGACATTAAGATCTATTGACATAATAGATTGAAACATCAGCTCTGTCCACAGTCTGTAAGGTTATCAGCTTTAACTGGACAGAATGGAAATTGTTTATTCATGCTTTGGTATTAATTCAACCTAACAACATACCATTGCGCTGAATATATAGACTAACTGCGCATGACGTCAAATGACTATATATCGGCAACATTTTTTAATGCATTTCAAAATATGTCCCTTACTAAGACCTGAATTGCTAACGAAATGCATGTCAATAAAACAAGTATAGATTGATTCATTTGTAACACTTTTATACACAACTTAAGTGTATATTAATTATATTTTAGCATTCGGAACTCCTCGGGCATTGACTACAGACATAATTATTTAGATGCCATTTTAGAACTACTTTTGCATCACATGCCCAAACAGAATGCTTCAACAGGTGTTGAAGTAAACAAATTCAAGATAGTTTAAGCGATGATTAATGTCTTGTTTTGAGTCAATAAATTTGAAATACATGATTCAATGATATCCTTGAATAATATCTAGTCACATATATATCATACAAAAAAAAGATTTTACAAAGCCTTGTGTGTTTATGACAAGAACTATTTTGCATAATTATTGCATGCTTCAACAGCCCTCTACTACATAACATAATAAATTGGGCTAGTAGTTGAGAATATTTAATGTAAGGTCATGACAGTGAGCAAGGAGTCCACACTCCCCCCATCCAATTTCAAACTGATGTCTTAGAATACATGTATGTTTCCAAGGTATACGAGTCACCATGGAGACTTCTAACTCCTCATAGAACAAAAAGTAAATATTAAAATACTAACCATCATCAAAGTAAACCTATAAATCCATGATCCATCTAAGTGCTGGAATATTTTTCCAGCCATTATAAAATATCCAAAATTTATCAACAAGAATATAGTATATATATCAGTTATAATAATCACAATCACTTTAGGAAAGTATCACTTTTTCACAAATTCTTCTTTGTTTTAATTATTGTACAAAACTGATATGGAATAGCTATCATAGTTCACTTTTCGATATTACTCCATCATTTTCTGACACATATATAAATTATATCCTATATCAATGAAAGATATTGTATCACTATCATACATATATTATTATGAAATATTCTTTGATATAATAGTCCTTATTTTTAATATGATGCATTTCATCAAAAGTTGACATGAAAAATCTTCAAATAATCACAAAAAAGTAAAACTTCAAATTATCTTAAAATCTACAAATATTGAGTGATACCAGGACCTATATAATACTCAAGGGTCCACAATGATACCAGATACCCTAATAGTGCAGAAACGGTACAAAATAGTTCACATAATTCACAATACAGATATTAGCTATGATCACATACCTGTGAGATTTTAACATTAAAATGAAGACTCCCAATAAATACCTATAAAATTCTTCCTCTCATTCATAAATCTGATAGTAAACAATCACCATGGTAATGTTATAGTGTTTATTAAGTATATATTACACTGTATAAACAAACAAGACATAGATAATGATTATAAATAACTAAACATTATAATATTGGATTCGTGGATTCGGATAACTTATGCTTATACCATGTGAACAGATAACCTATATGCTTATACTGATAGTACAGTGAGGTAAATTCATAAACCAAGTTTCACTTTCACCGAATTCCGAATATTTAGCACTTTTAATAGATAATCACAAAATTGTTGTAAATTTTTAGTATTTCCTATCAGACTGATTTCACAATTATGAAAAATAATCCAAGATGAAAATCAGCCTTAACATTAAAACTCCCACATCTATTTTATATTCTATTAATTACATTAAGACACTCAGATTTTTTGTAAACTCCATAAAAATTTGAGTTAAACATTGAGTTACAAGAACGTAATGTCAAAAGAACATGTATAAAACTCCTACCACAAATGATACAAAATCTTGTTTACACCATCATCCGTGAACTATCTGACATGCTCTAACAAAAAATACACCAATTTTATTCAGTCAGTATATCACATTATACACAACAAAAAAACTGTCCTACAGAGCCTTTGTGAAGTGTTCGACAAAACCCATTAGAAACACAATAAAAAACTTCTCCATACATCTAATACTAATTTCATTTTTTTGTACATTTCAAAAAAATCCAACCCACACAAGTTTTTGCTTTTAAAGGAGTACCTGTAACACTATCCTTGATTTACATATGAGTAAGGTACTTCGTGGTTACCAGTAACAATAAACAATGAATCTGAGCCAAGCCCCTTAAACATGTTGTACTCAAATGTACAGATAGTAGAAAATAACCAAGAAAAAATCCAGATGACTTTGAGTACATAAATGCCATCATTAACTCAAACAGGATACATTAAACATTTTACAATCACTAACATCAACTGATACCATGTTTTCAATGAACTTAAAATTTTGAAATATCAGTTACCAGTATTTCTCACTGGCACCAGAGTCCATATCTTATGATTATAATGCGTACGTCCCTATATATAGTTCTCTGTACATACATATATAATTAACATGGTATTGAACGTTTTCTACAGTGCATACGGCCCAAACCGTTTTTCTTCAATTCGACTTGTATCTGAAAGAAAATGTCGGTCTCAATTTAAAGATTAAACATCACTCTAACATCATGCAAAGTTACAAGTTTGTATCTGATACCGTTTTCATGAAATTTATATTAATTTCAGAATCACTAGTTTGCAGAGATTCAACGTCACTACTGACTTCCGGTTTAACTTAACCTGGTTCTCTGGATATTAATGATTACGTACACAGACGCAGAATATATCATTGATTACGTATATATTCTATTTATAGAACTTGTGACACGTAAATGTTTACCTAGGCAGTGCGCTCCGATTGGGTTTAAATTTGGCGCGCTTCATTGACAAGGTACGGGAAAAGTCTCGAGGAGTTTATCAACCAATCAGTTTACGCCGGTAAACGCGTCGTGATAAAACCGGAAGTGAACAGTGACTCTCAATCGCTGCAAAATGACAGTATTGAAATTACGATTAATTTCATGATAACCGTTTAAGATATAAAGTTTTTGAATAGTCAGTTTTGTAAGGAAGGGTATAAGCTACAAAACGAAACCGATATTTGCATCCAAATATATTGGTAAAGGTAAAATAAATCTGTCAGACCGTACCTACTGTCAAAATGGTTCAATACCATGTGAATATTATAATGATTGTATAGATCTAGTCCTAACTCGTACACGGTGATGAATACGGGAGCGATTTTTAATTGTGTGCGTTGACAAAATATTATATGTGCGAGCATTTTAAAGAATGTGAGGACTCTAGTGCCAGTGGTATTTCTCATTCATTAATGCCCCATACTTTCTTTTGCTATCATTAGTGTACATCTCCCATGGGGGGGGGGGGGCTCGAGATATAATTGATAAAGAGTCTGGTCATGCTAAACTTAATGATGTAATATTATATGATGGGTTTAAAAGATAATTAGCATTATTTTACAGTATTATATTGTATAAGATTGTGCCAGGATAAAAATACAGATGATAACTTCACATTTTGTCTTTTTATCTGTAAAATACTGATCGTGTATGACACTATGACATGTGCTAACCAGGAAGAAATATTAAGTCAATCAATACGCATCTTGGGCATCAAATGGAAAATCAGTGACTTTATTTCATGTAGTATTGAGTAATTATGAGTAATGAAAAAAGTTCAGCACTTTCAGAAACTGATTGATGCTGCAAACATAGTATTTCAGTCTTGCTAAGCACTGTGCAACACATAATGGCAAATGAATTTATTATGATTTTCTGCCTTAAAGTTAACATGCATTATAGTAACACAAACTTTGAAGAAATTTAGGCGAATCACACAAGTATTCAGACAATTAAATTGTAAACTAAGTTGGTAAAAAACTTTCTAAGTCTTAAATTCATATGAACCAATATTTCAACTCTTATCAAAGTGAGGATAAGCATAAGGTTCCCTTAACAATACTAGGAAAATATGCGACTATTAGCATTACCAGTAGTAATAAATAATGTGTCAATTTTTGTTAAATTATCAGTACTAAATCAAAATAAAATATTCAAAATTTTGAGTTTAACAGATTCTTAACATTTGGTAGTCAAGTGTCACTATATCATACACAGACAGTATTTTTGAAAATTTTTATTTTCTTTAATAGATCAATGTTGGCTATCACTAAGTCAGGTAATTACAGAAGATGGTTAGTGAAGATAAATAATGATAAAATATTGTATAATATAAACATCCTTCTTACAAATATTATCTAACAGTAAAATCATTGAGATCTCCATTACACCAAGCCTGGCTTGACAATCTGTGGGATCATGGGTAAAATATAATTTAATTAATGATCTAGATGACAGAGTTACATCAGATAACTAGCAATTAGTCTTCCTTTATCTCATAAATATTGCTGATTTTTAAGGATAATTTTCATTTTATTGTTTTCTGGCTATAATGATACCATCAATGCATTTATCATAAATTTATAATCAGTAAACACAATCTTGGGCTAATATAATTTACTACTTCAATATAGTTTCCATGAGCAAAATGCAACACTGTCTCCATGGAAACATATACATAACACATGTCTAATATTGTATTTCAAATACTGGTAAAAAAAAAACCCAACCAATATTGTCTTTGTATTATCCTTATTGAACAAAATCTATTCTCGAATAAGTGTGTCTATCAATATTTTGATGTCTATATTATTTCAATTCCAATCAGATATAAAATATAATGTTATATATTGCCATGGTAACCAAGATATTCTATGATGACATCAATATTACATCAATATAAGACAATAAATCTGTGATATTTTTATAGCAACTATAAACCACAGACATTCAGACTTTAATGATACAGTAAAGTTCCGCAATTAACACCAGCAAAATCGATGGTCTTAATAGCGAAATGGTCTTACTATAGAGACCCTTTTGTTCACATTGATTAAGCATTTGGGTCTTAATAATTTTCAAAAATCGCATGATTTTGAAATAACAAAAGTAGCGGAACTTTAATGTAGTTAAACAAACCACCATCATAACTGATGACCATCATTATCATCATTATCACCATCATTCTAAACAACATCAGCAACAACAACACCACCATCATCATCAACATTATCATCATAGTATCACACCATCATTACCATCACCATCATTATCATCATCATGACCATCATCATTATAGAATCACATCATCATTATCATTACCATCATTATCATCATCATGACCATTATTCTAAGCATCATCATCAACAACATCATCATCACTAGCTTCATCATTATATTAGGTACTACATCATCATTATTATCACCAATAATATTATCATTATCATTATAAACATCAACATAGTAAACATAATCATCATCATCTTATCCATGTTTAAACAAGAGACCAACCAGCTGATGATGATCAATCAAAAATTGATGAAATGGTACGAGAATATTCGAGATTTATTGTATATTATATTTACATTATTTAGGATAGGGAAAGTTAAACCAACATCTTGTCTCAGAAATGAGATGATTTATCCCATGACATACTATTATATCTGACAAGTAAATATAGCTAATCTAATTTAGCTTTAACTATTCCATCAATTTTCTTAAACTGATGTCAATCACAGGCTATCATATTTTGATAGGATATCTTATATCAGACTGGCTAGGTATTGGAGAAGCTGACAACTGCCCTACATGATTAAGAATCATTGGTAGGAGAGAGAATGGTCGTAAAAATAATTTCATGACCAAGCTCCACAAAAGTATGCCCCACCTGGGAATCGAACCCACGACCCCTCAAATGCAAAACAAGTTGATGTATCAGGGCAAAACTAGTCTACATCTTTCTTAATTAACATGTAGTTAACATGGTTTGCTTGGTCCTAACAAAATGCCCATCTTATAGCCAGCCAGATATCACCGAGTATTCACATGATCCAGAAAGCGCCTACAAAAATTACTACTTCCTACTCACACAGAAATTCTCATGTTACAAGGAAGCATACCAGAACATGAACTATACAAAGGTAAGAAAATAGTGAGAATAGTTAACAAGAATCATTAAAGCTGTCAATCATAAGACAGAAATAGTAACAAATCATCTACACCATACATCAACACTGATACATAAAATGTCCATCAAAATGTAAATAAATACTTCTGATGTTGGAGAAGTCTTTTAATAAGATATCTTCAAGCTATAGACTGTAGACATCTACAGGAATGTACAGAATGTGTGTCTTACAGACAGTGAGTATGCCATGAATGTGGTTTATCATTGGAGCCCAAAGTTTACCTTTGCCTTATAGTCCACTGGAAATAAAACATTCTAATGAACAAAGTATTTGAGGTCAAACCTAGCTTTTCTATGATAAAGGTCGCATGAAATTACATCATGATCCACTAACTAAATGAACTTATAATTCTTCAATGATTCTATCATTAAATTGTGATATAATGCATTTTATTAAAAGCAAATAATCGAAGTCAAATCTAGAAATCACCAAATAGAATCACTAAAATGTAGATCTCAGTATCTATAATTCAAATGAAATTAATAGTTTCACTTAAAAAATTTAAACTCACTCAGATATATCACGATAAATGTATTAAAAACAAATTGATTAATAACACTTTAATTGCCTGATGCAAAACAACTCATTCAAAATCACTTTTGTAACATTACAACAAAAAATTGCTTTCAAAATTCTAAAACCATCACTCTTTTGTGATGATTTTAGATAAAAAACACTACAAGTATTTCAATCCAAAGTAGAACAAATGGGTGCAAAGAGTTTAAAACTAATCCAAAGAATGATATTCAGCATCCAAGTTATAATAAATGCAGCAAAGAATCAAATTCAAATGATCCAATCACTAATGGTCAGTGAATTAATTTTATGGTCACCCATAAAATAATAATTGACATCCAACTCTCCAACCCCTGGACATTGGTCATAAAATATTCATTACACAGGCCATAAAAGCCATAATTTCCAGACAGACTTGCAGATGTTTGGCATGTGGTCAAAGAACTAGATGACAATCAATTACAATGTAAAAATGGATTTTTGGGATAACATCAGAGCCATATTGAATTTTCAGGCAAAAAAGATGACAGGTCATTTCACTTCATTTCTATACAAAAAATTACAGTAAAATTCAGTTATAACATACTCGCTAGGCCAAAGAAAAGGTATGTTATAACCGAGGTATGTTATATCCATATAGCATACTAAGTATGTTACATACAAAATATGAAGAATGGGCCAGGAAAAATGGTATGTTGTAACTGAGTGTATGTTATAACCGAGTATGTTATAACCAAGTTTTACTGTACCATCATCATAATAGGAAAAAATCAAAAAGAAAAAATTAAGTTTCACACCTAAATTACATTGGTTATCAATATTTTTACATTTAATTATTAGCTCTCTTGTCATTCAAATAAACAACAAGGTTAAAGTTATGTGACAGTTATCACAATATCCAATCATTATATGTCTATTATTACAAAATATTTAACGAAGCTGATAATTCCCCATACAATTCCATTTAATTCTTCGACAACAAATTCACATCAATGTCATCGAAAACAAATCCACATCCAATTCTTCGAAAACAAATACACATCCAATTCTTCGAAAACAAATACACATCCAATTCTTCGAAAACAAATGCACATTGAATTCTTTGAAAACAAAAACACATAAAATTCATCGAAAATATTCCACATTAAATGTCCGATGGAAACCAAAAGTCCCAGCTTTCTATCACAAACATTCCTTCAACCAGTTAAAATTTCTCCATTGTTCTTGATAGTTAATTTACATTTGACTTTCAAAAATTCTTGAATTAATTATAATTCTTAATTAATTACCATATTTTGTCTCTGTTGCAAACCTGTCTCATGAATATTCAAAATATTATTATACTTTCTACTTCCTTTTAAAATAAATTATTTTTGTTACTTGAACTTATAATGTAAAGTTATAAAAATAAACTGTCAAGACTGAATTCACAGATTCTGAGCTTAAGGGCAAATACAAAATGTTTTATTTTAAAAGGGTGACAAGAGCACAGCATAATAACTACAAACGTATATCAATTATGTCAGTAACTCTTATAATTTCAGATTTGGTAATATGAATGCAGCAACTATATAATATGAAAGTGATGATTTTTGTGAAACTCGTAATATTAAAATCAAGGAGACAGCGATGTAATGTAATTCACTAAATATTGTATAATTTTGAAGCACATGTTCACTATCATCATAGATAGACAGTTGATGTGAGGTTTAAAATAATTTTGACTTTCTTAACATCACTAAGTTGCATTGCATTGGACAATATTATGTAATTTCTTAAAGTATATTCTGAAGTCTTTTCCCTGAAGAAATTGGGCTCATAAGTAGCCTTAGTAACAGATAGTAACTTGACTGATGAACATGACGATGAAAGCATGCTGCCGATTTTAAAAATATATTACAAAATTATGATTGTTGCAAAACATTATACTTAACAGTCCAGCCAATTTATAATCAGTTTCAATCAGAACTTAAAGACTTTAATATACTCCCAATCAGGGACCAGGAAATCGCCGGTTTTTCGGTTTTCAGACCGATTTTTCCATTTTGGACCGATTGAGATTTCAAAATCCTTAAAAAAATCGGTCCGGGAAAAACTCGCAAAATTTGACCGTAATGATAAAATGTTATCATACATCGATCAGTTGAATAAACCCACTTGTTTATTGCAGTAATATCCTGCTTATATGTACACAGGTTATATCAAGGACCCTGTATATGTATCCATGGTTACATGTATCATCGGGGGTTGACGCAGTGATATTTTTTTAAGATCGAGCACAGCAATGTACGCTTGATTTGCACTCGATTAATTTGAAGAACAGCAGAAGAATATGTTCTTACTTAATCGTGTCCATCGAACCGATTACGTTTTTCAATCGGTCTGTTTGAAACCTGTAAACTTGTAAAAAACAATAATGTTTTATGAAGAATGTTTTATGAATAATTAAAGAAAACAATTAAATTGCGTTTGTTGTAAATTCCTGATTGATGTATTTGTTTATTCTTTAATTTGTTTGACTTGATTCGTGATTTATTTTACGTCTTTGCTTGAGGTGTGAATAATAAGTAATAATCTTAGGACTTGCCGATTATTTTCGGCGAAATCGAAAGTTGAAAAGTTGATAGGATCGCATAATTCTACTCTTTCTTGAAACACGCTAAAAGGTTACGGTGCAACGGCCCGTTATCAATAATCAAAATTTAAGAGTCAATTTACTAATAACCGACCACTCTGCTCTCAAATCAAAAATTAAGATATCGTCCGTCATTATCGAATTTAGGTCGGCGGTAAACATCAAAGAAGTTGATATGCCTTGACTATCAGTTCTAAAAGACACACTTAAGCCGGCACACATTTAATTGATTTTTAATGACGATTGCATGTTTCCTTTGTGTATACTAAGATTAAATAAAATTTTATGTCTGTAAATATTACGTATTTTATGGATATTTATAAATATTAACAGCGTCAAAATCACGACAACATTTACTCAAACTTTCACTACGAGGTGCTAATAAATGTCATCACATGACCTTCATAATTAACTGCCAACAAGTAATCCTTTCAAAAGAATATAACAATTGACACTTGTAAAGTTTGTATATTACATTTTTGATCTTTTGTTCGCCGATTGTTTGGTTTCACAAATTATTAAATGTAACGCATGGAAAGTAAAATTGAGCTAATGCTCAATTCAAATTCGGTATTTTAATTAGGCCAATTTTTTATTAAATAGATAAGTCTAAACATTTTTTTTCTGACAAAAAAAAACAACAAACTACAAAAGCCAACTAGATGTACTGGCGAAGTATTAGCGTACATACTTAGAATTCATTGCGCCCGCGGTAAAAAGCTTGCGTATCTTACGCAGGACGACGGCTAAATGAATCACTGAGTTTAAATATAATTTTGACTAGTTCTACTATCAATTAAAAGCGAGACACAAAAAACCCAACTCTATTCGTCATGGTTTTGTTTTACTTTCATTATGAAAATACAAAGTTTTATGGTATAAAAGTTAAGACTAATCTTTAAATTTTTCGACATGATTTGAAGTGGGGGAATTGTCCCGCACGTCGTCGAAAAATCTGGGGGATTTTCTATCAAAGTGGGGGATTCCCGCGATCCCACGGCCTAGAATAAACACTGGAACAAGTAATAAAGAAACTATTAAATTCCAAATCCAACGAAAATAATTTTCAAAACGAACAGTTTTGTCATTAATGTTTACCTATAAATAGGTAAATTATGCACGATATGATATTCTTTTGTGTTAAACGAAACCGCTTGAACCATTGTGATGAGATGTCATACATTTTCGCAACCCACGCTAGATCGTCACTTCGTATGAGAAACGTTTTAATCTACGTTTGTAATTAAAAAGTTTATCATTATTTTACGTTTTTATTCTTAATTTAGCAAACGATGCTTAAAAATGCGAGACATCTATTTTGGACTCGTTTTTTTGCGCATTTAAAATAATTTCCCCATATGACGAATTTAGAACTGGATGAAACAGCTATTTTTTGAAGTTCTGATTATTGAACCGACCGACGATTGCGAGGAGTAAAATCGGTAAATTCGGTAGAAGTTAAATTTTGTAAAAATCTAAACAAACAATGTCAATGTATCGTATGCCTTCTTAATAGGGGAGCAAATTAAAATAAATACTAATATGGTCGTGAATAAAGTACAGTAAACGGCCTGGTCCGTACGGTACACGTTAAAACCCGTTTCCGGTACTCGGACGGCCTTGGACCGATTGACTTCGGCGAATTTCCTGGTCCCTGCTCCCAATTAAACAAAATTAATAGAAAAAAACAATGTCTGGAAAACTTAACTAGAAATCATGAAAGATTATAAATAATGAAAAGAGACATACTGTGAAGTAATAACAGACAATTAAAATGAACATCAGTCTTTTCTTTTATACCAGTAAACTCTTTCATCATTTCAACCATAATGACAGAAGTAATCCAAACAGTTTATATTCTAAGCTAAGAATCAACATCCTGCCATAGGTACCATATGGCTGAACATACAAAATACAAAACCCAGCTCTAGTATATTTTAAGCCTTTTATTTACCTAATAGTTTAACTAATTAAAAGTTTTTTATAATCAACATTGATAAACAACAGGTGGTTTCTAGATAATTGTCTAATACTGTATACAAATATACCATCAATGTAAACCATATCTGTAGAATATCAACTCTCATTTCTATAATACTTCAAGAGAAAAGTTAGGAATCAGAGGAAAAAAATTCAGTCATACCACATCCCAAAGTAATGTACTCTCCTACCTCTCCTTGGCTATTTTTTTGCTCTCTTTTACATCTAATTAATGGTAGTGTTTTCATTTGTTTGTTTTTGTTGGGTTTAACACCATAGCAACACATTGTATAAGTCAAATAACAGCGGTCAGTCAACCTACTCACTCCTCCGGGAAAGTCTAAATCTCTGGATTTAGCTGTTAACCAACTATAAAGTGCATACTTTCGTCAGTGACTGACAACTGCCCTACATAATTAAAAATCATTGGTAGGAGGGAGAATGGCCGTAGAAATAATTTCATGACCAAGCTCCACGAAAGTATGCCCAGGAATCAAACCGACGACCCCTTAATTAGTAGACATGCGTGCTACCAACTGAGCTAACTGGGCAGTCTGGTAGTGTTTTCACTGAGCCACAAAGGGAGATTAAATGTAATGTTATATGCCAAGGGTTAAACGCAAGACTGTCGTAACTCGCTCTTTAATGCAATGCACTTACTACAGTCTTGTGGGCAACCCTCGAGTTGTGGTTCTATATAGCCACAGTTCAACAATGTTTCCATCATATTGCAGTCATCTATCTCACTCAGTGTCTCTGTAAAAACCAAGACCACAGAACCTGAGTCATACAGCAGCTGTCGAGTTGCCCTCGCCACAGCCCAAAGACAAACCAAGACCACTGAACCTGGGTCATACAGCAGCAGTCAGTTGCCCTAGTCACAGCCAAAGACAAACCAAGACCACTGAACCTGGGTCATACAGCAGCAGTCAGTTGCCCTAGTCACAGCCAAAGACAAACCAAGATCACTGGAACCAAACATGTACTAGGATAACATACCCAGACCAGTGACTCCCAACTGCCCTTTCTAGTACATATTAACATATATATGTGATAACATGGCAGTAGAAAATATTTCAGGGTTGAACTCCACGAAGAAATGTGTAATATCTCACAAGAGGAGCGAACCCACAGCCTCTAGATTTGTGATCAGATGTCCTTACTGTTTGAATAAACTTAACAAGTAAAGATCTTACGTACAATAAGCTTAAACCCCAAAATATTTTATGATAATTGTTAAATACAACAAAGATCAATAAGATACTGTTCATAATGCATGCATAACTGAAACCATGCATGAATATCATTTCATCTTTAACAGAAACTGTAAAGCTCCTATGATGTGCATTTTACACATAATTTTACACATCAATACTTTATCATAACTAATTTCATATAATATTTTTGTTGTTTTTTATTGATAATTTTTGTATACATTTTATGTACATGTAACATAGAAAGTATAAATCTCAGTCAATCGCGCAGTTGGTAGCGTGCAGTAATTTGGAATCTCATGTTCCAAAGGGGGTACGGTTTGAATCCCACCCGGGGAGGTTATACCCTTCCATGAAAATTTGACAATAATATCAATTTTCCTCCATTAATTAAATAATATGGAGAAGTTTCCGGCCTTGTGAAAGGGTAGGTTAGTACTGGTTATAGAAAAGGGTCCAGGAAAGCTAGGTTAGGTGTGCTGGACGCTGTAAAATGACCTAAATGGTGTTGACAAGGCATTAAACCCAGTAAAAAAAACACAAAAAAAACAACATAGACAAAAAAAACAACATAGAAAATATCACAAAAAAATCAATCTATCTACCTATGTTTAGTAAACCAGTATAGAATAGTAGGTTAAAGTAATTATAGATTTATTCCAATCATTTCCCAACATCAAGAAACCATGGCACCAGGCATCACAAGTTTTATAGTCAAAATAAAATGATAACAGTGACAATTTATGGACGTCTATATCTCTCTGTAGCTTTATAAATTACCATCCTCCCCGATATAAGTTTGTTTTTGTTTCTATGTCTATGGTTTTTTTGTTGGGTTTATTATTGTAGCATTAATGGTATAGGTCATATCATGGTGGTCAGTCAACCCACTCACTGTTCATGGAAAGGCTAAATATCTGGATTTAGCTGTTAACCAATTACTAGCACATACATCTCTCAGTGGCTGACAACTGCTCTTCATGATTTAGAATCAGTGGTAGGAGGGAGAATGGCCATAGAAATATAGAAATTACCATATTTCAATATCAAACTCGACAAAAAGTAGTCTCTGCCAAGGAAACAAACCCATGACCCTTATGACAGTAGACTTGGGTGCTACCAACTGAGCTAGCTGGGTAGGCTAACTCCTACATTTAAGCTAATTTGATTGCCTTTTTGTTTTATGCCTATTTTCGGCAGTAAGAATCATGTGAGATAGTTCATTTGTGCTGTGATTCTTGGGATACAATAAAACTTAAGACTCCCACCATCTACAAGCAACTGTCCACTTTCTTCTATAAAGAAGCATGGTCAGTAGCTGGTTTAAAACCTACAATGTCTCCCTCCATCAACTGAAGGTTACATTGATTTAAAGTAGACAATCTTCTACAAGCAGCAGCATGCGTAGTTCCTTCTATAAAGGACCATGGTCAGTTTCTAAATGGCTTTTACCTACAGTACCCTCATCTATTTATAAACTAGAGGTTACATAGTTTATAGTCAACAATCTTAATCACACAACTATAAAGGTAGATTTTGCCATAACTTCAATCTGGCACAAAAAGCTTTCAAAGAAAGAAACTGAAGTTAAAACAAAAATGGGTAACTTCAAAAGTTAAAACAATTATGGTAACTTCAGACACCAGCATAGTAACAGATGTTCCAAACAAAATATTTCAATAATAGGACGAATACAGATGTAACACTGTAACCATATTCAATAAAATAAAATGACATACCAGTGACAATCAATGTTTAATAAGTTTGTACATCATGTTAACATATAGCATGATGATGTAAAACATGATAAGTCAACATTTTTTACAAATAAATACCATGTATGAATTCATCATTATAAAATACATACTGTAAAAAATATTAATTCTTGCTCCCAATTAATCATAGCTAATCAGAGAATTTTCCTCTCACATTTTTGTCAATGAAAACTAATCATCATTCATCTTGATAATAAAAAAACTAATAACTAATCAATAAACACTATTCTTAATTTTGTCTTTCAATCAGTTCATTCAAGGAAAATAACAGCATCACCAAATCATTTCATGTTTAAACCCAAAAGTAAACTAATATGGAGATACCAGTCTTAAGTATTTTTTTAAAGGGAAGTAACTCTCAATGCACTTAATGTATTACACACTAGAGTTAACTCCCTTGCAAATCAGACATGGGTGTGAGCAAGATAATTGTAAAATTTCTCTAATTTGTAGTCAAATCTAAATCAGTAAAATCTTTTAACATTTTGTGATTCTTTGTAAAAATAATTCAAATGATGAAAAACTGTAATCACATAAAAGCAATTTTCATGTAATCAAAACTTAAACACATTTTAAAAGGTACATAAATTACCAGTGGAAAAACTGCAAATTTGGAGTTATAAAATATGCAACAGCACACTTTAATTACATGAGTGGGGAGAGCTGTACATTATTTGTTTGACCTTTCAATTACTTAAGGTTATCTTCAAAAGATTTTTATACAACATAATATGACAAAATCTAAATACTAATGGCATTTTTAAATTGTAATATAAGACCGGTAAACATTAACTGTGTAAACATCTCGTGACAATTTCTATTTTATAACTATCCAATAAATCAGTTAAATTAAGCACAAAAAACGAGCAGCCAAAAAACGACCACAATGCATACATATATGGCTTGTCTATTTAAAACTGATTTGTTTTCAATAATATTGGAGTGGTAGTAACAAACATGGGCATTGTGACATTAAATGAGGTAAACTATAAATTTTGACATGAGGAGTGAAAAAAAACTGTCCAACATTCTTCTAAGTAAAGCCTGACTCATTTCAATGAGACATATTTTCCATGAAAAACAACATTTTTTGTTTGCTTAGTTTTTTATGTAGTTTAAAGTGGTACAGTTGTATGACATTAAGAAGGTGTTTACATTTAGGCAATTTGTGATAAAACAAAGTTTGTCTGCAAGTTTTTGTTTGTTTCTGTTTCGAATCACATTCAAACAGCAAGAGTCATATGAGAACAGTGCCCCTAACATCTTTTCTGTTATACACAACTTGAAAAGAATACTATTCTTTCAAGCAAAGTGGGAATGCATGTGCTAAGGGAGGAAAGCTGCAAATATTATATTTATGTTTTTGGTTGGGTTAAACGCTGTAGCAAAACATTATATAGGTCATATCAAGTTGGTCAGTCAACCTACTCACCATTCCTGGAAAGACTAAACTTTCTGTATTTAGCTGTTTACCAGTAACTAGAAGCATACTTGTGTCAGTAACTGACAACTGCCTTACATGATTAAGAATCAGTGGTTACTAAAGAGTAAGAACTGCTGTAGAAATTACTTCATGACCAAAACTCCATGAAAGAATGTGCCACCTTCAAATCGTACCTTTCATCCCTTGATCAGAATGATTGTGCACTACGGACTGAGCTAGCTAGGATGGCTTACACTGTATATCATCTGGTTTCAATAGATTTAGGTGTAATGCAAAGATGCAACATTTTAGTTTTGTATCCATAGAGCCTTCAAATTCTAGCATTCTAACAAGGAAGTTATGAAACAAGAATTTGATCCCTTTTAATTAATTTGAGGAATTTTAATGAGTGCTAATACATTTGTACTTGAATACATTGATATTAATTAAGGTCAACAAAATAATGATTACCATTGAACAATAACAATGCTGAAATTCTTCCAATTCATAGTAAAATATTTTCTTTAATTAAAGATGTAAACATAATTAATGACAATTTCATTTTTGCCTGCAGCTATATGTAGTGACGTTTCCTTAATGACTTAATTAGCACGGAAAGATAATTAATATTTCTATAACATGTCTAATAAAGACATTTATAGGTGAGCTAGATTTCCATTTAATTTTTAATCACATTCCAATCAAAGTGATTGATAGTAATGTATTCAGCAGGCACCATTACCTTTCAATCTGAGACATCATACAGTGACATATACTAAAATATTTGTAGGTCTCTAATTGCACAGTTAGAATATTTTCAGCTATTATTGCACAATATGACAATCTGACTAAAAGACTCAATACAGAGCAACCTCAGAAAAGCAGAACCTCAGAAAACCAGAATTCTTACAATACCAAACTAATTTTGGGTCCCAATTTTACTTTTTCTTTATCAAACTAGTCCAAACCCCTCTAATAGGGAACCTCAGAATTCAAAAAACCAAACCTTACCCCAATGAAGGTCTGATGAATATAGTATATCATTATAATTCTGATATGGTCAACCATTAATATAGCAGTAGTTAGCAGAGTTCTTATCTCTTGCAGTGTAAGGTATCAATTATAAGTGACCAATCATGAGCCATTGTTGAACAAAGCCCAGTTTATGAGACAAAAATCCCACATAAAAATAGTAATAATATTTATATAAATATTAAAGTTCATCAAAGTTCATTTGAGGTGAAGCATTAATATTCTAAACAATAACTATCAATGTATTAAATATTTTACTATGATGCCTTCAGCAAGTAGACAAAAGTGCATAGAAATATAGACAAAACAAAAATGCTTCCAGAAAATTGAACCAAAAACCCAAACAAATATCACTGCCTACAAAATTAAATCTGAACATTTAAATCACTAACATTCTGCCCTATTTCAGAATATAGACAACAAACATACAGGCAAAATATCACTGTCTTAAAAGAATCCAAACATTATTAAATGACTTAAAATGTTTGGCCCTGTTTCAAATTCCTTAATGTATAGTCGTCATTTTTTGTACTATATCCAAAGCATGAATTGGCAAAGCAATGGTGGGGCGGGAAAACACCAATATTTTACCTAAGTGTCAAGCTAACAACATTGCTTAACTTTGTGTTGACTAAAATTCATACTTACAAAGGCTTCCATTTTGACCATTAAACAAGCCAAATTCTAGATAATCAGATAAAGTACTACTACTTCTTTAAACTTTAATTTCTCCCAAGTATTTACAATTATATACAAACAGGGAAAAATACAAAAATAGACATACACATACAGGGTATATAACAATTGCACATATGATTTGTGCTATATAGAGAAATAATACATAATGTGGGGGCAGAAGTAATAGGCAATGGGTAGTATTAATACAAGTGAGATCTATGCCGACTCAGATTGTTGGTGTCTTGCAAAAAGAGATAAGTACTAAAGGAGTCATAATCTTGCTAATCTTTGATTTATTCCGGCTAAAATCAGATATTCAGAGGTCAAAAAGGAGATAAATTTCAAACAACACTTTTACACCAAGACAATTTGTTATTGTTTGTTCTTGAACCTTTTGGGACAAGTATGAGATTGGTGTCTGGTTTAAATCCCCAGTGGTCCTTTTTTATCACTGTCTATTCCAAGATGGAAATACTTAAAGGTTCTTGTTTTCTTCATTAGTTTGTGGCATCTTTTTTACAACAAAAGTTTAAAACTCTAAAAACATCTCCATGGATCAGTGCAAAGCTAGTCTACATCCTTCTTTAGTCACAAGAAGTTAGACTAGTTTTGCACTGACCCATCCATCTCCCTATTTGCTTTTTGGCTGTGTGGAAGGTCTGTTTTTTGACTGCTGCTTGCTTACACCTTTTTTGTTTTGACTGAACATGCTTCAACATCCAATGACTGATAACTTGTAACACAGCTTTGATGTCAATTTGGGGAACTGGCCTCCTTTGACAAACAACAACAGGTATGACAACACCTTAAAGTCTTCCAATGTTACTTAATAAGATAACTTTTAAACAATCAATTTGAAATAAAGCATACCTTTAAAGAAGTTGTTGCTAAGCAATTTGTATCTTCCCACAATGCATTAGATCTACGTAGATGTCCTGATAGAGGATCGTCTCCCTGTACATCATTAGGACACATCTCCGAGCTAGGTACCTGACGTCCATACTGAGCAAACTGTATACTGACTAACATACCAGGTGGACATGACATTTTCATAGGTTCACCGTCACAACTAGCTTCTTGGAATGTTTGTAGTGTACTAGAGAGTAAACCTGAAAATATAGATATGAAAAGGAAATACCTGTGTCAAGTCAAATGGTCTGCTGACCAATGTGAGCAGTCAAATCAAATTAAGTGATTTCTATTTCAAAATGAAATGTTAAGTGGTCACCGGTGTGGAATGCAAAACTGGAATAGACAACTCTTTGCTCCATTCAACTACCTCACAAAAAAGGACTGTATATAGCGAGGCTTAATTAAAGACTGCACTGGCCTCTATATTTTTTATAGAAACAAGCCAGAAAAATCAAACTACTTCATGATCTACTTATACACATGAAGTACATGTACCAATATTAAGTTACACCAAGCTCAAATCCACTACCTGCCATCAGTAAAAGCAAACTAGAATAGAGCAAGCTGAACTACTGGTTCATATTTAGAAATGCTTACTCAGAAATTCTGAACTCAAAACTGTGACAAAGTGAAGTTGTAAATTGTTCCTTGTTTTAAAATGATGAAATGATTCAACTATCAATCATGAATGAACAAGGTTAAGATTGAGCATGCACAATCTACTTAATCATTCAACAATATATCAATCATTCTACCTCATTAAAATCAGATATATAACAATACAATCTGATGGCCTTGTAACATACTTTCATGTCAACATACATTATGCTACAATACTGCAATACAATCTGATGGCAAGTTGTAACATAGTTATGGCTTTGTGCATACATGTACATAGTTTTGTGTCAGCATTAAATTAATTGTACCAGTCCAATCAACAGGTTGCTATTACTAGAATGAAGTCAACCTTTCACCTGTGAGGATGAAGTCTATATCATATCCCTCCGAAGCTTAAAGGGGAATACAAATCTATTGGATAAAAAACTGATTTATTGTGTGAAAGAGGCTGGCATGTATAACATGTATAATAAAGATAATATTTTGATAATCATTTGTTTTATTTCAGCTTGACTAACCTATATAGACAGTGGCACCATAATTACACAGTGTCTATATATATATAGATACCAAGTGTCTTTTTGTGATCATTGTTGGAAAAAATCACTGCTTCACTAAAAATGTACTGATTTTATTCCTATAAAAAGTATAATAGTGAAACCATATGGATGCAAACTCTACCTTATAATGATTTTTTGACACCTACTGATCACAACAGTCACATGGTGAATTGGAACAATAATAGTATACATCATAATTTATGTCATCTTCAGAAAGAAGTTGTTTGTTGCTATAGCTGTTATAAGCATAAGCAGAAGCATTATCATTATCATTACCACCATTATTATCATCATCATCATTATTATCATTGATATAAGCTCTGAAGGTAATAAAAGCTTTACAGAGTTCAGGAAATCAAAATTAATATAAACACTAAATATATGGAACAGAAGTTATGAACCTGACAGTAGATAATTTATCAGTAGTATTTCTTGTCAGCCAATAAGAAGACAGATATTTTAAATGTCAAATAAGACTTGTAGTAAACATACCATATATGGAAAAACATAGAAGAATGACTTAAATCACATACACTAATATATGGAATATATTGATTTGTAATTGTTATTAAAGAGAATTATAAATAAAACTTTTTTCTCTTCTCTTAATTTTAAAACGTTAGATTTTACATGGTAAATCTCAAAGTTTAAATTTTGAATCCACATGGTAGAACAAACTTGAATGAATCATATCATGATCATATGATTATTGATAACTTCAGATTTAAGTAAAAATTATAAATCTTCAAATGGTTATGTTAAATAAAGTAGAATTTTCATGGCTTATGTTCAATAACATTTAAAATACAACATTTTGTAAATCCAATAATTAGTCAAAGACAATCTGTCAGTCTAGGAACTCTATAATATTACATCTATTTTAAACACTGTATGAAGAATTTTGAAAAGAAGTAGCTAAAACTACCCAATGAGCTACCATTATACCTCTGGTACAGAAGAATGTCTGACCTAAAGCACTGATTAAGTTTTAAGTACAATTCTCAATCAATTAAGTCAACAACAATAACATATTTGGGGAAGTAAACAAAACAAGAGATATAAGAAATAGAGGTAACAACACTAATGCTACAGTCCCATAAACATAAAAATAGCTGTGAGGGCGCCGTGCGATCAAGCTCCGCAAGGACCTGTACAAACTCTTGCTTACCCGTGCCGACTGTTACGTTTTTACCAGGGCCCGTGAGATGAGCCCGGGATACACGTATCAGTTTCAAAGGCAAATTGTGAACAAAGTCGTAGCTGTGTATGGATTAAACTTGCATATCTTCCAGCTATGTCTCAGTTAGGTGTGTTGTGCCATATGCGTACGGTCACCTTAATATGCAAGGCTTTCCACGGCCTACGGCTGTCTTCACGTACGGGTCCGCAAAAAGCCACTATTTTATGGGACTGAGGCATAAGTAATTCATCACAGTGATATATCATTTAGTTATACAGAATCTTAAAAAATATATGTTATTTTTTTTTACTGTTATTCATAAAATGTCAATTTCATGTTTTACAGAACAAAGCTATCCCCTATTTTAATAGAAATAGGCGTTTAATTAAAAAAAAACTGTTTCCGGTTTTTTCAGGAATCATTTCAAAGATAAGTTCTTCAATACAGGGGTACTACAAGAACTATAATGACTTTAAAAATATTCTTAGCCTCATAAATTACTACTCAAATAACAACCAATAAGTTTATGTAAACAAATTAGAATTTTTTTCATCTATTTTAGACAAATATCTCTGATATCAAATAATGTTTTACCCACTCATTATGATCAACGTAGCGTAAAGTGATGACAAATCCTGTACGATAATGCGTAAAATAAAACACAAATATCTGTTACATTAAAATGCGTTTTAAATATCAAACTGTGACATCGGACATCTACAGATACAATCTGGTAACATGAAATAATAGGCAACAATCAGCGAAATTAATCTGATTTTATGAGAAACGCAATCGGCTTGATACAGAAGTATAAAAGTCTAAATAAAATTAAAAGCCAAAGCATCTCTGATTTGTTGCATTAATGTATTATATGCCAACAGTATTGCGATAATGTTTAATTCCATTAAGCATGCACATTATAAACACGCGACAAGTGAAGCAAATGGTAAACAATAAAGATCTTATAACAGTAAATGCATCCAATTCTAATGTGTTACCGCTAAAAGGAAAAAATGCAAATAGTGCACTTCATTACTGCATTATACTGCAGTCTGCTTGCCAATGTAAACTGTAATGCCGCAAAAAAGCTGTCGGCAAAGTTGTTTATTTTTCACGACATTAAAGTACAATGTAACTAGATAGTGTTGTCTCGAGGTCTTGATATCATTCTGTCTTTAAAATCTAGATTTCAACAATAGATTGTGATGGTAGTGGCTACAATGATACAAAGATAGTCTGATATACCATTGCGCTGCTGTTGGCTATCAGCAAACATAAAAAAGAATTTTTGATTAGTTGATCTAACATAGAGATGAAAGGAAAAGTATCTTTCTAATTTATTCTAATGATGTATGCATCTGTATATGCAATACAAAACAGCTGCTGGTGAATTAATTGACAAAGTCAACACCCATTCATTACAGACATAATGAAATAGAATAGTAAATCAAAAAAATAAATTGGAAATGAATCATATTATATAATGCAAAATACAGGTGGTCTTAAGTAAAGAAATGATTTCTTTTTAATTCTTAGACAATTTATCAACATGCAATTGTTGACAGTATTTCAATCCTCATTAAAACATTATTTGATATGCCTTTTTTAATTTGTCTAAGTAAATGAAAGGGTTTTGGTAATATGGTATATATTGTGATGCTTTGCGTCACTCTATTGCATTTCTTCAGTCAGTCAACCTTAACAGTCAAATTGGAGAGGATTAAAATCACTGGACCCAATACTATCAACCAATGTATTTTAATATATAATAGAGGACTATAATACACAACTTTCATTTTTTTCTGTCAGATCTAGACCAAACTCCAAGTCTACAAAATTAGTGGGTGTCCGGTTGTCCGAGACAACCAATTTCTAGTTCCGGCAGCCAAAAATCTCTTTTGGGTAATCAAATTTCTACAAACAAGATACAGTGCTAGCTGCTAAAATGACGTGTTTGGGCAACAACTTTCATATCCTAATTTCGTAGACTGAATTCCACTAAGATGAATGAAGGTCCTGCCCAGAAGCAATTAAGAATGTACATGTACTAAGTACACACCTTTAGCCAAGAGGCAAAAGATATTTCTTTAAAGCAATTCTCCCAATATACCGAGTTGTAACAAAAAAGGCAGTTGTCAGCCATTATAGGTAAGGATAAGTACTTGGTGAAAAGTTTGAGTACAAAGATCTAAGTCTGTCAAAGAAACAATGTTTCCTTGAGTTAGGACAACTGACCGCCATAAATAACGTGGTATAAAGCACCTTACATTACTTTTTATTATCTTAAACCCTTAAATGACCCTTATTTTGTAAGTATTAAAAAAGGGGAAATTAAGAGCCAATCTTAACAAAAGATTCATTCAATTATACTGCCAACTGATGCATCTAACCATTAGTTATTATGTAGTCATATTCATGCTATTGACAAGTCATCATGCAGAAATTATGCATGTTTTCAAAACAAGTCATGATGCATACTTTAATGACCATAAATTTTACATCATCTGCCACACATGATCATGTGATTTTGATATTATCATAATGTTGCGAAACTTTAATAGGCAGCCATATTTTAATAAAATTGTACAGTGATGTAATAAAGCATTAAAACTAAATGTCCAAAGGTTCCTATAAATCAGGTATAAAATGAAACCAACATTCAAGAGGTGGGTCACAATAAAAATCTGATACCAGCCATAAAATGTGCTAACAATTAAAATACCTGAGAGAAAGTCACATTTTTTACTCTTAACTTGAAACAAATCTCCACTTAAATGTATCTCTTGAAAAGGTTCACACTTAAATTTGATACTTTTTTAATTACGGGAATGTATTGAGGGCTTAGATTAACGATGCAATATTTTCTCTCTCAATGATTTGGATCTTACCTATAGAATTACAAAATGTCCCTGAAACTTAACTTGTTTGTATCCAGCTATCAAATGATATCAAGTAAAATTCACCATAATGAGAGAATTGCTGTAGTTATTTTAAATATCTTATTAGACTCAGGAGAGTGTCAGGCTACTTGTTTGTTTTGATTTTATGACATAAATAATCTTTCAGCATATCATGGCAACAGACTCGGTGATGAATTTTCTGGTAATGCCAAAACTTATTTTTCTTCAACAAGGAGCCAACTATTTTTCCCAAAATGAAGTACATGTAAAAAATGAACAAAAATGTTGAAATCTCATGGAAGAGTCTTTTTATAACAGAATATAATTATTCATGCCAATTAGTCTTTGAATTAAGTCTGCTATACAAGCGTATTAAAATTTATATCATTATGCTTATTTCTGGAGTCATTCAGTGGTAAGAATGTCCATAATTTTTTCAATAAATTTTAAAAAAAAGCAAAAATACAATTTCCACCAACAGGCATCTGACAAACATACTTTTTAGTTTATGACTGAAGATGTAATAAAATTTGGTAGCATAAATGTTCAATTTGCCCAGGAAAGTTAACCATTTCACTAGACATTATGTCCAATACTAGAAAAAGTTTTTTCCTAAAACTACATCAATGATATTACATAAACCATATACGTTATCAAAGTGATGGGAGACATCATATAGAATGTTATCAATATTAATACCTACATTTGTCACATACCATGTGCTAAACAATCCAATACAATCAAATCAATACAATCATTCAATAAATCAAGCGATTAGTTCAAAAAATGCCATGACAAGATATTTGTCGGCTGTTCAAGTAACGTCAAATCTTAATCGTGTCAATTTCCTATCAAGTCATCACGCTTAATTGGCCCAATATTACAGGATACCATAATGCTGTAAAATCAAACTTCGGGTCAAAATAACTTGAATTAATAAGAAACAGTGGCGGGCTTGGCATCATGACAAGTTTTTATATGAGAATACAAAAGGTCGTATTGACCTAGATCCGTATCTAGTTTCACACTATGGTGATACGATGATTAATGGTCTGACATATTTATCATTACAATACAATTATCAGCCCATCAAAGATACAGTCTAAATCATTGTTTGACAGTTTATATAGGCTTATAATTAATATTACACAAGGGCAGATCTTTGAGGTTGGTAGATGTTTTAGATATCCAATGATTGTATCAAAAAAATCTATACCCTGCTTCTGCCATATTTCAATTACAGAAATACAGATACTGAGAAATGGGATTCATCCACAAAGGTCGTGACAATTAGGTGACTGTATAAAAAGCCTTTATTTCATTTAATGCAAGCAGTAAGCTTCATATAAAAGACAAACAATAGATCAATTATTAAGCTATCTATTGACATTAGTATCAAAATGTTTCAGAATAATTTTATTACAAAAAAGTTGTGTAAGATGCTTGTGTAAGATCCTCTATTTTACTACTTGACAATGACATCTTAGTAGCCAGTCATCCTACTCATAGTTCTTTAGTCCGCCCAGCTAGCTCAGTTGGTAGCAGGCAAGTCTACTGACTGAGGGGTTGTGGGTTTGATTCCTGGGCCGGGCATACTTTTTTGGAGCTTGGTCATGAAATTATTTCTAATGATTTTTAATTATGTAGGGCAGTTGTCAGTCACTGACAAAAGTATGTGCTTAGTAGTTGGTTAACAGCTAAATCCTGAGACTTTCCCTTTCCAGGAGGAGTGAATAGGTTGACTGACTGCCGTTATATGACCTATACAATGTGTTGCTATGGCATTAAACCCAACAAACAAACAAACAAACAGTCTATTACTAAGCATGCACTGCAGCAAGAAGCTGATTAAGTTCTGCCTTACTTAATGAAGTCTCAGGGACATGGCTATAAAGAAAGTATTTCAAGACAGAAAGTAAGCGAAGTCAATTCAAGAATCAAACCTACCACCATTAGGTTTAAAGTCAGATGAACTACAAACCAAACTAACAGTAAGTGTTATATTTTATCAAAATACAGTCTTAATTTAGAATTCAAATAATAATGTCTAGTGTTTGACTCCCTCCTCCCCCATGAAAAGTTTCTAAAACCATCCCAGTATTTCATACAAAGGTCAATCTATGTCCTACAGCATGGATCATAATACAAGAATCAAATGTCACAACTAGAAATTATAAATAGGAAAGTATAGATTGTTAATATATTCATTAATAATGGAATAGTCTACTTAAACAATATACAAAATACTTGAATAGTGAAAATATTGACAAATGAGGTCATTGAGAAAATAATCAACACCTCATGGACAGGGTAAATAACTAGACTTATCCTAAGATCCTTGTTTTGTTATTTGCTGGTCTCAGAGGCATCCCTTTCACAAAAAAGTTTAAAAATATAAAAAAATCTCCCTTTTTGATTTTTCACTGATGCTGTTCATGATATATTTGCTTACATCTTTATATTACTTTATATTGGGATATCATAAAATGTAGTGCAACTTCAGAATGCTCATCTGTTCCCATAGTCATGATAAATGAGGAGCATCTGAAACTTTCCAAATTTCAGCAACTTTACATGATGTTACACTCAATACATCAATGGAATTTAATCTCAATTAATTAACTAATTTGACTATTAAAATGCAACGATCTTTGATCAATCATTATAGATCTAAGCCTAAATTATGTTGTTTAAGAAAACTTCACTTCAAATGACTAAGGGACGATGATTAAAATTTTCAGAATGACTTTGTTAAAACATAACAATTTTTTCAAAGAAATCCCAAGCCGCCTGGCTAGCTTAGTTGGTGGCACCAAGTCTACTGATTGAGGGGTCGTGGGTTTGATTCCCAGGCAGGGGCATACTTTCGTGGAGCTTGGTCATGAAATTATTTCTACGGCCATTCTCCCTCCTACCAATGATTTTTGATTATGTAGGGCAGTTGTCAGTCACTGACGAAAGTATGTGCTTAGTAGTTGGTTAACAGCTAAATCTAGAGATTTAGCCTTTCTGGGAGGAGTGAGTAGGTTGACTGACCGCCGTTATATGACCTTATATGTGTTGCTATGGCGTTAAACCCAACAAAAATAAACAAAACAAACAAAGAAATCCTGATAATCATAATCATGAGACTCCATTCCATACCATTTTGTTTCTTACAAGTCAACATGTTATTCTTTTATTATTTGTTATTCTTGTTATTACCTCATATGGATATCACTAGTAAATCTTTATGGTCATAAATATACATCCAATTTTCCCTGGATGAAATATCACCAACACTAATGTAAATCTATGACAAGTGATAAAATTGCGTGACCACATTACATGATTCCCATAAAAAACAAAATGCAATCACCAAGTCTTATGAGACAAAGAAATAAAATCGGTAACAACAATAAACCAAGGTCTATTATACAGAATCAACTGAGTGATTCTTTACAGACGGCCATTTCCTGTACTAAGTGCCTTCTGAATAAATCCAATGTTGTAGAATATAAGACTAGTAAGTAATGTTCAAGTATGTGATTTATTTAAGGACAAACATTTTGGTCTATGATGTCTACATGCAAGTTGGCACATCTTCTTTAAGTAGCACACTGAACTATGTAATGTAGCAAGGATGTTGTCATGCAGAGTATGTTTTAAAAAAGCACTTAGTATTTATTTTATCAAATTAAACACAACAGTAAAATTAGAAACATTTTTTGGATTAGAAACAAAAAACTACTTTCTATCTATCTATGAGAATTGTCATTCGTCATTGCCATTGTTAGCATTCAATTTTTAGAAACAAAATCATGTCTCTTTTGACATCATCTATTTTTAAAACAAGTCATGTCTTATCTGACATCATCTATTTTTAGAAACAAAACTCATGTATAATCTGACAGTTACAGTTCCAATTATTTTTCTAATTTATTCTAGAAAACAAGTCATTATGATGAGTTCAATTATACATGTACATGTAGTATCTTATGTAAATGTTAAAGGTTCAACTGCATAATTATTGAACTTATACAAATACATGTAAATGCACAAGGCAAAAAAAAATCAGATAAGCAAATGTCATAGAAAGATTTTCAATACACATTGATAGCACTAAATTAAGCAGAAAACCCAACCCTATTCTAAAATAGCTAAAAGTAACCCTAGTCTAAAACATATAATGAGATTCAAGTTTTTTTCAATCTTAAAGATTAAATTGACAAGACAAACCCATAATTTAAATTCAAAAGCTAAAAACGTTGGTACAATCTTGGAACAGAGCCGCTATTGTTGGTAAATTATAGGATGTTCGTCTTTTCTAATTTTTTTATGAAGAGTTTTAAGACAGGACTACAATACATTGGGATATTTACACAGTAACCTTAATCCATGATTTGTATTCTATTTGAACAAATGTTATACATTCCAGATTTTTTTCTTCATTGAACAAATCTTAAACAAGGTCACAAACAGTAAAAGTTAATATTTAGATCATGGGTTACAGTAACAAGACTGTTTTTAGACTTTCAGCGATTTTGCCCAAAGGCTTAAGTTATACCACAAGTCGAAAACTATCGACAATTCAAATGCCTGACCAGTCTAACCTGAGGAGTGATATATGTGTCTCTGATTTACTACGCAGTTTATATGTGATAAAAGTAGTTCCTTCAATCAACTGATGCGTCTTTGCTTCTGTGTCAGTGACAGGCATTTACTTATATTGATAAGCGTGTGAATGGGCGGAGTCAAATCTCGTTAATACACTTAGCAGTAGTATTTGCCAGTTATACAGGATAGAAAAAAACACTTCACCTGCATTTTTGCCCTGCTTGGTTCATACATGAATCTGATGTGTAAGGAGTAATCATCAGTATGGATTCGTTAGGTTTCAATGTGCACGAAAGTCTTTCTGTATTTCAATATTTTGATTTTAAATGTTACCTTTTAGCAGTAAAATATCTTTACAGCATAGTAACATTATAAGGATCACTTCTCACAATTAATATATGTTAGATACACAATTTTCACAATTAGTGTTGAAATTCAAAATTCGTCTACAGTGTCAAAATTGAAAATTCCTATATTAAGTGCCATTTTTTGCGTTATATGTACTGCAAAATCATTTATTTTCATTAGTGAAAATTACATTCCACTCTTGGCTATGCCATTCTTGAAAATAATTATGTTTACCTAGAGCTCATTTGGAGAAAGGAAAAATTATGTAGCATAAGAATGTGTTTGTTGTATGACAAATTTGTACTCCTACGCAATTGACACCTTGAACCTTTTAACTCCATAAATTCCCAAATCAGAAACTCTTCAGTGCGACCTGATACTGTTACCAAAAAATGTCAACTTGATCTCTATAAAAGGTTGGTACCAAGCTCAGCTCTGGTACCAGGCTCGCACAGGTAGATCAAATATAATTAGTTCAAAATAACCCAAAAATTAATCTGACAATCATAAACTGGCAGAATTAATATACTTGACAAGGTCTGCCATTTTTTATAATGTATAAACAATAACACGCTGTGACAGAAGTGTTCCACACAATTAACTTTGAACCATATCAAATTCTTAATTCATCGAAAGGTCAGATTTAGAACTGAGGTCATACTATACCAAATATAAACTACAGTAGTTTTACAATATGCGAGCTTAATGCAAAACCGTCGTAACTCACTCTTTTTTAAGATTGAGATACCACCATTTTTGCGCTAAGCCCGCAAATTGTGGCACTAGTAGAGTAAATGGTTATAACTTTTATGACTAATAATTAATACTGCTGTCACTCAAATCTGCCAAATTTCTCAGCTTAAACTGCTACCATTTAACATGTCTTTTTTTCCAACTCACATTTCACAGGCATTGAGTATATTAATATAATAATAGCATAATTTGTAATTTATCTCATGGTTTTTTGTCATATTTCAATTTACTGTGTGGTCTCAAATTACACAACTAAAGTGCATGTTACAGTCTAACTCTCTGACACACAAAATTATGACATTTTATATACCGGTACAATACAGTTTATTCTAGCTCAGTTGGAACAATTATTGCTCTTTTCTTCATTGCTTTAGCCAACATTTGCTCCTTAAATTTTCATGAGCAATAGCCTGATTTCCAATGTTTTATATCAATTATGAACAAAATAATCTCAACTAGCCCAGTTAAATAAAATAGGTGATTTTTACTCGCCCAAATCAATTTTCACTACAGTCCTAGCTATATGCAATGACAGTCAGCAAATTGATACTGTTATGCCTTTTGATGATCACTTTGTTTACTTGCAGTCAATGTTTTTTTTCCAATGATTTTTTCATTGAGCAAATCTTATTATCAACAAGTTTTCAATTAGATCTATTGGAATGTCGACTCAAGCTGAGGTTATTCATGAAAAACAATACAACAATGTAATATAACAACCAAACAACTCCAGGAAGTAAGTTATAAAACAATCTATATAATGATAAATATGGCAATATTATAGGCTTAAGCTGTCACCAATATTAACTACAGTTTTATAATACCCATATATAATACAGATAGGATAATAAATAAAGTATTGATAGATTACAAGAGTCCTGAAGAAACTAGATAGCTCACCTCAGACAAATTAGGCTACAGAGTGCCAGACAGAAAGATTCTAAACAAAAATATAATTTTATTTTATTAAAAACTGACTATCCCTGGGACAGAGTCAATTTTGACCCTATTAAAGTCAATAATTTGAAATGTCTTTGTAGAGAACCAGTAAGTAATGCTTAATGTCAAATAATTTTTTATATAACAAGAATCCATAATAATTGTGTCATCCTCTGTATTGGTATGCATGGCATAATGGAATTTTACATACAGTGGTATATACCATTTGTACCCATGTGTCCATTTGGAACACCACAACCTATCATGAATGAATAATCTCGGAAGGATTTGTGGGGGGTTTTCCCTAATTTTTTTGGATTTTACTACCTACACGAGGCAAAGCACGTCACGGTTAGGCAAAATAGTTCTTGTAACGAAACTTCAGTCATCGCCTAAACAATTGTGTATTTGTTTACTTTAACACCGGTTTTTCCAAAATGGCGTCTAAATATGTCCGAGGTTATTCGTAGCGAATGGCCGAGGAGTTTCGAATGCCATGTGTCATGACATTGTTACCAAAATAAAATTACTATTTATTGTAAGAAGATTTTTTAAAGAAATAGTTGACACAGTATAGATTCACAATCAAGTGACTATTAGCAGCCATAGTTAAATCATCCCTTGTTTAGGCGAGCTAAATTCTATGTAAATAAAAAATTCACATACAAGTTTCATCCATATACAACATGCAATGAATTCCATATTTAATCCTATAAAATCTGTCATACTGTATGTTATTAATTATAAAACCCTACACTGAGTAGTCAGCATTAACATTCCATTTACCCAGTTTTTGTCATCAAAATAACTGTGCATGCCAAAAAACATTGTCAAAACATGCATAAAATTATCATCATTTTATCATAACCTAATCTTGAAACAAAATACATGAAAATATGTAAACATATCAATTCATTCATGGACATAAGTGGATGGCTTAGTACATCCTTAATGCATTTGATGTGTCAAGCTTAGTACAAGGTCCAAAGTTCAAATATCTGAGCCTGTCAGCTCAAGGAACTTGTGACAACTAGATGGTTAGGTATTAGTAGGGGTGTAACAATACGGTAAAAACCGTATTGCAATATATTGCAATAAGTATTGTTTTTGCATCGACAAGCGAAACATGAATAAATGCACGTGCATCGTCTAAATTTGATCAAAATTACTCATATATTTTTCCAAATGATCTATATTAAATGTTTGGTTTACATGTAGTTAGAAAATTTTAAGTGCAGTTTTCAAAGGACCTTCAAGGATAATTATTAACCCTTTAAAGCACATAAAGACTATTTTTAGTTTCAAACACAATTTAACATTTATTCAAACATTTAAATTTCGGATTCTGATAAAAACAATCAGTATCGAACATAACTAGAAAAATCGGTTTAGAGAAAAACGTACCGGTTAATAACTGTCAGAATTTGTATTGCAATATTAACCGGTATATTGGTTAACCGTTACACCCCTAGGTATTAGAGACACATTTCAAATCAAAGAACTGCGGATAGAGATCGAATCACAGATATATGAGTGTATGCAAGAATTTGTACAAATCATTAATCAACCAAACTGTAGGTGAAATTGGTTAAAAACTGTTGGCGGTGCATACTTTAACACCAACTTTGTGAATTAAATTGCAGGTAAACAATTTTCCAAATTTGTTAATGCTGAGTTCATAAAGGAGAGATATAAGACAGCTTTTATTGGAGAGAAGTTAAAACAATGAACAATAATAAGTTTACATAATCTCTATTATATGTGAACAATAGAATGTGAGACCAATAAAGTTATCTTAGTTAGTTAGACACACGACTACAGATCAAGGGGTCATGGGTAAAATCTTGGGCCAGGCATACTTTTGTGGAGTTTCAGGGCCAGTGAAATCAAACGTCTGTTTTGTCCGTGCTGTCCCATGGTAAGTATGGACTTGTTTTTGTTTTTTTTAATAATTTTATTCTATTATGTTCATATGGACAAGAAACTTTACCAATTGCCAAGAACAAACAAGTAAACAATCTTAAGATTTTGCTGGCCCTTAGTTTGGCAAGAAATAATTTCTATGGCAATTCCTTCCTTGCAATGGATTTTCTACACAGTGCATCATTATTTTGTCATATTTATTTATTTCATCATATTTTATCATATTACTCTTTGATAGCAAGTTTTATATAAAATTTACATTTCCTATTACTTTCAGTGGCAACATATCAAAAAGTATCAATGGATCCCATTGAAATACAGAAACCGTGCTTTCAGTGCTTTGGTTTATTTAAAAAAATACAATGTATATAAACAGAAAATATCCCTAACAACTTTGTTATAAAACTAAGGATGATAAATAAAACAGAAAACTCTATCTACAGTAAACATTCTCATTTTAAATAAATCAAACATAGAAGACTAACAATGTATTGGCAGATTTCAATAGTAGATATTGTTCAATAAAATTTATAGCCTTGAAAAATGGAAAAGAAATCCCGAAAAACACTTAAATCCTAAGAGACTTAAACAATTGTCTTCAATATTCCTATTGATTTTAGGAACTTGTAAACTTATCTAATACTTTAAATATCCTACAAGTTGAATGTAAACACATTTTCATTGAGTTAGGTAACAAATCAAATAGAATGATAAAGTTAGGCAATTATTTATCATAAATCATCAAATATTTATCCATATAAACGTAATACAACGACCATTTTGTTGAAATATCTCGGTACAATTATCAATAAATAATACAAATATTTTAATAAAATGGAGACATAAATATTATCAACACTAAAATTAATATCATTGAAATATATAAAGAAAATGAAGCCACAGTTTAGGTGTGATAAGTTACAAGTATACTATGACAAACTCTGGGCGGGAACCACAAATAGAGTAAAACATTGATGAAAACATGAGAATGGAATATACCCAAGGTCTAACTATAACATTTGACAAATATGAGAGCCCGCCCAGCTGAGCTCAGAAAGTAGCACACAAGTTTACTGATCAAGGAATTGTGGGTTCAATTCCCAAGCAGGAATGATTTAGTGGAGTTTGGTCATGAAAAAATTAAAAAATTTCTACCACCATTGTCACTCCAACCACTGATTCTAAATCATGTAGGGCAGTTGTCAGTCACTGGCAGAGGTATGATCCAAGAAGTTTTCCTCCAGGAACAGCGAGTTGGTTGACTGTCCTGAACAATGTGTTGCTACTGCGTAAAACTCAACAAAAAATACAAATATGAATACATAAAAAGAAACATGTGATAGTGAAAACGATAAAAATGCTGTATTTAAATGAGGTGAACATCTTAAAATATAAAAAAAACATAGTAAAAGAAATCATATTTTCTATAAAAAAAACCCGGGATCAAAAATAGATTATCCATGAAAAAATCTACAATTCATTGAAATTTATCACTTTACAAACAAAATACTTCAGTATGATACTGTCCCGAATGAAAAAAAAATGTTCTTTGTAAGATTATACCATAGAAATGTTTTATATAAAATTAAATAGAATGATTTCAAATAGGAATGTTAACATTCAGTTTCATACAATTAATGGAATTTACTATGATTTGTGATGTATATGTAATGTACATGTATTATAAGTAAATAATTTACATTAAAGGTCCCATAACACTATTTAATAGTCATCATATTTAACTTTCTTCAGCACTTAAGCCTGATTAATAATTAATTAGTACAAGGCAAAATTTCCAACTTGGACGACTATATGAAATCAGAAATTTTTACTAGTCTTGGGCTTTGGTCTTAGTGAGTTAAGGGAATACGGTTTAGTATTACAAACCTTTCACATTTTTTTTCAAATATGTCTCTGACATAAAATTGCTAGGTTAAAAGTTAAGAAAAAGTTCAAGTGCGGTTTAAAGTCTGCTTCCGTATACATGTTCAGCCGACTTTACAATTTTGTACAATAACTCCTGATCATTGAAATCACCTTCAGGCAAGCGATCCCTAACAGTACCCATTTACATCTGGGTGGAGTGGAACAATTGTAGGTAAATGTTTTGCTCTAGAAAATTAGCAGTGCCCTTAGAGGGGATCGAACCCAGGACCTCTTGATCCCTAAGCCCGTGTGTCCGACCACTGTTCCTACTGCTAGGTTTGGTTCTAAGGAACTTGACATGCAGCATTTTTGACAATTTTCAGTTCTGCATACTGCTGTAGCATCATCTTGTCAATTAGACAACCTTAACTCTGAATCCAAGAAGAAACCTAGATCACTGAACAAATTATAGTAACTAGTATGAAACATATACCATAACCAATGGATGACAACTACCCTATTAATGTATTTGATATTGCATTTGAAGGGAGAAATTTTAGACACAGAAAGTATTTCCTAACTTAACTCCACAATGGTCATCGTCGGTTACTATCCTATGATAAAGTAATTTTGCTATCCCGCATTATGTACCATGAGCCATTTGGTTGGGAAAGTCTCTTAATCATGAATAATTAATGAGGCAGTTTCATTGGTTCCACAAGGAAACCACTGCAGAAAACTAGCCAATAAAATTACGCAACCTTTCTGAGAAAATAAGCATGTGCAATGGTATCCATTTTAAACAAAAAAGCCCAGTGCGATGTCATTTATTTTAAAGAGTATTTGACTAAATGAAGATGAGTTTCCCCTGCCTAATGCATATTTATTAAAACGAAACTTTGCCAGTCAAATTGTCCACAGTAGGCCTACATACAATGTATGGAGTGTAATGGAAGAAGGTACTGTGGTTGCCGATGATGCACTATGGTGAGAAGCGACCTAATAATAGAATATATTGGTATTACATGTACTATACATAGATGTAAAATAAGTCCTATGAAATGTAAACCTTGAATCATGTATGATCAAAACATGGCTCAGTCTATATTGTCATTTCTTACTTTGACCCTGATATATTATAAATGACCATGACGGAGCATGATATTATTGACTGTGGTCTGACTATGGTAAACAACCAAGTTTTCCTGGTCATAAAACATAACTGATTCTTAGTACTCACTCTATTGCAATTAAATTCACCATTAACACATCAGAAGGAGAAAGTTAGCCACAGTTTTTGTGTGAAACAATCTATGATTGTCAATTGTAACTTTTGTTGATGGTCCACAGACTGTTTCTGTAGAATAGCAATATAGAAGGATTGCTGTAAAAGAATCGTCATGGCTACTAACAATAAACTTTTATAGTCTGATTGATCTAAAATCAAAGAAAGTATACTCTGTTTGAGGAAGCCAAGTTTCTTCAAAATGATCAATGGTAAACATCCTTCAAGTATAACAGTACTTCAAAGGCATCAAATGTAATGAATCAACAAAAGAATAAATTATGACCAGTAATGGTTTTAGGACATGAAATAATTAACATTGAATAATCCTTACTGAAAAGTTAACTGCTGGAGGTATCTGTATCTGTGTAGGTACTCGAAACTGTCTCACTACATGAGCTAAATTATCGAGGGCAGCAAAATTATCGAGGAGGGGAGCAAAATTATCTAGATGAGATGCACTTAATTTAGGTAAGATATAGAAAAAAATAGACAATTCCATATACATTGAACGTCATAATACAAGGTAATATAAAATAAATGAAAGCTTAACATCTGAGTGCAAATAGGTTTTAAGGCCTAAAATATGGTAAAGTGGTAACTTACTAAGACATTGAAGTCCAAATTAATTGTAAAGTCAAGACTTATTTGTTTAAGTCAAGACTTACTTTTTTAAGTCATTAGTCATTTTTTTAGTCATGCCTGAAAATCTAAGCAAGAATTGAAATCACAAAATAAAAGATTTGTAAGCTGTCAAGACATTGTACCTACAAAATATAACATGAAATATCCATAATGTTCTAATTAACAAACAGGTCATACTAATTGTAATTTATCATTGACAGTACAACATCATTAAGTATGAATGGTAACAAATAACCTATTATTATACAAGCTCATAAAACATATGACAGATTCTTACGGAACTCTGAGTTTTTAAAATGGTTGAGCGAGTCAACAAGTTTGATAGGATATGAAATACAGTAAAACCTCTCACTGTTATACTTTAAAGTTTCATCAGCACAAGCATGTTAAGCATGTTTTAACTGTCAGTACTAGTGGTGCATAAATTAACCCCACTCATTAAAATACTCAGAGAGAGATAGATTAATCGATATTGAGTATAGAAGTCAGAAGCAGTAGTCCAGTGGTAGGACCCGCGCTTATGGATCGAGAGGTCCTGGGTTCGAATCCCACTAGGGGCACTGCTAATTTCCTTGAGCAAGAAATTTACCTGCGATTGCTTCACTCCACCCTGGTGTAAATGGGTACCTGTGAGGGTGGCATAATTCCATTGCGTCAATTTGTCGGCTGCTCTAAAAAGTCGAGGAAAGAGAAACCCCAGGGAGATTGATAGATAGATAGATACCAGTAGCCCAACGACCTGAGGGGTAATAGCTGTAAAGATGGTGAATGTGTGTAAGCATGAAACTTAGACCATAAAATGCAATTACTTTTTACTTTTAATTACTAAGTACTATAGAGAGTATTAAAATCAGTGTGGATAATGTAGTAGAGCTACTGAGAGTTGAATAAAAAATTATTGATAACCATGTAGCAACGGGACAGTTGGAGGAAAGTAAATTCTGTAAGGAAATTCATGAATTCATAAAAAAGAATAAATTTAAAGAAGGTGTTAAGAAGTGGCCTCTGAGACTGGTATCACCATATTTTAAAGTGAAAACATTATCACTGTATTATAATTTATATCCATTATAAATTACATTAAAACGTAAACAATATTCAAACCATGATATAAAATTAACATAACAAATACAACTTCCCATAGAATTGTTTAGAATCAACATTAAATTATTTTCGTTTTAATTTGGATAAAAAAAAAATCTTCTGGTTTGTTTTGTACAAGTTTTGTTGTTTTGTATGTTTTTTTATTTTATTTTCTATGATGAATTATTTTGTAGTCAGTATATTCTCAGCTTAGAACAAACGTTCACTTGAATTTTACAAAACAAATTGAACATTATCTAAAATCTTTTCAAATTATAAATTGTACGAATTATAAAGTGTGGACACATTCATAGAATCAATGTATACAAGATACAGATGCTGCAATTCAAAGAAATGTCAGGAATTAACTATCGAGATTAAGGAACCAAGGCATTAAAAAACTAAGTTCCACACAAGTTATAACTTGATATCTATTGTTTGTTTGTTTTTGTAGGGTTTAACGCCGTAGAAATAATTTCATGACCAATCTCCATGAAAATATGTCCCGTTAGGAATTGAACCCATGACCCCTTGATCTGTAGACTTGGGTGCTACCAACTGAGCTAGGCAGGCGGCTACAATAGGTCTATAATTACCAATTGATGACATTATTAATTCCAATTTAACCACATCAAGCACAGCTTTAAGATCAAGTCTATAACAAAATGATGCCAAAATTTGTACAAGGTAAAGGTTAGTTTGATCTCACTTCCGTCAATAATTTAGACTTGCAGCTTCTACCAATGATAATAATTATAATAATTAACACTAAAGTGTTTCATTTATGAAACGTTGAGATGCATTAAATAAAACTGAATAGAGTTGTCAATGTATTTTAAAAGTATTGTAAAACATGCTTGACATATATAATTATAATATTGCCGATATATCGACAACACGTGATATAAAATAAAACATACCTATAACGGTATATTGAACTTTGGACAAAAAACTATCAATACCAAATATACATCTTTAACGTCTTAATATTCGGTTTTACGACAAATTGGACAATAGACATTATTCTTTTCTCGACAAAAAATCTCCAATCAAATGTCATCGCATATCTTTACACCATTCAATATGAGGTTAAACTTTCATTTATTATACAGTAATAATTCGATTTTACGAGGGGTTATCAAGTATGAAGAGAATAGAATTTTTCATTACACCGACCCCTTAGCGACACTTAGCAATTCAAGTCTGATGTACCTAAGTTATATTAATACACAAGTAAATATATGACATGAAAAGATCGTAATAAAATTAAGATCAAAAATCTGTCAAAAGGAAAAAATCAGTGACCCATGTTTAATATCAAGATTGATAATAATCTAAAATGTTTAAGGAGAAATGTGGACTTAAATATCCGAAAATGGGAGCGGTCGAAACAATAGCCACTTGTGAAGCATTTTAAACAACATTGCATGTACAAGGTCATTGTACAATAATAAACTAAACAAAATATGAATCATTATGGGTGGCAGTAGCTATTTGACATATGATATCACATTTAAACACCTATTAACACTGATTAAAAAAATGCGACCAACTAATGCTATTTTAAAAAATTCACTAAAAAGTAATATAACGTAAGTTTTAAACTGTAGCAATGGCATTGAGCCAAGCCCTTTAGGTTTGGACTTTAAATTATGTCCATACTCAGTATAATGATCAACAGTATCTCATTTTCACATAAAACATGATATAATTGATGATGCCACACTTTTGAAAGGGTGTGGAGCTTGTTTGTTTGTGAGGCCATGGCCATGGCGTAGTGGTTAGCATGTCTGATTTCGAATCTGGAGATCACGGGTTCGAGGTCGGGTTGCGGTTAGGTCATACCATATACATGAGTAGTCGGCCTCGTGGTAGGGTAGGTTAGTACTGGTGATAGAAGTGTCCAGGAAACCAATAGTAGGAAAAAAACGGTTGTCGTATGGAAAAAGGTCATACATTTTGAAATAAGGAAAGCAGAAAATTACTGCTTAAATTCTTCTCCATAAACCAAACACTTTCTAATCTTCAAACTTCCTTTATTATTGAAGAGTTCAGGGGCAATTTCTGCTAAATGAAAGATAAAATAACTGAATGAAAAATATTCACTGAACCTAAGCAAATTATAAAGGTTTCATTTTCCCAAAGGTCAAAATATTTTCAGCACTATTAACAAGATGTGAAAAGGTAAATAAAATATTTTGACATGTAACAGCAAGGGGTCATCTAAGAAATACAAATATAATTTGTTCCCACTATCTGTTTCAAATGTATATTTTGAACTTTTTGTGAACTTTTAAAAACGATTTGTAACAGTTAAAGCAGTAACACCTAAAATCTTCTTCCCTGGCTAATTATAACCTTGAAAGAAGATACTGGTTTTAAAGGTCAATGAAGAATTATCTCTATACAAAATATTAAACGGAAGAAGTGTAATGTAATGCATTGTATGTTTTGCCAAATTTCAGAAAATGTTATATTTCTAGTCATAATGCAGCAGTGACAGTCATAACAATTCATAGTCTCTAGATAGGCCCTAAGATCACAAGACCAAAGCTTTTAACCTAAGTACTTGGCACAAATAACTTCTTGAGTGTCTGACAACTTACCCTACTCAGTCAGAGATACCCAAAAGAATTGTTTTCGAAAATAATAGCTTAAGGTAGCTTTTAGTAGTGTTGTCAGAGCCGAAATTTGTCATATTTCAAATCAACTTATTTTTCTATAACCAACATGCATTTAACTAATCGCAACCTGCTTTTCCATTGTTAAATTCCATGTGACATATAAAGACATCATGTAAAGTGTATAAGGGGATTTCCTTAAATAACTCAGTATTAAAGTACAACAAGGACATATTTAAATAGTTGACTCATTTAAAATATGATATTTTACAAGGTCAACTAATTATCATAATAGTATAGCAACTCCCATCCATCATTTTATGACAGGATAGGGCACAAAAAAGTCTCATACCATTCTTACATCTGAGGAAGTTAGCTGATGTGTCAGAGCAAAACTAGTCTGCATTCTTCTTTATTTTACATGAAGATAGTCTTACTTTGCACTGATCAATTGTTTTGTTGTATGATGAAATTCTGGTTTAACAAGTGTAATGTATGGCTGCTATTTAGTACATGTAAACAATATGTAAATTCTTCTTGGAAGAATTAAGCTTAATGCCCCATAGTGAAGCTTAAACCCATGACCTAGATACAACTTATAAGTCTGGTAATAATTTAATATCCATTGGTGCAAAGCACACCCAAAAGGTAAGTTTTGAGTCTAACAATGCTTATGAACCAATAATAGACCAACCAGTTGCTGAAACTTTAAGTATTTATAGTTTGTTTTTGTTGGCAACCAGCAACCAGCATTCATAAACTTGCTTAAATTAGACATCTTTAAGGGAAAAGTAGCGAGTTACTGCCAAATTGCTGCAAGCCAGTTGAACATGATACCTATTCATATGTCACAAACTTCACAATTGTAGGTGAAAAGATATAAACTTTATAAACTTCAAAAGTTTACAACATTCACAAAAATGCAAACATTTACAGCAATTTTAGTAAAATGACTAATGTATTTAATGAGAGAAAAACTATTACTTAAAAGGCAATGAAAATTTTTGAAAGTCAGTTAAACTCAGACACTGTCTTCCCGAAACACCCATAATTTCTCCTTTCATCGCTAAAGCAATACTCTTTAATTTTTTCATCGTTATATTTGATCATTTGATCATAATACATACAAGTGCAGTTTCACAGCTACAGTATGAATTTACGACATACTTAAAAGTCCTTAAACTAAATCGGAACAGTTTGATCATTGACCCAAGGCTTGATATAGATATAAGTTTAAAATACATAAACAAAAATTGGCGTCAAGTGTTATTGGTACCAATCATTCTATTCTACATAAAAACAACATTAACAAATCTTTACAAGATGTGAAACTACCATAAAACATATCAGTAAATAATAAAGATTCACATCTAAGGCAAAAGTCAACAAAATCCAAGATTCACATCCCCTCCTGCTCGGCAAAAGTTGCTTCTTCTGAATGTTTATAAATAATTTGAAATAATGTTAACAAAATCATGTTTAATGATTAGGGTTATGCAATGTATGAAAAATCACAGTATGAAAAAACAAAATTTGTTCATCATAATTTTACATACATAATCATAAGGTATGTTTATACAGAGTCCGGATGCTAACGGTGTTGAAGTAAACAAATATACCATTGTTTAGGCATTGAGTGATGTTTCGTTTTTAGTCCATAAATTTTGAAACATCACTCATTGCCTTAATGATCATATATTTGTTTATTAGATTAGATTATTCGCAGCGAATGGCCAAGGAGTTCCGTATGTATCGGAACGTTTTGGGTAATTGAACAGGATACAGGCATGTATCTATATGGTACAGAAAAGAAGATAAATAGTTTAATAAATAATAGTGAAAGATATTATATCAACCATTAAATTCATCTTAAAGGATGTAAAACTATTTCAAAAATTGATTGAGTAAATATTTCATATGAAAGCAAAAACAGATTACTTGGTATGTAAGATCTAAAATGATTAATTTCATGGTCTTTTGGGTTCATACAGAGTAAAAAATTGAAATGTTTTGGGTTAACAGTTTTTAGTTAAGATGTGTATTTAAACATATTTTTACTATTTTTAAATGATGGTTTTGCTCAAAATAGTTGATACAAATGAGAGTTTGACATAACTGTCAGTTGAACTTGAGAGTATTTAAAAAATCTTTCATTCTGCAGGATCGACTTTGCTTTTTTTCAGGGCAGCTGTCTAAGCCAATTTTTTACTTATATTTTTAACCAATACAATTTGCTGTACCGTACTTGTTTTTCCAGTTAAATTCTCTTCTGGTATAGATAAATGGATAAAAGATATGGTACCATTGGTTATTTGTGATAAACAGGTGCATAGCAGGGACAGTAGTTGCTGACTATTTACTCTGTGTATTATGGGTGACTCGCTATGCTAATTTATTATACATTCGCCTAGGTATGCTTCTGGGGGTATGACAGAACAGCGAAAATGACAATTCTTCAAACAAAATTAACCCTGCAATAGCACCAAATATCTTTTTAAAGATATTTCTAGTTTATTTTATGCTAGTTAACAGCACTTGTATTTGGTTTTGTGAAGAGGCCAACTTACAGAACCAAAATATTCCTGAACATCTTTTTTACCAGTAGAAATGCTGAACCTTCCACTAGCAGACAACAACTTCTCAAATATTGAATTACTAAATTCCTTGGAAGGGTTATTACCCTGTTAATTGCTGCATGAACCGTTCGGATTAGAAACCCAGTTATTCTAAGACATGACTGATGATTTCATTATAATAGAAGCATTTAATAAGTCTAATATACATATAAATGTTACTTATATTTGCTCTTTTTACGTAATTTGTCCTCATTGCACTATTCACCACTGCTAATCTCACTATAATAATGAACAAAATCAACAATTTTGTAACTTTTTTTGGAAAGGAATGATTTGGCACATATTAAACTAATGGTCAAATTAGTTAATCCTTGATAAGTCTATATTTAATTGATATCATTGACCAAAGGAGACCAATACTAAGTCAGATACTTGAGAAACACAATCTTACATGATATATCTACTTTCAACATAAGGTCAAGTGTCTCTAAAACCTTGTATCAAATCAGGTAACAACATTTAGTGGTCTTACGCCTTAAGATGGTTAGACGACATATTGACCAATTCAATGTTGTTTCTACCTATCAATAGGGAAAGTTTTATCAGACATAACTTGGAATTCTGCCTACTTCAAACCATACAGGAATCTCAAGTACTTATTGTGTTGGATCGAAGTATTGACCTATTGACCATAAGTTTAAATTGCTTTCAAGTGGACAGTCATAAAATATAATGTAGGGTTGTAAAAATATTTTCGTGAAAATTTGTTTCTTTATATTAAACACACTTGTGTCCCATTTTAGAAAATTGGGTTGCAATGAATTAAGTTTAAGCTATTCAAAATTGTGTCCCATTTTCCGAAAGCTGAACAGTCATTGAGATTAAATCAACATTTCAGTCAAGTCTTAAAGAAGAGGTGGGGGATAAGAAGAGAGAGGATGATATAATTTCATTTATAAAGAAAATCCAATGGATTTGTAATGATATTCTTTGTCGTTAAGTTTACATACTATTTTAGAGACTATACTCAGTTTTCATCACGTTCTGTAAACATTGGTCTGTATACAAAATGACATACTAGCTAACATATCTGATAAAAAATCTAAAACTATTAGTTCAAACTGAGCAGGTACATTTGACCCAGGTTTAATATTGTCAAACACTGTTTCAATACAATCAGAACCATCCTTGATAGACTCTATTTTGCGGGGTTTAGTGCAAAAAAGTCATAACTCAATATAAGAAAAGAGTGAGTTATAACCATTTTGTGCTTAACCCACGATTTTAATTCCATTGACAACCTTTGACCACCATATGTCAAACACAGGCCTACACAAACCTTCTCCTCCCTGCTGATACATAATGAGTACCAGTTGCTTAAGGACTTGTTGAAATACATTGATACTCCCAACTTTTAAAGCTGACTCATTCGCTGGACAGTATATTTTTAGAAAAGATTTTGAATTTGTCATGTATTTGTACCTGGTAGTCATTATAAGTATGCCTCAGCTTGTAGTCAATTTTCAAAATTTTGAATAGGCAATTTAAATAGTTTGTTTTTCATTTTTGTTTGTTTGTTTCAATGCCTTTTATGAGATGTTTTACTTTAAAATTACTTGATAACCCTTCCACATGGAATTAACAGATTAATTCTACAAAAACTATCTAAAAATTTTAAACTATTTTCAAACTATTGCCATGAATATGCAGGATTCAATCTTAGAGATGGTTGATTTGATGACCTGAATACTATTACAATTATAGGTAGGTCATTTGAATTCAATGTTTGAATTGGTAACTTTACAAAATACACCATTCATTAAAATTCTCATAAATTTTTTATACCATCTTTAAAATTATTTTCATTGTAAAATTTTCCCTTTAGGGTAATTGGGCTGAATCTAAGTTTCTGATCAGTCCCTTACAAGCAATAACTACAATGTTAGTAAGTAATATAACATTCAGTAGACATTAAAATTTCATTTCTCTATATAGAGTATTTACAATTACTATCATATAACTATGAAAGTAAAATCAAATCATAATCATAGTAAAAGTTTGATCTGCGGTAAATCTGTGGTAAATATCTGTGGCTTAATTTCGGTCTTGTGGTTTTTGTGGGTAACCAAAATATTATATAATAATTATCATACTACTCTATATGTCAATGGTATTACATACTCTAAGTCAACAATATTACCTATGTTAAATATACAAGCTATTTCTAACAACTTTTAACACTCACTGGACATTATATACTTAAGGATTAAGTGTCCAAAGGTCTCCTGTGGCATACTATCTTAAGCATTCCATAATTTCTTATACATCCAAGTTTGAAGATTATACTGCATGATCATAACTAAAATTGTTAATACATTTTCAAGGATTAAGTGAATAGTGTACCCTAATTGCAAGGGTTGCAACCTATATCTAATGCATTTCTACTTTTGTATAGATCTTAAAGTGTCTGTTAGTAACTTCAGTCTCATTTTGAAGTTTTATTTAATCTTCAAATCTAACAGGTCTAGGGTCTGTTGCATTCTAAAACTAGATTAAAACATCCCAATACAAATATTGTCATGATCAAAACTATTGAATTCTGTAATTGAATTGAATTCTATTTTGACCTACTATACTCATTTTTTCAAAAAAATTCTCGTAAGACTAAGAATATTAAAAGTGTGGCCTAAGCCACATACAATGTATATAAAAAAAATGTTAACAAAAACCAAAAAATAACACTTCAGTCTGACTTGAACCGGTATATGGGTATAATTTTATTTCTCCAGTCTGACTTGGCAGGGAACAAGCTAAATTCATCTATCTATCTTGGTAGGGTACTAATTAAACAAGTAATGAAAATCATTCTCAATAATGGTAAAAACTTGACCAGTGTGATATTGGTCAGTTTAATCCATATAGTATATAGATTTAGTAAATGACCAAAGATAAAAGATTTCTTTAATGAAAGGAGAGTATATAATCATTTAAAGATAGATCAGACACAGTGACTCTGTACATCAAAGATCTATCAACTGAACAGTACAAATATACTGATATATACAAACATTTGAAAGAAATATTTTATATGGTTTAACATTCATGGGGCGGAGCCAGCGAGATTGGTTGAGAAGCTGCACCCTCTACCCCTTAGATTTTGATAAATGACAAAGTGTTCAAAAATGGTTTCAAAATATTATTTTTTGTTGTTGTTTGAACTTAATCTTGGTAACCCTTGGAAAGATTCTGTGTGTGCCATTCATGAAACCCCTCTTGAAAATATGTCCTAAATGTGCCCTTGATGAAGGATTGACAACTTGTTTGTAAAAGTATTATCATAGTTCTTCTGTTCAATACATTAGAATAGAGACCATTCTTCGTGTTTTACAATCCTGTTTATTTAAATATAGAGCTTAGATGTTTACAAACCATAGATATTAAGAGTATTTAGCACTAAATAGGGTAGATTTGATAGATATACCATATAAGAACATGACAATTTAATTTTAAAAGAGTTCAAATTGAATTTACTATGTCACGAAATTTTGAAGCCATTTTGAAGCATCATGCTGTCCAGAAGTTCAAATATACAAGTATATAATAATCAGATACATGAAGATTTCAATAATTCAAATTGTCAGTAATCACCAGCAAAATATAATTAAGTCTTTCAATACTTCAATGTTCAAGTCTGTCATAACATAATTATCCATCAAAACAATCTTGTGAGGACCTTATTCATCTTGCATACCTGTACAGACTGTAACGTTTTTACCAGGGTCCATGAGTCGAGGCATTGATACATATATCAGTTTCAAAGTCAAATCATGAACAAATCGTGGCTGAATATACTATGGCTCCATTCGGGTGTGTCTGCACGTACAGGTCCGCAACAAGCCATAATTTTATGGGACTCAGAGGCATTAAGTATGATATATCTGACTAAGACTAGTGCTTGCAAAACTTCAAAGCCAAGACCGACAACAAGCTTTACAATAAACATTAACAATTATAACTGACAAAACATATCAAGCCAGGGTAATTAGCTCACTAGTACTTCAACATATACACATCACGCCAGCTAGCTTGGATAGCTCAAAAAACATAATTATAAAAAATTGAAGCCCAAGTAATTAGCTTACTTCAAGTACAAGTAGTTCTTAAACACTGTCTCAGGACAATGAGCTTTATAGCTTTTATAGGATTCCCTGACCACTTGTGTCAATATGGAGTATCAGTAAATTAAGAGGCAGGTGTCCCCTACATGTACAATTAGGGCCAAGCCCGACCAACCATCTCAATGAAGATGACTAATAGCAAAATACTCACTAATGGTTATACTCCAGTACAATTCAAGTTGAAGGACAAAAAACTACTATACTCTAAGTGACTATGAAATTTCAAAGATTCACATGTTAACTACTACATTACAGGTCGCTATCACATAATTTCAAGTTTAAAGTTTCAAAGAATCAAGGGAATGTCATTCATAACATTTTAATCTTACAGTTTAAAAGGTGAACAATAGATCAGACTACACTTAGCCCCGCTATCCCCTTAACGCAACCCCCTAACGACACAGGTGTAACTATTGAATGAACTGTCTAACAATGATATCACTTCAACTGTTTCAATTTTAATTACCCTGATATCCGAGTATTGATAGATGACAAAAAATACAAACAAAGCAGAAACTTACTCATCCTTACAAAAAATATTAAAATACAAAACATTTCATAACTTTTAGCATTTTTACATAAAAAATCTGATAGAAAATTTATGCATTATGTTAGACATATTTGTAGAAACAGAACTGTGGTGTTTTTAAGTACTCCACTATAGGGTAATATTAAATGAATAGTGAACTGTTGATGTTTTAACATTAACTTGTTTGTTTGTTGTTGTTGGGTTTAATGCCGTAGCAACACATTGGATAGGTCATATAACGGCGGTCAGTCAACCTACTCACTCCACCTGGAAAGGCTAAATCTCTGGATTAAGCTGATAACCAACTACTAAGCGCATACTTTCATCAGTGACTGACAACTGCCCTACATAATTAAAAATCATTGGTAGGAGGGAGAACAGCCGTAGAAATAATTTCATGACCAAGCTCCACAAAAGTATGCCCCGCCCGGGAATCGAACCCAGGACTTGCATGCTACCAACTGAGCTAGCCGGGCGGCTTAAACATTAATTGTGTATACTATAGTAGTATGGTACAGTAGACTAAAATCTTATGAATTCATACAAGAACATGGGTACAACATTCTTTTCTCATCAACATTGAGTCACTCTGATACAAGCAGTGGGAGCAGTAGTCCAGCAGTAGGAGGTGCGCTTATGGATCCAGAGGTCCCAGGTTTAAACCCCGCCAGGGGCACTGCTAATTTCCTTGTGTAAGAAAGTTATCTGCTATTGTTTCACTTCACTCAGGTGTAAATACTAAATAGTGTGAGGGTGTAATGATTCGGTTGCACCAATCTGTCGCTGCACAAACAAGGAGTAAAAGACTCCCCATGCCGGATTGATAGATAGATGCCAGTATCCTGATCACCAGGTGTAATAGAGGTAAGAGAATGAGTCAGTGATGAGCATTAGCATGAAACTATAAAATGCCATTACTTTTACTTTTATTATAAAAAACGTGGAGTTATTAGCATTATACCATTACATTATATGCTAATTATACATAACATCACATTTACTTAAACTAGCTATAAAACGCCTACAAAATCATAGCATAAACCTCAAACAATACTAAGTCTGGCATTTATTGAAAAACATATAACTCCGATGACTATTACAAATTTGCAAGCTAAGATATGTCATAAAATAACCAAGCAAAAACTTACTATTTATTACCTTGAAACACTAGATGGTTATAACTAAGACTACATCCACCTTTATATAGCAATGATAATAAGTACAAAAATATAAATTAGTCAGACTTTGTACCAAAGGTCAGAAAAAACAACTAGCAGACTTGTTGTCTGGCAAGCTTTAAAAATCTGTCACCCCAAAATAGTCTCAATGAATACAGTTGTATCATTCTGTACACAAACCGTCTGACTGACCTTTGTACGGAGACGCCGCGCATCACGGGTAAACTGTTCATTTACCTGAAAGCACGTGGCAATGTTTACATTCTAACAATTTCCCCCCTTCAAGTAATCTGAACAAAAAGAGTATGAATTTTGTGTCTACTCAATAAAATTTGACTATCCAACCAACTATCCTCATCAAATTAAACTTTTTAACTGGAAGTTAAACCTTCATCGTAACGTGTTTACATCTGTCATTCTTTACACAATAATTTGAAATTGAAAGTAGAGTACACGGTTTAACTATGTACCTATACCTACAGAGGTTTAAATGTACTTAGTATATATAGATTTATATTCCTGTAGCTACAAACGGTCATTATTTTAGTTATAGTAGTTATATTTGGCGAAAAAAATGCCAACGAAGTAATTTACAACAATGATTTTCTTTGATATTTGTATCCATACGCGGAACTACTTGACGCGGAAGTAAATTGCAGATGATTGGAGATCGTTATGCGTCTTAGTATAGAGGTGATATCTTCACCGTCTATTTATGCAGTTGTATAAGTCATGTGAGCTTCAGAATGTAAACAAATGCATATTTTTTCGTCTATTTTTTTCAGCAGGCAAAAAGATAAAAGAATGATTAGAGAAATATGGAGAAGTTTCCCACCTTGACAACGGAGGGGTAGGCGAGTACTGGTCATAGACAAGGGTCCAGGAAAGCTAGGTTAGGTGCGCTGGACGCCATAAAATGACCTAAGATAGTGTTGACATGGCCTTAAAGCCAGTAAAAAATTACCTTGTTGTTGTAGCTCACATGATTTTAGACCCTGGTCTATTAGACACTGCCATGTTAAATTGTTCATGTAATCATCTGACAAGCTTATTAAAGTGTACAACTGTACAAGTTTTTAGAAAACAGAAATATAGATCTGTACAAAATGTTCAAAGTTAAGCAACTTCAAGAAGCTGTGATCGCCATGTTTTGGTGATCTAGAAAACATTGTCTAAGAAGATCTCATGCAAAACACAACCTAAAAAAAAATTATAACAAGGTAAGTTTATCATGAATGATCTTACAAAATTGCCTCTTACTTTCCATACTAACTTTGGCCTATATCTCCTTTGAAGTTTAAGCACTATTTAGTATTAGTTTAAATCGTATCTGGCCAGCAAAACAAAACAGTAAATGAAAATTTTCTGGAATCAGTTTTCCAGACATGACATTCATCAGTTACAGTAAACAAATTACAAACTATCAATCAGCATGAACCTATTATAAAATTGGCATTCATAGATTTTCAATCACATTTTTAAATGGAATTATTTTGAATTCAGAATTAATCACTCTGTCAAAAGTCTAACACTAGTCAGAGAATACTTCGTAGAGTATTATAAAACATGACTTAGTACCTTAATGTGTGATAAAATACAAGTCAATAATATTCCTTGCAATCAGAATAAAAAACACAAATAATGACATTTAATAGGACTCAATTTGACCACTTTTAATAAAACAATGCCACAGAAGGATTGATAATTGAAGTACCTGCCTTTCAGAGGTACCAGCTTTGATCATTCCAACTGCAAAAGCATGTTAATCAAGTGACTAAATCGCCATGTTATGTGTTTTCCTTATTTCTTAACATGAATAACAGATCTGATGGAACAACAACAAAAACATGTGTAGCTTATTGCACAACAATTTCTTTCTTGTTTTATCCAAATAGTCACTTCCGTTCTGATTCACCACACTTTGCTTAAACCTGTTTTGGTAGTGGCAAAATATGATTCTGTAACTTGTAATTGACTACCATGCAAAGTTTAAGTCTTGTCAATCAAATGGTAATTCAAGTTTTTCTATTTTCAAATAGTTGCAGTTTAGAACTTTTGAGTAGTGTATTATATATTATCTACAAGTTCATATATTAGCTAATCTTTGAGATAAATTCTCATGCAGGTTCATTGAGGTCTGATGTCTACATGAATCAGTGAACTCTACACAGATAAACATTACAACAATAATTATAATGCATTATATAATCCTATTAATGTCACATATATTTATAAAACAATCTGTCATGCGTCACAACAACAATAACAACAACAAAAGCAACAGACTGTTCTCTTTAAAGTAGGATTCACCTTTATGTGTTCAGCACAACACCATCATTTACTAACAACACTGATACAGGTCAAACAAAAACATTCTACAATTATTTTTTTTTTCTAAAATTATTAATTCAAAGAGTCTTACTTTAAAATTAACATCTTTGAAAAGTGACTCTATTTTTTTGTGTATCGTAGATTTTGTTCCTATGTTTTTTTCTATGGTTCTTTATTTCAACATCATAATTATGTCATGTGTAACATAATTTATTATATTGAAACTCTCATGCAACAATATATACTCAGTATATCATAATATACAATCTGAGTTTAAAAAAGTTCTGTTCTGTTCTACTCTCCTCAAATATTCAACGTCAGTCACGCAGAAATGGAGTATGAAACACCCAACTTATCATTATACAATTTATTAATAACATACCATAAAGCAACATAGGTATGAGTCAAAACCTCAATCATTCAACAATTAGCCATGCAGATATAGTTACAATGTAGTGATATACTACAAACATAACCCATCAATGACAATGTAAATGGTATAATAATTTTGATTCATATTTATATATCACATTTAAATGAGTTCACGACAACCAGTAACCAATTGTACACCATGCATTAAGATGGTAAATAATGTCACTTCATGGTCGTTAACAACTAGGAAACATTTCAATCAAAATCTGAAGCCTATTTATAAAACAACACATAAACATCATTGTGTTGCACCATAGCATATAAGGAGGAAGTTCTGTCGTAATTTTAATATGCATACAATTATTCAAATTATGCGCTCATTAAACTTCCCTTGGCATAATGTAGCTGTAGCCAGTCCCAAGCCTGATCTACCAAGAGTGGCAATAGGGTCACTGCAAGAATACACTGCCATTATAAATCACAGCTCAGCAATCTCCACAAAGAAGAACATCTTATAAATATGTTTTTTCTTATTTGATTTAGGCTAAATCTAGCTGGGATCTTTAATTCTGTAGGGCAGTTGTCAGTCACTGATGAAAGTTCATGCTTAGTGGTTGGTTAACAGTTAAATCCAGAGATTTAGCCTTTCCAGGAGGAGTGAGAAGGTTGAATGACTGCCGTTATATGACCTATACAATGTGTTGCTACAATGTTAAACCCAACAAACAAACAAACAATATAAGGTCTAACAGAACTCTTAATTTAACAATTTTGTTTTGTCATTACGTCTGTGCTTCATTTTACTTCAAAACTTTACTTGTCACATCAAAGTCAGGTATAACAGTAAATGCACTGTTTACATTCTATCAAAATGTTGAAAATTTGTAAAAAATGTTCATTTCCCTACTTTAAATAGTTGACAAAATAAACATTTCATTTTGGTAAATTAAGAAATGTTAACCTATCACCACAATTTTAGAAACATCAAAGACTTGGTTCATTATATTAAATACTTTTATACAACTCACTGCAGTTCATTTTTAAGGTCATGTATATTGGCATACTCCCTTCATAAACATATCCCGTAGTATTGAGCCAGGATGTGCCAACTTGACATCAAGTAACAATTTAAAATGATAAGCAACAATAGTTAAGTGTTGTTTTATGAATATGCATTTATCACAAAAGCACAATGTTTAAATTGCTTAATTAAAAAATCTGTCAATAACATAGAGTTACATGAAAAAATGATGTTCACTAAACAATAAGATTTTAACAGAATAGGCTTTGTGTCATAAAATTAAAACAACAATTTACTAAACAGTTTTAGAAGTTAGGTGGAAAAGGTTTCTAGAAAATGGCTCAGTCAAACCGTTTCATATGTTTAGTGTTTGGCAAAAATAGAACATAACAGACCCCAAGTAATATTTGAATACAATATTGCTGCTTGTAAGTATTTGGACAAAGCTACTCAGATATTCAGCCAGTGGTCAATATCAGAAATATTTGTAAAGGTTAGAGGTCAATAGTCCTAATACAATATTTTTATTGGACCAATTCATTACAATTAACTTTATCAGGTCCTCACTATTGGTCTAATATGCTATTTATTGCAGTCTATTAAACCTCAATAAATTGAATACAATACTCGTCACAAAGTATCACAGATTCTTTATAACCCCTCCCCACCCAAAAGTTTCTGTTAAATAAATGTTAAAGTACCATCACTACTGTTAAACATGCAATGCATTGTGTCCAATTAGTTGACAATTAATTTAACATTCATTGTAAAGGTCAAGGTGATATTGCTTTAAAACTTAAGCTAGAAACTCAAACAACAGACTCACAGGAAGCCAATACATTAACAACCTAAGAACAAGAGTGACTTGGTAACTTTATTACCACATCCCCATCTGTCACAGCCATAAGTCCATTAACACTACTACAGGGCATAGTGCCCTTCATACTGACAAATTTGTTCTAGCATTAACAATGACAGTGACTGTTGGTCATCTTGTCAATTTGGACAAGTTACTGGACATCTCATCACCTGACATCTGGTCAGTGATCACAATACAAACATAGCAACAAAAATTAATTGACTTTAAATACAAATATTGAGATTTTATTTGTTTAATGATAACTGTCTGGTCAAAGAAGCTGCAATCATCTGTGACTGATGTCATCAACTTTTACCATTATCATAGTTTTAACAATCATTATCAGATTTCAACCATCAGTTGATCTATTAAAATTTTTGAATAGATAAAGATCAAAATTACAGAAGTTTTTTCACATTTTTTTTTTCTAAAATTTAAAGGGAAATTCCCTGAAAATAGACACTAAGTAAAAAGAACAAGATAGCAACACCCCTATAATTTTTTTGTATTTTAATTCCCACTTTTTATGCTGTTCATTAAAATTAAGAAAATGCAGGTTTTAACTAATTGTAATAAATAACTAACAAAATATTTTGGCTAAGGGTAATAAATGTTTAGCTCCAAAGAAATGTCCATAAAACTATAAAAAAAATCATGATCAATCGATAGCTGTATTGATGAAATAAGGAAGGGAATGTCTAAACGACAACCACTAGGAGTATAAGGTATTTTACCATTATCAAGGGTATGAAAATAAATGACAGCTTTGATGATACCTCTAAACCTCAGGGTGGGTAAAAAAACTAAAATAGATCTAAGACTATAATCATCTCCAAATGTAAACCAATATTGGTTTGTTTGTATGCAATGAATGGATTACAGTAAGCGCACTCTGACATATAGGAATTTAAACATTTATCATTACATCCCAACAGCAGGTGATATCATGATTTATAAGATTGTTATATTACAGCCAATGATAAAATACTCAATTTTAGCAGATGATTTCATAACATCTCCTTACAAGAAGGCTAAGATGGTATGGTCATGTAATGCGCTCTACTGGATGCATCAACTTTATAACAAGTTTGAAAATACCATCCTCTGGCAAACGTGGGAGGCCAAGAAAGTCCTGGTCGGAGTGTGTAAAAGCAGACATGAAGACATACAAGATGCACAACAGTGATCCTCTAGACAGGGTTACATGGAGGACAGACGTTAGAAGATCTAGCCGGCTGCTGTCTACCCTAGTCTCTGGGACATCGGCAGCAGATGACAAGTAAACTATCTGATTTAATTGATTGATATTATTTACTTGTTTATTCAGTGTTCGACACTTACTGTTTTAATCAGGAATCCTTAAGGAATCTGTAGTCAGTTATTTTACAGATTCCATCTTTGCATTAGAGATTCCTAAAATAAAAATAAAATCACAGGGGTAAATCCTCCCAAGTTTTGGGGATCCTTGGGAATCCGGAGTCAGACATATGAATGATGTGTAAATCTCCAATATAATTTTCTGAAATCTCATAACAACAAGCACAAGCAGGCTTATAATTATGACAAATGACAATTAAAGAACAATGGAAAAGAGGAAACACACCAATTTCAATAATTATTAAAATCTGAGTCGGAGGATCTATATAACCTATATATGAGAAAGTGTTTTTTGGGGATTTTTTTAACATCATATTCAATTTAACACATATTTAGATCATACATATGACGGCCAGTTCTTTCTACTATAGGTTTCCTGGACACTTATCTATCACCAGTACCAACTTACTCAACCACAAGGCTGACAACTCATGTAAAGGGTATGACCTTAACCGTGCTAAAACCAGCAATATCTCGATTCGAAGTCAGACCTGCTTACCACTACGCCACTGCCGCAGCACTTAATATGAGAAAGAGTGTTTTGTTTATCTTGATGGTTTTCACACCAAGTTTAAAGTGCTGTTTAACAACTTGAGTAATCTTCAGAGACAGAGGTCCTAAACCACTTAACTGTGGCAAGTTAATCTTGGACAAATAGTCCTTACTATCCCAACAAAGATATAAATTGTGACACTCTATAATCAACCTTGCTGGTCAGAATACTATAGTAAGGAGTAAGGAAACCTTTCAGAACAATTTCTGTTTACAGCTGATGGCACAAACCTATCAAAACACTGGTATTATGTAAACTATATGAACAATTATTTTTCAAACTGTGCAGAAGTCTTGCAGGGGCCAACCTAGGAATCATTAATGAGAGAGATGAGACATTTCTAGCAAAGATTCTTCCAAGGGAGTCTAAAGGACATCAATTTTGTATATTGTTTTATGCTGTTTTAGAACTTCCACCTTATTGCTGGATCCATAAATGTGTTAACCATCTATTTGAATACAATGAAGAGTAAAGATAGTGACTGGCCATACAGCATCCATAATATCCCCCAAGCTATCAGAAAACGTTTTGTACAATGACTTTAATTGACTATCACAAAACATGCATCAGATAAAAAACAGAAGATAACATTTCTGTTACATACAAAACAAAGGCCAATAAAACAATTATTACAAGTTCATGCATATTGACCAGTCATCAAATACTTGATGGATATACAGAACAATCTGAGATACTAAACACCAATAGTACTAAAACAAAATTTTCGGATCTTCAACTGTTCTTCTCAAATTATTGTTTTGCATGTTGAAGACTTGGGGGGTCAAAATGTCTGAAATTGGACAGTAAAAAATTTGGGTTTGGCAATTTGTTCAATAGAGCAACCTACTTTAAAAATTAATGCTACTGTAGGTCCTGGTAAAAATTTCACAATGGAAATGGATAAAGATTTCTTAGGAGTTCAAGTTTGTCAGGTTACACTGTACAAGTATTTCAATATGTAGCACCTTAAGGTATGAATCCTAAGATTATAATCAAGTTGGGTGATACATAAAATACCCCGGACTGATCAAAACACTCATGGACTGATCTTCTTATATAGATGAAAGTAAGAGATAGGAGATAGATTTGTTGGCTTATCACATCATCTTTTTTTTCTTTTCATACTTGTGAAAGAAAAATCCCTAATGGTATTAAATAGGCTTTAATCCTTTTGTAACTCTTTTGTGAAGAGTAAACATTATTACGATACAAAAAATAATGTAAATCCTAAAAAAGTTCAAATATTTGCGAAATGTAAGCTAATCATTAATCGGTCAGCTAAGAAAATATTTATGCCCGATTTGATTTGCAAACATAATGTATACTTTTCACTTAGAGATTAAGTCTTAAATAAAGTCAGCATTACAATACATAGTTTACATCATTACAAACTATTTAGTACAATATAAAAATATTTTAAAAGTAAAGTCTGACATATGCATTGTGTTGGTTTGGTACTCTCTGTAGGTTCTGGTTTGGTGACTGGAATACTACAATAACTGCAATGATGTCAAGAAGGTAGGATTCTTAATTATCCTGTTCGTGCCATCCCACTGACATGAGGTCCCAGTGACAGTTTGAGTACTACAGTCATTGCCGTGGCAACAGGAAGAACTGAGAGGATTCGATTGGCACGTGGTTCCTGACAGTGGGTAGTGTTTTTCAGTTTATGTTTGTTTGTTTGTTGGGTTTAACGCCATAACAACACATTGTATAGGTCATATAAAGGCGGTCAGTCAACCTTCTGAACACTCCTTCTGGAAAGGCTAAATCTCTGGATTCAGCTGTTAACCAACTACTAAGCGCATACTTTTGTCAGTGACTGACAACTGCCCTACATAATTATATTCATTGATAGGAGGAAGAATGGCCATAGAAATAATTTCATGACCAAGCTCCATGGGAATCGAACACAATGACCATTCGATCAGTAGACTTGCGTCTTGTCCTGGGCGGGGCATACTTTCGTGGAGCTTGGTCATGAAATTATTTCTACGGTAATTCTCCCTCCTACCAATAATTTTTAATTATGTAGGGCAGTTGTCAGGCACTGATGAAAGTATGCGCTTAGTAGTTGGTTAACAGCTAAATCCAGAGATTTAGCCTTTCCAGGAGGAGTGAGTAGGTTGACTGACCGCCATTATATGATGTGTTGCTATGGCGTTAAACCCAACAAACAAACAAAACAGGACCAGCTAGAGCTGTGAATGACTTTGTATGAACTAGCATTTATTACAACCAAATGATTTTTTGTACATTTCATAATGTCCCTTTACATTTAATAGCAAGTGATATTAACTTGAGGTGGTTTTTTTCTGAAAGTATATGAAGTCTAAATTTCACATTTTTTTCACAACCATTTTCTCAAGTTTCACATAAGGCCACTACTTTTATATAAATTGGTTTACAAAACCGGCGACCGTAAATTTCGTGAAAATGGAAAAAAAATAAAATTGAGAAACACGACTTTTTTTATTTTTTGTACTTCCGACCGACCAAAAAATCGACGAAAATGAAAAAAAAACAGACCGTTTGGGGGGAAAACACTCTATTTTGAGAGTAAACAAAATAATAAAATACCACAGGAAAATAATCGTCGAGCCAAACATTTTTTTCTAAGTCATTTTTTTTGGCACTAGACCTAGAAGTTTTATAGAGTAATTCAATAATTTGATGTCTAAATATCAAAATTTATCACTATAACTTGACTAAAATTGTAACAAAACAGTCATGTTAACATACGTCGTAAGCAATGATAAAGACACTAGCCTTTGTTCCTTTGTTCTTCTTAATCCTAGAAATTAAGTTTATATATAGTTTATATTTAATAATAAAATGAATACGTAAATGCAATGCAAGGTAACCACTTTAACACATGATTCACCTTAAATTGATTTAACATCAGACTCAGTTGAACAGTGACGTAGACTTAGTGTCTCCATCAACTCTACAGCTCTAGATACGTGACGTCATTTGTTCCCCTACTGTGTTAACACTACTACTGATGACAAGCACTGGTAAGACAGGGTAGAAGATTTCACATTCTATTGATAATACACCAAACTACTCAATCAGTCTCATTTAAATTAAAGCTTTATTTTGCATAACACTATAAGGTTAAGTCCATTTTCGTTTAAGAGGTGTGCAGATTCTAATTGCTGTCTTCTGGATAACTTAAGTATATTAGCATGTTGCAGTTGTATCTTGTTTAGTCTATAGCATAATTTGCCCATATGACAAGCCTGTATTTATGCACTTAAGTCAACAAGTTTGGTCCATTATTATTTTATAGGGGTGCTGACAATAAAATCCTCATTCATGATGACTTAAGTACTCTGAGTAGTTGTTTGTTGTTGAGCAATCCTTTATTTCACAAATAATATTTTAACTTTATTTATACTCCAAAAAGTCAACAGGACTGGTCCATTAATATTATAGGGATGCTGTTACACATTTTGGATGGCTTAATTACTAGTATATTGAGCAGTTGTATGTTGTTGGGCTTATCTCTAATTTACCCAATAACATTGAGACTTTACTTACACCAAAGTTAACACATTTGGTCCTTCATGATGTCAGCAGAACTGATTCTAAATTTATACAGTAATCTCGGAAGTTTTAAATTGAATGTTCATATTGTATGAACAGAAGCTGCTAGAACTCTAGTCTTATATTCTGTATGATGTCCCATAATGATGTTATGAGTGATGTTAAAAGTCATTTTAGACATAAAACAAACTGTAATTTCTTGTTTTTTATACTTAGTAGAAAACATGAAAACTCAGATTATGTAAAAAGGGATAAATACAACACAGGGATGTTAAATTAAACGTCACCTTTATTTATTTTATAGCTTTATAAAATGCTAGATTGTATCGATTGGGAGTCAATATAGGATTGCCTGTTAAGAATCAGTGATACATCGATATTGCCATTTCCGATGATGGTCTTATTTTTCAACAATGACAGAAACTATAAAGTTAATGTTTTTATATAAAAGTTGGCATTTTATAGTCTAAAAAAGTTTCATGCTTAATATACACATTCACCGACTGGTGATCTGGCTAGTGGAATCTATCTATCAATCTTCTTTGGAAGTCTTTAACTTTGCTTAGTGCAGCCCACATATTGGCGCAACAGAATAATTTAACCCACGTAGGTACCCAATTACAATTGGATGAAGTGAAGCAATCATAGGTAAATTTCTTGCTCCAGGAAATAAGCAGTGCCACTGGTGGAGTTCAAACCCAGGACCACTCATCTCTAAGCGCACGTCCTACCACTGGGCTACTGCTCCGATTATATATGATACTATGGGCAGAACTGGACTCCTCTTTGTTAAATCCTACTGAAATCCCCGAGCCCCACATATATTGAGCCTCGAAAAAGATATAAAAATGGCATTGTCCTGGTAACTGCATTTCCTCTGTATTGAAACTCCTAAAAAATGGTCCTAACCTAGTTAAAATCAAATCAATGGAATGAATATGAACTAAATAAGGCACATACTGTAACAAGTTTAGTATTTTTTCTGTTAAAATAAGTTTTTGACCTTTAAGTCTTACCTCATCTGAAAAGGTAGGGGAACCATTCATTACTATGCCCAAATACTATGTTTAGGAAACGAAATGAATTTTTTCCTTCTTTTTTTTTTTTTTTTTTTCGACCACCCAGTGGACCTTTTTCTAGACAATTTTTGTAAACCAAAAAATAAAAAAGGAGTGGCCTAAATGTCTTTTTGGCATCAAGGAATTTCATATTTTTGTACAATATATACCAACACACAAAGGCTTGAAACTAAATGTACTTAATTTTATCTGTCAACATAATTATACAACAGAAAGTTTCTTAATTTAAATATCACTGAAGTTAAGTGACATAATTACTGTACTAATTCAGATTTGAATCTTCTGAGTTCTCAGTTATCAAAATAATGTTACCAATTAAATTTCAATTACAGGACATGAAAAAAACTTTCAAAAACTTTAAGGTCAATTGTTTAGATGCATAGTTCAAAATTGTCAACCAGTTTCTAACATTAATATACAAATGCTGAATACAGTAGGTTATTTGTATGCAGGGTTCCCAAAAAATTGATAATATGTACAGCCTGAAATGAATTATATACATGTAAACATGTGCGGATCCAGCGGGGGGGGGGGTCTGGGGGATCTGGACCCTCCCCTAGAATTTGGAAAATGTACAGGTCCATTAGTGTATTTCTTGCTAGTAAGTCATTTTTAAGTAGTATGAAGCAACTTTTCTCGGTGCTTGACATAGATTTTGTGGTTATGTATTTTTTTTATTATCAATATGTTGCATTTATTCAGCAAAATGTGTATAATGTGGTTGTGGTTCGAGTTCGGACCCTCCCTCCCCCTTAGAAAAGTTCGGACCCCCCCTAGAAAAAATCCTGGATCCGCCCCTGTGTACATGAGCTATCTGCAGTTGTATCCATCAATAATGGGACGGGTCAAGTGATAATGTTTTTGTAAGGAACAATAAATAAATTTGGTTTTTACATGCACATGTTTATTAAATTGGCTGATTATATCTATATTATGTACATTACCACACTAAAATACTAACATCCCCTATCATAAATTCCCAGCTCCCTAAGGGCTGTCATTGTTTTACAAACAAATACAAACATGTACATTATACTGCCCACAAAGAACATCTGTCGATGAACAGGACATAATTATTTCATAAAGAAATCATAAAAATGTCAAAAATATATTAAACAGTCGCCATTGTTAATTAATACAGTATATCAGAATGAATCTAGTCATATGGTTTTGGTTTGTTTTAGATTTATGTCCCCTATCAACATTCAGAGACAGACAGTTCACCAAACCATTACTTTGGAATGCACAATTACTACACTTCCATCCTACAAGTGTGCTGGCAACAGCTATAGGCCCGGCCTTCTGTCCAACATAAAGAGCCATGGTCAGTAAATAAGCTTGAATGCACAACCCCCTATCTGAGTAATTTGGAAAAGTCACTAACCAAGTATAATTTTTCTTCAATCAAAGTAATCTAACCAAAAGATTTAAAATTCACAGAAAAAAGAAAGTGACATAAGTCAAACAAAAACTATTTGATTTGAATTCATGGTAATGAAGAAGGAAATGTCATAAATCATATGTTTACAGCCAAAAAGATCTTAAATTCACAAAAAGAAGAAACAGACCTAAATCAAATGTTAACTAACCCAAAGATATAAAATTCACAGAAAGTAGAAAATTTATTAAATCAAACAACAATGTAATCACTTACTATCAGTGATGTAAAGGATATAAAAAATATTTTTAAAGTATAAATTAACTAAATCACATCAGTTTATGGTGAGAAAATAGAATTAAATTAAATTTTCACCGAGAGATTTATATCAGCATGACGACGCATCACATCCAAGTTCTCACGATAATTGAAAAATAAAAAATTTTAAAAATGTGTAAATATGAACCCTGTCTGACAAAAATTATAATTTTATATTTGTACATCTATAATTTATTTGTAACATCATGGGCCTGACTTAATTTACATGTTTGCCATGTTGCTGTCAATATTGAGTTTGTTATAACTCTCCATGTGGAGAGAAATAGGGCTGTAGATCATTGAGCAAGTGGTGATACAATCCACACCACAATTCATGTGTAGCGATTCACAAGTTAATGAAAAGGCATACAAGAATTCATATACATATGGCATAAATATAATATATTTATGCCTTATGTATATGAATTCTTGTATGCTTTTTCATTAACTTGTGATTCATGGTTTGTTTGGTGAATCGTTATTGTCATTTCCGAGTCAAAATTTTGTCATCTCGCTCTTTTTTAAAACTTTAAACTTTAGTAACCATATTTTAACTTCAAGCCAACATAATTTAATTTTAAATGAGCACCTGTATTTAAGTAAATGAACTTTTCTTTCAAGTATGTTTCAAGCAATGAGATAACCCCGGCATGTTATCAGTGTATGACACTTCATCCTTCCCAAGATATCGGAACTCATTAAATACAAGTATCCTACAGAAAGTTACAATCTAAATGAAGTCTTATATCAAGGAGTACCAACTGAGATTAAATTACCAAAATCTAATTTAGATAATATACTTTCTTTATCTTTCACTTAAAGCATGCAAAATATTGTTTATTAAAAAGTAAATCAAATAAGATTTTAATCTGAAGTACATGTACTAATTAAGAGTACTTTTAATTTATAGTTATAAAAAGTGAAAAAAATGGAAAACAAGTAAATCTGTGAGCTAATGCTCACTAGTGATACCCCCGCAAAAATCTAAAAATATGCGACAAACAGGAAGTAGATGAGCAAGGAGCATGAAATCGCTTTACACCACATGGGACTATGGGATGAAGCAATATGACGGAAATTTTGTAAATCGCTTTACACCACATGGGACTATGGGATGAAGCAATATGACGGAAATTTTGTAATGGACGGACGGACGCACTCACGGACAAGGGTAAAACAGTATACCCCCTCTTCTTCGAAGCGGGGGTATAAAAATATGCGTCTGCTCAGAAAGAAAATCTTGTTTCAAGCAGGAACTGAACCCAAAACCATGACTTTTTCAATAGATGCTGTACCCTGATGAACTGAAATAATTCAAGCTATCATAAGGCAAGTAAAATAGCAATATAAAATCTCTGCTACATCAACTAACCACTACAACTATACTAACAGTATCTTTGCTAGTTCCTTGAGTATCAAATCATGGGCTTAGTGCAAAACGGTTGTAACTTACTCTTTTCTCATATTGAGTAACACTTCATTTTGGGCTAAACACACTAAATATGTAATGTATTATCAATAATTAGTTTATTAAGCTACAATTTCAGCAATGATTTTTATTTTTACAGCTCTTCATATACCATTACTTCCATGAAATATTTTCTGTATCAGACAGTAATCGCAAACCTCACACCAGAAGCCAACAACTTCTTCATAAAACAGACAGCAATGGACAAATCACCATGGAAGTGCATGACATGCTATAACTTAGAACTTGACCATGATCTTTGTTACAAAAACCAACAAACAACCACTGTACCAAGCGCAAGTAATCTCATAAATCCGAACACTGATGTATCAAGATTTACAGTAAGGCAGTGTTCACATGTGTACGCACACCAGCACACGTCATCGGCATCTGCACACTTCATCCGCGTCCAGAAATTGAAAAAAATGCTCTCATTACATTTTCTAGAAGTGTTCAGATGTGTATGCATCCTTCATCCGCCTTCCATGTCCTTCATCGGCGTCCGCTTTAAATCACTCACTGCTAATTTCTCATCAAGAAATTTCATTTATAAAAATACATTTGACGGATGACGGATGCGTACACATGTGAACACCACCTAATACAAAATTAGCTTCAACAAGTACTACCTGAAACTGAACCCATCTTTTAATCATCCTAAAAATATGGCCTATTAAAAGATTTGACACTGTAAGATTAAACAAGACAAATAAAAGTGTGATATAAAAAAACAACATATTTCAGTACAAATTGGGTACAAAATTTGATATAATACTGTCATTAATTATAAAAGTTCAAGTACTTAAAATGGTTTAACATTGTAATAGTATACAATAATTTGGTAAAATTTGATCTTCACTTTAGAGGTGACATTATTTATCAAAAGATGAGCTCAATAGATGGACATACCTACAATGATGGTAATAAAAAATAAACCTTTAAAAAATACTAATGTCTTACAGAGGCAGAGCCTTAACTTTTTCCATAGGGTGGGTCCAGACCAACCCACAAATGTTTTTTAGAGGAGGTCCATTTTTTAGTACAAAATAAAATGCTGAATGGAATTTTCAATGTTTTTGCAACAATTTTGAAAATATCAATAAGGGGATGCTAAGGGGGTTCAACCCCCCCCCCACCCCCCCACCCCTGGATCTTTCTTCTCAGCAGTATTCACCGTTGTCCTTCTTTCACAACACCCTATCTTAAACATCAAAGAGAATATATTTGATACAAATTCTACATAAAAAATTTGTTCCCTCACTTAAAACTTCATTAGTAATTGAAGCTTCATTGTTACCCAATACTTTTGAGCCAAAACTTCTTGTTTTTTTATACCTTTAAAAGAAGAGGTCTTTTTTAATCAAACATCACAACTAGAGATCAAAAGTTCAGGGTTTTCCTTTCATACATTTTAATTAATTACCTTTTGGGTGGTATATTACATTATTCTACAGTCAACCCTGTCTTAGTGGTCACTTGTATCAAACTAAAGGCAACTAGGACATACCTGCTATATAGTATATTTAATGGACCAAGACGGTGCATTGCTTGAGTATCAAGCAGTACGCTAGTTAACACAGCCAAGAAAAAGTCCATGAAACATAAAAAATTCTTTTTTTATTTGGCTTGTGTAAAGCAGTCACTTGCATAAATTTAATGCATTATTTCCTTTTAAATCATATATGATTCATATTAGGGCTGTGGATCATTGAGCAAGTGACGATCCGATCCGAATCACAATTTATGTGTATCGATTCACGAATCTAACCACGAATCACTTGTTTATGGAGAAGCATACGTGAATTGACATAATAACGTTCCAACAATTTTGTACGAGACCATTATTCGTACTTGATTTTCAGGTCGGGACCGCGAATATCCTAGTACTTGGATACTCTTAATTGCCCTAATTCATATAGAAAGAATTGAAAATTACTGTCAATAATTTTGTATATTTATTGGTGCTATCCATTTTTTGGTAAATTTATAATCTGCATGGCTTATCAGCTGGGGTTGCTAGATTAAGCAGACATTTATATACTGTCACTTGTCTGGCTATAAACACAGGTTAGACTGTACAAGTATAGAGTTATAGAAAGGGAAAAGTCAGATAAAGAAAAGGAAAACATCAACAAAGCTGACTGACCTCTCATAACTGGTATCTGATAAAATAGTTCTAAAGTGAAAATAAAATATATTGATTGAGAGAGTGAATGGTATAAACTGTTTACTTGATATCAAGGTCACTAGATAGGATGTAAACATAAAAGAAAAGAAAATCCATCAGAAAAGATGTTATAAGATTGAATCATGTATTTTATTGACATGACCAAGACAATTAATTAATTACAGACAGGTCTATTTAGGCCATCATGTATTGTTTCAGTGACGAACTAACTTCTATAGTATTATGATTATATCAAGGGTTGCCCGCAAGACTGTAGTAACTCGCTCTTTAACACAATGCACTTACTTCAGTCTTGTGGGCAACCCTCGATAAGTATATTGATGGGTCAGTGCAAAAATAGTCTAAACAAATGCAAAAAAGAAGAATGAAGATGCTATTTTTTTGCTGACAAATCAATATATATATATGTCTCAGTGGTCCAGATTACACTGGTATGCAAAGTATTATGATCTATTTTAGTCTTAAATCCACAGTCTTATGGCATGTTTTAGTTGAATATACTTTCATCCTGTAATATAATCGTAATACTTATTATACAATGATGAGAGACTTCGATGGTTGAGGACTATGCTTGCTGTTTTTTTGCTTTAGCAGCTGCATATAAAGAGAAAATGCTGACAAACAAACAAAATTAGTGATACGATTTCAAAAAGTATATATGATATTCTACAATATAGTATCGTGGGCTAAAAGCAAAACGGTCGTAATTGGCTTTTTTCGTAACTTGAGTTACAACTGTTTTACGCTATCCCCAGGGTATGTGTATTAGAAAAACCCCTAATGAATGAAATAGCTTGGTACAAGGGTGATTTATTAAACATTTTCTAAATTGAGATCAGTTGACCCTCCATTTTTGTGATATTCAAATTTCTATTTATCAGGATAGTAAAACACCTAGGGTGACATATAGTAAAATGCTGTTTGTTTAATATCAAATAACAAGGTGAAATATATATGTAAATATTGTGACAGGATGTCATTTACCAAGTGTTCCCACATTAGCAACATGCTGTGCAGGCTGTCAACAAAATGAATCAAGGTATTCAATTATATAGAATGTAAATTATTGTTACCAGTATAATGAAAATGACCAAAAAAGACAACTTGTAGTGCTCAGAATTCCTACCATGAGGTCGCAGGTTCAATTTTGACTGCAGAATATTGCGGGTTTAGTGCAAAACAGTAGTAACTCAATATAAGAAAAGAGTGAGTTACCACTGTTTTGTGCTAAACCTGCGATATATATCCTTTCGTAAAAATGTTAAAATTGATTTCCTTGGTCAATCACTACTAATATCATTTAATGAATGGTCGAAGTGTTCTGAATGTGTTTGATCAAGTTAAGGTAGATCTATGTTTGAACATTCCTTTCATTTTACATCATGTTGGGCGACAGTTCCACATACCTTGAGTTAATTCTCCATAAGCTCCAATAAGCATACACACAGGACATTACTGACTGGGACATTGGCAATACAGACCATAATTAGCAGAGGTGTATGTCCATACTTAATTCAATATAGCCCAGGCATACAAAGAAAGCAGAATGACTTATCAATTACATAAGGCAATACATAACTAGCATTATTTACTATCATTACTTAATGGGTTCTTGCAACAATCATTATTATGAAGTGTAAAACAAATCCGTCATCTCAGTGACTTGCGTGATAAAACCATGGAAGCCAATGAATCACATCAAAATCGTCACATGCATTAAATTTATTACGTGATCTTGGTGATTAAATAAATCAACACATCTCCAACCGTGCTATATCCGAATACTTTCTACAAATAGTCGTTTAACCGTTGGTTTTTGATCCTCAATCGCAATTTCACAATTCAAACATTCTGCAGTTGTTAAGCTTAAAGATAAAAGCTATGACATGAATTTTGTTTATAATATGTATACGAGGTTCACACGCGTAGAAATCTTTCAATAATTTATCAAGTACCCTTCAGGATCATAAGTTGTGTACCAAGGCCGTAACGAAATGCATTTTATATTTATTGTTTATGACTTGATAATGGCTCACAATCGTTGAGTACTTGAAACAGCAAGATATTGCAACAGTAGCGACAATTTGTTAAACAAATATCGCCAAGAAATGACATCTTCAAGTAGTTTCCTTGCCAGTATAAACTCAGATAAGTTGATATTATATAATGGATCTTCATATAAAGATTTTATATTGTTGCACTTAAAGTGCAGGGTATCTTATTTATGTCATGGTAAAAGAATTTCTGGAAACATATCATAACAAAAAATGCATTTAAAACCTTTAAACATCAAAAGCTCTTTCATTTTAAGTGTTTTTCCGACAGCTAAGGAAAGCAATCAATATTCAATGCCATCAATGAGGAATTAATATACAATGTACCAGTATAAATATTTGTATGTTTACCAGGAAGTCTTTGAAATATCAGTTAAATAGAATTTATTTACAAAACAGGCGCAGATTCAGTGGAGGTCACCGGGACCACATCCCCTGCAAACCCATATAGTTATACACTATAATTGCAAAGTACAGAAAATTGAGTTTGCTTTTATATGTTTGTTTTTAAATATGACCCCACAAAAAATTGTGATATCACCTTCAAAAATATGGTTTACGTCACCACTTGAAAAATATCTGGAAACGCCCAAATGAAAGAACATAATCAACTTAGAAAATGACTGATGGTTGTTTGAACAAGTTTTTTCTAAATTAAGATTTCATTAAAATGATGTTATTCTCATGCTTAATCAATTAAAATGCGCAACTATAACAGAGAGTAGTTATAAATTAAAATTCTTGCCAACTTTTGTAATACATTAAATAGCAATAATGTCATATTCAAATTATCTCTTTGATAGTAATTATACGTCTCTAACAAGGTGCCAATATTGGTTCTACTCAAACTTAAAAGAATTTCAGAAAGTAAGTCAAGGTACGTCTTACATTTAAAACGAGGGTGTTGATATCTTAATCTCATTTTTCTTACAATAATAAGTCATTCAATAAATATAATCCACTTATAAAGTCTACATTACTTGTTCAATTTAAGCGCAATTTATAAAAGGTCAGAATTAAAGTGACCATTTAAAAGTTAACCATTTTAATTTAGAGAGAACAGTGCCTATGGCAACATTTCCAGCAACAGGTAGGATGTTGGCTTAAGGATCAAGAGATTACAAGTTCAAACCCTTCATCAAATTGGGTCGGTCACCAGTCAGCACAAAACTTGTCTTCATTGTTCTTCATTTTCACAAAGTTAGATTGGTTTTTTGGTCAACCACTGGCACCAGAGTCCTCACAATCGTTAAATATGCACACATATAATATTTGTCAACAAACGCTATTAAAAATCGGTACCGTATACTTTACTGTGTACGAGTTAAAACTATACTTTCATTATAATATTCATATTATTTATAAGATAGTGTACATGTATGTATGCACAGGGAACTATAAATAGGGACGTACACATTATTTTATGATCATAAGATAAGGACTCTGGTGCCAGTGTGATCAACATGTCACACAGCTATTGTCCAGCACAAAATTGCAATTGTTTCACGTCAACTAGATGAGTTTAGGAACCTGCAAGGGCAGTACGGCCACCCTTCTGTGACAGAAATTGTGAGCTACATGTAGTTAAAAATGGAGTAAAAGAATCCTCTGGGACACTGAAGATATATCAATGATATTTAGTTGCCCAAAGACAAGAAACATAGCTTGAAAGTCACGCATGAAAATCAAACATTGACCCTTTAACATTTAACATCATTTAGTTTTTTTTCTCGGTTACTATAATCTGGCAGTCACAGCCAAACATGGCCGAACAATGGACAAATCATGTAAAAATATAGAAGGTCCATCTAGATCTGCAGGTTTACAGCACCGTCAGTCCCACAAAGAATTTGATCTCATCCACACAGTTTCGGTCCTGTAAGACTTGATTTGGTCCTGTAAAATTTTGATCTTCACAGGACCTACTGTCCGGTAATAAACTGTTGAAGTTAGCAGTGACTGCTTTAATACTAAGTACTACAATGTCAACTTTGTAGAAAGTTTGTATTAAACTGCCATCCTGAGATAAAAACTTCTCTAAGTACAAAATTCAACACAAACTGTTCTCAAACCAATTTGATACTCCCGCAATTGAAAAACATACCATTAGGGAAAAGATAGGAAATTCCTTTAGTGCTTGAATTTGAATGTGATGTGACTTTTATAATCCATTTAATAATCTTTTAATCGCTGGGTTTGAAATTAGATCCTGCGGACTTTGTAGTATAACCCTGAAATGTTTATATCCCTTAGACTCGTTTGAGAAGCAATTAAGAATGTAAAACGATAGGGAACAATTTTGGGTAAATTGATTTGACTATCTCATGGATAGCAGATAACTACTAGTTAAGGGCTAGCCCTATTGAATTAACATAATTTGACAATATAGGTTTACAGCTGAACACAGGCAGTGGGTTAGATTGAGTATCAGTTATGGTGTAAATTGATGACTCAAATTTTAATTTTTTTCAGTTGAATTAGCCTCAGTCTTCATATTGTTCCACACAAGATAAAAACCTGCATTTAAAATATTAGGATAAAAATCTGTATTTAAAATATTAAGATAAAAACCTGCATTTAAAATATTAAGATAAAAACCCGTACATAAAATACATGCATTATCTATTTATAATACAATAAACAGTATTACAAAACATTATAATAAAATGGAAGCAAACTGTCCATTTTGTGGGTTTAACGCAAAACAATCGTAACTCACTCTATTCTTATAATTTGAGTAACAACAGTTTTGTGCTAAACCCACAATTTATAAAAGTGGTATTTTTTAAACTGTTACTAATTATACAGTAGGGTTTCGCATAAAACATTTATCAGGGTTGATAATGAATGTTTAATATATACCTTTCATATTTTATGTGACATGATTTATTAAACAAATACTTGCCAACTATCATATCTATCTCATTCTCCTTATACCAGACATTACTCCTTGATCATACATCACCATTAAATTTCCAATTTTAATATTCATGATTGAAGAAAATTATAATATATGTATCATGATTATTTTTAATTATATATTCAGGACTGTAAATTATATACCTTCATAAAGAAAACCCCACATATATGATAAAATTTACTCAATACTTCAACTATGAAATCAAAAATCATTGACTTGGAAATGAGTAAAAAAAATCAGGGGTTGTGCTTGATATTTTTACCATTGGAGCAAAAATACCATTGAAAAGGGAATCTTTTAAGGGTTTTTTCCCCACATATTTTGGATTTTCAAAGGGGGATATGAACCCCATTTATATCCATCCTTATATACTTATTAACAGAGGGTTTTCGGGTACACTATATGAGTAATATTTTGTCAAAAAAATCAAATCAAATATTATTGAACGATCATGTTATGATAACAGGTGACTTAAAGATTTATTTGAATCCATGATTGAAACTATCATAGCTTATTTTAGGACCTTGTAAATACCCATTTTGGAATTACAGGTTTAAATGTACTTGTGGACGCATGAAACTAAAGAATGATAGAAATTCTTGAACACTTGCATATTTTTTATCGAGAGTATTCAATTAATAGTCAATTTATATCTTCGATAGTTTTTCTCTGCCTTTAGTTTATATCGATCTAACCTCGAGTAAATCAAAGTAAGATGTTTACTTAATAGATCAAAGGGCTAAGAAAATAACAAGTTATATCATTAAGGTACAATTACAACACCGCCCAATGGTATCATTTACAAATCAAGTCAAATATACTAAATAGACAACACGGATCGATATTTGCAATCAAACAATTAAGTGTCATTTATAACATACAGGTTAATTTGTAACACCATGTCATAAATATACAGTACAATACATGATTCAACGACACGAGAGTCAACACCTTAACTTAAACATACTTTAAATCCTTTGATCTCGCCGACACATAAGATAGAGTCAAATTGTCCACAGGTATGAAAACTACAACTTTCATCTATAAGAAGACGATGCATTTTTTTATTGTTTCAAGTCTTACCTGAGCTTGACGTGGCTGGGTGGTAGAGAACGCAGATCTTCAACAAACATAGAATAATGGCACTGGGCGAGTCTAAAGATCGCCAGAGCATGTTGACGAAAAACTATTAACTCAAGTCACACTTAGAGTTGATGTATGTACAGACCGCACGCTATTTAATTCCAGTTTAAAATTCCAACACTTCGCGACAAAATAAAACATTTCCATTAAAATTGACACGTAACTTCACATAGTTTAATCCTCTGTTTCTTGTGTATAAAATTATACCATAGCTATAAAATTATCCAGTTTTAATATCATCGGTGATTTTTCCGTGCGTAGTATAACGGTGACATGTCCGAAAAGTCGCGTATAGAACGCAACAGTTTGTTTTTGATAAAGATCACGTGATTATATTTACACATACTATCAGAGGGCGGACCTTCAAAAAGAGCGGGAAATTCATTCACTACAGTCAAATTCACGGTTTAAGGTACACGCGAAATTGAGACAAGCGCGAGTTTATCTTTTTATTTCTTGATAGAACAAACTCACAGGTTGACTTTAATGCACATAGTATTATTGATTTAAGACCAATTAAAGGGATATATAGGCAAATGACTGTGTCAAAAGTATAGAACCAAGTTTAGTATGCTTTACGTCTGTGCTTAAACTAGTAATTTCTTATGTAATTCAGATCATCTTTCATTAAAGAATATACATACATGCATAATATTATAATGCATTGTTTTTTTTGTTACGAAATATTTGTGTTTTCGTATTCGGTTTACTGTTTACTTATTATGCGAATAGGTACCTAGGTTTGTCAAACTTGAGTTGACGCTAAATAAAAATCCAATTTGGCATAGCCAAAGAATTCTCGTTCCCAGAGTCTAGTAGTATTCTCAATACTAGTATTGAGAATCCTACTAGACTCTGGGAACGAGAATGGGCCAAGGCTATTGGGTTCACTTTTGGACTGTGCCCCCATCAGGGGTATCGTCTACAGTTAACAAACAGTAGATTCAGTCATCCCCATTCGCTCTTATGAAAAAGACCGAGGTAGTTCTTTAAAAATCACTACAAAATCTCAATTGGTCTACTCTATCGATATCCTTAAAGCCGCAGTCTGAGATATTGTGGAAACTCTGGGATGACGTATATTAAATAAGACCATATCAAATCGATCTAGTGTTCAGCGTTCCCAGGTTGGATCTGGATCCAACCATTCAAACTGCAAAACAAACATTTAAAACCAGAATTCATGCCTGACAGCACGATGCAGTAATATACAGAGGATATTTGTTTATTTCGGTGTAAGATTGATTTTTATTTAACGAGTGAGCTAAAGATGCAATATTTTCACGAGTGGCATAGCCACGAGTGAAAATATAATGTCATTAGCTCACGAGTGATATAAATAGATCTTACACTAAAATAAACAAAATTTCTGTTTATTGTATGCTTCTAACTGGCTTTTTAAAAGTATGATATGTCACCAGAACGGCGCACCCAAACAGCGAAAAATAACACATTTATTTGAAAATCATTGTTTCAAAACGGTGGAATATCTATTTATTTTTATTCCACCAATAAATCCCGGTATTCCACTGGAAAAAAAACATATAATAAATCCATGTATTCACGGTTGCTTTCGAATCAATGACAGTGGTATGCATTATGATTCAAAATCGTTTTAGAGCTTAATTATATATATTTTAGAGCAAGTTTGTTTTCTATCAGAAGACCTCCTTTGTAATATATTATTTTGATCAAAACTCATGTTGTAATTATTGACAACCAAATTCTACTTTCGGTTTTTTTGATCTACACTCACAAGGACACTATATTCAATTCCTTGACTTTCATTATGAAAATTCAAATGCAATAAATAACATTAACATGTTTTAGACAAAAATATTTTTTGCATTAGAGGTGTTTGAAATACATGTTGCACATAATAGGCCTATAAAACACATTTGTCTTTGCAGTCCATGGTCAGTGTTATGTTTTGATTGAGAGACAGAGGCGGTTCCAAATTTTTTTTCGGGGGGGGGGGGGGTTCCGAACTTTTTCAAGGGGGGATCCGAATTTTTTCATGGGGGGGTCCAAACTTTCGAACCACGACCAAATTATACACTTTTTGCAGAATAATGCATTAAATCTATGTTAGGCACCGAGAAAATTTGCTACATGCTACTTAAAAATGACATGCAGTCAAGAAATACACATATGGACAGGTACATTTTGGAAATTCTAGGGGGGTCCGGAACACCTGACCCCTCGCTAGATCCGCCAATGGAGGTACTTACAAATATATGTATTAAGTTACAGTACATCTTGACTATTAGGTTAAAATAATGCATTTGTAGCGGCTTTGTGCACAGTGTAAATACATGTTGGATTTTAACAAGTAAACTTTCATTACTAGTGATTTTAAAAATTTAAACCTTTGATTGAGAGATCATTAATTTTCAAGCATCTTAGCCTTTAAAAAGTCGGTTGGATGCACCATCCGCCTTCGTAGTTCATGTCTGCTAGCGAATTTTACTGGGGTTAAAAGAAGTTGAAGCTTAAATAAACCGCGACCATATTTTTTCAAACTCCTCACAGCGGTTACGTCACGCGTTGCTACTTTAACGATTTGATAAAGGGAGATAACCGCTGCGGGGAGTTTGATATTTTTTATGTACGACATCTGTCCGTCGTTCCGGGAATTATCTTTTCCATAGTCATCAGCGGTTTTAACCTTGCCCAAGAACGATAACTCCGTTTATTTACAAAATGGCTATCATTATTTACCCGGAAGAGAAAAATTGTTTTAGTCATAATTATTTTTAACAACGCAAGTTTTAGATATTTATGTATATTACTCATGTAGTTTAGTATCTACATTAACCATTTAACGTATATTACTGGAGTGACAAGTAAAATTAAGGTAATTATTGCTGGATTTAGTGAACATATAATAAGTTATTCAAGTTGTTGACCCTTAGGCTAAGGTACTGTGTATGTTTATTATATATTATTTTACGCCATCTTTTGTGATTTTTTAATGTCAGCTAGCTCACCTTAACACCTATTCAATGCCAACAGTCATGATTTACTAGTTCTCACTTTTTTGGCCTCCCTTTCCACTTGGCCTGAATGAGTCAAAACATCAAAAAAGTGAAAAATTTTGTTTAATAAAAAATTTTTTTTTTCACAAAATAAAATTGTGGGTTTTGACGGGAACTTTTGTATTTAGTGCTCTTATGATAATTGGAGCATGTTTAAGTAAAAATTAATAATAATTTGGTGTTCTGTAATGTGATAGACACCTGTGAGTCAGAACACCTCCCTCTACTAATTACATTCATCATGCATTGCCAAAACAAAATCAACATTAATTATTGTCAAATTTCCATGGAAATGGTTTCACTTGAGAATTGAACCTGAATTGCTGAAATTGATGTGGAGAATGCTTACGGCTGACACTGTTGCAGAGATTGGTCTGGATAAATTTAATGAAGTTTTTCAAAAGTAAATTTATATTTATTGTTATACTAATTAATTTAGATTGATTGTGAAACAAGTTCTTACAACTTAGATCAATCACTTTCGAGGCCCCTTTTCTTTTGGATGGGATTCGAACCAACACAGTGCTGGCTCTCCAATGATTACCAGTCCAACATCGTAACTGCTCAGGCACACCCACTCCATTATTAATAGTGAAGTTAACTAACGCATCTTTGGATTTATTACTGTGTTCATAGCCAAGTACTGATAAACATAAGTATTAAGTTACTTTTAATATATGCAGCATTATAGTCTGTGAATTACATCCACTCAAAATAAAGATCAACTTGAATTCTTGAACTAAAATATAACTAATTCTGTATGGTTCTTTATTTCATCATTAACCCTTTACTGGTCAATCCCGTATTTTTACGTGGACTGCCTCAACCGCTCAATCCCGTATTTTTACGTGTACTGCCTGGACCGCTCAATCCCGCATTTTTACGTGTACTGCCTGGACCGCTCAATCCCGCATTTTTACGTGTCTGATATTCAATACGCTATAACACTTATTATTTACGATAAAACCTTTATTTTTTTTCAATTTGGTTGAATTAACCTTTTATAGGTAATATCCTTCAAACAAAATTATGTTTTAATTAATATTAATCAAGTAATTACAGTTTAAAAACAACAGGTACAACTTGCGAGCGCGCGCGGTAATTATCGGCTTTTTTCAACTGTAATCTATTTGTATGTGTCTCATTTTCAATGCGCTATAACACTTATTATTTTCGATAAAACGTTTATTTTTTTTCAGTTTGGTTGAATTAACATTTTATAGATAAAATCCTTCAAACAAAATTATGTTTTAAATTATATTAATCGAGTAATTACAGTTTAAAAACAACAAGTACAACTCGCGAGCGCGCGCGGTAATTATCGGCTTTTTTTCAACTGTAATCTATTTGTATGTGTCTCATTTTCAATGCGCTATAACACTTATTATTTCCGATAAAACGTTTTTTTTCATTTTGGTTGAATTAACCTTTTATAGATATTATCCTTTAAACAAAATTATGTTTTAATTAATATTAATTGAGTAATTACAGTTTAAAAACAACAAGTAAACTCGCGAGCGCGCGCGGTAATTATTCGCTTTTTTAACTGTAATATTTGCACAGAAAAGCCGTGAATTATTAGGCAAGTTTAATATTTCTAGTTAGTATTATTTTATTTAATTGTATAAACTTTTTAAACATGTGATGAAAAAAATATTTGGCCATGAATTATCTGAAAGAGAAAATGTTATACACGCTGGGCGTATTTGTAACAAAACAAAACAGCGGGTGTCATCAACTTTTCACACTCAATTAGCGACAATCAAGGGATTAAATTTAAAAGACTTAATACTTGTCTCTAATTAATCAAAGGCACAATCAGTCCCCTTAGTTTTATGATGTGCAATAAAAATGTCAAACATACAGCACGTGACATTACCCCCAGACGATTTGTAATCAGCATTGGTATATTACCGACAGGAAATGATCCTTTGATCAAGGCGACGCAATATAATAAGCATTGCATTTCAATGACGGGATTAATATTTATAAATATCTGTAGACATGTGTTTAAAACAAGACATAGAAGCTTGGATTAAACAAAGAAAATACCGAAACATCGGCGATGTTAGCTAAAAAAAAATTGATTTTTTTTAAAAGTGACAAAAAATATTATAATGCATTTTAAACATCTCATATCTTTAACAGTTTTTGTACTAAGTCTTAAATAGTTACATTGTTAAAAAGGAAATTTAAAGACCAACATTTTTTACATTTACACTATAATGATTAAATTAAAGATTAAACCAGTAATTGACTCTAAACTAATAGAGGTGTTAAATAATGCAATGTGGTGTTAAACCTTTATCTGCTGAGTGTACAAGTTTAACAATGTTAGTGTATGCACAGTGTTAGGTTTATCTCTATACACCATCTGTCCAGTATCAGGTAAAGCTGAGGGTGAAAACCAGTAAAGGGTTAATATATGTTTATTTTTTATAGATTGTACAAGATGTCTATCTTTGAAGGACTTCAGATTGTCCTTGATTTGACTACATCTATGAAATTTAAAGACAAGAGTCAACTAAGGAAAGACATTACATCTAATGGAGGAGTTGTTTCATACATTGTTACAAAAAAGGTAGGTGTTCTTCATCTTTATACCATTGTAACTCACTATTTATCTTTAGAGTTCACCACTTAACCCTTTACTGGTTGCAAAATGCGTGAATATTAGCCATTTTTTCACTTTAATGTGCTGGGGCTATTTCAGGATGCTCTAATTTCATTACTAATTAACGGACAGATATGCAACTTGGCCAAGTAATTCCCTTGGTGACTGTCTTTTGCAAAAAGGGCAAAAAATGTAATTTTCACAGTTTTTAAACCCAAACTTAGCATTACATTCAGTTATATTTCCAAAATTGACGTCTTAAGAGCAAGTTCTTTACTAAGACTGAATACATGTTTTCTTATCAGCATTTTGCACCACATCCCCTTTTGGGACCCCCCTGAGACATCTTTTGATGGGGAGGCTCACGAAAAAAGGTCATTGTTTTAAGCGAAATTTATCAAATCCAGTTAAAAAACACCAATTTCAAGGCTGTTGCAGCCATTTTTATGGGAGGTCCAGACACATAAAAATGCAGGATTGACCAGTTAAGGGTTAAAAAGAGATAAGTTTTAGACTCTTGAACTGTTATGTCGATCAGTATGATTTTTGCATTTTAGTATATGGATTGAATCTTGATCAAAATTATAGACTAAAATAAATGAGATTGAGAATCTTGATAAGCTCTGGGTATGAGAATGGGTTAATTGTTAGCAGTTCTTCAGATGCCTTTTAAGTTTAATATGTGGTCAAAGTTGTACCTAACCAAGAATGTAATATTGTAATAAAAGTAAGAAAGTTGAGTACCTTAAGTAGTCATGCTCAAGACTCCTTGCTTGCAACTCCAGCTGAGCTAACAAGGCTTGTGATTATTATACAAAAATAATTTAAACACATATACATCTAGGGCTGTCATGATATACCGGTATACTAGTATATTGCAATACGCAGCTGCAGCAATACGTAGCACGGTACAAATTTCACATACCCGTATTTGGCGATTTTTTATTTCATTATAAAAAAGGTTCCCTTCGTGAAATGAAAGTAACAAAACATCAGTTTTTCCATCGTTCATTCAACCTAAGCTTAAGTTACAAGAATTTTAACTGAATGGGACCATTCAATTGGTTGTACCTAAATGACCGCATAGACTCAAAGACGCTAGATTCTATCAGTCGTTGCATGTAAGATTTGCAATGTTTCTGTTAAATACATAACATGAGGCATAACAAACCTAAAAACCCACAATATATCATGGTTCATATTGCCATATGGTGCTAGCATATTGCAATATATCGCTTCTGGCGTATAGTGACAGCCCTACATATACATGTATTTATACAGCACTGCTACAATATTCCAAATAAAACCCAGCAATTATTTCCATATAACAAAGCCCACTGATTATGCATCCTTTTATATGTATTGTCTACATGTACATGTATATATATATATTTCAGAGTACCCATGTTGTATGCAATGATCCAGAGAAGACAGATGTATCATATAAATGTAGAATGGCTATTAAGTATGATATACCTGTGATAGGTATTGATTGGATAAAACAATGTATTGAACAAAATAAAATACTCAACACTGATGATTATCTTCTCGCTGGTAAAACTAAATCTGATAAATTAGCTGCAGGAAAAATACCAGGTAAGTCACTATTGACTATTAGACTAGAAAGGTGGTGGGTTGGTATAATGTGGCACTTGTACCTGCTTGCCTTCAAGCTAGCTTTTATGGCCACCTTCATGCTAGTTTCTATGGCCACATGATAGAGTGTCTGTATCAACTTAAAAGTTGTTGGTTTGATTCCAGCTCAGACCATAGATTTTTATTGGGTTGCATTACAGTAGTGATTGTATGAAAAACTCAGAAAAAAGTAATGTAAAAATGTTGCTGTGTTTTGCATTTCAACAATTTATAAATAATTCTGTGATGGTCAGTTGTCCTTACTGTCAGTGGAGAGAGTAAGGTCTCTGAGTATAAGCTTTTAATCAACTTGTACGTACCTGAAGCCTGCAACTGACAATTGCCATACTTAATTCAAGGTTTACTAAAGAACTATGTTTTTACCTATGTCTGTGAAGGCATGATGGTCCAGGCCAGGAATGGAGCCAGAGACCACTGTTGTAAATTGATTAGGGTAATCATTGTTTAAGCACTTCAGTGATTTCTTCTGTATACATTGTATGATAATGTCAAAACAAGTCTTACTTGGAGCAAAATTTTCTAAGCATATAGCTAGCTAGAGCTTTGTACCCTGGTACCCTTCTTACACCAAAAGGAATACATATGTGATATCAAGCTAAGGGTACGGGGGGGGGGGGTGAAGTGCTAACTAGCGATATGCTTAAGAAACTTGCCCTAGATCTTTCTATTAGATCTGTTATGAATGATATTTTTCAGCCTCCAAGTTCGAGAAGACAGACAAGAAGAAGACAATTAAATCATATATCAATGTTAACAAGTTTAAAGTCTGGAGTCCTGGAGATGATGAATGTCCTAGATTTTCACCTGACTATCAATTAGCTAAATATGCTGTCTTTGTTAATGAGGTATGATAATGTTACTGTCAAGTAATTTAGAAATCTAGGCGACTTACTGGTATTTACCAACACAGTATAGACTACATTCAAAACACTTTTACAATTCATTAAATAAATAATAACTGAAGGATTCTTGGGGGATCCAGAATAATGGGGTTTTGCTACATATGCATGCAAAGCATGTAATGGTTATGCAAAATAGTTCATGTTGTGAACACACAAGGCTTTGAAAAAACATTTTTGTATTTAATATACATTGTATGTGACTAAACAGTGTTCAACGATATCATTGAATTTTGTATTTCAAATAGAGACATTAGTTATCGCTTAAACAATCATACTAGATAAGTTTACTTCAACTCTGGTGAAAGCCTCTTTTGGCATGTGAGGCAAAAGTAGTTCCAAAATGGCTTCTAAATATGTCTATGATTAGAGGTAGTGAATGGCCAAGGAGTTCTGAATCTGAATTGTTTATAAATCTCACTTGTACCACATAATACTTTTCCTGGCAAATAGATGTTTTGTAATACTTGTAAAGCACAATTTTTTATTTTTTATTCTATTAAAATGGAACTCCTGGGTTAGATTTTCTTGTGACAAAAAAGTTTATGAAAAGCCAGAGACATAGATAACAGAGACAGGAAAATTGCTCAATAAGTATATACATGTATACTAATGGACAAAAGTCTTGTCCGGTCTACAAAAACCATAATATCTTTTTTGTTTGTTATTGCACACTCATACATTTGGTATCGTTAGAAAGAGAATGTTATTATGCATTGAGTACAAAAAGAATTGTGAAGTTTGAGCCAGTTCTGTCCGTACAGTAATGTGTTGAAAATTGACATTGAGGATTTGCAAGTTACAAATGATAGCGTTGAGTCAGTTTTCAATGAAACATTTTTTTGAATAGTGTGTGTGACCCCCATTAACCCGTATGAGTTCAGTGCTACTTTTACGCATCGATGCTACAAGTTTGCAAAGGAATCTAGCCGGAAGACCAGAAAACTCATTCAGGTTAATGGGGGTCACACACACTATTGAAAAAAATGTTTCATTTAAAACTGACTCAACGCTGTCATTTGTAAATTGCAAATCCTCAATGTCAATTTTCAACACATTACTGTACGGACAGAACTGGCTTAAATTTCACAATTCTTTTTTTTATTCAATGCATAATAACATTCTCTTTCTATAGATACCAAATGTATGAGTGTGCAATAACAAACAAAAAAGATATTATGGTTTTTGTAGACTGGACAAGACTTTTGTCCATTAGTATACTAACTTTCCAAGATCTCGGCAATCCCACTTCACGTCAAATCTCGCAGAATTATTTCGCAGATATCTATGTCTCTGAAAAAACCAACAGACTCAGTTTCAATAGATGTACAAAACAGGTGCTTGGTGCATACAAAATAAGGAGCTTATAGTCTTTAAACTCTTTTTATATGTATACTGAACTCATTTAACACAGCAAGTTGCTCTATTTTTAGTGTATGATTATAATGATTTGCCAGATGAAAAGCTTACTTTTTCCTTTGCTTAGTTTTTTATCAGTATCATAAATTTATGTCATGATGGGAGTGTGTGAGCAATAAAAATATTTACATTTTGAAATTTATTTGGCTTAATCCTTCAGTTATTGCTTTAAACTTCTGTTAGAAAGCCTATACGTTTGAATTCTAGATGAAATCTTTGTTTACTGGAGTGTCAGCTTTCATTTTCTATTTTTTTGTGCAGAAAAAGGACAAGAAAGCTGGAATGTTCACAGTACTAGAAATACATGTAGATGATAAATTCAGTAACAGTAACTCCGTATTTCAATATAAATATAGAGTTACCTCCCATTCTGGTTCTAAACATCTATTTGAGGTAAGCTCTCCAATCTTAGAGGTAGTCTTGGTATAAAAGAGAATGAAAATAGTTGTAAAATGCACCTAGTCTCTTGTCAAATCTTTTAATGACAAAAAGAAGAAAATCATGCCTTTCAAACATCTCACACTCTGCAGTATGGGCAAGAGTTGCCTCTAAAATGTTATTTTCTATTCTGTCTCACTCATAAATGTAATCTCAGACCTTATGAAATATCAGTGTGCCCCCAAATGCATTCAGGCCTGCATAAATATTTTGCTAGCTAGTGCTACAATTTTTTTTTATTTGTAATTGATGGAAATAGTTTAGTAGCTAATGTTTTTTTTCCTTGTATATGTCAACCTCTTTTTAAATAATGCTTCTTGTATACCATTGTGTTGGAAATTGCCATGAAATGTTGGAAAGTATGCAAATCCCTCCAAATCTACTAAAGGGAAAATTTAGTAGAGTAATCAGTTGCCTGATTTTTAGAGTGATTTTTTTGTAATAAAATATTAAAAAAACCCACTTCAAATACTCTATTCTCAATCAATTTGCTAGTCAAACATGTAGGAGTAGTGGTCTGGTGGTATGATGCATGTTTAGGGATTGAGAGATTCTTGGTTTGAACCCCACTAGTGGCACTGCCCCAGGGGTTGAAAGGTACTGTGAGGTATCACATGCTTGAAGATTTTAAATGATCAGGGGGTATCATACAAAAATGTAGTCTGCTGAACAAGTGTATGATTATGGAAGCAGACGTTAAACTGCACTTTTATTTTTTAACTTTGTATGTAGCACTAGGTAGCCATATCTTTTAAATCTACTGACAGGGGAAAATATAGTGCACTTCATTTATGTCTATGTAAGCTGTTGTTTTGCAGGTCAAACATAATTAAAAATCTATATCAAATAATAAAAATTATAAATGTTGTCAATAATATAAATAATAAAAATTATAAATGTTGTCAATAATATATTTTTTCAGAAATCAGGTTGTGGAAGGTTTGAGTATAGATTTTGTTGTAATGTTGATGAAGCACTAGCTATTTATAGTCATCTATATAAACAAGAACAACAACATGGCATGACATTAACACATAAAATATTCTCACAGAATATTGGATCAGAAAAATTCTGTCAGGTAATGTAGTTATTTCTCCAGTCCGGTATTTTAGTCTCTTTCAGTTCTGATATGTTCAAGAAGTATTACTGTACTAACTTTTTAATTATTATGCTCTCCTTGTAAACCTTGATTTGTCAATCCTGTGTTTTACATGTCTGGACCCCCTTTTCAAAATGGCGGTCATAGGACTTGTTGTATGCGATTTAAAGAAAGTTGCCTTAAAAATGACCTTCATTGAGTGCCTACCGCTTCAAAAGATATCTCAGGGCACAGATGTTTGACATCATGTATCTTACTTTGAAAAAAGCCCCTCTATATAATAAAAACACCAGGAATGCAACGATCAAATCACTTTACTGCTGTAGAACTTGTCAAACTCGAACAAAAACACTTTAACTTGTTTAACTTATTTCATATTGTATGTCTATTACAGATGACTGGTGAACTAGGTGTTGAGAGTGGTGATCTATCAGAAGATGTCAGTCAACTTGTACAACATATCTGGTATGAAGCACTTGGTGAATTAGAGACTATTATCAGTGTACCTATCACTAATATCAAACTTGAACAAGTAAGACATGTTCTATTATATACTGTTGTTGTTAAAATTTTTTATTCATCTGTACGAGGTATTTCAAACACTTTACTCCCATAAAAAATATTTCTGAAATACTGTATATCTATGTTACCGACCCTGCCACAAACAGGAAAAACATTGAATGGATACTATTACATTAAGACTTCTTTGCTCAATAGTTTACTATTCATTGTGAAATTTTGTTCATGTTTTTGTGAATTTTTGTCATTTTTCTCATCTTTATACAATATAATTTCAGGCCATTTTGAGGCAAGAAAAGTCAGTCTACGTTGACTTTTCTTGCCTCAAAATGGGCTGAAATATATAATATACATGCTATATGACATATTTTCTTTTATTATAGATAGAGAAAGCTGAGGCAGTTTTAAAGCAAATCAAATCTAATATTGATAATAAAGATATGGATTCTATAGCAAACCTTGTATCTGAGTTTTATAAGAACATACCACATCATTTTATGGACACTGTAACAGATCATGATAGAGTTAAAGCTTGGATATCTAGAAAGATGGATACATGTCAGGTTTGTATTGAAGCATGCAGTAGTTGGTGTTCATTTTTTTTCCACAAAAATCTTATGATGACAAAGTTAAAAGCAGAAAACATTTTAAAAAAATATCCTTTCTATAGTTCATATTCAGAACTCCACTTATGAAAAGTATGCGACACAGATTAGATTTGTTCTGTGTAGGATCATTTTGCTCTGTAACCGGTATATCAGGTACAAACAAAGTTTTTCTGCTGGATAAAAAAACCCATAAAATTGATTTCTGAATCAAATATTTCTGATGGTGTGAATTTTGGTGTCAAGCCAACTATAGTGATTTTTAAAAATACATATTTTTGAGTCGTATGCTATAAGTCATCAAGTATAGCTGTAGGATTCATTTCTACTTCTACATTTTTTACATACAATTTTTTACAAATTTAAATGAAATTATATAAACTACCTATATTTGTATTTTTAGCTTGTTAAAGATATGATATCAGTTAGTGAAGCTACAGATTGGTCTATGACATCAAGTACTCAAAGTAAATATAAAGCTTTGAGATGTCTGATAGATTACTTACCTCAATCTTGTGAGGAGTATCAGAGAGTTCAATCCTATTTGTTGTCAACCTTGACTGGGTAAGTGTAACTATGGGTCAGGGCAAAATCAAAGGCTGTCGGCATGAAACAGTCCCATCAAAAATATTGTATACACACACACACACACACCCACACACACACACCCACACACTCACACACACACATATATATATACACATGTAGTAAAGGTATGTAACTCATCACCGCAGAAACCTTGAAAAAAAATACCTGTCTCATTCAACGGGCTCCTGTGTTGTTTTTTCAGGATCGATTTTCAAAAACTTGGGTCTTATTTATCAAACAAATGGTTGATCTGTCGATTGCTTACAAAAGCTTATTAATTAAAAGCTATTGAAGAAAGTTATGTGACGTTAAACAGGAAAATTGTTCCTGTCGTTATAGTCTGGACCTACCAAAATCCGTTTTCTTCTCGAACATAACTCATAGATGTGTACGTGGATCTCAGATAAAAATGAACTAAAACAGAGAAAATAATATTTTAAGTCACTAGCTTCTCTCACAGTCGTCTAAGGCAAAACATTTGATCACTATCATAAAATTTCCTTGACTTGTCGTGAGTTTTTTTCGTTGGCCTCCATTTTTAGAAAGATGTCTAGGCTAAAACCGAACTCATACCGTGAACAATTTTCCTGTTTAACGTCACATAACTTTCTTCAATAGCTTTTAATTAATAAGCTTTTGTAAGCAATCAACAGATCAACCATTTGTTTGGTAAATAAGACCAAGTTTTTGAAAATTAATCCTGAAATAAAAACACAGGAGCCCGTTGAATGAGACAGGTAATTTTTTAAGGTTTCTGCGGTGATGAGTTACATACCTTTACTATATATATATGTGTGTGTTTGAGTGTGTGTGTGTATACAATATTTTTGATGGGACTGTTTCATGCCCACAGCCTGTGGGCAAAATTAGTCCAACTACATATCATTCGAAACTCCTCGGCCATTTACTAAGAATAAAATTTGACTTATTTAGTAGCCATTTTGGAATTCCCTTTGCATCACATGCCCAAACAAAATACTTCAATCGGTGTTTTTTTTTGTTCATAAATATAAAATGTACGATTTAATGATGTCCACTGAACAATATATAGTAACATATATAGCATCCGTCTTGCTAACAGCCTTAGCTCATTAAAAAAGCAGTATATTAAATGGAAAATGCAATAAGATTGAAATGTTCTTTGTCCACCTAAAACTCATCTCATGCATATTGCTCCTGTTTTTGTTCCTTTCTTATCAGGTTACTTTGCTCTTAATTTTGATTTTCTTATGTATATAACATGTTTTCTTAAGTCTTCTATGCATTCATCATTATGTAAATATTGTATATACTGTGTAATATGTTTGATAGAGGCCCACATGGAAGATTGGATCTATCCAAATGTGTAGCCTCTTAAAATAAAGTCTTTATTATTATTATTATAAGCTATTTATTTACCAAGCCTTGTGTGTTTACATCAAGAACTATTTTGCATAACTGTGATGTTCTTTGCCCGTGCTTCGCTTTGCGTATGTAGCAACAACCCAAAATTATTGGTGGACCCCCTATAAATCTTTCCGAGATTATTCATTGTATGGATGGTTGAGGTGTTCCGAATGCCTACATATAGATAATAAACAATTTTTGTGCTGAACCATCAAATATATTATTATAATTATAGAGCTAAATAATGAATTATGACTTTATTTTAAATTGTCCTTAAAACCAATCCTCTTGAGCTGGCCAGATTGTATAAAATAAGTAATTTCCCTAATCTGAATTAATTTTCATTTTTCGTGGGCTTTGTAACTTATTAGCTTATTGTCACTAAATTTTTTCACAATTTGGAGATTAAAGCCAAAATTAACATATAGATTGGCTGGGATGATTTTAATTTTTTTTAAAAATCACAGCAAACAAAGTTCAACATTAATCACGCTTTTTGCTTTCAGATGTTTAAATATTTAAATGAGTAAATGTTGATAAATAATATCCCTACTTCTTATAAAAATGTATGTATGTGTTTTTTCCTAGAGACGAATCCATGAAAGTACAATCTATTTATGCTGTGAATCGTCCAGTAGAAAATGTTAACTTTACATATAATATACCATCACAGGAGTTATTTCATGCTTCTAAAGTGAACAATATTGTTGGAATACTATCACGGTAAGCATGACTTTTATATATTTCTTTTATGCCTTGCATATGATATTATTTGATTAAAATATACGATAAAAATATGAAAACAATTTCATTGTAGTTAAAGTTTTAGTGTGGTTTTACTGCCAGTTACTGTGTCAAAGTAATATTGAACTGAAAACAAGTCCAGTGTTTTTATAATGACAAGCATTTAATGCAGCAAACATTATTATATTTTTTGTTAATCTATCAAAATCTCAATTTCAATGATAAGTTGATGAATAATAGAATGTATATGTTTGAAATAATGTCTGTTAACTTGAAGCAATCCATGTGCAATTTTGACATACATGTACTTGAATTTTGTTTATATTTCAATTGATAAATGTACAACCTGACCTGACAATATATTTCAGTGGTTTATTAATGCCTAAAGTTGTTGTAGATGACCATGGTGGTGTAAGATCAGATCCTGGTATGTTAGGATCTGGTATTTATTTCGCTAGCTCTGCAAGGTATGTACTGAATTCATTCTCTGATATCATGCATAGACATTTACTGGTAGTTTCTGAGTTCAATGTTACTACTTGGAAAATCCACTCCCTTAACATCATTATTCTACCTTGGTTTGTCCTGGACTCATTTCCTCTCTTTCAACAATAAGTTCATTTAATGCTTTCATCGCTTTGATTTTGATTAAGTGATAGCAGTTCCATTTCCAAAACTTATTGATGTTATGAAGAAGTCATTGTTTGTAAAAAGTTTCTAGGGAATTCATTTATGATCACATATTCCTTAACAATTCAAATTGAAAATCAATGCTTATATTAAATTATGATTACCTTCCTGAACCTTAATCAACTACTCATTATGAAATAACTTTTATTCAGAAATAAAGATTTTGCTTTTTCCAGAACAGACAAAATTGTACTCTATTTTTTTGCTTGGAAGCATGCTATATTAATTGTGTCCCATTTTTTCTTTGTATACATTTTTACTTTAGCAGTTAGTGTTTGATAGTATGCTATGATAAAAGATACTTCTAGTTTTAAAAACTACTTTGGAGGAATGCTTTAAGGAGCCATAATCATTTTAGCATACATCTGTCTAAGTATTTCAATTTCGTTGTTAAAATTTATTTCTATAATTCATATGTTGCAGTACAAGTATACAATATTCTACACCAAGTAAAACAAAAGGTTCTAGATTTATGTTAGTATGTGATGTAGCTCTTGGTAGACAGAAAGAAATGTATGAAAGAGATTACAACTTGACTTCACCTCCTGAAGGCTATGACAGTGTACATGGTGTGAAATCTACTGAACACACTACATCTGCTTTCAAGGTATAATTAAAAGTTAAAGTTAAATATCAGTTGGAAGCCTGCTTCCATATGCATGTTCTGCCAACTTAACACCTTTGTACGATAACCCCTGATCATTGAAATCACTTCCTAGCTGGCGAACCTCACAGGAACGATTTACCAGCGGGTGGTTCGAACCCATTACCTCTCAATCTTTAAATGTGCATCCTACCACTAGACTACTGCTCCAGCATAGAATACTAGATTTGGAATTAATGATAAGTCTTAATGCACAAATTGAAAATTTTCAAGGAAAGAAAAGCAGTAATTATTCTATGCGCTGTACAGTATAGTGTCACTCAATTATTTAGTTAGAAAAATAAATCTGGACAGAATGTTATAGAAAATCTTATGACAATTAAACATAACAATATAGAAAGATTTACGACTAAAATCAGTCGTAAGACCCTTGATAATACAGATCCCTGGCTAATAGTGACTAAACTGTTTTGATTTAAATTGTAGTGATTTGTATTAAATGCCTACATAAAATATTTCTCATGTTGTTATCTTTTGATAGTCTGTAACTCTTTAACTTTGTATTTTGTGTATATTTTATAGGATGATGAGTATGTGATATACAATACGGGACAACAAAGGATAAAATATCTTATAGAATTTACAACAGATTCTGATACATTAAGATCTATGGATATACCTTTAAATATATGTGACAGTTTAGAATATACAGATGATAATAACAATGGACCTCTAAGTAATTATATTTTCATTTTCTGACTTTTATGACTAGAACTCATACATTCAAATATTATGCCTGTAATATTTATAACAAATTCATCAAATTCCACCATTTACAATAATGACATGTTTACAGTCAGTGTAAAATCACAATCATTGAATGTTTGGCTCTGCCCACAAAAAGCTCTGCATTTTTTATGATTTTAGACTAAAAATGAATGTTCAAGCATATAAAAAATAATTTTACTTTTAAGTAACATTATTGATGGCTGTTTAATGAATATAACTTGGTAGAGTGAGTGACACCTTTAGGTCAGTGCAGAACTTAGGGCTTCATAGTATATATATTAAATTATATAAAGTATCAAATATACATGTGCCTATGTTTGTAATTTTGACACATTCTACATTTGTTGTATTTCAGGTTTAAATGATGTCAAAGATATAATTGATCCTATGTCAAAAGTTAAAGCAGGTTTAGTATCTAAAGATGACGCACCAGTAAATCTAAAATGTGTACATATTAGAGCTAAACTTATGGATCTGGCTTCTGAGGTTTGTTTATATGTTTCAAGAAACTGTTAGTTTATATTTACATCTCCTTTAGAAATGTAACAAGTGACATAACTTTATTGCCAGTTACTGTATCAAAGTGATCTATATGTAAAAATGAACAAAACAAACATGTTAGTATTAACAAGCCCTGTTTATTTATAGTGATCATGTGACTGGTTAATAATGCAGAAATTGAAGCAAACAAGTATAATACATCCAAACAGATTTTTTTAGTTAATTTTCTTCTACTTTGAGCAAAAATGAATAAACTTTGAAATTGATTTCTGATAAGATAAATAGATTTTCACTCTGAGTAGACTATGGATATTATATGAGTTTGATTACAAAATTACACCATTACAACATTTATTAAGTTTATTTCACGGATAATCATTGAACAGTGTTTTTTAAGAACAGTAGTAAATTTTCAATACTTTTTGTTTTATAAGTGGCTTGTATTTTGTCTTTGCAGGTTATAGTGTTACAGGAGTATGAAAACTGTAGTGATTCACCACTTGAAGCTAAATATGTGTTTCCACTAAGTGATCTGGCTGTAGTATGTGGTTTTGAAGCTTTTATAAATGGTAAACATATTATTGGTGAAGTTAAAGAGAAAGAGACAGCACATAAAGAATATAAGAAAGCTATAAGTGAAGGTCATGGTGCTTATCTGATGGACCAAGATGAAGAAACACCTGTAAGTTTATATAGAGTTGCAAAAATATGACTAGTAAATAGAGTTCTTTGTTACATATTTGAGTTGAGTTAATTCTGCAAACTTTTTTGTTTAAAGCAACTAAAAAGAGACATGAGCTTGTTTGCTTGTTTTGACAATCTTAATACAGTTCTGGCTTGCCATACTTTATGCAATTTTGTCATTTCCTGGATATAATACCTCACCTTACAATTACAGTAAACATACTAAGTGATTGAGTGAGTGCATTATGACGTGGGAATGAGGATTGCCTCGCTCTCGGTCATTTTATACCTTGTTTCATAAGACTGCAATGACAACTTAAATAATTTGTCCCTTTAAAGGTGATGTTTTGACACCTTTGGGGATGTATTAAGGGCCCTTTAAAGGTGATGTTTCGACACCTTTGGGGAAATGTCTGGTTAACAGTGGCGTTATGTTACACTGTTCAGGACATGTCCGGTTAACAGTAGCATCATGTTATACTGTTCAGGACACCAATTTTCAATATAAAATAAATAGAAATAAATAAGACATTAGTGATAAAAATGTAAAATTAAGTCGAATCATGATCTGTGAGGGATGTAGGTCCAAAAATATGAAATATAAAAGGTCAATAAAAAAAATAAATAAACTTACACACTATATAACATCATGTTTGGCAATTTTTTATTTTTTGTGTTATTGTATATACATTATGTTTTTATGGTGGAGGGTTTTTACTTACATGTATTTATTTTTTATTACATTCCTGTAGAACGCCATTGAATATGTAATATAGAAATAGGGGTTTAATCAAATGAAAAAGTTTAAGTTTATATATAATGAAGTGACGTCATATTTATTTCACAATTTTTAACATGGATGAATATTTTTGATTCTGAAGGTATTTGAATATGATGGCCAATAGAAACTGGTGATATAAAGAGAAACAAGGAACATGAGGATTGGTTTTTAAGCAGATTTTTCAACGAAAAAATTTGGCTTATAGATTGGGGAAACCCGGATGGGAAGATTGGCGGGCGGGCAGTTAGGCGGGCGACCAGTGTTGTTAGCAATTGTTTTTAAGTTTTTTCTTTACCATATATTTCTGCCAAATATTGTCAGATCTTTATGAAACTTCATACAATGATTACATTCTATGTGATGAACAGAATAAGAAAGTAACCACATCTCTACCTGGCTTAATTATAGATTATTTCCCTTTGTAATGTTTGCATTAAAGTCTGTAATATCTCTGTCATTTATGGTCAGATCTTGATGGAAATCTGGCCTTAATGTGTTTTTCACATTACATTTCTTGTTCATATTTTTTATTGATGAAAATAAGAAGATCTATAAAAAGGGGGTCCAGGCTATATGTAAATATTGTTATTTAATACTTGTATGTTACAGGATGTGTTTACAGTTAGTGTTGGTAATCTACCTCCTGGTGCTAGTGTACTTATAAAGATAACTTATGTTGCTGAGTTACTAGTAGAAGGTGAATTAATCAGTTTTAGATTACCTGGTAGTGTAGCTCCTTGGAAAAAAGATTCTCTTAACGTTGAGACACAGGTAAGCTATATAACTTGTAAAATAAAGACATTTAGTAGAGCAGCAGAAGCCTAAAAAGTGGCTTGTTTAAGGAGTTAGGGTTCATTAAACTACTATGTCTCCTTAACTCTACTATATTACTTAGCTTGTTATATTTTGGGGTAACCTTTGGTTAAAATTCCAGGACTTAGTTGCTTTTCTTTACAGACAAAAATACACTTTAAATGTAATTTGCATCTTGGTGAATTTGTTCAACTGTCAGTGGCACATACATTAACCCCATTGATTTAAATACCTGACATTTGTTTGAGAATCCCTGTACATACATACTACAATACTTATGTACTTACTGTTAAAAAACTGATATTCAATCCAGCATATTTATGTGAGAGATTATTAAACAAATTTTGAGTACATTTGTATTTAACTAAGCAGGGTTGATATTTTCACCCCTGACATTTGAAGAAATGTTCTGATACATTACATTAGTTAATGAATTGAAGTTCATTAAGAGTATAATATTTTATCCTGTATCAAGTCAATTTGTGCAAACTATATTCTTATACAATTGAACCATTAACTAGCAGGCAAGCAGGGTTTTATTGCTCATCATTTCAATCCTTTACAATGAAGATTATGTTCCCAGATATCAGTATTCTGTAGTTCCTTTCAAGTTTGTATGGTAGTTATGTTGTACATCATAATATGTACTCTAAAAGTTCAAAGTTTAAATTCCCCTAGCTCAAACTACTAAGATGAGTTGGAAATTTTATCTGGCACAAATGTATTTTCCTTATTTATTTATGAGAAAAAAGGGCAGCTTTAACATTGAATTGGTATTGGATGACACCCTTTTACTTTTACTTTTGTCACAAATGTTCAGGTTCAAGTGTATGTATCCCTATTGTATATATCCCTATTGTATATATCCCTTATTCACTTAGCTTTTTGTAATGAACCTTCAAATTCTAGCTTTGATTTTTTTCTGTATATTTCAGAAAGAGACAGATACTGTTGAAGTAAAACAAGGAGAAACAAGTGTTCAAGTATCAGTTGATATGCCATATGATATAAGATCTATAGAATGTCCTACACATAAAATCAAATCAAAGGTATTAAGCATACATTATATTATATAAGTGATCAGTGTTTATTATCATTCATTCATTGGTATAACTAGGTCTGTCAGTCACCTAGCTTCTATTTAAAAAAAAATTGAGTCACAAATCAGGTGCTAGCATTCACTTACATGAAATAGTTGAATGTATTTCCATTGCCCACCGGGCTAGCTGAGTTGGTTGCACGCAAGTCTACTGATTTAGAGGTCATTGGTTGGATTTCAGGACTGGGTATAATTTCATAGAGTTTTGTCATGAAATAATTTATACTGACATTCTTCCTCTTACCATGATTCTTCATCATGAAAAGGAGAATTATGCACCAAGTAACTGGTTAACAACTAAGTCCAGTGATTTAGCATTTCTCGGAATGGTGTAAATGCAGTATATACATTACATTACAATTTGACTGTTTATTAATGATATTGTCCGTAAATTCATCTAATGATTGAGTCAGTGTGATATATTAATGTCTCAAATCAATAGAGTAAAGTTCTGTTCTATTAAGACCACCTTAGTTTTTTCAGGCTCTTATGTTTATGACTTTTTTAGTCCCTTATGCTTAATTTGCGAAGAAAATTTTTTTTTAATATTCATAAGTGGAAGGTTATAATACTGATTTCATTATTTTTTTTGATCAAATAACTCAATGTAATTTATATGAAATCTGTCTATTTCAATACTTTGAAAGTAGTTTTCAGTATTTTTAAAACTTTCAAGTGCCCCCCATGCATTTTTAATACCACTGTGCTATTAAGACTATTGATTTTAAAGGAAACTATAGTGGAACTTCACTGTATTAAAGAAAATATGATCTCTCTGTATTAAAGAAGTAATGATCTATTTACAGAGAACCCTTACTAAAGCTACAGTAGAAATGTTACCTTACCAATCTATATCAGACGGTTTTCATCTATACATAGGGTTAGCAGAGATACATGTACCTAGAATGTGGGTGGAACAAAAACCAGAGGATCTGAATCATCAGGTAAAATTTAAGTTATAACTTTCCAACCCCTTCTTCCCTTGTTTAACTTTAATGTCCACTGGGCTAGCTCAGTCAGTTGCACAGAAGTGTACTGATAGAGAATTGTTGGTTTGATTCTCAAGCTCGGCATAGTTTTGTGGAGTAAATAAATGTCTTGAAATAATTTATATTGCCATTTTCTCCTTCTTAATAATATAGGACAGTTGTCAGTCACTGATGAAAGTATGCACCTACTAGTTGGTTAACAGTTATTCCAGTGATTTAGCATTTCCAGTTACAATCTGTAGGTTGACCGACTGCCGTTATTAGGACCTATACGATGTGTTGCTTTGGTGTTAAACACATCCTAAACAAAACAACAAAAACCTGTTTGACTTGACCATGAATGACTCTTAATCTACATTTTGAACAGAAGACTGAATTTGAAATACTTTTCATGTGCCTGGCATGCAACTTGATCTGAATTTTGGGTCATTGTCTTCAGACAGTTACCATGGTCGCCATGACCTGGCTGACTGGTGGTAAATTTTGGAATAACAATACAAATAATTTAGTTGTGTTGTTTTTTTCTATCACATAACTGTATTTCAGTTGACTGTATTTGTTTGAAAAGTTCATGAATGTTAGAGAATAAAGCATGGTTCCTCTTACCCATTTTAAGCCATTTACTAGCACCCAATGATTTTATAGTAATAGGCAAGGGGTGCTGATATATGTCACCATTTCATTAGAAAATGTTATTCTTTAATGCTTTAAGCAGAAAGCATAAATTTAAAACACAGAACTAAGCATAAAAGAAACAGAATATTCATCAATTTTTAATAAGATTGTTTTTATTTCAACTTGTGAACTGAGAGCTTGATTGGTGAAATAAAAATTGATCTTGTGCCTAAATTGACAAATATCCTCTATTTATGCATGTACAAAGATTGTATCGGCATGTTTTAAATATGACATTTTGTATGTATTTTCAGGCTTGTATGCTGACATTTTATCCCGAATTTGAAGCCTGTGAGAATGATAACACAAGTGTTATTTTAATGTTAGATTTATCTAACTCTATGAAGGGAGATAATCTAGTTAATGCCAAGAAAATTCTTCTACTTACTCTACAAGAGTTACCTCCCTCCTGGAATATTAACATTGTTGTATTTGGAACTGGTATGTATTTTATATAGCACTATAGGGCAGTTTTATTGATGTATGCATTTTGTTGCTATCAGCCCAAAAGAATATGTCTGCTGTCTATCAATCTCTTAGTTACAGAATACTCGAATTTTTCTGACAATACATACATAGCAATAAGGGACTTTCGTCAGTTATCTTTCCCTGATAAAATCTAAAGCAATCCAATTGGTGAGTAGGTCCTTATAGTTGGAATCCTCGGATTTTATCATTGAATTCCTTGGTAAGGATAACAAAATATTTCATCTAATATCTTTCTTGTTAATGAAGATATTAACGGAAGTTTTGAAATTTTGATAGTTCTTTACCCTAAAAATACTTAGCTTGATTTTCAAACAAATTAAATGATTTCCAAAAATGTCATTTAAGATTAATTTTGGCAAACTGACATTGAAATGTAAAGGTAAAATCCGAGTAATCCAACTAATAGGACCTACCTATTTGAGAGTTAGTATACTAGGGAAATAAAGTCCCTTATTCAAACAGGTGCTCTACTATGACAGGTGAAATAATCGCTGAACTGCTTACAGACACCTAAAGAACTATTTCTTGTGAGGAGCTCAAATGCTGATAAGTATAGGAGCAGTGGTCCAGTGGTAGGACACACACTTAGGAATCGAGAGGTTCTGAGTTCAACACTACCAGGAGCACTGCTAATTTCTTCGAGCAAGAGATTTTAACTTATAATTTGGTTGCATTAGGTACAAGATTATTGTTTCTAGGTTTAGAATTTCTGTTTAGAATTTTTACTTAGTGTTCAAATTTTTACTCATGTTTGCAAAATAAGATATGAAATAATTTCTTACAGTATAAATCATTGATTGTTTCAGCATGGCAGGAATTATTCCCCACCTGTGTCACCAACACAACTTCCAACAGAAAATTAGCCTCTGAATTCATCATGGTATGTTAACTTTATATATACTGTGTAGCTTTTAAAAGGATTTGTTGAAAAATTTTTTAGTTCCAATTTTCCTGGTTTTGTATTTTGTTATAATAATGCTGTAACAGACACACTGATACATTGCTTTTCAAAATATTTCTATAATTAGCCGCATTTTTCAATGAAAAATTCGGTTAATAGTTTGGCGCAACACAGGCAGCGAGTGTTCTTGTGGTCGGTCAGGCAGCAGGTGTCGTTTACAATTGCATTAAAGTTTTCAATTACACATTACATTTCTTGTTTCTTGTAAAATTTGGGTTTTTTTCTAACTTGACCAATGTGGGTTTGAATGTCACATTAACTTACTATCACAAACATCTTTTTTATGAGTTTAGTTTTTCATAGAAGTCCATCTGCTCCATATGGACACATTTTGTCCAAGCCAAGGAAAAAAAATTGATCATAAGTCAAGTAGAGACATATCTTGAGAAGATATTCTTCTGCTAGTTACTTTGACCGCAGTGAATGCCCTCTCCATTTCTCAACCAGGCAAGGGACCGGCTATGGCTGGTCACCATTTATCAACTGGGCTTGAGAACACAGTTTTCACAACAAACTTTTGTCAGGACTGGACATTTGATTGAGCAAAATGGATTTTTTTTACTGGACCAAATGAAAGTTACTGGACCAAAAACATCTTATCAAATGGCAATATATTTAAATATGCAGTTCATATTAATGATTTAGCATGATATAATACATTCACATAAAAATATAACTCTAAATAACACTTTTTATGGAGTATAGAAAATGTAAGCTGTATAAAGTTGGTGGACCGTCTGGCCACTCACATTCTTAAAGTTGCTGGACTAACGGGGATTTCAATTGACTCGGTCCTCGGTCCAACGGCTAAATTTGAAGACTGAAACAGCTAAGGATGGTTTGTATACAATCACAAACTGAACTATAATATTTCCTATTATTATTTTATTCAGAATGTGTCAGCTACAATGGGTAATACAGAAGTTATTAGACCTCTACATTCATTATATCTACTAAAACCGGAACAACATAATCAAAATATATTTATAATATCTGATGGACATCTAAATAATCCAGATGCAATGATGAAAGCTGCCAGAGATAACTCTCAACATACAAGAATCTTTACCTTGGGTATTGGGTATGTATGTTTAGAAAAACGCATTTTCTCACTTTTCTACAGGTGTAATTGGACACCTATGAGAATTATACACTTTATTTGATGCTATTGTGTATATGCTTATATCTCTAGCAGAGTTTACCACTCAGCTGGCTCAGTTGATTGTACACAAAGCTCTGATTGAAGAGTTGTGTGTTGGCTTCAGTTTGTGTGAATAATCAGATTAGTTTTTTTATTGGCCAACCATTGATTAGGATATGATGATCAACTACATGTATTAATTCACAAACATGTGTTTTTACAAATTTTCTTTGTGCTGTGGATATTTTGATGCATATTTATACTTTTTTGAAATTTATGTGATGTTGTCTGTGAGTTATAGACGTATACTCTTCAATATTTAAGATTCAAGATAAAATATCAAGATATTTCTATATTTTAGTGCTACTGCTGATTGTCATCTACTTAGAAATCTTGCCAGAACAGCTGCTGGAGCATTTGAGTTCTTTGATTCTAAAGCTAAATCTAAATGGGAAACTAAGGTATTCATTTATCTTGTATTGAAATATAATAGAGCATTTTGACTGAATGTCATGTTATAGCAAGTTGTTTATTTGTTCTAAACTCATCATTGACTTTTATTAAGAAGCTAGAGCCACCTGGCTACAAGTCTATTGATTGAGGGGATGTGGGTTTGATTCTCAGATAGGGTATAATGTTGTGGAGCTTGGTCTTGATATAATTTCTACAGCCATGCTTACTCTTACCACTGATTCTAAATCATATAGGGCAGTCACTGACAGAAGTATGTGCCTAGTAATTGTTAACAGCTTAATACAGAGATTAAGCTTTTCCAGGAACTGTGATTAGGTTGACTGACTTACTGACTTTTTATAACTTATACAATGTGTTGCAACATTGGTGACAACAAAAATTGATAAGCTAATATCTGTTATAAGTTATTCATATATTTTTTGTAATAATTGTTCACTGTCTTTTCCATGTGAATGAACTATAATCAGACCCCTGAATGTGACCCTTCATCCCTAAAAGAGTGAGTTTTTGAGCCAAAATTTGAAAAAATCCTATTATGATTCATATCAGGATTGTCACTAAGTTGCCTTAGTGCTGCCTTGCCAAATTCCAGTCGCCAAATTCTGGTTGCCAATTTTCGGTTGCCAAATTAAAGTTGCCAAGTTTTGGTGCCAAAAGTGACAGTAAACTTGAATACAAACTGATATTTATGCATTTAATAGGTAATAGGTTGAAAATTTGATATTTTGTTAATTAGACATGTCATACATTTTGTTAAAACTCTTCCAGGTAAAGTCACAGATACATAAAGCAGCACAGCCAGGTTTGACATCAGTTAGTGTACACTGGGAACAACATGGGGCAGACTTCCCTCCTTCTGTACAAGCTCCCAGTCAAATAACAGCATTATTTAATGGTTCTAGGATCGTCATTTATGGATTTGTACCAAACTGTACCTCTGTAAGTATTGATTTAATGTACAGATTAAGTTTTTTAGCTGAAGTAACTCTTTGTACGCAAACTAAATAAAGTTTTTTCACACCTTTGTTGCTAAAACACACAAGATAATAAAAAGTTTGTTTCTTTTTGATGGAAAACTCTTTAAATGAGCGTTTCTTTTATAAACTATAGATATTGTTCAAGTATATTCAACTGTTGTTAACTTGACTAATTAAATGTAATTTTATCTATTGTGAGTACAGAGTATTGTAGTGAATATCCAAATCAGTTGGATTAGTGTATGGGCCACTGACAGATAGATACAATTTAAAATAGTACTTTATTATGTTATCAATTAGTTAGCCAGCTTTGTGTTGGTATTGAGTCCAAACTTACTAGTTCGCAAAAATGTTGTTGTAGTACAGAGGATGTATGTTATCTTCTCCATATATCTTATTAATGATGAGAATTGACGTTATTGCCAATTTTCATGGGAAGGTAAAACTGCCCTGGATGGGATTTAAAACTGTATGATTTTAATGTATGGTTTTATATATTGATGGATGAAGTAGTTTAATGAGATATGATATAATAACAATATATAATATCATTATGGATGTCCTATATTTCCAGGCAATATTGAAAGCTAGTATTGGAGGGGAAGAAGTACAAACCATGGTATCAACTTCTGATCTTAGTATAACTAAAGGAAAGGTTTGTACAATGATCTCATTTATTATACCCCCTCTAAAAGTTAGGTGTGGTCTGTGAGTATATTGGAGTGAACTGGTTTTTTTTGCTGTAGCAACCGATTGTATTGGTCATATCACAGCAGTCAGCCAACCTACTTACTGTTCCTGGAAGTGCTAAATCTCTGAATTAAGCTGTTAACCAGTTACATATACAAGGCACATACTATTGTCAGCCACTGACAAATGCCCTTCATGATTAAAAATCAGTGGTAGGAGGGAGAATGACACTAATGGACCAAACTCTAAGAAAGTATGTCCCGTCTGGGATTTAAACTTACAACCACTTGCGTGCTACCAACCAAGCTAGCTGGGCAACTGTGTGAACTGATGGGTTGATTATTTGGTCTGTCTGAAGGTCCAGTTAACGGCTACCCGATGATATGTTGCTAAGGATGCTTGCCATGAATTGCTATGCCGTTGGTATACTAAATAAGCTGCTGTAAAATCATACAATATAGGTCAAGTTTGTTTGAATTTGGGTCACATGGGGTCAAAGAATTGGCTCAATATTTTATAATCAGGGAAAATTAGAGTCTAGATTTGTTTTAGATGAACATTCATATTCTGTAGCAAAATACATGTAAATGATATCCTAAACCTAATTTTCCATATAAAATCTTTGAAATGTAATTTTTGTTGGATCTATTGACTTTGAAATGTTTGATAAAAATATAGGATTATGTTTATGTTACATTGATTTCAGATATTACATCGACTTACTGCTAAAGCTGTTATTGGTGATTGGGAAGATGGAGTTCTCTCCCCTGATAGAATAGACCATGAGGTATGTTGTCCTCTTTTCATTTATTTATACTGGGTTTAACACTGGGTCACCACAATTTAAGGATATTTTACAGAGGGCAGGGCACCTAACCTAGTTTTCATAAACTGTTGTCTATAATCAGTACTTACCTACCCTTCCACAAGGCTGGCAACTTTTCCATATACCTTATTAATGGAGGAAAATCTACCATGGGTGGAATTCAAACCGTAACCCCTTCAGGATACTAGATTTTGTGCTTTACCAACTTGACTATAGACACAGGTTAGGTATATTGTCAATACATGTTCTTAATCTTACATGTGAAGTTATTAGATTCAATCTGATGCAACAACTTTTTTTTAAATCAATTATTCATGACAAAACTGACTCACTTGTTGATTGAATATGAAGTTAAACGAGCTTATGGTGGTTCAGATATCATATTAAGTCGTGTGGTAATGACTGGCCTTTTGGATCCATACAATTTCACTGATATGACGCACGGTACCAAGATTATGTATGGTACATTTCAACATTTGATTTCTTGACGTAAAGGAAAAACGTGGGGCTAACCGGCTCACCTGTGTGTTGAGCAAAACCTCTTGTTTAAGTTTTGAGGAGGTTTTTAGGTGCAACAGTTTTATCTCTTTCATATCTTTGAAACTAATAAGGTGACTTACTTGAAACTTGAAACATGTTATCAGTGTTCCATATTGTTGCTACATGAATGATGATTGTAATGGTTATAATTATTGATAAATGATTGTGTTATTTATATTTGTAGATTGTAAAGATGAATACTAAAGATTATATTATAGAAATAAGTAAAGAATACTCCATTGTTACACAGTTTACTAGTTTTGTTGCTATAGAGAAAAGGGATGAGGTAGGCTTGCTTTTAGTTTCATACAAAGTATTCATTTCTTTTGTGAATTAATATAAACATTATCAAATATAGTCAGAAGTATGCGGTTGTATACTGAATGTTGTATACATGAAGTTTTATCAAGAGGAGACAAAGCTGAATTATAATTGACTTAATGAGTATGATGGCTTTATATACCCTGATCACTGAAATTACCTGCAGGCAGGTGATCCCTCACTGTCCAATTTATTCCTGGGTGGATTGGAACAACTCAAAGAAGCTAGCAGTACCCTATATGGGGTTTGTACCCAGGACCTCATAATCCCAAAGCGTGCATCCTACCACTGGACCATTGCTCTAACAGATTCTACCAACACTGCTAAATTGATTATATGTGAAGGTTTGAACTTTGAATGGCAAATTTAAAATAAAATTTTTAATAAAATAATGTTTATTCCAATAGTTTATATTTAGAACTCAAATTTTTGGTGTTTTCCAGTCACATAAGATTTGTTTATACCAGATGAACTTGTGCAAAACAAAGGTATTTCACATGTAATCGCTGAAAAGAATGCAATGCAGACTAAATACTATTGTTTTTTGTACACATATTTTTATTTTAACTTGGTTTCACACGGGTACATTCATTACAAGCAAAGTTTTTCTGCTGGGAAAACTATCAACTGGAGCTCCAAATCTATTGTATGTACAGGTACATAATATAATATATATTACAGGATGGTGTGATACCTGAAGACAATGCTCAGATAATGATAGATTTAATAGAGAATGAAAATGTTGATGAGTTAACATATATGGGATATGAAGAGGTAAACGTTGTTATATAGAATCTTATGTTTGAAAACTGTTGTATATTGTTGTAAAGAACATTGTGCTCCAAAACTGTAGTATATTGACTGCCTCTCTGGACCACTGTCTTTTTTTACTCTCATATACTTGAAGTTAAAAAAGCTTGAGGGCATACTGTATGCTCAAAACACAGTCTTGTTCTAAATCACAATTTTTGATGGGACGATTGATTTTAAACATGTGTTAAAGATTATTTTGTCCATAGTTTATAACCATTAGGGCTGTCACATTACGCCATAAGCGTATCGCGATATACTGCAATACGCTGGCACTGTATCGCGATATGTACAACAATATATTGTGGGCTTTTAGATTTGTTTTGCCTCCGCTGTAATTAACAGAAACAATGCAAATTTTACATGCAGCTACTGATAGAATCTAGCCTCTTTAAGTATTTGCGGTCTTTTAGGACAATGACGGTTAAAGTTTTGTAACTGAATGAAAAATGGAAAAAATGACGTTTCGCTACTTTTATTTTGCTAAGGGAAGAACTTTCCAATGAAATAAAAAATATCGCCAAATACTGATTTGTTAAAATCGTACCGCGTATTGCAATATACTGGTTTACCGGTATATCGTGACAGCCCTAATTAACATTAAACATATTGACAGGGAAATAATACTCAACCCACCACTAGAGACAACTTAACCCATGGACAACCCTTGATCATAAATAGAAAGAAAAGAATGTGAACGTTTATAATTTTACAATAACTACCAGTCTCACATCATTAACTATCATATGGTCTCTACATATCATATTGTTTGATGACTGTATTTTCTCATCCCTTGTTGAATCACTTTTTGTTTACAAATCAGGGTTAAATTAACCTCTTGCATATTGTACCATAAAATCAATATTGTTATGAATCTGTCAGTTGGTCCATATTCAATTTAATGTATTTCAGGACAAGGTGACAATAGAGGAAAAGAAGGTAGAATCTCCATTTTTGCAAACTTATAATTCACCAAGGACTTTTGGTTGTACTATGTTATGGTGGGCATCATCCGTCTGTCTGTCTGTCTGGCATTATAATGTAGCTTTTATTAACTTCAAACTTATTTTGCCCAGCTAAAGCATTTTTAATTTCATAGATGGCTATGAACCATAGATAAATCTTATCAATTTTGGGGTTCGTAGGTCAAAGGTCAAGGTCACAGTGACCTGAAGCAATCCTTTGGGCTTTTAATGCACTGACTTATGGAGCTGTAGTACTAAATAATTGTTCATTAAAAACCTTTATATCCCTTTAATAATATTTTGTATGCACTATACATCACTTTTACAGGTTGAATACATGGATAAAGGTAGAGCTAGGCTTTCTAGTTCTAGCTCTGAATCTGAGACAACCTCTGATGATGATGATGATTGTGACAGTGATGTAAGTTTTAGCTCGACTTTACGAAGTAATGTAGAGCTCTCCTACTCGCCCTTGCGTCCGCGTCCACATTTCTGATTAAAGTTTTTGTGCAGTAAAATACTTTCTTCTATATCTTTGTTATTTCCTAAGATATTAACTTCAAACTTTAAATATATGTTCCTTACTATCAACCACATCTCATGTGACAAGGTCCATAACTCCAAACACATTTTTTTAAGAATTATCTCCCCTTGAAATGATTGAAGTTTTTGTGCACAGATTAAAGTTTTTGTGCAGTAAAATACTTTCTTCTGTATCTTTGTTATTTCTTAAGATATTAACTTCAAACTTTAAATATATGTTCCTTTCTATCAACCACGTCTCATGTGACATGGTCCATAACTCCGAATGCATTTTTTCAGAATTATCTCCCCTTGAACTTAGAGTTTTCTTTAAAAAATGTTTGTTTTTACTGCAACTTTTTTTTATTTCTTTAGGTATTGATTTCAAACTTTAAATATATGTTCCTTATTGTCAACCACATCTCATGTGACAAGATTCATAACTCCGTATACATTATTTTCAAAGTTATCCCCCTTGAACTTATAGTTTTCTTTAATAAATATTTGTTTTTACTGCAACTGTTTTATTTCTTTAGGTCTTGACTTTAAATATATGTTCCTTATTATCAACCACATCTCATGTGGCAAGGTTCATAACTCCAAATATATTTTTTCAGAATTATCTCCCCTTGAACTTAGAGTTTTCTTTAAAAAATGTTTGTTTTTACTGCAACTGTTTTATTTCTTCAGGTATTGACTTCAAACTTTAGATATATGTTCCTTATTATCAACCAGTGCTCATGTGACAAGATTAACTCCTTATACATTTTTTCAGAGTTATCCCCCTTGAACTTATAGTTTTCTATTTTTTTATTATTTTTTTTTCTTTGAATTTGTTAAGGTTATATTTTCAAATTTTAAAATATGTATGTTCCTTATCATCAACCACATCTCCTGTGACAAACACTTACTAAGTCGAGCATGCTGTCTCCTCTGACAGCTCTTGTTATCATTATTGTGAATTTGGGTCAGTAGCGCCCCTGGATTAGCCTTTTTATGTGTTTTGTGTTTTTGCATGCTGATTGCCGGGGCTTGTGAGGATGACTAGTTACTATCGTCATGTATGGATAGTTAGAGGTACTATCGCTATACACTATCTTCCTGCTATTATTGTGATGCATAGATGCATTGAAAATATCACCCTACCACTATTAGTGAACCTGTTGTTATCTGTTGTGGTTGCTATTAAAGATACCCTTATTTCTGTTAGCAGATCCATTTTGCATGATGAATTTATAAATGGTAAAAATATTTGTGATATCAAATTGTAATTTAATGGCTAAGCTCCGGGATTGAATGTAGTTTGTTAAAGGGATTAGTAGGCAAAATTTTCAGTTTTAATTTTCCTGGTTTACATTTAATATTTATAATTGTGGTTGCAACACACACTTATACAATTTTTTCCAAATATTTCTATAATTTGTTTTAATATTTGAGGTGCTTTCTAAGTTGAACCCTGTAGCACATGGCACAAAACAACACACCTGTACGGTGCTGTAGCTGGAAGATATGCAATTTTAATGCATACTCAGTTTCGATTTAGTTCACGATTTGACATAGAAACTGATATATGTATCCTGGGCTCATCTCACGGAAGAGTTTATACGGGTCCTTGCAGAGCTTGATTGCACACAGCGCCTGTACGGTGCCCTCACGGCTATTTTATGTTTATGGGAGTTTAGCATTAAAATAAATCATGTGGTCAATATAAAATAATGATGCCATAAATGTACCCAAACTGTCACAGGATGATAAAGGGACAAAAATTGATCAATGGAAATGTCTTAGGTCTAAAAGAATAATAAGTAACACATCTATGAATAGATTTGGAATTCTCTCAGTATCCTATGACATTTCAAAATAGTTTATCATACATTTTAATTTGTTCAGTTATGTGTTTGAGTAATTAGTCACCAAGGCTATTTAGAACTGGGTTTTCTTTATTCTAGAGTAATTAGAATGAAAAAAAAACCAACCGTTTTATTGTCATTTGCCTGCATCACCCTTTAGATGGTATTAATGTTTACTTTTTCTTAATCTCTGACAGAAACCTCTTGATGATGATTTTTCGGAGAGTGAAGGGGAATTATTAGATGATTTATATGGTGATGATGGTGCTGAAGAGTATGAAGTGGAAGAAGAGTGTGAAGAAGAAGGGAAACAAGGTATGAAGGCTTCATCTTGTGATTACTCGACAATTACTTTTTAGCTCGACTTTACGAAGTAATGTAGAGCTCTCCTACTCGCCCCGGCGTCGGCGTCCGCGTCCGCGTCCACACTTCTGATTAAAGTTTTTGTGCAGTAAAATACTTTCTTCTATATCTTTGTTATTTCTTAAGATATTAACTTCAAACTTTAAATATATGTTCCTTACTATCAACCACATCTCATGTGACAAGGTCCATAACTCCTAACACATTTTTTCAAGAATTATCTCCCCTTGAACTGATTGAAGTTTTTGTGCACAGATTAAAGTTTTTGTGCAGTAAAATACTTTCTTCTGTATCTTTGTTATTTCTTAAGATATTAACTTCAAACTTTAAATATATGTTCCTTTCTATCAACCACATCTCATGTGACATGGTCCATAACTCCGAATGCATTTTTTTCAGAATTATCTCCCCTTGAACTTAGAGTTTTCTTTAAAAAATGTTTGTTTTTACTGCAACTGTTTCATTTCTTTAGGTATTGTTTTCAAACTTTAAATATATGTTCCTTATTATCAACCACATCTCATGTGACAAGGTTCATAACTCCGTATACATTATTTTCAAAGTTATCCCCCTTGAACTTATAGTTTTTTTTAATAAATATTTGTTTTTACTGCAACTGTTTTATTTCTTTAGGTATTGACTTTAAATATATGTTCCTTATTATCAACCACATCTCATGTGACAAGGTTCATAACTCCAAATATATTTTTTTCAGAATTATCTCCCCTTGAAATTAGAGTTTTCTTTAAAAAATGTTTGTTTTTACTGCAACTGTTTTATTTCTTCAGGTATTGACTTCAAACTTTAGATATATGTTCCTTATTATCAACCACATCTCATGTGACAAGATTCATAACTCCTTATACATTTTTTCAGAGTTATCCCCCTTGAACTTATAGTTTTCTATTTATTTCTTTTTTTTTCTTTGAATTTATTAAGGTTATATTTTCAAATTTTAAAATATGTATGTTCCTTATCATCAACTACATCTCCTGTGACAAACACTACTAAGTCGAGCATGCTGTCTCCTCTGACAGCTCTTGTTTTCTGTTTTGCTTGATGCCTTCTAGTGAATAACCCCATTTATTTTTATTTGTAGCTTAACCTCTGCCTACTAAATTCATTGTAATCTTTAATTTGTATAAACTAACTACCTGGTGTTACATAGTTTTAGCTCTTCACTATATATAACATTTTGGATCAACCATTGTTATTGTAACTCATTCATGGGTCATTCCATCTCAAATCAACCAATGCTTCCCAGGTCACCCTCTCAGATCTGCTTGAAACTTCCAACATGTATTTGTACATCCAATTCATGGACAAAAATGAAATATTTAGTCAGTATCTTCAGTACTTTGGAAAAAATTGGCTTTTTAAGTAAAGGGGGGTAATTTTGCAATTTCTGAAATTCGTCCTGAGGCCATGTTTAGACACTTATATCTCTTCAAATAATATTTCTATACTTCTGAAAGTGAAATATATTATGTACTTTTACCTGTAGAGTACAAAAATGGTGTTTAATCAAGTGTAAAATTGTTACTTTTTTGTCTACGGACTTCCAAAAATCGAAAAATCTTAAATTTGTCATAAAATTTGCCAAATTTGAACATTATTTTTTTTAAAACCATTACATATTTAGAACTCAAATTCATTTTGCATTTAGTTACAACTTGTGAGATTATTTTAAAGCAAATTTGAATAGAAAATCTCATTTCCAGAATTCACAATCTGTGTTTAAATCAAGCGACGTCTCAAAATTTTACGAAAATTGCCTATGTTTGAACACCAAAATGGCCATGTCAAGAGTTCTCCATTATTTTCAAATTTTGTACATGAATTCCACCACATGTAAAGATGACTATATCAAAAATTTGTTTTGTTAATGAGCTTCTCCGTGGAGTTTGACGTAATTTAAGAGGTATTGAATTTTCAGTTCTCAGGGGCTATTAAGGTATATTTTGAAGTTGGTTATGTCCCGGGGTGTGACAGTAAATGTTTGGAATAGACTTAAAAGTCCTCATATTATGTATGGAAATAACATTTGAACATTAATTTGCATCATATATCAATAGTTCAACAAAAATTTAATTTTACTTTCACTTTAAATAATTATTTTGTTGGTTACCTCGGTGCTCAAGTCATCATTGGTGACTGTATTAAACTGAATGTCTCAGGGCCCATATTCTTTAGTAATGATAAGATGTTTGCAGGCAAAAATGTTTTGAGTTACATGTACATAGATATTTTAGTTATATAAATGCTTCTTTCTAAAATAAATAATAGTTTCTTCGTGGAGTCTTGGGTGAAAAAGAGGTATTTAATTATAAGTAACATTTGGGGATATCACAGTATGGGCTTTAAATCATGCAGCCCTCATGTTATGCATGGATTTAATATTTTATCATTTAATTTTATTATGAACCAAACTATTTAAGCAAAATAAAGTTTGTGATCAAACTTCATCATTGAGTTGTAAGGCACTTTAACGTGATATAAATTTTCAGTTCTTGTAGATAATTTGAACATGCTTTACACTGAAAGCTAAGTGCATTGACTAAAATGATTCAAAATTTAATTAAGAAATGATTTCTTAATTAGGGATACAATAATTCTGGATCTTTTGTATGTTTGATGTTTTAAAAAACATTTTTTTAGATACATATATTTTTTTACCTTAAAAATATTCCATGCCTGACATTCTCTTTACTGTCACCTTATTCATAATGATAAAACTGCCAGAATCAACACCATATTAAAACCTTAATAAATACATGATTATATACTTATAAGCTAAATACTGTTGAGTATTTTTTTTAGATCATAAATTACTTTATTTTATTCAAAATAGTGTTCGGTGATTTGAATATTGAGGTTTTACTGTATTATACTTTTTTCTTGGTCAAGACACACTGAACCTTTTTTTATAAATACCAGTACTATTTCAGGCCTGCCATTGACAACATTTCCCCAAGCCTGAAATTTCCCTTATAAACCAGAAAATACTACGTTAACTAATGCAAAGAAGACAACAGATGAAATCAAAACTCTAAAATATAGCAGGCCTGTATTTTAATATAGACATTCATAATGTATAAATCCGGTTCTTGGGAAAATTATATTTCACACATTACCGTGTAATCTATACAAGAGTGGTGTCAATCATATAAGAAAAATAATTTTACCAATCTTACTTAACCAGTTGTTGTGGACACAATCTCCAGTGCAGGGCTGTACCATTCTAAACCCATAGGTTAGTGGGGGTCCAGACTTTCTAGGGGGTCCAACCTTTTGAACCACAATCACATTATACGCATTTTGCAGAAAAATGCAACATATTAATAATAGTAAATACATAACCATTAAAAATAATGTTAAGCACCAAGACAAAATGCTTCATGCTACTTAAAAACGACTTACAGTCAGAGAATACACTAATGGACAGGTACATTTTGGAAATTCCAGGGGGGTCCGGACCTCCTGAAACCCCCCTCCTAGATCCTCCTATGCCACCATAACACTGCATGTAGAGTATTACAACCAGCTTACACTGAAGTACAGTGGACAGTTTTCTTGACAAAGTATTAACTTAGCTTTTAGTAAAAGGGAACAATAGCTTCTATCAACACAGATGTTAATCAATTTTTAATGTTCATGGTTCCAAGATCAGGGGCATGTCACTATCAAGAGTTGATTGCTGGATTAAGTTTAGAGGTTAGGTTCGAATCTTGTTTTAATAAGTACAAAATTATAATATGATATTTGTCAGAATATTAATTTTACATTAAAAATGTCCACTCTAAATTTATGTAAATTTTTGTCTAGCTGTGCAAAAAAGTTGTCTTCACTGGACTATTGAGCACATGAAAAGATAATTTTATAGTTATCTGTAATTGGGACACAAATTAACTCAAGGTATTAAAGAGAGACGGTGTTTACATGGACTTTTCAGATGCTATCAGGAGTCTTAAGACAATGTAATTTGTGGGCCTACATGATAAAATGTCTTAGTGAGATTCCCTGTACTGAACACTTAGTAAAAATGATAAAACTTGTATGTTTAATTTTGTTTGACAGATAAACAGTTTCACTGTACCAACACAAAAGGAGACAACAATAACTTGTTATCCGGACATTAAAAGTGCATGTACATTTTTAAGAATATTATAACATTGGTTTTATGCTTCTTTCATGCATACAAAAAATCAATTAAAATTATCTTCATATAAAATTGTAGAACTTATTGAAAAACATATAATTTTATTGTTGATTAGTGTTTAAATTCCACCAATTGTTCAGTGGTAATATTGTGAAAAGTGAAGAGTAATATTATCAAAATAAAATTCTCAAATTTAATATAAAAAAGATTACTTAGTTAAATATGAATTGTATTTTCTAATAGAAACATCTACTAGCAGACTTAAGTAGAAGGGAAAAAGGTATTAAATTTCTACTACATGTACTTATATGCTTAAAGTTAATAACGTAAACTGTTTTAATTCTAGAAAGAAGCTTCTATGGCAATAAAAATTTAATCATTCAAACACCTAAGCTTAACTAAAAGAATATGGGCCCTGAGACATTGAGTTTAATACAGTCGCCAATGACAACTTGAGCACCGAGGTAACCAACAAAATAATTATTTAAAGTGAAAGTAAAATTAAATTTTTGTTGAACTATTGATATATGATGCAAATTAATGTTCAAATGTTATTTCCATACATAATATGAGGACTTTTAAGTCTATTCCAAACATTTACTGTCACACCCCGGGACATAACCAACTTCAAAATATACCGTAATAGCCCCTGAGAACTGAAAATTCAATACCTCTTAAATTACGTCAAACTCCACGGAGAAGCTCATTAACAAAACAAATTTTTGATATAGTCATCTTTACATGTGGTGGAATTCATGTACAAAATTTGAAAATGATGAGGAACTCTTGACATGGCCATTTTGGTGTTCAAACATAGGCAATTTTCGTAAAATTTTGAGACATCGCTTGATTTAAACACAGATTGTGAATTCTGGAAATGAGATTTTCTATTCAAATTTGCTTTAAAATAATCTCACAAGTTGTAACTAAATGTAAAATGAATTTGAGTTCTAAATATGTAATGGTTTTAAAAAAAATAATGTTCAAATTTGGCAAATTTTATGACAAATTTAAGATTTTTCGATTTTTGGAAGTCCGTAGACAAAAAAGTAACAATTTTACACTTGATTAAACACCATTTTTGTACTCTACAGGTAAAAGTACATAATATATTTCACTTTCAGAAGTATAGAAATATTATTTGAAGAGATATAAGTGTCTAAACATGGCCTCAGGACGAATTTCAGAAATTGCAAAATTACCCCCCTTTACTTAAAAAGCCAATTTTTTCCGAAGTACTGAAGATACTGACTAAATATTTCATTTTTGTCCATGAATTGGATGTACAAATACATGTTGAAAGTTTCAAGCAGATCTGAGAGGGTGACCTGGGAAAATTTCCAAAAATTGGTTGATTTGAGATGGAATGACCCTCATATTGTCTGAAAATCATTACTCTGCATTGGCTGCCCAGCTAGCTCAGTTGGTAGCATGCAAGTCTACTGATCGAGGGGTGTCGTGGCTTCGATTCTTGGGCAGGGCATACTTTCGTAGAGCTTGGTCATGAAATTATTTCTATGGCCATTCTCCCTCCTACCAATGATTTTTGATTATGTAGGGAGTTGTCAGTCACTGACGAAAGTATGCAATAAGTTGGTTTACAGCTAAATCCAGAGATTTAGCCTTTCCAGGAACAATGGGTAGGTTGACTGACTGCTGATATATGTCCTATACAATGTATTGCTATTGCTACGGCGTTAAACCCAACAAAAACAAACATTACTCTGCCTCTGCTTTCTAACTGAGGTCAATAGGTGCAGTAATAATAATTATTATTATTGACCAATGCAAAGTTAACACATCTCCTGTATGTAATAAAATAATTCTTTTTTTTGGGGGGGGGGTTAAGAAAATATTCATATGATTAAGACTTATTGTAAAAGGGACTGAGAAAATGTTTTAATATTTTATATTTATTTCAAAAAGGATAAAATAACAATGTACCCAGTATTTTAGAGTTACAGTGGAACCTGTATTAACGGTCACCTCTATATAGCATGACCCCTGTCCATAACAGTGCATGGTCCTCCCGAACAGTTTGTTCTTATTTGACTCTTTATATAGCGTGACCCTCTTTAACGCTGTCAGTGGTCACTTGTTTTGGACCGATTTGCATCATATAGTGGTCAGTATAACGGTCAATTGACCAGATCAAGTGATTTTCACGAATGTGTAAAAATAACTATCACTGTCAAGAGCTGAATATTATGTCTTTTCATTAATTTAAATGTAACATGCAATATAATGTTTATATGTACAGTATAATTATTATGATGAAACAGCATAAATAAAAGACATTTCCTGTATCTATTAATTTGTTTGTTTGTTTAAACAGACCCTGCATGTAGCGGTCACCTGTCTATAGTGGTCTCTTTCAGCCAGTCCCTTAGCTGACCACTATAGACAGATTTGACTGTATTTAAAAAGAGGCTGAGAAAATGGTTTGTATATTTTTGAGTTTTTTAAAGGGTTAACCATCTCCTGTATGTTTTTGAATTATTAGAAGGTTATAAATCTCCTGTTTGTTTTAGAGATTATTTAGGGTTTAAGATAAATCTGTTGTATGTTTTAGAGTTATTGGCTCGAAAGAACTTTACCAGTACCCACCCACTGAGCTTACCTTAGATTTTGCTAGTGGTTGGTCCATTGATAACTTGGCAACTTTTTCAACAACTATTGCACTATTATTCTTGATTCTTCTGTATGTTTTAGGGATGTTTGGGAGTTTAAGAAAATTGAAACGTTTAGCTGCTAATATAGGTCAGGAAATAGATGAACAAAGTAAACTGCTGGATTCTATGAATGAACTTTCTGGTAGGCAATATAGTATAGAATGTAAATGAAAGCAAGGCTTTATTAGCCAGATTTTTTTAATGGAAAATTTTGGCTAATAGTTTGGGGAAACACGGGTGGGCAGGTTTGGCGGTCGGCTAGATGGTTGGGAGGGTGGGCAATCAGGTGTCTGGTGTCGTTAACAATTGTGTTTAAGCTTTTTCTTTACTATATATTTCTGCCATTTATTATCTGATCTTTATGGAACTTCATACTTTGATAACATACCATGTGATGAGCATGATTAGTCAGTATTCACAACGCTACCTGCCTTTATTATTGATTATTTCCCTTTGTAATTTTTGGGTTAAAGATTTAAATTCAGCTTTAATGTGGTTTCCACATTACATTTCTTGTGTTTAAAGTCTTTGATTAACAATTTAGTTATTATATATGCATGAAACTATTTTAGAGGATAATTCTTCACATTGTTAAGGGTTTTAATTTGTTTGGGACTTCAGTCCTAAACAAATTTATATACCATATTTCAGACCCTTTTCCACTTTGAAAATTTACCGAATCCAGAAGTAGCCCCTCAGTATATATGTATAGAGCAATTCAAAAAGATCGTCTGCTTTGACGGCCACATTAATACACTAGTTATCCGAAATGTATCTCTTGAGCGTAAGAATTTTTGCTGCTATGTTGTGCGTCTCAGTAGGGATGATTACTTCGTCTTATGTAATAGAGTGGTATCAATGATTCAGTAACGACCCGTAGTTTGTGCCAGTTGTCAGTTGTGATAGTAAAAGTTTAAAGGTAGTAGTAAATGACTTTGAATGATGTCTGAATAGTGGACTTCAATTATTTTACGTAGGATGCAGTAGAATAAATGTGCATGAATGATAACTTCCAATCAGTAGTCTGTTTGCCTGTCTGGTTTTCCTGTTGTATTTATAGGTCAATTGTAAAAGGTGTTTTGAATCGGAACAGTGCTGGTCTACCTATCAAACTAATATTTCTGAACTGTTCTTTGTGAACGACTGTTTTGTTAGAGCCGAAAATCTAATTCCACTTTTCAAATCGAACAAATTCAGTGCCTTCAGCGCTTTGATTTACTTCTCAGAGTGATCTCAGGCAACTGATTTCAAGAAGTGGCATTAGCCTATCTAAAAATGTCATTTTCTGAGCTCAACAGTTGAGTTACAAAAGATCTTGTTTCAACATTGATTAATATTCTGTTTCTTTCATATGGTATATCTGTATTTTGTTAGGGATGATTTTTACTATAATATGAAAAGACATCATTTTCCTCTTTAAGATGAGGTGATTTTGACGGAATATTTTCACTGCATAGAAATTATAGGATTTTATATTTTCCCTGTACATTTACATTAAATGAAACAATAGCATTGTGAAACATGAAAAAACAAATCCCTGATTTCTCCTACTAGTATATTTGTTTAATGTTTTACTAATACATTAAGCTACATGTAACATTCACCAGTATTTGCAAGTTGAAGTATCTATCTATGGCAAAGCTTAGATTCCTAAGTAGTAGCCAAGTGATAACTTTGGCACAAATTTTGGAAATAAGAGTTCTTAGCTTCAATGCCACCAAGATTGTCACTGTTATTTTTAATTGAGCAAAACATTTTCCTTTTATTGCTTTACTCTACCCAGCAGGGCTTTTTTCAGCGGTGGGGAAGGGGTCTGGGGCCTTTCCTTTTTGTAGAACATTTGGGGAAATTTTATCGCAATCTCCTAGGTAAGGGAACAAAAAAAGGTAAACTCCAAATTTGGGGAAACTGCATGATTTTAAAGAAATTTCAGGAAGAGAAGGCATCTGTAAATGGTCCCTATTATAAAAAGAAAAAAATGTCTGCCCAGATATGCATGGATACCTATGAATGTAGTAGAACTGCATGGTACCATTAGTCAACTACAAACAGTTGAAGTAATAAGAAAAGATTTTTTTGAGTTAGCAAGACTGTATCACAAAAGTAGTAGACTAACTTTGGTGAATGATAGAATCCCTGTAATCAATGCTGGGTGTACCATGTTCACATGTATAAACATGCTTCAGGTACACCAGAAGAGCTATATAACCTTCAAAACAGAAATTTCTTTTTACACTAACACAGTCCTGAATATTTCCCTCTCTATCGCTACAAAGCAAAATCATAAGAAACAACTTGCAACAAGATATTGCTTCATTTTGCTACGTAGTGGAAGATAGCGTAAAACCAAGAGCTCTGTTACAAATCAAAATGGCTGCCTCCTCAGTCTGCCGACAATTTGGTTTTTATGTTTGACCGAGTTTAAATGAATTGAAATTAATAAATATTTGTAATTGTTCATATAACCATATCATGTTTTTGCAGTGATTTTATACTTTTTAAAGACTTATTTAGTTTGAAATCGCCCCGAAAACATGCAATTGCAATAAGTGCCAAAGTGTGTACCGACAAATGCCGCCATCTTGGTTTGTGATGTTAATAGCTAGCCATTTCCTTAGAAGAAGAGCTACAAGAAAGCGCTTTTTCATAGTGATATGTAGCGAAATCTTTAGGCAACGCGCCCTGTGTTTGTGAAATCTAGAAATCTTGCAAACTTACTTTGAAATCTCTACCATAGGAGTATTCTTCTACTTCTTATTTCATTAATAGAACACTTAGCATGATATTAATGCAACTTGGCACCATAATGATGTTATAAGAAAAATTGTGAAAACAAATTTTATAAGTCCATTAATATATCCCTATTTTTGAGAAATCTCCTACGGGAGTAAATTACCATGGAAGAAAGATTTCCCATGTGATTTTTTAACTTTGGACTTAAAATTCAATATATTTCTAGTCGAGATATCTGGATGAAAATTTACTGGTGTTACACCTATATGTAGATCTACATTTATTGAAAAATTGAAAGAATCCGTTGAAAATAATGAAGTTAGTTTTCAAAATTACAGGATTTGCATACATATTTTGAACTGTTTGCTATCAATGTTTTTTTTCTTCATATTCATATTTAGATAGAAGTCGTTACAGAACTAGATATAGGGGGAAGAAATCAAGGTCTAGAAGGTGAGAGATTATTTTATTCTGTTTTTAAACTTTTATAACTAACATCTTTCAAAATTTGGGAATGTTTTTTTTAGAAATCCCTTATATAAAAAAGAAAATTTCTTTAAGGAATGACTTTCAAACTTAGAACTACTGCATCCCCTATGCAGTGGTTAATCACAAGATTTAGAATTTGGAGGCTCTCAGGTTTGATTCCTCCCTGGGGACTGTTACAAGATAATGCTATGTGATTAAGGATGATTATTTTTGTTACAAAAGCCACATGGCTAGCTCACAGTCTGTATCACACGATCAAAGGGTCATAGGATCATTTCCCAGGTGGGTATACTTTTTGTAGGTTGGTCTTGAAATAATTACTACAGGCATTCTCGCTCTTACCACTAATTCTAAATTATGTAGGGCAGTTGTCAGTCACTGATGGAAATTTGCCGTTGGTTACAGATGAACAACTTAAATTGTTGCATATTAATTATATTTATTACAAAATTATTGTATTCGTTACAAGATGATTTTATTAACCCTTAACCACTCAATGCCGCATTTTTATGTGTCTAGACCCCCCCTCCAAAATGGCCGCCACAGCCTTGAAAATGGTGTTTTTTAACTGGATTTAGTGAATTTCACTAAAGGGTAGTTGTTCCCAGCCTTTTTTCGCGCATCTCCCCCACAAAAAGATGTCTCGGGGGGTTCCAAAGGGGGATGTGCCCCCTTTGTTGCTGGGGTTTTGAAGGGGGCACAGCGCCCCTCATCGCCAGAAAAAAATCGGGGTCATTGAGTGCAGAGAAATGGAGCCAAATGCTGATAAGAAAATATGTTTTCAGTATCTAAAAAGACCTGGCACTTTAGACCTCACTTTTGGAAAATATTACTGTTTGAAATGCAAATGTGGGGTGGAAAAGGAGCGAAAATTGCATTTTTTGCCGTTTTTGCTCAGCCCCAGCATTGCCATTGTAGCGGGGATCAGGACTCAACTTGTGGTTTTTCTGAAAGACATTCACCCATGGAATAACTTGGCCAAGTTGCATATCTGTATGATAATTAGTAATGAAATTAGAGCATCTTGAAATAGCCCTAGTGGGTAATGGTGAAAAAAATGGCTACTTTTCATGCATGTCAGTAAACTGTAAAGGGTTAATTTCAAAATAATGAATAGATTTGTTACTATATTATATTTGTTATATAATTTTTATATTGTCACAGCCGATCCTTGGAGAGATCAAGGAGGAAGAAAAAGAAGGCTGGGAGAGTTGATCTTGAATCTCTTTCTCAAGGTAATATTTTTGTTTAGGGAGGAGGGAAGGATGTGAGGGAAGTCTGGACAAACTCTTGAAAATTTTACAAAACCAAAAGATCTCATTTCAAATATAGATTTTTGGTGTCCACTATGCATATGTTTTGGTTTGAACCCCAACTTGAGCTAGTGCTATGTTTGCCTGAGAATAAAATTGCAACAGTTGTTTTGTTGATTGTACATGAATTAGAAATGTTGAAGTATTGACTTCAACCTTGAGTGTTCCATTTAAATAGTCAAAAAGCCATATTATAAAAAGTCTTATGATATATAGTAATGTTTTGAAAAAAAATTATTTAACAGTTTGTGGTACATATACAGTACCCACCAAAAGTTTGGAGATAAAATATATTTACTACAATTCTTGAATTTTAATGATTACTGTTGTTGAATCAGTATTTTTTAATATATTTAAGTATGGTTTGTGATAAAATGAAAACAAATTTCATGAATGCAACACATTTATATGATTCAGCATCTGACATCCAAAAGCCCCCAAAACTATGTTTATTGTAATCCCTTTCCTTGACATAGATTTTGTGCTATTTTGTAGTCTCAGTTATAATTATAATGATACCCCAAAAAAATAAAGCAAAACTAAAAATGCATTTCAAAATAAACAGTTATCAAGTTTTAGATTAAAGCCATATTGAAGGCTTACAAAGTGAAAATGTCTCCAAACTTTTGGTGGGTACTGTCGTTAATCCCACCGATTAAAACACAACAGTACATTCTGTACTCACGACTGATAAAAATAAATACCTATCTCTATGTATGGAGATTATTTCATAAACAAGTATCTAAATTAGAGGGGTTAGTGTATGTGTCACTGCCCAATGAATAAAATGTAACAATAATATATAGATTAATTTAAGGCAAAAGTAAGCTAGTCCCTGATAAATGACAGGGTAAGACTTATTTCAAGTAAGATCATTTAATATGTATTCTGTACTTTTATTGATCTGTAACGGATTATTGTAAGCAATGTACAAGCATCTTTCAAAGTTTTATTCACATTGATTCGGCACAGATTTTGGAGGAAATCTTGGTAGGTCTTGAAACTTAGCTTTAATATTTATATTGTTTTATTGAGTGAGTTAGATCACAAACAAGTATGATAATTCAACCTGTCAATTGTTAATCAAGCCCTTCTAAACCTTAGAAATATACAGATTGCTGCTTACTTTTTTGCTTACTGCATGTTTTTCATCTGTTCCTTTGCAAACCATTTGTTTTTAGCTTGTTTTTTGCCCAATGTCTGATTTTCATCTTGCCCTTTGCCTATCAAGATTTTTACCAACTGGTGAAGCTGTTTAAGGTTGCATTTGCTTATCAAGTGTGTATTTTGGCTAACTATTTGCGTACAGTGTCTGTAATCTCAGATTAAACTTGTTCAAATCTATAAGTGCTGCTTTTTGCAGTCTTCACAATAATTTGCATATCTGTAGGAAACCATCTATAATCAAATATATAATGATTTTGTATACTAGGATAGTTCTAGAAAAATCAATGAGATCCATCTTGTTAACTAAGTTACCAGTGTCACTATCAGCCATTGGGTTGTGAGTTCCATTCTTGAGAGGGACCTTTACATACAAGTTCTTGGTCACAATGTACTTTCAACAGCCATTCTCTGACCAATCTCATTCAAACCCAATCTAAAATTTTTCGCTCGCCTACTTGCTAATTTAGATCTGGCCTTTTTCAAATGACATGACGAAATAGTTATGATATGTTACTTGTTTACATCGTCTACATCACGCAATTTGAAATGAGCGGCATAATCGCAGACTGTGAATAATACCGCTGTTAAATTAGCATGCAAACTTTGGTCTCAAAATAGAAATTACGAAATCAAAGTGTGATTAATAGTGTTTTCGTCTAGATGAAAGCTTCGCATTGATTGGTCGACACAAAGTTCATCTGGACGTGACCTTCCACAGAGACAGTAGAGATCCTGTACGACAACGCTCTACAGGATATCTGTTTACGGGGATTGTTCTCTGACCTACCTCTTTATCATTTAGGGCAGCTGTCAGCTTCTGGAAAGTGTATGCACTTTCTACAGTACTCTGTTAAATGCTTTGATTCAGTGATCCAGGCCTCCATTTTGATCATGAGTTATAGGACCAAAACCCTTAAGACAGTTGGTTTGTTACCACATCAACTAAAATCAAACAAGTTTATTCCAGTAATGTCCCATACATGAATCTGTCCTTCCAATTTTTCTCTGGCAATTTAACACAGATTGATGTAATTATTTGCTTATCATAAAAGTTGAAAACCTTATCTTAAACTTTAAGGTTAACAGTTTGTTTGTCCACTGATGTTATAGGTATGCAAATTTCTGTGAAGACTTTAACGGGTAAAACAAGTTCTCTTGATGTTGAATCCTCTGACACCATTGAGAATGTTAAGGCTAAGATTCAAGACAAAGAAGGTATTCCTCCGGATCAACAGAGATTAATTTTTGCTGGACGACAGTTGGAAGATGGTCGCACATTGTCAGACTACAATATTCAGAAAGAGTCTTCCCTCCATCTTGTTCTTCGTCTTAGGGGAGGTTGGTATTTTAATGCAATCTGATTTAAATCCGATCTAAAATTATTGGCTCGCACACTGGCTTATTTTGGATATGGCTACTTCATATTATTTGCTTTTATGATATTTAAGGTAAAATCATTGTCAGGGGCAGATCCAGGATTTTTTTAGGGGGGGGGGGGGTCTGAACTTTTCTTGGGGTATCCAAACTTTTCTAGGGGGGGGGAGGGGGTACGAACCTTGAACCGCAACCGCATTAAACACATTTTGCAGAAAAATGCAACATATTGGTATTAAAAACTACATTACCATTAAAAATGTGTTAAGCACCGAGAAAAATTGCTTCCTGCTACTTAAAAATGACTTGCAGACAAGAAATACACTAAAAGACTGGTACATTCTGCAAAAATTCTGGGGGGGGGTCTTGCCCCCCCCCTGCCCCTCACTGGACCTGCCTGTGATTGTGACTTGTTAGCATCGTCTATGTCGGTCCATTAGCAAATAATTGTCCAATCACAGTCTATGAATGACACTATCCTCAAATTAACTCACAAAACTTGGGTTTGAAAATGGAAATTATGAAATCATGATGCCTTTAACAGTGTTTAGTCTATTTAAAGTTACACAATTAATTATTGGTCGAAAAAAGGTCATCTTGATTTAACTCCCTCTCTACACAGTCAGAAGATCCTATATGACAGTGTTCAATAGGATATCTGTATATGGAGATTAGTATTAAAGCTTCTTGTGTCATCAGTTCTACGTTTAGTAGAAAATTTCTGTCTCGTTGATAGGGCATCACTCCTATAATTTTGTTGATAAGGTACCCCCATGGGCCCGCTGGACCTCAGCTCCTACACATTTTAATACCACCCTACACAACTCTCAGACTTAAAAAATCTGCTGCAAGCTTAACATGTTATATTTTTATACAACCTTATTTTCTAGGACCAGGACCTGACATTGTATCCAGGCAAAGTGAGATGCATGAAGAATCAGGTGCACCATCACTAATGAGAAGAATGCTAACACAGGCTGAAAAGGAACCGCTTATTATGGATCAAGAACTCATGTTAGTTAATGCGTTTATTAATATTTTTATGTATGAAAATTAAGGCTCATATTAAAGAAGCATAATGAATATTTTCCTTTTAAGGTACAGTCCCTAACATCATACACAGTTAAAGCATAATCTTCTAAAAGTATGAAAAAGCTTACAAAACTTGATATTTTTCATTCACTTCAACATGCTTATAATTTTGTGTGGATCAAATTCTTTACATGACTTTCGATTTAAAAAATAAATGATAAAAAAGTTAACAGGATTTAGTTATTATCTCCCTTTAATATGAAAATATAGTAATGTTAAAAGTGTTCATAGAAAGTCTATGTTGAAGTTATTTAGATATCTAACACAGTGAAAAATTTGGAAATACTACGTACAAACAAACTATTTCTAGAAATTTTCATCAGCCATAAAACATTGGTTTTAGTTAGGGATTGTATACCTTAAGTCCGGATTTGAGAGTTTTTGTTGTGGATACAAACCTGTTCCATCTCATTTCCATGGCAACAGTCCCTAGCATTGATAATATAATGTAGATGTGTATACAAGTCCTTATGCTAGCCTGTAAGCAAACTAGGATCTAAGTGACTTATTGACCGGCATTATTTGTAGTTAACATTATGTAACTGTTAGAGCAGCAGTCCTTTACTGTTGATTGTGTTGTGTTTTAATGTTTAAAAATTTACTTAAAAATAAATGTAATATATTTTCATTTCTTTTTTATCTATCAAATATATATTTTTTATTATGGAAACAGCCATGACTGAGTAGTTACAGTGTTAATTCCAATCTTTTCAATAACCATCATCTTTGTTCCCTTGAATATCCTACCAGCTCAGTACTGGGAGACCTGGAAGTGGTTTCTGTATTGTTATATAGTTCAAATAAGATATAGATATTTAAAGATAGTTTTATTACATTGCAGAGATGATGGTATGGATCAATTAATGGTTTGTATTTTTTTCAAATTTGTTTTAAATTCATAAAAACAATTTTTTTAATACTGCATGTAGAAGCTATACATGTATTGTTTAATGCAACTTCAATATGAGTTAACTGTTATGGCTTGTTTAGGATGACTTGAGACAAAAAAATGACACCATTTTTATATACAGGTGGATCTAAGTATAGTACTTGTAATTATCGACTATTATCAGAATATTTTTGATGTATTAAATTTAGTATGAGAACACACCTTCTACGCATTAAGACATGGTTAATACTTTCATTAAACAATATCAGCTGACCTCCATATTTTATGTAATACCTGAGTCCAAAATTTGTAAACAAACCAAATCGGGGATAGTGATTTCTATCAATGGCCTATGGCCTCAGGAAACAGTTCAAAGCACTATTTCCTCCAACTTGGGCCAACAGCTTGACTGTTCCCAAATCACATATGAAATAACTGTATACTATTATGCAGGGTGTCAAAGGGGTATGAGTTTCGAATCACATCTGGGGAATTTATACTCTCCATAAAAACTTAAATATTGTCAAGTTTCCTTCATTGATAAGATATATGGAGAAGTTTCCGGCCTTGTGGAAGGGTAGGTGAATACTAGTTATAGACAAGGGTCCAGGAAAGCTAAGTTAGGTGTGCTGGATGCCAAATATAACCTAAATTGTGTTGACATGGTGTTAAACCCAATAAAAAACAACAACAAAAACAAGGTCTTCTACAAAGATTATTTTATTCTTCCCCTTGCGTCAATATTGATCTTGCCCTAGAGATCAACATGTTAAAGAAAGCAAAAAATTTTCAAACTGACTGTTATACCTAGAGCTTTCATATTAGGCATTTAGCGTCAACTGAATGTCTTCTACAAATTATGCCCTTGGCACAGGGTCTAAATTTGCCTCATACAGGGGTTACAAGCTTTTTTTAAACATAGAGTTGCATAAGTAAATGTTGAGATATCTTTTACTTGAATACTGAAAGGCCAAGAGATTATATATTTGGATAGTGAACTTCAGGTCGCAGTTGTCATATAGCTAAAATGAAAGTAATACAATATTTTGTGTCAGATGTCCTAATAATCTAGTATTCAGGGATCCAGGGTCCTCCGCACCCTCTTTAATAACATATACACTGTGTTATAATTTTAGTTATTTTGATTTTGGCAGGAAATAGCGAAAAATGTTGAAATATTAGAAGAACATTTTGAGATGGCTGATAGTTTCCAGTCATTTCCTCGTCCAAATCAAATGTCAGGGAGCAGTGGACATCAAGCAGTACTGGCAGCTGAGAGTGTGGATGAGGCAGAAATGGGATTTGGTTTATTTGATGATGATCTAGTATGTTCACCAACATCCGCAGTATGTAGATATATTGTTTATAAATTGTCTTGGTATTTATTTATCACACTACTTCATATAAATTCAACTACTATGATTGAGTGCTCGAATTTAAATCCAGGTGACCCAGGTTTGATTGCTGACTGGGACTGGTTATCCCCTTCCTTTGAAATGCAATAATTAATATCATTTTTTCTCAATAAATAGAGAGCTGCCCGGCTAGTTCAGTTAATAGCACGCAAGGCTACTGATGGAGGGGGTCATGGGATCGATTCCTGGGCGGGGCATACTTTCGTGGAGTTTGGTCGTGAAATTATTTCTATAGTCATTCTCCCTCCTACCAGTGATTTTTTATGTGTGGCAGGTGTCAGTCTCTAGCGAAAGTATATGCTTAGTAGTTGGTTAACAGCTAAATCCAGCGATTCAGCCTTTCCAGGAGGAGTGAGTAGGTTGACTGACCGCTGTTATTTGACTTATACAATGTGTTGCTATGGCGTTAAACTCAACAAAAAACAAACAAACTCAATAAATAGAAGCTGTTGACTTATCGTAGAAAAGTAAGCTTATACTGGTATAAGTGCCTAGAAAAACTGGCAAGCTGAGACAGTCACCATAAATAACCTAATACAATGTGTTGATAAATTACCTTAAATCTAGTTAAAAAGACTCGTTTTTTGATTAATGACTGATTCTACATTATTCAGATGTTTCAAAAGAGTATGCACGTCTATTGACCTAGACTCAATTAAATGTATTTAAAATAAGAGCTGTCTTTATATTGTTTATTAGAACAGTGCCTTCAAAAAGCTCTAAACATATTCACGTTTACTTGTAAAAGAGAAGCAAATTATCATCTGGGCAAATTCCAAACTCAGCATTAATTAGTTTATCAACATTTTCAATCTGATTCAATCTGCATGAATGTTACTTGAATAAGCTTTAATTATTGTAAAATTAGTTGCAAGTGCTTGACCAATTTTATTTTGTTCTAGAAATTTTAGTTGACACTGTTTTTTTCTAGCTGATGCACTACACCTTAAGTTTGTGTTTACTAAAATATTCAACAAGCGTTGTTTAAGCTACTCACACTGATATCCCATTTAGCTACTCAAACTTATATCCCATAAAGCTACACAAACTTATATCCCATAAAGCTACACAAACTTATATCCCATAAGCTACTTAAACTTATTGTTTGTTTGTGTTTTATGGCGCACCAACACAAAAAGGTCATATAATCAATGATGCTATTAATTCTAACGAAATTAATGATATAAAGCTCTACTTAAACTTAATACAGTATATGTTTAAGTAGCTTTATGGCGTACTAAAACTTATATCCAATAAAGCTGCTCAAACTTATTACCCATAATGCTACTCAAACTTATAAGCCATAAGCAAGCTTATATCTCATAAGCTACCTAAAGATATATTCTATAGAGCTACTCAAACTTATTTCCCATGGAGCTACTAAAACTTATATACCATAAAGCTGCTCAAACTTAACTTATATCATATTAGGCTACTCAAACTTATATCCCATAAAGCTACTCAAACTTTTATCCCATTAAACTTCTCAAACCTATATCCCATAAAGCAACTCAAACTTATATTCCATAAAGCAACTCACATTTTTATCCCACTAGTAACCTAAGCTGAAACTTTGTTTCCATAAAGCTATCCAGACTTATATCCCATAAAGCTATCCAGACTTATATCCCATAAAGCTATCCAGACTTATATCCCATAAAGCTATCCAGACTTATATCCCATAAAGCTATCCAGACTTATATCCCATAAAGCTATCCAGACTTATATCCCATAAAGCTATCCAGACTTATATCCCATAAAGCTATCCAGACTTATATCCCATAAAGCTATCCAGACTTATATCACATAAAGCTATCCAGACTTATATCCCATAAAGCTATCCAGACTTATATCCCATAAAGCTATCCAGACTTATATCCCATAAAGCTATCCAGACTTATATCCCATAAAGCTATCCAGACTTATATCCCATAAAGCTATCCAGACTTATATCCCATAAAGCTATCCAGACTTATATCCCATAAAGCTATCCAGACTTATATCCCATAAAGCTATCCAGACTTATATCCCATAAAGCTATCCAGACTTATATCCCATAAAGCTATCCAGACTTATATCCCATAAAGCTATCCAGACTTATATCCCATAAAGCTATCCAGACTTATATCCCATAAAGCTATCCAGACTTATATCACATAAAGCTATCCAGACTTATATCCCATAAAGCTATCCAGACTTATATCCCATAAAGCTATCCAGACTTATATCCCATAAAGCTATCCAGACTTATATCCCATAAAGCTATCCAGACTTATATCCCATAAAGCTATCCAGACTTATATCCCATAAAGCTATCCAGACTTATATCACATAAAGCTATCCAGACTTATATCCCATAAAGCTATCCAGACTTATATCCCATAAAGCTATCCAGACTTATATCCCATAAAGCTATCCAGACTTATATCCCATAAAGCTATCCAGACTTATATCACATAAAGCTATCCAGACTTATATCCCATAAAGCTATCCAGACTTATATCACATAAAGCTATCCAGACTTATATCCCATAAAGCCACTCAAACTAAATTTTTATCCCATACAGCTACATAAACGTCTATCCCATAAAGCCACTTGAGCTAAAATTATATTCCATAAAGCTACTCAAACTTATATTCCATAAAGCTACTCAAACTTATATTCCATAAAGCTACTTAAACTATATCCCATAAAGCTACCTAATCTTATATTCCATAAAGCTACTTGGACTTAAATCCCATAAAGCTATTCAAACTTATATCCTATAAGCTACCCAAACTTATATTCCATAAAGCTTCTTAGACTTGTATCCCATAAAGCCACTCAAACTAAAACTATATCCCATAAAGCTGCTCAAACTTACAATTAATAAAGCTACTCAAACTAATACCCAATAAGGCATACTTAAACCTATATCCAATAAAGCTACTCAAACTTATACCCAAGAAGGCATACACTTGAAAGGAGACAATATTGTTTTTGAAATTTTTATTTTTATTGTAACTGCTTTTGCTATCTATTAATGTGATAGTGCAATTGTGTCATTGCTGTCTTATTTAAATATTGATGTAATTGCCTTTGATTTGTTTTTAAGTCTTTTTCTCCTGAATCACCTTCTTATATGGAAGCTCCGATGATGAAAACTGTTGATAGTCTGAAAAAGAAACCAATGGAATTTGCCTCACCACAACCTGTGTCTGGTAGGTACACATATTCTGTTTTTATTCTAAAGTTGTAGCTTTGTCAGTTGAGCTCAAGTCTACTGATTTAGGGGTTTATGTTCATTTCTAAAGTTGGGCACACTTTTGTGGAGATTGGCCCAGAAATAAAACATGTTGAAAAATATCTTGAAAAAGGGTGTTCAGTGTGAAGAGTCTAAGACTGCAAAGACTACTCGTTTGTCAATTTCGTGTTACATTAATTGGGTAAAAATTTCCTATGGATACATGTCACTGTAAAGTAGCAAATTGTTAGCTTCAAGGATTTAAGTACCAACTTTAGCAACATATGGCCATGCATTATCTTGTATTGAACGATTATATTGAACTGTCCGATTGCTTAATTACACGGTTATTGCACACTGTATAAATTAATTTCCGCGTTCTATGTATAACATTTTGCAGTAAAAATTACAATGTGTAGGTTTATTTAGTGTTGATATATCATCTGGCTGAATGGTCGTACGGTTAAAGTGCAATGCTACTAAACATCTATTTTTGAAAGAATTGCCAGTCTGAAGCTTAATAGGTCATTTTTGAAATTTTTTGTTCTACGTTTTGTATTTTTGTTGATGTTTTACATCTATTTCATTCAGTAATTTTTTGACATAGAATAAAAACACTTCAAATCAAACAATGTAAGAATCACTCAATTTTACAGACAGTGTCAGTCGTGCTGCTGTCATCATCACTTAAGGAGATGCCACCAAATTTATAACAAAGGCTTCTCTACAAGTGCATGATGCAAGGGGGGCAATGTGTTTTACGCAATACGCCCATGATTTAAATGAAAAAAGAGATAAAAATAAGTTTCTATCGGGATTCGAACCCACGATAAAAAGATTTATAGTCTGATCGTCTCCCCACTCGGCCACACAAAGTACGATACGTATGGAAAATAAGATCTAATACATTAGTGTTATGAGCAGACAATACACTCTACGTGAACTACCGAAAGTATCCGAGTATTAGATATATCATGTAATATGACGTTTTAATTTATGCAATCGGACAGTTCAATTTAATCGTACAATATGAATGTGTTGCTTTTTATATATACCCGGGTCGATAGCGCAGTTGGTAGCGCGCCGGGATTTGTATACTCGTGCCCGAAGGGTACTGGTTATAGACCATGGTCCAGGAAAGGTAGGTAAGGGTTAGGCCATGAAATGACCTAAATTGTGTCGATACGGCGTTAACTCCAATTAAAAAAAATGCTTTTTATGTATGGAATAAGCTTGTTGCTTAGGGTTTGATTGTGCATTGAGATTAACATGAAAGCAACGAGACTTGTACCAAAACATTAGTACGTCCCGGCAATTCTGCATGCAGTTGTGGCATTATTAATGTCTAATTTCTCATGCAAAGTATTCTTAAGTGAATAAAGCTGATAGAGAATTAAATATGCATTTTGAAAAACTTGCATTTCATGTTTTTCACATGAAAATTCGTTCAATGTTAAAAACGTGAAAATGGGGTTTTAGAATGATAGGTATTGGCATATACATGTATGTTATTACATGTGTTCATTTTTAGAAACAAATGCACCAAAAATTATCATATATGTAAGTGTTGTGTTAAAAAAAGTATTTTGGGGAAAGATTATTGTTTTTTTATAGTATCACTGAATTGATTTGAAAGTCTAGTTATTTCATTATTAGTGATCTGTTAAAGTTGTTTTAAATGATTATGAGAATTGTATTGACCCTGATTCATTTTCAAATTTAAATGAGAATGTCGAAGCAATTACCTTGATAAGAGTTTAAAAAATTAAAAAGATTCGCTAATGTTTGGAATCATGACATTAAAATATTCTTAGGTTTTCATAATCTTTTTGACGAAACATGAAAATATAAGTTATTGTACATGTATTTGTTTTTTCAGAGAAGACCACTGAACAAATGGAATTCTATGCTGTGCCTTTGTCATTACAATCAGAAGATGTTGCTTATGATTGTATTGCCCATTTTGCCCATCCTGGTGCTCCATCACCCATTCTTTCAGCACAACAAAAGGAGAGTCTAAGTCCAACTGGAATGGACAGAGATTCTAATTCGTATTCCCGTCCCCCTTCTTTCCAAGGTGTTCAAATGATGCTACACGATGATTCTACCATTGAAGAATCACATATGATCCCATTTGGAGGTATGGTATTTGGAGGTGGGGGAGGATCTCCTTATCAGACCATGCCTGCAACTCAGCAACAAAGCATTCAAAGTTTAGATCATTCACCTTCACCACCACCACCTCCAGGCTCTCTTCCTTGTTTTGGACAACCTGATTCTCCGCTATGTTTTGGTGTTGCACCTCGTGAGATGGAACTCCATCTACCACCTCAAGAAAAATCACCTCGCCTTCGTAGACGTTTATTGAGTCCTTTTACTGCTCCTGCCCCTCCATCCCTCCCTAAGTCAGCACGTGGTGGTGGACCCCCTCCTCCTCCACCAAAACCTGTTCCTTTTTCATCTGCTCCTATCCCTCCATCACTCCCTAAGTCAGCCCCTGATAGTGTACCCCCTCCTCCCCCTCCACCTCAATCTGATCTCATTTCAGCTCTCAATACACGCTATGGTTTTATACGTCCTCGGCTTCCATCAAAAATCCCTCCCCCTCCACCAAAACCTATTTCCGTTTCATCTGCTCCTATCCCTCCATCACTCCCTAGAGCCCCTGGTAGTGTACCCCCTCCTCCCCCTCCAACACAATCTGTTCAGTTTTTATCTGCTCCTATCCCTCCTTCACTCCCTGGAGCCCCTGGTAGTGTACCCCCTCCTCCCCCTCCAACACAATCTGTTCAGTTTTTATCTGCTCCTATCCCTCCATCACTCCCTAGAGCCCCTGGTAGTGTACCCCCTGCTCCCCCTCCACCAAAACCTATTCCCTTTTCATCTGCTCCTCCCCCTCCACCTCAATCTGATCTCGTGTCAGCTCTCAATAAACCCCGGGGTTTTAGACGTCCTCGGCTTCCATCAAAAATGAATAGCTTTTCAAAACCTGAACTTAAGAGAGAGATAAGACTAAATTTGGAGCAAATGATTTCACCTGCTATCTCCCAGTCCTCCCCAGTATTCACACTTGCTTGTTCATCCTCTTCTGAAAGGCGTTCTGAAAGAACGTCACCTGCTAGATCTGAAGTATCTTGGAGAGAATGTGAAACAAGGCCTAATGCTTCCCGTAGAATGACCAAGAGGAGAGGAAGTTATGGAGAAACGGAGGTATCAATGGAAGTGGGTAAATACATTTATTAGTGCATTATTTTACAATTGTTGTTTTAACATTGTTGTTTTCAAATCTAAATCAATTATAATAAAAACTTAAATCAAATTACTTCACAAATGATAAGTTAACCGTAAAATGACGGACCATTTCTCTGATTATATTGCTTTAAGAGTTAAGTCCCATTAATCTTTGACAAGTATGCGATATATGGTTATAGTTCTATTACATTAACCTGTCACAACTTAAATAATTACACGGTGACTGAATCTGTTATTTTTAACCCCTTCCGAACTTGTTATTGCCCGGATATTCAAAATCGTCGCATATATAGTTAGATTATCAATAATTAGTATGGATTGGTGGCTCAATTGTTAAAAAGAGGTAAAATAATCACACATTCAGTGACCGTGTCATTATTCAAGTTGTGACATGTTAATGTAATAGACATATATATAGTTTTAAAGAAATACTTAAATATATAGTATAAATTTTTGATAGTTAAAAAACTGACAAATTTGATTGATACTTTAGCATCCATACTTCAAAGGTCATAACATTTGAATTATAAGCATTTTCCGCTAAATGGCGTGTTTTTCAAGGAGAAATTCCTTCGAATGAATCTGTATGTACCACGTTTATCGTACTATGAGTGGTTATGACAAGTGATTTAATGTATTTGATCTAAGTTATCCTCCTTGACTTCTTAAAGATGTAATCGTATTTAAACGATAAAAACCGGACATGCCGTTTTTTGACATATTTTTTTATGTGTTAAAACTATTTGTGACAAGCATTTTGGCCCATGAGCTTTCATGAGAAATGTGTAGATACGTAAATGAATATTTATGTCGCTGGTCATGTTTTAAGGGTATCAACTCTGCATTGGATGAACTGGAATATAGTAATTGCATTTTGAAGTTTAAGTTTCATGCTAATGCATGTTCATCGATTTCGCAGCTATTACCCCAGGTCATCGGGCTACTGGTTTCTATCCATCTCCCTTTAGATTCTTTTAATCCACTAAGTACAACGGACATATTGACGTATCGGATTTATATCACTCTTGGAGGTACCTATTTATACCCGGGTGAAATGAAAGAATTGCTGTTTTATGTTCAAGAATGAATCTGTACCACCATATGCTATACTTAACTTTTTGAAAGAAAGAAATGTTTATAATAAGATATAGAGTTGTACATCATTAATATAGTTTGAATTATTAGTATCATTAATAGCTGTCGGCGTGATATGACCCAAACAAACAAACAAACAAACATGTTCAAGAAAATTTGCGACGGGGTTCGAACCAAGTACTCCTCGATCCCAAAGCCAACATCCTACCACTTGACTACTGCCTCTACAGTAACACCAGTTTAAAATTCAAAGCTTTTGATGATATTACAGAGTTAGTTGATGAGTCAGACCTTTGTATCTATGGTATTGGTGAGAATGTTCCATCTATCATAAAGAAATCAAGCTCTAAACTGAAGATACAGGATTTCCATGAAATAATGCTGAAACAAGATATGGTATGCATAATCATAAAAAAATAAATTAATTATTACTGTAATTTGATTTTAGTTGGACCATTTATTTACAAAAGTAATTTGTTTCAAAGTAAAAATATTTTTTGTGTTTAAAAACAAGAGACATCCTTTAATTTGTCATTAATAATATATAACGTATGCATACTGTTGAATTCAGCGAGTGTGATACATACCTGCTTAAAACTTAATTAATGTACGCCGGCAAATACTTTAACTAGCATGGTTTCGTACTATCTTTCATCATTAAGAGTTCTTAGGTGATCCTACAGGTACAAAAAATAAATCTTGAAAAACATATAAAACAATTAAACCACACATAATTCTGATATGTAGATTTATAAATTCTAGAAATTAATTATACAATGAGTTCTGGGGTGTTCCAAACGGCATATCTCTTATCATTCAAGTAAAACATGTGATTTACAAAACTGCATAGTAATTTGACTTTATTCAATGTATTTTTGTCTATTCATAAATTGGGTACAACAAATGGCTACTTTATGGAGAGAAAACAGCCAACATATTATGTTCATAGTAGCTTTTGTTTTCAGGAAAATGTGTCAATGTCTAATTTTAAAAGTCTGTTATATATCGTTTGCATGTACATGTACATACATTTTCAGTTTACCCCTTAGTGCTTTGAATTTATCGTACTTGTACTATTAATAAATGTTAAATATCTGAAATCAATTTCTGATTGAATGCCAATACTATGCATTGCTTTATAACTACATAGGTTATATTAGCATAATTGGGTCCACTTTCAGTGATCACTTCTGTGTGAGCGGTTTGAACGGAGTGATGTAACTATTAGCCTTTGTTTCATTTTTATGTTTTAGCTTGGATTCTGGGTGATGGATAGAAGTTTACAAGAATATCTTTCAGTAGATTTCAATTTGTGTATTACTGTTCTAGACAAAGCTGGACTGAAGTCACTTGGTAAGTTTCAATACTCATTAGTTTCCTCATGCGAAGGTAATGAACCATTTATACAATATGAATATCCATGTTGATAAAGTTTAGAAATTACATACTTTCCCTTGATATTTATACAGGGATAAAAAGATATAAGAACGGGCTTGGTCGAGTGGTAACGTCGTTTGACTGGTAACCATTGGATAGCCAGGTTTGCGTAGGTTCAAATAACATTCACAACCTAGCGATTGCTTCTTTGAGCAAGAAATTTAATCCTATTATTTCATACTAGCTAGGGGACCAGGGAAGTAAACTCAAAAGTGATTTATCTAATGTGTTAGAAATTGTTCCACAAAGGAGCTACAATTAATGAAATAGAACTGGTTGATAGAACAGACTGAAGTATTGTCATATGATGCTGTTTGCTGTGATTAATTGGTTATTAACTTGACTATAGTTTTTGTGATGCACTATCTTGTTGCATTAATTTATTGTACATTCAACAAATAATATAGAAACTGTTAATAATCAGCATATACATTTGTAAATTGATAGGATAGGACAACATGCATTATGATAATGAGTTATATCGACAGAAGTTATGTAATTTGTTGTTATATCATGCAATTCATGAATCCATCAAATTTTGATTGTTCTAAATAGTTTAATGTTAAATCAAAACAATATAGAAACCATTGAAGCGATAAATTAAGGATGCTAGTTTAAGTCATGTATGAGACTTGACAAAATTGTTATTTTCAGGAAAGAAGTGTTATGAGGAAATAATACAGTTACTTTCTACAACGATAGTTGTGCTTTGTATGATCAATTCTGTCTTGCCAGATAACTTCCCAGTTAATTTCAGACACCAGAAGGAGGTTGAAGCCATTTTATCTAAATTTCTTGAAACTATACATTCAAACAAGTATGATAAAGAATTACCACAGTCAAGCATTTTAATTGAATGCGTATGTCGAGCCATTGAATTTTGCTCCAAGGTTGCTGAAGAATATCCTTTGGTTAGCAGTCAGCTTGAGTTGGGACAAAATTGGACGGAAGTTGCTGGGAAGATGTTACGATTGCATTCAAACTTTGAAGATCAAATTGTGGACAAAGTACAACAGAATGTTTCTCATCCTGTAAATCCTAACCTGCAACCACAAACTGTTGAGCAATGTTATTAGATTAATTTCTGGAAAAATAATTAATTATGAAGTTTTGAATTGTTATGTAATTTTAGTGTGTTTAGTGTGCACATGTATGTTTTGAAATGTATACTGTACGCCAAATAAACAATCATTGTTTTACATTTATAGTTCAAACCAGTTATTTAAGTTATTTAATGTGAAATTGTTTAACGCAAATTCTTTAGGAACATTTAATGCCAGAAGCAAATTATCTTAGATATTTAATCCATTGATGTTCGATGGCTTTGCTATGTTTAGAGAGATAAAAAAGATAAGTGTATTTTTTCTAATCAGAAAAGTAAATGTGAGAGAGAAAAAACCATGTACAAAAATTGCTTTAAATTATTTTCTTGAAATGTCTGGAACTTACTACTTCAAGTTGATTTGATATCATAATGTGATAAATGTTTCATGTCATTATATATTTATTGTATGTATTTTGCTTTTTTGTATAACAATCTGATTTATATTTGATGTATATTGTGTACATACGTGTATGCTGTAATCTATGTATTGACCGCAAGGGTCTAAGACCTTCCGGGTTTCTTTTTTGAATAAACTTGTTAACTGGTATATGCTAATACAGTAATACTCAAGGTATAATTTATTATGCCAAACAATATTTCTCTAATTTTTTAAAAGCGAATGTTCACCATTATTTAAATGAGCAAGTCTAATTTCATATATATAAATCTATCCATAAGGGTTGTTTATTTTATTAGCGCTTTTTTATTAAACACACTTCATACACGATCTGTGTAGTTTTTTCGGCTTTAAATAAAGATTAAATTTATGATGATCTAAGGAAATATGCTGGTGAACCTTTTTAATTGGAAGTATACTAATCAGCATAACTTCGTTGAATCAGGAACTAAATTACGACCCGATATTAAGCAAATTAGTTGTTTCTTATAACAAAGTAGAATGAATTTATGTTTCGATATTTTTGCCTATAAGACATGAATCAATATAATAGAGTCGGAAGTACTGATGCCTTGTTTTAGGATTGATATTTTTACTGTTACATTTGTACTCATTATGATATATTCTGCTATTTTAAAATCAATATTGAGTATTTTGTACATATTTTTCTAATTGTATTGTATATCTGCATTTATAGTGCAATAATATATATTTGATGTATGAGTATGTATATTCCCCCGCTTTTTTATTTTACGCATTGATATTTTTGTATTGTTAAGTTCTGCTATCTAGACCGCATTAGTTATTGCAAATAAAATACGTTGTTATACTTTTTTAGGTACCAAATGTCTTATTTGAGAAGAAAACGGTCTCTATGTTAAAAACAAGTCCTTTATTAAGATAATTATTTCTATGGTTCTGATACTGGAACTTTATTAGTTAAAACATTAATTATCTGTCCCTGATGATAGGAAATGAATACAGGAAAATTTACTTAATTGACGAGCATGTATGTATATAGTGATTACTCCTGTGTAATAAGTAATAGCTCCTTTGTTTTTCTTTATATTATTATTGAAGTAATATTCGTTTGTTTGTTTGGGTTTAGCGGCGCATCAACACAAAAAGCTTATATCGCTCCGGAAGCGATTCAAGATAACAATAAGTGAATTAGAAAAATAAAGGTATTCATTCTAAATTTTGTGATTAATATTAATTACCTTAGATAGTCAAGTATGGCATATGATAGTACCCTTTAAAAATACTCTAAACTACTATTGTAGTAAAGCTACGGGTGAATTACAATTGATTGACTGTGATGATGATGATGTGATAAGTAAAGATGAATATGTTTGTAGAATTAGGTTAGTTAATTAGTTCCAATTTGTTATTAATTTGTTCCAATATGTTACCTGCATTTTATCCTATAATTGCCGTATAATACACATGTATAATATATGAGCAAACATTTTATACCTCTTGTTATTTGTCTATTCACAATAATTAAATCGGAAAAATATGTATCTTTTTGCAATTTCTATGAAAGTTGAAACAGAAAAAAACTTAAATGACTTTATTCAAAATATGTATTATAACTTGGTACAACACACCACATCGTATTGATAAAAGATTTTTTTTTTGATAAACCGGCAAGAATGTCCACTTTTCATGTATTGTAAGTTAAGTTTTGCTGTGTAAAGATTTTGGTATTTGACTTTAGACTAATGGTACAATGAGAATATTAATTGCATTCTTTAATTTTGTCAAGGACAATGTAGTAGGTATGTTTTGGGAGGTCAGTTTGCATTAGGTATGGGATATATTGTGATTTATATATATGACTTTATCTATCACAATAGGATTTTGTTATAAATAATTTCTTGTTATCTACATGTAAGGTATTTTTGGTTGTGATATGCTTTTTTGTATCTATTAAGAATGATTCTTTATAGCATTAATGTGTTTGACTATTTGATGATTTGCTGTACAATAAGATTAAACATTCATTGATACTAGCTTAAAACTGATTGACTTAAAGTGTGCACACAGAGCTCTCTTGGAATATATAATTAATACATGAGTTTTGATATCTGGAATCCGTTTGAAATGAATTCCAGATCTGTTCTACTATTTAATTTGAAGGGCATTGTTCCATGTTAATTTGTCATTCTTTGTAAATTATATATGCTATATATGCAGTATGTTTTATTTGTTTATTATTATAATCACTGTTGTTTAAAGGATTCAAATATTATCATTATGTTAGTAATAGTATTTTTATAAATTAATTAATAAAATATAATATTTATTATAAAAGAATTAGTGATATGGGCTGGAAATAAATCCGCCTGTAATTTAAAAATAGGAGGTATTTTGAGGTCATAGCTAATATTTACTTTATGCTTACCAAAATGATTGCAAAAAGGTATTTTATGAGTATTTACGACATCATACCACAATATGGCAGTGTATGCATTTATAATTAGGTTATACTGCTCATCATTTTCGTACCCAGATTATCAAGATTCTCAATCTAAACTCTGGTGCCACAAGGCCAATTCCAGGAATAAAATGTCATAATTTTGGCCGATGTTAACTAATCAAAACACTATTTACGCGTTTTATGCTTAGCGCCACCTGGCGATTTATGCTTTGCCCAAAAGCCAGCCAATGGGTTGCGCTCTTTCTTCAGACATTCGTGAGTTCTGGATGTCTTTGAAATAATGTCTTCAATTGACTTCCATATAACTACTAGATATATTTTAATGATGTTGGAGTCGGTAATAAAGATAACCATTTTTATCTATTGATCGATCTTGATATAGAGTACACAGTCTAGATTAAGAATCATTATAACCCCTGGGTACGAGAATGGCCGTTCACATGTGTTACTCATATTTATAAAATAAATATAATCTACATAATTATTACATTTTGTTTCCTTACCTGCAATGTACGTATAATTTTTAATGATTTGTTGATCAGTAATCAAGCATATAAATGAAATAATTAATAAACACATTAAGTTTGACTTTTGCTTTTGCTTCTTCTTCTTCTGCACTTACTGATCAATAATCTTTTTTAATCTTTCGTGTGTAAATGTGCTCTGCATTTATTACACTAAATTATGTACACCAATTGTCCCACCAATTCAGCGTTTGTAGTTTGTTAAAGGGGATATTAGAAATAAATTTTCTTAGACGTGTACATCGTGTTTTGACTGCAAATCAAATTTTGGGTTGTTGATACAAAGTTAAGTATATACCTCAAGAACTTTTACACATTGTTAGGATAATAGATGTAAGAAATTATACGATAGATTCTGTGATTGTACACGTGAATATGAATGCATTGGTCTCTTTCTTACTGGAAGATTGTGGCACCAATATGATGTAATGAATTGAAATTCATATTATCAAAGAAGACAATTGTTTAGATAAGTTAGGCGATTTAGTTTAGTTAGAAAGTCCAAATTGTCAACACAGTAGCCAAAGTGGCCAACTATCTTTTCAGGCTATAAACTATAAATGCAAACGTATAAACTAATGCTAAATCTGCATTATATGACTCGGAGCTGTGTGTATGAAACAGATTTGAATGGGTCAATAAAATAAAAAGACAGAAGAGATTTAACATATCCCTTTTATTCAGTATGCTAGACATAACATTATACCAACAATATGCAAATCTGGTCGAAACAATGTTCCGTGATATAACATAAGCTGTCACAACAAAACAACATCAAACATTAAATAAGAGGTATGACACTATATTAATGGCATTTGTTTTCAATAATTTTGTTTTGTTTTGAACAGAACAGAACGTATATTTTATTTCGTAACGTATACATATAATGTATATTATTACACATAAATCTAAGTATATAAAGTTTTATGGAGTGCATAAAATACATCATAAAATGAAACATCTACGTACAACTTAATGATAACTTTTTGTATCTTGCAATATAGAATAATATGAATGTATTGCTCAACTACAATTTTAAAGAATGAGCAACCCCATATTTCAAATACAATATTATTTCAATTTCATTTCAACAGTAATAAACATTTGTTTTATAAATATTATATATTCAGCATTAAATACATTGTACTTATCTAAAGAAAAGTCTGTTAAAAATGAGCCTAACGATCAGGTGTAAACTTAAACGATTTCAAAATTTATTGTTTGAAAACATCTGAAGATTGGGTTATTCAAAATACAATAGCTATACATAAAAGCTTATAAATTAGACTATATGTCTGTGCACTTGTATTCAATTAGTTGGATTCCATAGTTAGATTATCCCATTAACAAAATAAACAAGTACAGACATTGTTCTTAATACAAATAGAAAACAATAATGTAAAAGCCGAACAAATATCAAAGCAATAATGTGAATTTATTTCTCCGTTAATGTTTAATCACAGGTGCAATGGGATTTTGACTTCAAGGAGAAGAAAACCATTTATCAAATGAATTGATACGTATTTCTGAGAGAATGAAGAGATGACTATTACAGTTTGCAATGGAAGTGATATTAGTTTAAAAGAAGAAACCATCATTCTAATTTATTATATACTTACTTCTGTGCAATAGGAAAGATTTAAATAGTTTAAAATGGGCATTTTATTATATCTGGGCATTCAAATAGTAAAGAGGCTGTACATTTAAATGGCACAACATTTTATTGGATGTCGCTAAATATTGTATGACATGTGCATGTCCATTTAACAAAAACATTAATGGAAGTCAATTCATTGAAAATAACACTGAAATAACTATAATGTAACATCACAATTACAGACACTGAAATAGAAAGCAATGTATGCATCAGGAAAACGAATAAATGAGGAAAAACAAATAGACGTGTCGACGGAGTGTTTATTCGAAAGTTTAGATAAAAAAAGAACTGTACAGTAAATTAAATAATCTTTTTACTGGCGTAGTCATTATCTTGGCTATCAGATCATGCTTTTACAACGGCCTTTTCATACTTGCCGCTTATGTAAAAATAAAGGTAACAATCTTTCTGTATAATTCAATACTAAAAATGTCAAATGAGAGTAAAATTTCGCTAAACCTCTTAAATTTTGAATACAAGCTCAAGAGTAGTGCTACAATGTATCATTAACAGCTAACCGAAGTCAAATGGTGACTTACCAGAAATGCTGATAAGGAGTATGAGCTAATTGTAAATGCAAACACTTTGTACACACAATGCACTAACGCTTTCACCCAAATTAAGTTCATAGAGTACCTACCAAAAGACATGTTTACTTTGTAGGCCTACTAAATAGCTTTAATTTAAAATTTGGTAACTGTTTTTTGTTATGCCTTTTAGTTTTGCTTTACTGTTTTGATAATCATTATTATCATAACTAAGACTGCAAAATAAAATAGGCTATGTAATGGGAAATAATTATAATAGACACGGTTTTGGAGGCTTCGGGATGTCAGATGCTGAATTTATAAATGGGTTGCATTCATGAAAATTTGATTTCATTTTATCGCAAACCATACCAAAATATATACAAATTAACTATTCTACTAAATAATCATCAACATTCAAGAATTGTAGTAATTTTTTTTGTCTCCATACTTTTGGTGGGTACTATAATTGTATCATCTGTAATGTATATCATAGGATGAAAATAGTCAAGACACATCTTAGTAATATTGTATTTATTTTATGATCAACTGTGTGTATTGAATCAGGATTTTCAATGAAAAGTATAGAAGCTTAGATTATAAGCATGTGTCTTCTAAACAAAGTATTTATAACTTCCTGAAAATAACGTGGCAACATTCATCAGTTAAACTTGCATCTTTTTAAGCTGATTTTAACTAAGCGTGATTTCTGTTAGCCAATGCCAGAATATCAAATATGAAAGTAACAAAGTGGATCAAAAATATATATCCAGTCATTTCATCAATAGTAATTACTGTTCCACCATTTTGTGTAATGTAATCATCAACACAAATAGACACACTAGAATAATTGGCATCAACTGTTTTATCAACCAATGAAATATCGTTGAAATCATATTCACCATTCCCTAGAGTTTTGTTTGTAGCTAATATATGAACTTCCTCAATACGAAGTTCAACTTCTTCCAATGGAAGTCGTACCTGGAATGTAAAATTGGAGTATAATTGGAATGAAAAAATTTACGAATCGTGTGAGAAAAAAAATATTGAATTGACAGTGTATGTTTATCTTGCGACTTATGTACCGACTAAACAATCACAACAAATATTTTAAATGGTTCATACATTTCATTCACATAACCATATACAACATGAGGTGTTAAAAACAATTTAACTTTAGGAAAAATAAATTAAAAAACCCATACACGTTAACTGCTAAATGAGTGATGAGCTGTGATTGAATGATTTTGAATTGTAATTGCACCCCAATAAGGATCGCTCTTTTGTTTTTATTATGTGGCAAGTGTAGTCACTTTACGCGTTTTTACTTGCTACGCAGTAAGTGGATTTAAAGTAAACTCACTTAAAGAACTTTTTGAATCTGTACCATCATATGCTATACTTAACTTTTTGAAAGAAATAAATGTTTATAATAAGATATAGAGTTTTACATCATTAATATAGTTTGAATCATTAGTATCAATAATAGCTTTCGGCGCGATGTGACCTTTCTGTGTTGGTGCGCCGTAAAACCCAAACAAACAAATAGTAAGTGGATGCAAGTATTCTGATTAGACATTTTATGAACCTAGACAAACAAATATAGAAGACTTCGCTTTCGAATGACTATGGACTGAGAAACCAGACTGGGGTAATTTACTTAATGTAAAAGCTAACTGCTTGTCCATTTCCAAAACCTTTTACTAAAAAACTTAAAGAAAATTACTTACCTGCTCACAAAAGAATGTCTTTTTGAGATTGATTTTAGGCCTACGAACAAATTTATAAAACAAACCACTGTCTAGTAATACATCATATATTTTTGGTCTTACGAAATCAACAGGCATATTTAACGGCGGCATCCGTATTGTGTTTCGACCATCTGGGACGTAGTTTACAAAGTTGTTTAATTGAGGTTTAAATTTGTATGCGGTGTTATTCAAGTGTAAGTACCATGGATCCTTGGAACATTTTGCAAGCAAAGGTATACCATTAGTTGGCGAAAAGTAATCATCATCAGTGAATTTCTTCAGTAACACCATTAATGATTTGACATATTAAAAGCTAGAGTTCTGGTAATGGATATCATAGTAAAACCATCCAAGTTTATCACAAGGTGATTTTATCCAGCGCTGAGGATAATCAAGTTCTTCTTTTGTCAGTTCTTGCAATTCTAATACAGGAAGTAAGGTAGACTCATCAGGAACCAATTTAACTTGCATTGTTACACCGCCAATGTTCCAAGAGAGAAATAGATATTTGCAGCCGTTTTTGGTTCTATACATACCCTCAGGACAATATAATGGTAGACACCGATCCTATAAAGATAGAACAGCATTAAAAAATACATTTAAGTTGCACTTTCAGCACAAACAGACCAATGGTCTTGATAACAGATTAACTTAATTTAGGGATTTTATTCTACTCAGGTTACGCAAGTGTGACTTAAAAATCGTCAAAAAACGCACGACTTACCAAAAAAAATGTGGTAGAACTTCGCTGTAATATTGAACATACGACTTCTTTAATATTCAATTTCAAACTGTAAACACTTTCCCTTTTCTTTTGATTAACTGTCACTCGCTTTCCAGAGATTAAGCCTTTTCAGGGACAGTGAGTAGGTTGACTGACCACTGTTATATGACCTATACAATGTGTTGCTACGGCGTTAAATTTATCACCAACAGACACTCAAAAACTGTCTCCCTAAAACACATGTCTTTGCACACACTCGCATGATATGATTATAATCATAAGCAAACACAATTATAGTTCAAACAAAACAAAAAAAACTCTGTTTATAATAGCAATACAATGGACTAAACCACGACGAGGGATGCCCAGGATGACTTTAAAATAAGCAATTGTGATATGTTTACTTGTGTCTTAGTTGTTAGTGTAATGGAAAGCGTTCTGTCATAACAAGCATGATTTACAAAGTGATGGTGGTTTATCAACCATGCTAATTTTGTGAATAAATGAATTCCACAAATTTTATTTTCCCCACTGTCTACCTCTGAAATGAATGGTCTCAGTTTTAATGTTTACCAAAACACGTTTTGTTTTTTGTGCGCACTATATGTTATGTTAAACATGTATTGCGTTATTTCTAAACTTAATAGAAATAAGGATCAAATATATTTGTGTATGACTGCTAATAAGTTATCATATGAAATTGTTGTTTTTTAACTAAACGTACCTGAACATCTTATATTTACAAGTAAAAAAATTGCTGCGAAATGCAGCAAAGGGATTGTCACGGCAAACACAAATTATAAAGTATAATCTAAAGGTAACTCAAAAGCATTATATTGAATTGTCATGTTAAGGTTTTCAGTAATAAAAAGGTAACTTGTTATAAAACGTTTTCCTGTTCAAATGTAACAGTCTCGTTCCAAGAGCCTAGTAAGATTCTCGATACTAGTTAGATCGAGAATCTTGACAACCTTGGAGTACGCGAATGGTCTGGATCTAGACAACTTCCTAATGCCGACAGGATGTTTGGTTTTAGTTGGATTTATTTCCAGTAATTCATATTTGCAAGCTGCTTAAAAAGATCGGCAAAAGAGAAAACATAGTCTTTCAGAACAGAAGCTATTTACATGACTTATCGCTTCTGTTTGGTCAAGTGCTCCTTACATTGCGGATCTGTTCTTACCAATCCGTGTAACCAATCATCTAACTAATGCATAACTGTCCAACATCTTTGAATTTCGACATTTAGATATTACAGGCGTGAACATTTGTTGCATTTATTTTTTAATCACGAGACAGTCATGCAATCTAAATGTGTGTGTCTCTGCCTTGAAATAGAAATATCAGTTTGCGCACAGTATTCAAGCAGAGGTAGAAAGTCAACGAGTGAATCTTTCGAACCGGTGTATTGGGGAGTAGTCATATCTTTACTTGTTACGAAAGAATTTTGTTGTCGGATACACGAAAGGATTACACATTTATTTTAATTCCGAAAAGATGCACTTAAATACAAAAGGTCAGCTATTTCGAATAGAAATCATTTTTCTTAATAATGAATTCACTCGGACTCGAGAGAACATAATCCATTCGAACAAATTAAAAACTAGCGAGCTTTTCACCTATGTGTAAATGTCCGTCATTTTAACTCTCTTAAAATTACCTGGTCCGCTGCAGTGATACGTCTGGTCAATAGTCCGTCAATATAGTACCAAACTCTTCATTATTTAAAAAAGTTCGCAAAAATAATTTTACATCTGCTCGATCTATAACCAAAAGCAAGTTCAATTACACAAAACGCTACAGTACGTTACATAACAATGCATTCGTAACTCCTCGGTCATACATTTGTTTACTTTAACACCGAACATTTCAAAATAGCGTCCAAATATGTCCGAGATTATTTGCAGCAAATGGACGAGGAGTTCCGAATGTATCGTTACAGAACGTTCTATAAGGTTCACAGATACTGAACTCAACCCTGGTCCGTAGCTCTTACGCTCTTAAAATTAACTGGTCCGCTGCACTTAATCATAGTAAGAAAAGATCGCCAATAGAACTCAGTAAAAGTTAGAATTAAAAGTCAATGTTACACGATTACGCTTCTTTATTTATACAGTCGGCTTAAAAGAAAAAAAGGTATATTATTAAAATATTATATTTGAATCATATCAAATTGGTTTTCAAATGATAAAGGCTCTGATAGTTGAAATATATAATATTTACAACTATATGTGATGAAGCAATCGACGATTCTTTTAATAGTTAAAGTCTGCAAACTTATTTCTGTAAATATAATTTTGATATTGGTATCTTATCTTTTCAAATAAAATTTGGTAAATATCAATTATATATGTACTATACACACATTATGATACGCATATTAGTTAAAATGTATCCGTATACTAAACTGGTCTGCTGGTCCGGTTGGTCCGCGATTTATACCTACCCCTTTTCGTGTGATTCGAAAGGATTTGCGGAAATGTGTTGATATAAAACACTGATTTTTCGTTAGTTGCATTGTTGCAAGAAAAATTGATAATATGGTTTCCCCCAAAAATGCTTTTTCTATTTAACTTTTAACGGAAATGGGATGTACTATGACTGCATTAAAAACAATAAATTTGTCGGCAGTGGAAATCGAAAGGATTTATATCACGTGACTTTTGCCCATTGCTATCAAAATCTACCCACCACAATATCACGGCGTTGAGACGCCGTGAAATAAAACACATTTGTCTTTGCAGTCCATGGTCAGTGTTATGTTTTGATTGAGAGACAGAGGCGGTTCCAAATTTTTTTTCGGGGGGGGGGGTCCGAACTTTTTCAAGGGGGGTCCGAATTTTTTTATGGGGGGTCCAAACTTTCGAACCACGACCAAATTATTCACTTTTTGCACAATAATGCAATATTTTAATAATAAAAACTACATTACTATTAAATCTATGTTAGGCACCGAGAAAATTTGCTTCATGCTACTTAAAAATGACTTGCAGTCAAGAAATACACATATGGACAAGTACATTTTAGAAATTCTAGGGGGGTCCGGAACACCTGACCCCTCGCTAGATCCGCCAATGGAGGTACTTACAAATATATGTATTAAGTTACTGTACATCTTGACTATTAGGTTAAAATAATGCATTTGTAGCGGCGTTGTGCACAGTGTATATACATGTTGGATTTTAACAAGTAAACTTTCATTACTAGTGATTTTAAAAATTTAAACCTTTGTTTGAGAGATCATTAATTTTTCAAAGCATCTTAGCCTTTAAAAAGTCGGTTGGATGCACCATCCGCCTTCGTAGTTAATGTCTGCTGGCGAATTTTACTGGGGTTAAAAGAAGTTGAAGCTTAAATAAACCGCGACCATATTTTTTATGTACGACATCTGTCCGTCGTTCCGGGAATTATCTTTTCCATAGTCATCAGCGGTTTTAACCTTGCCCAAGAACGATAACTCCGTTTATTTACAAAATGGCTATCAATATTTACCCGGAAGAGAAAAATTGTTTTAGTCATAATTATTTTTAACAACGCAAGTTTTAGATATTTATGTGTATTACTCATGTAGTTTAGTATCTACATTAACCATTTAACGTATATTACTGGAGTGACAAGTAAAATTAAGGTAATTATTGCTGGATTTAGTGAACATATAATAAGTTATTCAAGTTGTTGATCCTTAGGCTAAGGTACTGTGTAAGTTTATTATATATTATTTTACGCCATCTTTTGTGATTTTTTAATGTCAGCTAGCTCACCTTAACACCTATTCAATGCCAACAGTCATGATTTACTAGTTCTCACTTTTTTGGCCTCCCTTTCCACTTGGCCTGAATGAGTCAAAACATCAAAAAGGTGAAAAATTTTGTTTAATAAAAAAAAAAAAATTCACAAAATAAAATTGTGGGTTTTGACGGGAACTTTTGTATTTAGTGCTCTTATGATAATTGGAGCATGTTTAAGTAAAAATTAATAATAATTTGGTGTTTTGTAATGTGATGGACACCTGTGAGTCAGAACACCTCCCTCTACTAATTACATTCATCATGCATTGTCGAAACAAAATCAACATTAATTATTGTCAAATTTCCATGGAAATGGTATCACTTGAGAATTGAACCTGAATTGCTGAAATTGATGTGGAGAATGCTTACGGCTGACACTATTACAGAGCTTGGCCTGGATAAATTTAATGAAGTTTTTCAAAAGTAAATTAATATTTATTGTTATACTAATTAATTTAGATTGATTGTGAAACAAGTTCTTACAACTTAGATCAATCACTTTCGAGGCCCCTTTTCTTTTGGATGGGATTTGAACTAACACAGTGCTGGCTCTCCAATGATTACCAGTCCAACATCGTAACTGCTTGGGCACACCCACTCCATTATTAATAGTGAAGTTAACTAACGCATCTTTGGATTTATTACTGTGTTCGTAGCCAAGTACTAATAAACTTAAGTATTAAGTTACTTTTAATATATGCAGCATTATAGTCTGTGAATTACATCCACTCAAAATAAAGATTAACTTGAAGTCTTGAACTAAAATATAACTAATTCTGTATGGTTCTTTATTTCATCATTGATATACATGTATGTTTATTTTTTATAGATTGTACAAGATGTCTATCTTTGAAGGACTTCAGATTGTTCTTGATTTGACTACATCTATGAAATTTAAAGACAAGAGTCAACTAAGGAAAGACATTACATCTAATGGAGGAGTTGTATCATACATTGTTACAAAAAAGGTAGGTGTTCTTCATCTTTATACCATTGTCACTCACTATTTATCTTTAGAGTTCACCACTTAACCCTTTACTGGTTACAACATGCGTGAATATTAGCCATTTTTTCACTTTAATGTGCTGGGGCTATTTCAGGATGCTCTAATTTCATTACTAATTAACTGACAGATATGCAACTTGGCCAAGTAATTCCCTAGGTGACTGTCTTTTAGAAAAAGCAAGTTAACATGGTAATGCAGCGACAGAGCAAAAAGGGCAAAAAATGTAATTTTCACTGTTTTTAAACCCAAACGTAGCATTACATTCAGTTATATTTTCCAAAATTGAAGTCTTAATCTTGTGCAAGTTCTTTACTAAGACTGAAAACATGTTTTCTTATCAGCATTTTGCGCCACATCCCCCTTTGGGACCCCCCTGAGACATCTTTTGATGGGGGAGGCTCACGAAAAAAGGTCATTGTTTTAAGGTAAATTTATCAAATCCAGTTAAAAAACACCAATTTCAAGGCTGTTGCAGCCATTTTGAAGGGAGGTCCATGCATAAAAATGCAGGATTGACCAGTTAAGGGTTAAAAAGAGATAAGTTTTAGACTCTTGAACTGTTGTGTTGATCAGCATGTTTTTTTTCATTTTAGTATATGGATTGAATCCTGATCAAAATTATAGACTAAAATAAATGAGATCAAGAATCTTGATAAGCTCTGGGTATGAGAATGGGTTAATTGTTAGCAGTTCTTCAGATGCCTTTTAAATTTATTATGTAGTCAAAGTTGTACCTAACCAAGAATTTGATATTGTAATAAAAGTAAGGAAGTTGAGTACCTGATGTAGTCATGCTCAAGACTCCTCGCTTGCAACTCCTGCTGAGCTAACAAGGCTTGTGATTATTATACAAAAATAATTTAAATACATATACATAGGGCTGTCATGATATACCGGTATACCGGTATATTGCAATACGCAGCTGCAGCAATACTTAGCATGGTACGAATTTCACGTACCCGTATTTGGCGATTTTTTATTTCATTATAAAAAAGGTTCCCTTCGTGAAATGAAAGTAACAAAACATCAGTTTTTCCATCGTTCATTCAACCTAAGCTTAAGTTACAAGAATTTTAACTGAATGGGACCGTTCAATTGGTTGTACCTAAATGACCGCATAGACTCAAAGACGCTAGATTCTATCAGTCGTTGCATGTAAGATTTGCAATGTTTCTGTTAAATACATAACATGAGGCATAACAAACCTAAAAACCCACAATATATTGTGGTACGTATTGCCATACGATGCTAGCATATTGCAATATATCGCTTCTGGCGTAAAGTGACAGCCCTACATATACATGTATTTATACAGCACTGCTACAATATTCCAAATAAAACCCAGCAATTATTTCCATATAACAAAGCCCACTGATTATGCATCCTTTTATATGTATTGTCTACATGTACATGTATATATATATATTTCAGAGTACCCATGTTGTATGCAATGATCCAGAGAAGACAGATGTATCATATAAATGTAGAATGGCTATTAAGTATGATATACCTGTGATAGGTATTGATTGGATAAAACAATGTATTGAACAAAATAAAATACTCAACACTGATGATTATCTTCTCGCTGGTAAAACTAAATCTGATAAATTAGCTGCTGGAAAAATACCAGGTAAGTCACTAATGACTATTAGACTAGAAAGTTGGTTGATTGGTATAATGTGGCACTTGTACCTGCTTGCCTTCAAGCTAGCTTTTATGGCCACCTTCATGCTAGTTTTTATGGCCACATGATAGAGTGTCTGTATCAACTTAAAAGTTGTTGGTTTGATTCCAGCTCAGACCATAGATTTTTATTGCGTTGCATATACAGTAGTGATTGTATGAAAAACTCAGAAAAAAGTAATGTAAAAATGTTGCTGTGTTTTGCATTTCAACAATTTATAAATAATTCGGTGATGGTCAGTTGTCCTTACTGTCAGTGGAGAGAGTAAGGTCTCTGAGTATAAGCTTTTAATCAACTTGTACATACCTTAAGCCTGCAATTGTCATACTTAATTCAAGGTTTACTAAAGAACTATGTTTTTACCAATGTCTGTGAAGGTATGAAGGTCCAGCCCAGGAATGGAGCCAGAGACTACTGTTGTTAATTGATTAGGGTAATCATTGTTTAAGCACTTCAGTGATTTCTACTGTATACATTGTATGATAATGTCAGAACAAGACTTACTTGGAGCAAAATTTTCTAAGCATATAGCTAGCTAGAGCTTTGTACCCTGGTACCCTTCTTACACCAAAAGGAATACATATGTGATATCAAATTAAGGGTACAGGGGGGGGGGGGTGAAGTGCTAACTAGCAATATGCTTAAGAAACTTGCCCTAGATCTTTCTATTAGATCTGTTATGAATGATATTTTCCAGCCTCCAAGTTTGAGAAGAGAGAAAAGAAGAAGACAATTAAATCATATATCAATGTTAACAAGTTTAAAGTCTGGAGTCCTGGAGATGATGAATGTCCTAGATTTTCACCTGACTATCAATTAGCTAAATATGCTGTCTTTGTTAATGAGGTATGATAATGTTACTGCCAAGTATTTTAGAAATCTGGATGACTTACTGGTATTTACCAACACAGTATAGACTACATTCAAAACACTTTTACAATAATTCATTAAATGAATAATCTCTGACGGATTCTTGGGGGATCCAGAATAATGTGTTTTTGCATCACATGCATGCAAAGCATGTAATGGTTATGCAAAATAGTTCATGTCGTGAACACACAAAACTTTGTAAAATCATTTTTGTATGTAATATATGTGACTAAACAGTGTTCAACGATATCATTGAATTTTGTATTTCAAATAGAGACATTAGTCATCGCCTTAACGATCATAGATTTGTTCACTTCGACTCTGGTCAAAGCCTTTTTTTGGCATGTGAGGCAAAATTAGTTTGAAAATGGCATCTAAATATGTCTAAGATTAGAGGTTGTGAATAGCTGAGGAGTTCTGAATTGTATATAAATGTCACTTGTACCACGTAGTACTTGTTTCTGGCAAATAGAAGATTTGTAATGCTTGTAAATCACAATTTTTATTCATAATTCTATTATAATGGAATTTTTGGGTTTGATTTTCATGTAACAAAAAAGTTTCGAAAAGGAAACAACGGACTCGCTTCCAATAAATGTACAAAATATATGCTCTGTGCATACAAAATAAGGTGCTTATAGTCTTAAATCTCTTTATATACTACAGTTATGTAACACAGCAGGTTGCTCTATTTCTAGTGTACGATTATAATGATTTGCCTGATGAAATAATTACTTTTTCCTATGCTTAGTTATTTTATTAGTATCTTAATTTTATATCATGATGAGAGTGTGTGAGCAATAAAAATATCTACATTTTGAAATTTATTTGGCTTAATCCTTCAGTTATTGCTTAAAACTTCTGTAAGAAAGCCCATTCGTTTGAATACCAGATGAAATCTATTGTTATGATGAGTGTCAACTTTCATTTTTCTATTTTTATGTACAGAAAAAAGACAAGAAAGCTGGAATGTTCACAGTACTAGAGATACATGTAGATGATAAATTCCGTAACAGTAACTCTGTATTTCAATATAAGTATAGAGTTACCTCCCATTCTGGTTCTAAACATCAATCTGAGGTAGGCATTCCAATCTTAGAGGTAGTCTTGGTATAAAAGAGAATGAAAATAGTTGTAAAATGCACCTAGTCTCTTGTCAAATCTTTTAATGACAAAAAGAAGATCAAAGCACTGGAGTGCTGGAGGAACGATGTCCTGAACTTATTTTTTTATTAAAGAATATATAATTATGTACATAATCTATAAAATAATGTATTAAGTATCAATTAACGGAATTTAACAAAAGGATAGCACTAGACTTCTCAAGTGGTTGGCTCATGGCAAGGTTTATCTTACTTTATCAAACAAAATAAACCAGTCAAAGAATTAATTTCATCAACACATTTTAAGGTCATGTACAGCAGCCATCTCACCAAACCAAATATTATTCTGGACTTTTTTCTTTAACCACAAGGAGCTGACAACTTCTCACGTTTGGTTATCAATGGGTATTTTTTAACGAGATCGTTAATATTTTCGTTAAAATTTAAAGATTTGGTGTGGAATGACAAGCTGATTTTTTTTCACAAAAACATCAACTTTCTAATAATTCATTTAAGGATTTCCCCCAAGTACTAAGCTCTTTTGCATCAAGCTACATTCCCATTTTTGTTCACGAAATTTAAGTCAAATTAACGTTTTGCATTTGCAATTTATTCACAATTTAAATTACTCTAAGAATCGTCTATTTCCTATGAATATTTGCTTAAAATTCCGTACAAAATTATACATATTCATTCCAAATTATGATCAAACTCTATAACTTAAAATCGCTCAAGTAAACCTTTAATGTGACACTTTGAAGACGACAACGTCATATCGCCGTATATTAAACATCCGGTAAGTGTATAAGTCATATCCAAAATGGCGGGTGTAAGAACAATTGGATAAGTCACGTCGGTAAATATTTGTTTATTTCGAGTAATAATGAATTTAAACAAGTTTTTCGACGTTTAAAAGTTGAAACATACAATGTACGCATGTTATTTGACTTCCGTAACCCTAGCCAACCCTGGCAGGGTTGTCTACAGTTACGGAACTACCGTAACTTTAGAACCTGGGTCTAGAGTTACGGTACCGTAACTCTAGCCACTGCCTTATTTGTAACGTTGACGTCGTGTTTGTTTTAGATATGCACAGAACGGTGCTCCCAAAAACTACCAAAATCATCCTTAATGTATTGACATAAGTATCATTATAAAATACGATCATTTAATATTGTTTATTACTATCGAATGATGTAATTATGCTACGCATATAACAGGCATTGTCAAAAACATCGTAGGCCCTTTTTACTCCAACAAGTAAACATTGTAGTTGTCACGGTTTGAGTTGTCTACGGGTTGAGTTGTCCCGTCTCCATTGCAAAATTTGTGTGTCCTGAGAGTAACCTCCCTTTTCCTGAAGAGTTTCAAGAACGACAACACAAGCCAGCGTTGTATTACATTTAAATGAGATGTAAATGAGTTTCACGCTTGAACTACGCCTCTTTGTCTATGTAGAAAATTGTTGAAGCGTGAAAAGAGTAATCTTATACTTTCTTGTTACCATTGGAACGATGTCTTAGGACATCGTTCCAAAAATCATGCCTTTCAAACATCTCACACTCTGCAGTATGGGCAAAAGTTGCCTCTAAAATGTTATTTTCTATTCTGTCTCACTCATAAATGTAATCTCAGACCTTATGAAATATCAGTGTGCCCCAAATGCATTCAGGCCTGCATAAATATTTTGCTAGCTAGTGCTACAATTTATTTTATTTGTAATTGATGGAAATAGCTTAGTAGCTAATGTTTTTTTCATCATATATGTCAACCTCACTTTAAATGAAGCTTCTTGTATACCATTGTGTTGGAAATTGCTATGAAGTGTTTGATAGTATGCAACTTACTCCAAATCTACAAAAGGGGAACATGTAATGTAGTAATAAGTTGTCTGATATTGAGAGTGATACTATTGTAATAAGATATGAAAATTACCACTTCAAATACTCTACATATATACTCAATCATTTTGCTAGTCAAACATTATGTAGGAGTAGTGGTCTGGTGCTATGATAGGCACTTAGGAATTGAGAGATCCTTGGTTTGAACCCCACTAGTGGCACTGCACCCAGGGGTTGAAGGTTCTGTGAGGGATCACATGCTTGAAGATTTTTAAATCCATACAAAATTGTGTATGATTATGGAAGCAGACGTTAAACTGCACTTTTATTTTTTAACTTTGTATGTAGCACTAGGTAGCCATATCTTTTAAATGTACTGACAGGGGAAAATATAGTGAGCTTCATTTATGACTCTATACTCAGTTATTTGCTAGTCGAACATAATATATGTTGTCAATAATATATTTTTTCAGAAATCAGGTTGTGGAAGGTTTGAGTATAGATTTTGTTGTAATGTTGATGAAGCACTAGCTATATATAGTCATCTATATAAACAAGAACAACAACATGGCATGACATTAACACATAGAATATTCTCACAAAATATTGGATCAGAAAAATTCTGTCAGGTAATGTAGTTATTTCTCCAGTCTAGTATTTTAGTCTCTTACAGTTCTGATATGTTCAAAAAGTATTACTGTACTAACTTTTTAATTATTATGCTCTCCTTTTAAACCTTGATTTGTCAATCCTGTGTTTTTACATGTCTTGAACCCCTTTTCAAAATGGCGGTCATAGGACTTGTTGTATGTGATTTAAAGAAAGTTGCCTTAAAGTGACCTTCATTAAGTTCCTTCCGCTTCAAAAGATATCTCAGGGCACAGATGTTTGACATCATGTATCTTACTTTGAAAAAAGCCCCTCTATATAATAAAAACACCAGGAATGCAACGATTAAATCACCCTAATTCTGTTGTACTTTTCAAACTCAAACAAAAACACACTTTAACTTGTTTAACTTATTTCATATTGTATTGTCTATTACAGATGACTGGTGAACTAGGTGTTGAGAGTGGTGATCTATCTGAAGATGTCAGTCAACTTGTACAACATATCTGGTATGAAGCACTTGGTGAACTAGAGACTATTATCAGTGTACCCATCACTAATATCAAACTTGAACAAGTAAGACATGTTCTATTATATACTGCTGTTGTTAAAAAATTTTATTCATCTGTACGAGGTATTTCAAACACTTTACTCCCATAAAAAATATTTCTGAAATATATCTATGTTACCGACCCTGCCACAAACAAGAAAAACATTGAATGTTTACTATTACATTAAGACTTCTTTGCTCAATAGTTTACTATTCATTGTGAAATTTTGTTCATGTTTTGTGAATTTTTGTCATTTTCTCCCTCTTAGTACAGCATAATTTCAGCCCATTTTGAGTCAAGTAAAGTCAGTCTACACTGACTTTTCTTGCCTCAAAATGGGCTGAAATATATAATATACATGCTATATGACATATTTTCTTTTATTATAGATAGAGAAAGCTGAGGCAGTTCTAAAACAGATCAAATCTAATATTGATAATAAAGATATGGATTCTATAACAAACCTTGTATCAGAGTTTTATAAGAACATACCACATCATTTTATGGACACTGTAACAGATCATGATAGAGTTAAAGCTTGGATATCTAGAAAGATGGATACATGTCAGGTTTGTATTGAAGCATGCAGTAGTTGGTGTTCATTTTTTTCCCACAAAAATCTTATGATGACAGTTAAAAGCAGAAAACATTAACAAAAATACTTTCTTATAGTTCATATTCAGAACTCTACTTATGAAAAGTATGCGACACTGATTAGATTTGTTCTGTGTAGGATCATTTTGCTCTGTAACCGGTACATCAGGTACAAACAAAGTTTTTCTGCTGGATAAAAAAACCCATAAAATTGATTTCTGAATCAAATATTTCTGATGGTGTGAATTTTGATGTCAAGCCAACTATAGTGATTTTTAAAAATACATATTTTTGAGTCGTATGCTATAAGTCATCAAGTAAAACTGTAGGATTCATTTCTACTTCTAAATTTTATACATACAATTTTTTACAAATTTAAATGAAATTATATAAACTACCTATATTTGTACTTTTTAGCTTGTTAAAGATATGATATCAGTTAGTGAAGCCACAGATTGGTCTATGACATCAAGTACACAAAGTAAATATAAAGCTTTAAGATGTCTGATAGATTATTTACCTCAATCTTGTGAGGAGTATCAGAGAGTTCAATCCTGTTTGTTGTCATCTTTGACTGGGTAAGTGTAACTATGGGTCAGGGCAAAATAAGTCCAACTACATATCAATCGAAACTCCTCAGCCATTTACTAAGAATAAAATTTGACTTATTTAGTAGCCATTTTGGAATTCCCTTTGCATCACATGCCCAAACAAAATACTTCAACCGGTGTTTTTTTTTTGTTCATAAATATAAAATGTATGATTTAATGATGTCCACAGAACAATATATAGCATAAGCTATTTATTTACCAAGCCTTGTGTGTTTACATCAAAGAGCTATTTTGCATAACTATGATATGCTTTGCCTGTGCTTTGCTTTGCGTATGTAGCAACAACCCAAAATTATTGGTGGACCCCCTATAAATCTTTCCGAGATTATTCATTGTATGGATGGTTGAGGTGTTCCGAATGCCTACATATAAATAATAAACAATGTAAACTATTTTTGTACTGAACCATCAAATATATCATTATAATTATAGAGCTAAATAATTATGACTTTATTTTAAATGGTCCTTAAAACCAATCCTCTTAAGCTGGACTGACTGTATAAAATAAGTAATTTTCACTAACCGGAATTAATTTTCATTTTTCGTGGGCTTTCTAACTTATTAGCTTATTGTCACTCATTTTTTTCACAATTTGGATATTAAAGCCAAAATTCACATATAGAGTGGCTGGGATGATTTTGTTTTTTTAAAAATCACAGCAAACAAAGTTCAACATTAATCACTCTTTTTACTTTCAGATGTTTAAATATTTAAATGAGTAAATGTTGATAAATAATATCCCTACTTCTTATAAAAATGTATATATGTGTTTTTTTTTCCTAGAGACGAATCCATGAAAGTACAATCTATTTATGCTGTGAATCGTCCAGTAGAAAATGTTAACTTTACATATAATATACCATCACAGGAGTTATTTCATGCTTCTAAAGTGAACAATATTGTTGGAATACTATCACGGTAAGCATGACTTTTATATATTTCTATTATGCCTTGCATGTGATGTTATTTGATGAAAATATACGATAAAAATATGAAAACAATTTCATTGTAGTTAAAGTTTTAGTGTGGTTTTTACTGCCAGTTACTGTGTCAAAGTAATATTGAACTGAAAACAAGTCCAGTGTTTTTATAATGACAAGCATTTAATGCAGCAAACATTATTATATTTTTTGTTAATCTATCAAAATCTCAATTTCAATGATAAGTTGATGAATAATAGAATGTATATGTTTGAAATAATGTCTGTTAACTTGAAGCAATCCATGTGCAATTTTGACATACATGTACTTGAATTTTGTTTATATTTTAATTGATAAATGTACAACCTGACCTGACAATATATTTCAGTGGTTTATTAATGCCTAAAGTTGTTGTAGATGACCATGGTGGTGTAAGATCAGATCCTGGTATGTTAGGATCTGGTATTTATTTCGCTAGCTCTGCAAGGTATGTACTGAATTCATTCTCTGATATCATGCATAGACATTTACTGGTAGTTTTTGAACACATTTCTAAGTTCAATGTTACTACTTGGAAAATCCACTCCCTTAATATCATTATTCTACCTTGGTTTGTCCTGGACTCATTTCCTCTCTTTCAGCAATAAGTTCATTTAATGCTTTCAGCGTTTTGATTTTGATTAGGTGATAGCAGTTCCATTTTCAAATTTATTGATGTTAAGAAAAAGGCATTGTTTGTAAAAAGTTTCAAGGGAATTCATTTAAGATCACATATTCCTGAACAATTCAAATTGAAAATCAATGCTTATATCAAATGATGATTGCCGCCCTGAACCTTAATCAACTACTAATTATGAAATAACCTTTATTCAGAAATTAAGTTTTTGCTTTTTCCAGAACTGACAAAATTGTGCTATCCATTGTTCTTTGCTTGGAAGCATGATATACTAATTGTGTCCCATTTTTCTTTATCAGTTAATGTTTGATAGTATGCAGTGATAAAAATAATTCAAGTTTTAAAAACTACTGTGGACGAATGCTCGGAGAAGCCATTATCCTTTTAGCATACATATGGCCAAGTATTTCAATTTCGCTTTTAAAATGTATTTCTATAATTCATATGTTACAGTACAAGTATACAATATTCTACAGCAAGTAAAACGAAAGGTTCCAGATTTATGTTAGTATGTGATGTAGCTCTTGGTAGACAGAAAGAAATGTATGAAAGAGATTATAACTTGACTTGTCCACCAGAAGGCTATGACAGTGTACATGGTGTGAAATCTACTGAACACACTACATCTGCTTTCAAGGTATAATAATTTAAAGTTAAAGTTAAAAATCGATTGAAATCCTGCTTCCTTATGCATGTTCTGCCAACTTAACACCTTTGTATGATAACCCCTGATCATTGAAATCACCTCCAAGCAGGTGACCCTCACAGGACCCATTTACAAATGGATGGTTCGAACCCATTACCTCTCAATCCCTAAATGTGCATCCTACCACTAGACTACTGCTCCAGCATAGAATACTAGATTTAGAGTTAATGATAAGTATTAATGGAGCAAATTGAAAATTTTCATGGAAAGAAAAGCGATAATTATACTAATCTCTGTACACTGCCCTCCAAAAGTTCCTTCATACATTTACACTTTACGTTGTACTCAATGAAGTTTTAAAAAGTTGTTAAAGCAAATTATTGTATTAATATTGTATTATTGAATAATTTTAAATTTGCCTTTGAAATCAGTACACTTTTCTTTTACATCTACATCTATACGAAACTACTGTCAACAACTGACCATTATGTTTCAGCGTAAGTGGCAAAAAATAAGAAAACGTAGAGTGAAAATAGAAAAGATAGAGGAAGATAGTTAAAAGATAGAGAATAGTAAAAGGCTTTGGATGACTGCTTTCCGTGCCTCTGGCCAGGCCTCTCTGGCTACTGAAGCGGTCCCTGGGAATTCACCCAAGCCGCATAGCCCCAACCTTCATTGGTTGTACCGGCAGTCAATTCGGGCATTAATATGTAAGAGAGGATAGCCCCTGTCTGGAAGATGCCAGATCAGAGACCTCAGCAACAGATGCTGGTAGGTTATTCCAGACTATGATGGTGCGAGGAAAAAAGCTGTACTTGTAGGAGTCTGTGTGAGCCATGACTTGTCTGTATGCTCTAGTATGCTTCTTCCTGGTTTTAGATGATAAGTTACAAAAATATCTCAAACTTGAAATTTGTTCATGGTGGTACATTGACCATAGTTTTGGAGGCTGTTAGATAACTTTTGCTGCAACTCACAAGTGAAAAGTACCCATAGAAAATTAGTTTCAATGGCATGAATAATAAACTATATAAACAATGATATACTAATTCTGCAATCTTGAACTTGGGATTTGTAGCAATTCAATTATTTGTACTGTGAAGGACCTTTTAGGGGGCAGTGTAAAGCGTCAATCTGGTTAGAAAAATAAAATCTGGCCAATTGTGCCTTTACTATTTTGACTTAAATTGTAGTGACTTGTATTAAATGCCTACATAATTTTGATCTCTTGTTGTTATCTGCTTATAGTGTTTAATTTATTTTGTGTATATTTATAGGATGATGAGTATGTGATATACAATACAGGACAACAAAGGATTAAATATCTTATAGAATTTACAACAGATTCTGATACATTAAGATCTATGGATATACCTTTAAATATATGTGACAGTTTAGAGTATACAGATGATAATAACAATGGACCTCTAAGTAATTATATTTTCATTTTCTGACTTTTATGTTTAGAACTCATACATTCAAATATTATGCCTGTAATATTTATAACAAATTCATCAAATTCCACCATTTACAATAATGACATGTTTACAGTCAGTGTAAAATCACAATCATTGAATGTTTGGCTCTGCCCACAAAAAGCTCTGCATTTTTTTATGATTTTAGACTAAAAATGAATGTTCAAGCATATAAAAGTGAATTTTACTTTTAAGTAACATTATTGATGGCTGTTTAATGAATATAACTTGGTAGAGTGAGTGACACCTTTAGGTCAGTGCAGAACTTAGGGCTTCATAGTATATATATAAAATTATATAAAGTATCAAATATACATGTGCCTATGTTTGTAATTTTTGACACATTCTACATTTGTTGTATTTCAGGTTTAAATGACGTCAAAGATATAATTGATCCTATGTCAAAAGTTAAAGCAGGTTTAGTATCTAAAGATGACGCACCAGTAAATCTAAAATGTGTACATATTAGAGCTAAACTTATGGATCTGGCTTCTGAGGTTTGTTCATATGTTTCGAGAAGCTGTTAGTTTATATTTACATCTCCTTTAGGAAATGTAACAAGTGACATAACTTTATTGCCAGTTACTGTATCAAAGTGATCTATATGTAAAAATGAACAAAACAAACATGTTAGTATTAACAAGCCCTGTTTATTTATAGTGATCAGGTGACTGGTTAATAGTGCAGAAATTGAAGCAAACAAGTATAATACATCCAAACAGAGATTTTTAGTTAATTTTCTTCTACTTTGAGCAAAAATGAATAAGCTTTGAAATTGATTTCTGGTAAGATAAATAAATTTTCGCTCTGAGTAGACTATGAATATTATATGAGTTTGATTACAAAATTACACCATTACAACATTTATTAAGTTTATTTCACGGATAATCATTGAACAGTGTTTTTTAAGAACAGCAACCCAGCAGGCAAACCGACGTTGAAACAACGTTGTTTCAACGTTGAACCACAACGTTGATGTTATGTTGGATTTATTTTAGGATTTGAAAGTTGTGCCAACGTTGAAATATCAACGTTGATTCAACGTTGTGTTCAACGTTGATACAATGTTAATTCAACGTTACTTCAACGCTCATTAGGTTGATTGATGGTTGAAATCTGGTTGATAATTGGTTGTTATTAGGGTGATTTATAGCCGATTCCATGTAGATCTAAGGTTGATTTTAGTTGAACTACAGTTGAAGGAGGTTGAATATAAGCTGTATTTAGCCCTTTTTCAGAGTTTGATCTAGATATATATTTGATCTAGATATCTGCCGACTGAAAAACTGTATTACATGGACAAATAAAAAACATGAGGAAAGATCAAATAATTTTACAATTTAATCACTATGTCAATGAGAATGGTTCATTACAAATTAGCAAACACTTAACTAAAAACTGTATGTATAAAACTATATGTAACAAATAATAAGCTTGGTCTCTTCTGCCCCCACCTCCAGACCTTTCTGAGGCATATTTAAAAAACTTCATTATGGTTCCATTGACTTTGCACTTCGTGGCTCCCTAGTGATTCTGTAAAACTGACTCTGAAATCAAAAATATGAATCATAAGATTAATCGTCACCGTGCAATTTGGCCTATTGGGTCGAATGACATCGGGACGAAACGTCTGAGACCCACCTACTTGAAGTTTACATTATACAATGGATAAGTTTCTGTTAATTTTTCAACAAACAGAATTCGGACATAATTTTTAAACATAGAATGCATTTAATAGAATGTTATTTGCAGGCGTAAGACAAAGAAAATAGAATATTTGATTTGAATATTAATGGCGCCGACAAGGCTTTCATAAATTGAACACGTACATAATTTTCAACTCTTAAACCAGTCGTGGGTGTTAAAAACAAATGATATCTAAACAGAACAATGACAAGTATAGTAAGTTAGCATAATATCGTTGTACATACCTTCAAATTAATGTTTTCTAGACTAGATCTGCGTCAGCGCTTTAGAAAGTCGAGGTCAGCCCTGCGCGTTTCTGAATGCGTCACGCATGCGCAGTTTCTAAACGCGCGAAAAGCTTTTTATAGAATATTCGTTAGAGAATATTCAAAATAGTCAGAGAGTAACAGTTTCTATATTTCATAGTCAATAGAAAATATTTTGGGCATACTTTGAGGTGAAGATAATATACCATCTAAATAATCGCATTATTATAAAGAAATAAGAAAACCATTTAAAATATACTACAACCATTATCAACGTTGTTTCAACGTCGGTTATCAACATCCGATGATAAAATATTTATTTGTGGTTTAAAATTGGTTGATCAACGTACTGTCTCATTTTCAACGTTGTAACAACGTTGAATCAACGTCGTGTGCCTGCTGGGAGTAGTATATTTTCAATACTTTTTTGTTTTATAAGTGACTTGTATTTATATGTTTTGTTTTTGCAGGTTATAGTGTTACAGGAGTATGAAAACTTAAGTGATTCACCACTTGAAGCTAAATATGTGTTTCCACTAAGTGATCTGGCTGTAGTATGTGGTTTTGAAGCTTTTATAAATGGTAAACATATCATTGGTGAAGTTAAAGAGAAAGAGACTGCACATAAAGAATATAAGAAAGCTATAAGTGAAGGTCATGGTGCATATCTGATGGATCAAGATGAGGAAACACCTGTAAGTTTAATTGATTGAGGGGTCTGAGGTTTGATTCCTGGGCGGGCTAATGAAATAATTTCTACTACCATTCTCTTTCCTACCATTGATGCTTAACCATAGTGGTCAGTTGTCAGTCACTGACAAAAGTTTATATCTAGTAACTGGTTGACAGTTTAATCAGGTCTCAAATTTTACAAAAAATTGGTCTTTCATTTTTTGTGAGTTGATTTTATTTCAAATCACTAAATGAAAAAATCACTCGCATTTTTTTTCTCCAAATTGTAATAGCATACACAGCAACTATTCGTATATGCAATATAAAAGCAACTTAGTACAATACTTAATTATACATAGAACAAGTGCATTATTGTGGAATAGGCAAAGAATATCAAACATGTTTTACTGTGAATCTTCAATCATATTAAAACATGGATCTATCTGGCCTTTTCAATGCCCACTTGAGGCTCATATTTTGCAATGATTTCAACTCGCAAAATTTTGCGAGTTAGAATAAAAGTTACTAGCAATTTTCAAAATCCACTTGCATTTTGCGAGTATGCGAGCTTAAATTCGAGCCCTGAGTTAAATCCAGAGATGTAGCCTTTTTCATCAATGGTTAATATGTTGACTGATCACAGTGATATGACCAATACTATGTGTTGCTACTACATTAAACTCAACCAAAAATTGAAAGTTTATATAGAGGTTAATACATGGAAGATATGGTGAAAATGTGGATGCTAGTACAGGATTCACTATTGGCATTCAAATGTCCTTGAATTTTGAAAAATAACTCCTTAAAAACTCCTTGAACTTGTGGAAGAAAATTAGGCTTAAAAAGCCTTCGAATTATAAAAAAGAATGAATAATAGGTAAATTCCTCATAAAAATCTTTAAAACTAGTCACTTTAATTAAAGCAAATGAGTGTCTGGAAATGTTAATGAAAGAAGAAATTTATATCATTTTAAAATTAAAGTTATTACATTTTATGTGCTATTTCAGTGCACTTTTGTCTTGAGGGCATCAAACATTTTAGTGCTGATTGCAAATAAGTCTTTGAATAGTCCTTGACACTTGCCCAGCATTGGCCCTTTTGCTGAAACCCTTAGGCCATATATGTAAATATTGTTATTTAATACTTGTATGTTACAGGATGTGTTTACAGTTAGTGTTGGTAATCTACCTCCGGGTGCTAGTGTACTTATAAAGATAACCTATGTTGCTGAATTATTAGTAGAAGGTGAATTAATAAGTTTTAGATTACCTGGTAGTGTAGCTCCTTGGAAAAAAGATTCTCTTAAGGTTGAGACACAGGTAAGCTATATAACTTGTAAAATAAAGACAATTAGTAGAGCAGCAGAAGCCTAAAAAGTGGCTTGTTTAAGGAGTTAGGGTTTATTTAATTACAATGTCTCCTTAACTCTACTGTATTACTTAGCTTGTTTTTTTTGGGGGGAACCTTTGGTAAAAATTCCAGGACTTCGTTGCTTTTCTACATTGACAAAAATACACTATAAATATGATTTGCATCTTGGTGAATTTTAATTAACCCTCAGTGGGGCATACACTTACCTGGCTGATTGAAATACTTGATATTTTGTTAATAATCCTCATGCATACTCACTACAGATAAAATAGATATCCATTAAGGCATATTTATGTAAGGGATAGTCAAACAATTTTTGAGTATTTAAATCGGCAGGGTTAATGGTCTCACCTTACATTTGAAAAAAGTTAACCAATGATTTTAATAACATTAGTTAAAAGGAGTGAAGTTACCGAAGAGTATATAAATATGATCCGTTTTGTCCCGAAGTATGGTCCATTTTGTCATGGTCTGTTTCGTCTCATGGTCCGTTTTGTTAGGGATTCAATGTATTGATCTGTGTCAGGTCAATTTGCAGGAACATAGTTCTAATAGTTTTGAACCTTTAATAAGCAACCAGGCAGTGTTGTATAGCTCATTGTATGCCTTTATAATAAGGTTCTGCCCCTAGTTGTGATAATTCTGTAGTTACTATCATGTTAGTTTAGTAGTTATATTATGTGTGAATAGTAAAAGTTGAAAGGCATAAATTGGACTAGCTAAAACTACCAAGATGAGTTGAGAATTTTATCTGGCACAAATATATTTCCCTTATTTATCTATGAGAAAAAAGGGCAGCTTTAACATTGAATTGGTATTGGATGACACCCTTTTACTTTTACTTTTGTCACAAATATTCAGGTTCAAGTGTATATATCCCTATTGCATATATCCCTATTGTAAATATCCCTATTGGCTTAGCTTTTTATAATGGACCTTCAAATTCAAGCTTTGATTTTTTTCTGTATATTTCAGAAAGAGACAGATACAGTTGAAGTAAATCAAGGAGAAACAAGTGTACAAGTATCAGTTGATATGCCATATGATATAAGATCTATAGAATGTCCTACACATAAGATTAAGTCTAAGGTATGTATACTACATTGTATTGTAAAAGTGAAAATTAGTATGGCATTTTTTGTCGCTACATTTTAAAGTCTTACGCTTATGCAAGTTCATCAATTTCACAGCTTACCCCGGTCATCAAATCAAATCAAATGGCATCCTTCAATCATGTCTAGTTATGGATCTGTGTCATGGTAGTTGATGTACTTCTGATGCAGCGATGGTCATCAGGCTATTGGTATCTATCTTTCTATCAATCTCCCTGGAGAATCTTTCACTCAGCTTTGAGCAGCCAACAAATTGGTTCAACCAAATATATCATTTTTTACACATGCTTAATTTGAGATGTAAATAAAATTATTAATATGTAAAAGTTCATTAAATATGTTGTATTGAAAAATCCATGTAATCAGATTAAAAGTATTAAGTTTATGTTGAAGTATGTCCAAATTGAGACCACTCCACTAATAAGACCATCAAAATTCAAAAGTCATCATATTTTTTTTTACTGTATTAAAGAAATAATGATCTATTTACAGAGAACGCTTACTAAAGCTACAGTAGAAATGTTACCTAACCAATCTATATCAGACGGTTTTCATCTATATATAGGGTTAGCAGAGATCCATGTACCTAGAATGTGGGTGGAACAAAAACCAGAGGATCTGAATCATCAGGTAAAATTATAGTTATGACTGTTCAACCTGTTCTTTTCATATTTTACTCTACTGTTTTGGCTTGACTGTAACTATCTTTTTCTGCAATTAAACAGAATAATAATTGAAATCTTTTTACTTTTATTCTTTTTATGTGTTAGGCATAAAATTCCTTTATTCACTTTTAATAAATATGTGTTATTTGCCTTGTACTGTGGCAAAGTTAGTGTTCAATCCTATGAAACCTGCTTAATAAACTGAAAACAGTGCCAAAATCTGTCAAAGGACCAACAACACTTAATTGCCTCTGTCCAGTGCTCTGACTGGTTGATAAAACAAGACCAATATTAGTTATAATTACTGCTATGACTGATGGTCATATTGTTTTTGAATGTGCTCAAACCCAATTTACAATTAATTCTTTTCTCAAGAGACCAGTTATTGTCTTTAACATAAGAGGGTTTTTGTAACTTCTGTATGTTCCTTGCAAGGGTCGTTTTTATTGCAAAACAGACATAAAATGAACACCAGGTTTCCAGTGAGTCTTTAGACTTTGCTCTTTTGTTGAATTATTTAAAAACATTATGCATGTACAAATATTGTATTGGCATGTTTTAAAGATGACTTTATGTGTATTTTCAGGCTTGTATGCTGACATTTTATCCAGAATTTGAAGCCTGTGAGAATGATAACACAAGTGTTATTTTAATATTAGATTTATCTAACTCTATGAAGGGAGATAATCTAGGTAATGCAAAGAAAATTCTGTTACTTACTCTGCAAGAGTTACCTTCCTCCTGGAATATTAACATCGTTGTATTTGGAACTGGTATGTATAATATATAGCATTATAGGGCAGATTAATTGATGTATGCCCTTTTAGTTTGGTGCTATCAGTCCAATCAAACATATCTTCCGTAATTTTAGCCTCTGTCAATCCTAAGATCAGAATCTGCAAATAGTTCCATCAGTATAAATAGCAATTCACAGTGGTCATTCTGTTATGAGAGGAGCTATACTTTCTCAATTCCTTACAGACACCTGAAAAAACTATTTCTTGTGAGGAGCTCAAATGCCGATAAGTGTAGAAGCTGAGGTCCAATGGCTGGAAAGGCAATTAGGGATTGAGAGGTTCAAAGTTGGTTCTCCACTAGGAGCACTGCTAATTTCCTCAAGCAAGAAATTAACCTACAGTTATTCCACTCCACCCAGGTGTAAATGAGTACTGTGAGGGATCGCCTGCTTGAAAGTGAATGCAATGATCAGGAGTGATTGTACAAGATTGTTAAGTCGGCTGAACATGTATATGGAAGCATACTTTAAACTGGACTTCAACTTAAACTTTCAGGTGTGATAAATTGAGTCCAGAATTTGGATGCATTAGGTACAAGTTTATTGTTTCTAGGTTTATAATTTTTGTTTGGAATTTTTACTTAGTTTTCAAATTTTTACTCAAGTATGCAAATAAGATATGTAATAATTCCTTATGTTATAAATCTTTGATTGTTTCAGCATGGCAGGAATTATTCCCCACCTGTGTCACCAACACAACTTCCAACAGAAAGTTAGCCTCTGAATTCATCATGGTATGATAACTTTATATATCTCTTTTAAAAGGATTTGTAGGGAAAATGTTTTGTTTCAGATTTCCTGCTTTTGCATGTATAATTGTTGTTGTGACTGACACATTGAGATATGCAAAATGTTCTATAATTTCTTTAATATTTGGAGTGTTTTCTAACTTGACCAACGTGGGTTTGAATGTCACATTAACTTACTATCACAAGCTTCTTTTTTATGAGTTTAGTTTTTCAAAGACGTCCATGTGCTCTATATGGATGCATTTTGTGCAAACTAAGGAAAGAACTTAAGTCTAGTAGAGACCTCTCTTGAGAAGATATTCTTCTGCTGGGTACTTTGACAGCAGTGAATGCCCTCTTCATTTCTCAAATGGGCGAGGGACTGGCTATAGCTGGTCACCATTTCTCTGCTAGGCTTTGGAACAGCAAGGGTGGATTTGTGTTCAATTACAAACTGAATTATACCATTGTAATAATATTACTTTTCCTATTGTCATTATTCGCTGGATTTGAAAAAAAAAAATTTGGCTAATAGTTTGGCGAAACCCTGACGGTCAGTTGGGCAAGCAGTCATTCTGCCATTTTTTGTCAGCTCTTTATGAAACTTCATACTATGATGACAGAAAGTAACCACAACTCTACCTTGCTTTATTATGGATTATTTCCCTTTGTAATTTTTTGTTGAAGTTTTTTATATGTTGGATATCTCTGTCATTTATGGTCAGATCTTGATGAATATTAAGCTTTAATGTGGTTTCTACATTTCATGTTTTGTTTTATGCAGAATGTGTCAGCTACAATGGGTAATACAGAAGTTATAAGACCATTACATTCACTATATCTGCTAAAACCAGAACAACATTATCAGAATATATTTATAATATCTGATGGACATCTAAATAATCCAGATACAATGATGAAAGCTGCCAGAGATAACTCTCAACATACAAGAATCTTTACCTTGGGTATTGGGTATGTACCTTTTAAAAACACACTTTCTCACTTTTCCACAGGTGTAATCCGACACTTATAAGGGTAATACAGTGGATCTTGTGTTAAGCGACCATCCTAGGGAGAGACAAAAAGTGGTCGTTTAAGACAATGGTCTCTTAAGACAAATGTTGATTACGGCGTTGAAACCGCCCTGACATTCTAAAATTCGTCATTTTTGTAGAACATTAATCTGTCAACGGGACGATTTTGACTGATGGATTTTCATTCAAATGTCGTCAAGTACATACAAATGATGGGAATATAGATTTTCTTTCTTCTTAACATCCTTAATTCAGGTTCAAATTGCAATTATATATTTAATTAAGTAAAACTGCGAAACAGTCGTTTTTGTTTACGTACATGTTAAAATCCGGGCATTTTCCGGAATTTTCGCCATTATAACAATCAATATATTTAGGTCATCAGAGTAAAGGCTGTTAAATTTGAAACAGTGAAATTTAAACAATTAATGATAATTAGTAGTGATAATCGTCAACACATAAGCTACTTCTTTGTTCTAACAAGCGCTGCAGTATTCATGCGAAAAAATGTTGGCCTTGTTAAAATTGAAAGACCCGGGTCGATAGCGCAGTTGGTAGCGCGCCGGGATTTGGATACTCGTGCCCGAAGGGGTGCGGGTTCGAATCCCACCCGGGGAGGTTATACCCTTCCATGAAAATTTGACAATAATGTCGATTTTCCTCCATTGGTTAGATAATATGGAGAAGTTTCCGGCCTTGTGGAAGGGTAGGTGAGTACTGGTTATAGACAAGGGTCCAGGGAAGCTAGGTTAGGTGCGCTGGACGCCGTGAAATGACCTAAATTGTGTTGATACGGCGTTAACTCCAATAAAAAAAAAAAAAAAAAAAAAATAAAATTGAAAGTAGAACGTGACGCTATTTTCGGAAAACGTGTTTTTAATGTCCTCAATATTGACCTTTCTTTGTTTAAATGAACAAATTGTTTCTGTGTTCGTATTTTTAAATAAATATTATTTTACACGTTCTATGCACGTATAAAAAGTCAAATTAGCAGTCTCTAGAAATGTTTTGGGAAATGATTACTCTCTACGGTGATAGAACGGTCAGAACGGATGTTTTAATTGACCCCGATACGGGACTAATTGTTCGGTGTGTATTATGTAATTACATTATAATTGGATAGTATTAGTGTCACTTTGTTGATTGTTCCCACTACCCCCTTATCTTACAGTATTTATGACTGTTAATTATTGATTTTTAGAGCCTGACATACGAGTTTAGGTGATAGACATTGAGGCGACGTATATTTTTGATTAACGATTTTTGCCAAATTAGATTTATTTGACCCGGTCGTTAAACACAAATAAGTCGCTGGTCGCGTTAGACAAAAGTCGCTTAAGACAAAGATTTAAGTAGTAAAACTAGTTGGTGGGAACACAGAGTGGCCGCTTAGTGCAAACGGTCGTTTAGGAGACGTGGTCGCTTGTGCAAGATTCACTGTATACTTTATGTGATGCTATTGTGTTTATGCTTACATCTCTAGCAGAGTTTACCACTTGGCTAGCTCAGTAACTGTTGGAAGTTCACAAAACTTCTGATCAAGTTTTTTTGTTGGCCAACCATTAAAAAGGATATGATAATCATCAACTTGTTTAAATTCACAAAGCCGCCCGGGTAGCTCAGTTGGTAGCACGCAAGTCTTCTGATCAAGTTTTCTTGGGTTCGATACCCAGGCCGGGCATACTTTTGTGGAGCTTGGTCATGAAATTATTTCTATGGCCAGTCTCCCACCTACCAATGATTTTTAATTATGTAGGGCAGTTGTCAGTCACTGATGAAAGTATGCGATTAGTAGTTGGTTAACAGCTAAATCCAGAGATTTAGCCTTTCCAGGAGGAATGAGTAGGTGGACTGATCACCGTTATATGAACATATACAATGGGTTGCAACAGCATTAAACCCAACTAACAAACAAATTCACAAACATGTATTTTTCATATTTTCTTTTGTTCTATGGTCTTTAGTATGCATGACATATCAATGATTACACTTTTAGAAATTTATATGACTTAGTCTGTAAGTTATTGATGTATACCCTTTAATATTTAAAATGCAAGACTGCATATTTAAATATTTCTATATTCTTATGTTTTACAGTGCTACTGCAGATTGTCATCTACTTAGAAATCTTGCCAGAATAGCTGCTGGAGCTTATGAGTTCTTTGATTCTAAAGCTTAATCAAAATGGGAAACTAAGGTATTCATTTATCTTGTATTGAAATATAATAGAGCATTTTGACTGGATTTTATGTTATAGCCAGTTATTTATTGGTTCTAAACTCATTAATGCATTGAGGGGTTGTGGGTTTGATTCTCAGATAGGGCATAATATTGTGGAGTTTGGTTTCGATATAATTTCTACAGCCATTCTTACTCTTACCACTGATTATAAATCATATAGAGCAGTCACTGACAGAAGTATGTGCGTAGTGGCTGGTTAACAGCTTTTCAAGGAACTGTGAGTAGGTTTATAACTTATACAATGTGTTGTAACAGTGGTATGACAACAAACAAAATTGAAATTGATAAGCTAATATCTGTTATAAGTTATTTCATATATTTTTGTAATCATTGTTCTCTGTTTGTTCCATATGAATGGACTATAATCAGGCCCCTGAATGTGACCCTTCATCCCTAAAAGAGTGAATTTTTGAGCCAAAATTTGAAAAAATCCTATTATGATTCATATCAGGATTGTCACTAAGTTGCCTTAGTGCTGCCTTGCCAAATTATAGTCGCCAAATTCTGGTTGCCAATTTTCGGTTGCCAAATTAAAGTTGCCAAGTTTTGGTGCCAAAAGTGACAGTAAACTTGAATACAAACTGATATTTGTGCATTTAATAGGTAATAGGTTGAAAATTTGATATTTTGTTAATTAGACATGTCATACATTTTGTTAAAATTCTCCCAGGTAAAGTCACAGATACATAAAGCTGCACAGCCAGGTTTGACATCAGTTAGTGTACACTGGGAACAACATGGGGCAGACTTCCCTCCTCCTGTACAAGCTCCCAGTCAGATAACAGCTTTATTTAATGGTTCTAGGATTGTCATTTATGGATTTGTTCCAAACTGTACCTCAGTAAGTATTGATTTAATTTACAAATCAGGTTTTTTAGAAACTTTAAAACTTTTTACTTGTTTAAAAACTTTGTGCACACAAGCTAAATGCAGTTAGTTTACACAGCAGAATGAAAAGTTTCTCTCTGATGGAAAAACCTTTAATTAAGAGTTTCTTATATGAACTATTGATATCACTGAATTACATTCAACTGTTGTTAACTCCACAGATTTAAATGTAATTTTTTATCAATTGTGAGTACAGGAGCTCTGTAGTGAAAATTCAAATCAGTTGGGGTTAATGTATGGGCCCCTGACAGATAGATAGAATTTAAAATAGTACAGTACTATATTATCATTTAGTTAGCCAGCTTTGTGTTGGTTTTGAGTCCAAACTTACTAGTTAGCAAAAATGTTGTTGTAGTACAGAGGATGTATGTTGTCTTCTCCATATATCTTATTAATGATGAGAATTGACGTTATTGCCAATTTTCATGGAAAGGTAAAACTGCCCTGGATGGGATTTAAAACTGTATGATTTTAATGTATGGTTTTATATATTGATGGATGAAGTAGATTAATGAGATATGATATAATAACAATATATAATATCATTATGGATGTCCTATATTTCCAGGCAATATTGAAAGCTAGTATCGGAGGAGAAGAAGTACAAACCATGGTATCAACTTCTGATCTTAGTATAACTAAAGGAAAGGTTTGTACAATGATCTCATTTATTATGACCCCTCTAAAAGTTACGTGTGGTCTGTGAGTATATTGGAGTGAACTGGTTATACCCACGCTTCGAAGAAGAGGGGGTATACTGTTTTACCCTTGTCCGTGCGTGCGTGTGTGCGTCCGTCCGTCCGTCCGTTACAAAATTTCCGTCGCAGTTTTCTCAGCAACTATAACATGCAGCAGCCTAATACTTTGCATATTGCTTCATCCCATAGTCCCATGTGGCGTAAAGCGATTTCATGCTCCTTGCTCATCTACTTCCTGTTTGTCGCATATTTTTAGATTTTTGCGGGGGTATCACTAGTGAGCATTAGCTCACAGATTTACTTGTTTTTTTTGCTGTAGCAACCGATTGTATTGGTCTTATCACAGCAGTCAGCCAACCTACTTACTGTTCCTGGAAGTGCTAAATCTCTGAATTAAGCTGTTAACCAGTTACATATACAAGGCACATACTATTGTCAGCCCCTGACAAATGCCCTTCATGATTAAAAATCAGTGGTAGGAGAATGACTCTAATGGACCAAACTATAAGAAAGTATGTCCCGTCTGGGATTTAAACTTACAACCACTTGCGTGCTACCAACCAAGCTAGCTGGGCAACTGTGTGAACTGATGGGTTGATTATTTGGTTTGTCTGAAGGTCCAGTTAATGGCTACCCGATGATATGTTGCTAAGGATGCTTGCCATGAATTGATATGCCGTTGGTATACTAAATATGCTGCTGTGAAATCATACATTATAGGTCAAGTTTGTTTGAATTTGGGTCACATGGGATCAAAGACTTGGTTCAATATAATATAATCAGGGAAAATTAGAGTCTAGATTTGTTTTAGATGAACATTCATATTCTGTCATCTTTAAAATGAATTTTTTCTTGGATCTCTTAACTTGGAAATGTTATATGGATGAAGGATTATGTTAATGCTATATTGATTTCAGATTTTACATCGTCTTACTGCTAAAGCTGTTATTGGTGATTGGGAAGATGGAGTTCTCTCCCCTGATAGAATAGACCATGAGGTATGTTGTCCTTTTTTATTTATTGATATAGTCCATTTTTCTCAACTGTCAAAGTTTGAATAATTTCACGGTGAAAGATTACACACTATCTCAATATCACGAGTGTTAGACAAAGAGCACGAAGTCACTGTGAAATTATTCATGTTTTGACAGTTGAGAAAAAATGAACTATACTGGGTTTAACACTCTGTCACCACAATTTTAGGATATTTTACAGAGGCCGGGGCATCTAACCTAGCTTTCCTGGCCCCTTGTTTATAAACAGTACTCACCAGCTCTTCCACAAAGCTGGCAAACTTCTACAGATACCTTTTTAGTGGAGGAAAATTGGCATTATTGTCAAATTTTCATGGAAGAGGACGCTAGATTTGAAATCCTGGCTTTTTACCAACTGTGCTATAGACCCAGTTAGGTATGTTGTCAATACATATTTGTAACCTTATGTGTAAACTTAGTAGTTGCAATCTAATGCAACAATTTTTTTTTAATCAGTCATTCATAACTAAAGTGACTCAGATGTTAATTGAATATATTGGTTAATTTTTACACCCCTAATAATTATTGATACATGATTGTATTGTTTATATTTGTAGATTGTAAAGATGAATACTAAAGATTATATTATAGACATAAGTAAAGAATATTCTATAGTTACACAGTTTACTAGTTTTGTTGCTATAGAGAAAAGGGATGAGGTAGGCTTGCTTTTAGTTTCATACAAAGTATTCATTTCTTTTGTGAATTAATATAAACATTATCAAATAAAGTCAGATGTTGTTGTATTGTAAATGTGGTATACAGTACCCACCAAACGTTTGGAGACATTTTCAGATTGTAGGCCTACTGAACAGCTTTTATCTAAAATTTGAAAACAGTTTATTTTAAAATGCTTTGCAGTTTTGCATTATTTTTTGGTGATCATTATAATTATATCTGAGACTACAAAATAGCATTAAAACTATTTTATTGAAAATTATTACACTGAACATGTTTTTTGAGGCTTTGGTATATCAGATGCTGAATCTTATAAATTGTTGCATTCATGACATTTGTTTACATTTTACCTCAAACCAAACTTAAATAAATTAGAAATTTTGATTCCACAAAAATAATCATCAAAATTCAAGAATTGTAGTAATTTTCTTGTGTCCAAACTTTTGGTGGGTACTGTACATGAAGTTCTGTCAACAGGAGACAAAGCAGAATTATAATTGACTTATTAACTATGATTACTGATATCTTCAGGCTATATATTCACATTACCCATTTATACCTGGGTGGAGTGGAACTACTGAAGGTAAATTTCTTGCTCAAAGGAGATAACAGCGCCCATATGGGGTTTTTTCCTAAGACCTCATAATCCCTAGGCGTGCATCCTACCACTGGACCACTGCTTCTACAATTACTACCAACACTACAAGATAGATTATCTGTCAAGGTGGGAACTAGTCATGACAAATCTTTGTATGATTTTCAACTAACATTTTTAATTTCATATGCCTCTATTGTTATTTAAAAAATGTATTACATTTTATGTTATACGTTACAGGATGGTGTAATACCTGAAGACAATGCTCAGATAATGATTGATTTGATAGAGAATGAAAATGTTGATGAGTTAACATATATGGGATATGAAGAGGTAAACGTTGTCATATAGAATCTTATGTTTGAAAACTGTTGTATATTGTTGTAAAGAACATGGTGCTCCAAAACTGTAGTATATTGACTGCCTCTCTGGACCACTGTCTTTTTTTACTCTCATATACTTGAAGTTAAAAAAAGCTTGCGGGCATACTATATGTTCAAAGCCCAGTCTTGTTCTAAATCACAATTTTTGATGTGACGATTGATTTTAAACATGTGTTAAAGATAATTTGTTCATAGTTTATAACCATTAGGGCTGTCACATTACGCCATAAGCATATCGCGATATACTGCAATACGCTGGCACCGTATCGCGATATGTACCACAATATATTGTGGGCTTTTAGATTTGTTGTGCCTCCGCTGTAATTAACAGAAACAATGCAAATTTTACATTGATAGAATCTAGCCTCTTTAAGTACTTGCGGTCTTTTAGGACAACGACGGTTAAAGTTTGGAACTTTAGGTTAAATTGAATGAAAAATGGATAAAAAAATGACGTTTCGCTCCTTTTTTTGCTAAGGGAAGAACTTTCCAATGAAATAAAAAATATCGCCAAATACTGGTTTGTTAAAATCGTACCGCGTATTGCAATATACTGGTTTACCGGTATATCGTGACAGCCCTAATTAACATTAAACATATTGACAGGGAAATAATACTCAACCCACCACTAGAGACAACTTAACCCATGGACAACCCTTGATCATAAATAATAGAATATGAATGTTTATAATTTTACAATAACTTCCAGTTTCATATCATTAACAATCATATGGTCTCTACATATCATATTGTGTGATGACTGTATTTTCTCATCCCTTGTTGAAACACTTTTTGTTTACAAATCAGGGTTGTTAATTTTGTTTACAAATCAGGGTTGAATTAACCTCTTGCATATTTTACCATAAAATCAATATTGTTATTAATCTGTCAGTTGGTTCATATTTAATTTAATGTATTTCAGGACAAGGTGTCAATAGAGGAAGATAAGGTAGAATCTCCATTTTTGCAAACTTATAATTCACCAAGGACTTTTGGTTGTACTATGTTATGGTGGGCATCGTCTGTCTGTCTGTCTGTCTGGCATTATAATGTAGCTTTTATTAACTTCAAACTTATTTTGCCCAGCTAAAGCATTTTTTGTATCATAGATAGCTATGACCCATAGATGAATCTTATCGATTTTGGGGTTCGTAGGTCAAAGGTCAAGGTCACAGTGACCTGAAGCAATCCTTTGGGCTTATAATGCACTGACTTATGGAGCTGTAGTACTAAATAATTGTTCATTAAAAACCTTTATATCCCTTTAATAATATTTTGTATGCACAATACATCACTTTTACAGGTTGAATATATGGAAAAAGGTAGGGCTAGTCTTTCTATTTCTAGCTCTGAATCTGAGACAACCTCTGATGATGATGATGATAGTGACAGTGATGTAAGTTTTTATCATTTATGTGAATTTGGGTCAGTAGCGCCCCTGGATTAGCATTTTTATGTGTTTTGTGTTTTTGCATGCTGATTGCCGGGGCTTGTGGGGATGACTAGTTACTATCGTCATGTATGGATAGTTAGAGGTACTATCGCTATACACTATCTTCCTGCTATTATTGTGATGCATAGATGCATTGAAAATATCACCCTACCACTATTAGTGAACCTGTTGTTATCTGTTGTGGTTGCTATTAAAGATACCCTTATTTCTGTTAGCAGATCCATTTTGCATGATGAATTTATAAATGGTAAAAATATTTGTGATATCAAATTATAATTTAATGGCTAAGCTCCGGGATTTGTGACTACATGCACTTTATTTATGCCAAGAATAATACACACTCGAAAGAATGTAGTTTGTTAAAGGGATTAGTAGGCAAAATTTTCAGTTTTAATTTTCCTGGTTTACATTTAATATTTATAATTGTGGTTGCAACACACACTTATACAATTTTTTCCAAATATTTCTATAATTTGTTTTAATATTTGAGGTGCTTTCTAAGTTGAACCCTGTAGCACATGGCACAAAACAACACACCTGTACGGTGCTGTAGCTGGAAGATATGCAATTTTAATGCATACTCAGTTACGATTTTGTTCACGATTTGACGTAGAAACTGATATATGTATCCTGGGCTCATCTCACGGAAGAGTTTATACGGGTCCTTGCAGAGCTTGATTGCACACAGCGCCTGTACGGTGCCTTCACGGCTATTTTTATGTTTATGGGAGTGTAGCATTAAAATAAATCATGTGGTCAATATAAAATAATGATGCCATAAATGTACCCAAACTGTCACAGGATGATAAAGGGACAAAAATTGATCAATGGAAATGTCTTAGGTCTAAAAGAATAATAAGTGACACATCTATGAATAGATTTGGAATTCTCTCAGTATCCTATGACATTTCAAAATAGCTATTTAGAACTGGGTTTTCTTTATTCTAGAGTAATTAGAATGAAAATAAACCAACCGTTTTATTGTCATTTGCCCGCATCACCCTTTAGATGGTATTAATGTTTACTTTTTCTTAATCTCTGACAGAAACCTCTTGATGATGATTTTTCGGAGAGTGAAGGGGAATTATTAGATGATTTATATGGTGATGATGGTGCTGAAGAGTATGAAGTGGAAGAAGAGTGTGAAGAAGAAGGGAAACAAGGTATGAAGGCTTCATCTTGTGGTAACTGGACAATTACTTTTTTTCTGTTTTGCTTGATGCCTTCTAGTGAATAACCCCATTTATTTTTATTTGTAGCTTAACCTCTGCCTACTAAATTCATTGTAATCTTTAATTTGTATAAACTAACTACCTGGTGTTACATAGTTTTAGCTCTTCACTAAATATTACATTTTGGATCAACCATTGTTATTTTAACTCATTCATATTGTCTGAAATCATAACTCTGCATTGGCCGCCCAGCTAGCTCAGTTGGTAGTACGCAAGTCTACTAATCGAGGGGTCGTGGCTTCGATTCTCGGGCGGGCATACTTTTGTGGAGCTTGGTCATGAAATTATTTTGACGGCCTTTATCCCTCCTATCAAAGATTTTTAATTATGTAGGGCAGTTGTCAGTCACTGACGAAAGTATGCGATAAGTTGATTTACAGCTAAATCCAGAGATTTAGCCTTTCCAGGAACAGTGTGTAGGTTGACTGACTGCTGATATATGACCTATACAATGTATTGCTACGGCATTAAACCCAACAATAACAAAAACAAAAATTACTCTGCCTCTGCTTTCTAACTGAGGTCAATAGGTGCAGTAATAATAATTATTATTATTGACCAATGCAAAGTTAAAACATATCCTGTATGTAATAATGTTAATTCTTTGGGGGGGGGGGGGTTTCATACATTTTAGACTTATTTTAAAAGGGACTGAGAAAATGTTTTAATATTTTATAGTTATTTCAAAAAAGGATAAAATAACAATGTACCCAATATTTTAGAGTTACCGTGGAACCTGTATCAACGGTCACCTCTATATGGCATGACCCTGTCCGTAACGGTCAGTGCATGGTCCTCCTGAACAGTTTGTTCTTATGTAACCCTTTATATAGCGTGACCCTCTTTAACGCTGTCAGTGGTCACTAGTTACGGACCGATTTGCATAATATAGTGGTCAGTATAACGGTCAATTGACCAGATCAAGTGATTTTCACGAATGTGTAAAAATAACTATCACTGTCAAGAGCTGAATATTATGTCTTTTTATTAATTTAAATGTAACATGCAATATAATGTTTATATGTACAGTATAATTATTATGATGAAACAGCATAAAGAAAAGACATTTCCTGTATCTATTAATTTGTTTGTTTGTTTAAACAGACCCTTCATGTAGGGGTCACCTGTCTATAGTGGTCTCTTTCAGCCAGTCCCTTAGCTGACCACTATAGACAGGTTTGACTGTATTTAAACAGAGGCTGAGAAAATGTTTTATATATTTTTGAGTGTTTTAAAGGGTTAACCATCTCCTGTATGTTTTTGAATTATTATAAATCTCCTGTTGGTTTTGAAGATTTTTTAGGGTTTAAGATGTTTTAGACTTTTTGGCTCGAAAGAACTTTACCAGTACCCACCCACTGAGCTTACCTTAGATTTTGCTAGTGGTTGGTCCATTGATAACTTGGCAACTTTTTCAACAACTATTGCACTATTTTTTTTGATTCTTCTGTATGTTTTAGGGATGTTTGGGAGTTTAAGAAAATTGAAACGTTTAGCTGCTAATATAGGTCAGGAAATAGATAAACAAAGTAAACTGCTGGATTCTATGAATGAACTTTCTGGTAGGCAATATAGTATAGAATGTAAATGAAAGCAAGGCTTTATTAGCCAGATTTTTTTAATGGAAAATTTTGGCTAATAGTTTGGGGAAACACGGGTGGGCAGGTTTGGCGGTCGGCCAGATGGTTGGGAGGGTGGGCAATCAGGTGTCTGGTGTCGTTAACAATTGTGTTTAAGCTTTTTCTTTACTATATATTTCTGCCATTTATTATCTGATCTTTATGGAACTTCATACTTTGATAACATACCATGTGATGAGCATGATTAGTCAGTATTCACAACACTACCTGCCTTTATTATTGATTATTTCTCTTTGTAATTTTTGGGTTAAAGATTTAAATTCAGCTTTAATGTGGTTTCCACATTACATTTCTTGTGTTTAAAGTCTTTGATTAACAATTTAGTTATTATATATGCATGAAACTATTTTAGAGGATAATTTTTCACATTGTTAAGGGTTTTAATTTGTTTGGGATTTCAGTCCTAAACAAATTTATATACCATATTTCAGACCCTTTTCCACTTTGAAAATTTACCGAATCCAGAAGTAGCCCCTCAGTATATATGTATAGAGCAATTCAAAAAGATTGTCTGCTTTGACGGCCACATTAATACACTAGTTATCCGAAATGTATCTCTTGAGCGTAAGAATTTTTGCTGTTATGTTGTGCGTCTCAGTAGGGATGATTACTTCATCTTATGTAATAGAGTGGTATCAATGATTCAGTAACGACCCGTAGTTTGTGCCAGTTGTCAGTTGTGATAGTAAAAGTTTAAAGGTAGTAGTAAATGACTTTAAATGATGTCTGAATAGTGGACTTCAATTATTTTACGTAGGATGCAGTAGAATAAATGTGCATGAATGATAACTTTTAATCAGTAGTGTGTTTGCCTGTCTGGTTTTCCTGTTGTATTTATAGGTCAATTGTATAAAGTGTTTTGAATAGGAACAGTGTTGGTCTACCTATCAAACTAATATCTCTGAACTGTTCTTTGTGAACGACTGTTTTGTTAGAGCCGAAAATCTAATTCCTCTTTTCAAATCGAACAAATTCAGTGCCTTCAGCGCTTTGATTTACTTCTCAGAGTGATCTCAGGCAACTGATTTCAAGAAGTGGCATTGGCCTATCTACAAATGTCATTTTCTGAACTTAACAGTTGAGTTACAAAAGATCTCGTTTCAACATTGATTAATATTCTGTTTCTTTCATATGTTATAACTGTATTTTGTTAGGGATGATGTTTACTATAATATGAAAAGACATCATTTTCCTCTTTAAGATGAAATCATTTTGACAGTAATTTTCACTGCATAGAAATTATAGGATTTTATATTTTCCCGGTACATTTTCATGAAATGACACAATATCATTGTGAAACATGAAAAAACAAATCCCTGATTTCTCCTACTAGTATATTTGTCTAATGTTTTACTAATACATTTAGCTACATGTAACATTCACCAGTATTTGCATGTTGAAGTATCTATCGCAATGCTTAGACACCCAAGTAGTAGCCAAGTGGTTACTTTAGCACAAATTTTGGAAATAAGAGTTTTTAGCTTCAATGCCACCAAGATTGTCACTGTTATTTTTAATTGAGCAAAAAATTTTCTTTTAATGCTTTAATCTACCCAGCAGGGCTTTTTTCAGCATTGGGGAAGGGGTCTGGGGCCTTTCCTTTTTGTAGAACATTTGGTGAAATTTTATCGCAATCTCCTAGGTAAGGGAACAAAAAAAGGTAAACTCCAATTTTGGTAAAAAATGCATGATTTTAAAGAAATTTCAGGAGGGGAAGGCATCTGTAAATGGCCCCTATTATAAAAGGAAAAAAAGGTCTGCCCAGATATGCTTGGATACTTATAAATGCTATAGAACTGCATGGTACCATTTGTCAACTACAAACAGTTGAAGTAATAAGAAACAATTTTTTTTGAGTTAGCAAGACTGTATCACAAAAGTAGTAGACTAACTTTGGTAAATGATAGAATCACTGTAATCAATGCTGGGGTGTACCATGTTCACATGTATAAGCATGCTTCAGGTATACCAGATAGCTATATAACCTTCAAAACAGAAATTTCTTTTTACACTAACACAGTTCAGAATATGTTTTGCAATCCAGAAATCTTACAAACTTACTTTGAAATCTCTACCATAGGAGTATTCTTCTACTTCTTATTATACCCCAGCTTCGAAGAAGAGGGGGGTATACTGTTTTACCCTTGTCCGTGTGTGTGTGTGTCCGTCCGTCCGTCCGTTACAAAATTTCCGTCCAAGTTTTCTCAGCAACTATAACATGCAGCAGCCTAATACTTTGCATATTGCTTCATCCCATAGTCCCATGTGGTGTAAAGCGATTTCATGCTCCTTGCTCATCTACTTCCTGTTTGTCGCATATTTTTAGATTTTGGCGGCGGTATCACTAGTGAGCATTAGCTCACAGATTTACTTATTTCATTTATAGAACACTTAGCATGATATAAATGCAACTTGGCACCATAATGATGTTTTTAGAAAAATTGTGAAAACAAATTTTATAAGTCCATTAATATATCCCTATTTTTGAGAAATCTCCTACGGGAGTAAATTACCATGGAAGAAAGATTTCCCATGTGATTTTTTAACTTTGGACTTAAAATTCAATATATTTCTAGTTGAGAAATCTGGATGAAAATTTACTGGTGTTACACCTATATGTAGATCTACATTTATTGAAAAATTGAAAGAATCCGTTGAAAATAATGAAGTTAGTTTTCAAAATTACAGGATTTGCATACATATTTTGAACTGTTTGCTATCAATGTTTTTTTCCTTATATTCAGATTTATATAAAAGTCGTGACAGATCTAGAGATAGGGAGAAGAAATCAAGGTCTAGAAGGTGAGAGATTATTTTATTCTGTTTTTAAACTTTTATAACTAACATCTTTCAAAACTTGGGAATGCTTTTTTTTAGAAATTCCTTATACAAAAAGTAAGTTTCTTTAAAGAATGACTTTCAAACTTAGAACTACAGCATCCCCTATGCAATGGTTAATCACAAGATTTAGAATTTGGAGGCTCTCAGGTTTGATTCCTCCCTGGGGACTGTTACAAGATAATGCTTTGTGATCAAGGATGATTATTTTTGTTACAAAATTGTGGCTAGCTCACAGTGTGTATCACATAATCAAAGGGTCATAGGAGCATTTCCCAGTTGGGTACTTTTTGTAGGTTGGTCTTGAAATAATTACTACAGGCATTCTCGCTCTTACCACTGATTCTAAATTATGTAGGGCAGTTGTCAGTCACTGATGGAAATTTGCCGTTGGTTACAGTTGAACAACTTATTATCGCATATTAATGTCGCATATTAATTATATTCATTACAAAATTATTGTATTTGTTACGAGATGATTTTATTAACCCTTAACCACTCAATCCCCCCTTTTTACGTGTCTAGACCCCCCTCCAAAATGGCCACCACAGCCTTGAAAATGGTGTTTTTTAACTGGATTTAGTTAATTTAACCAAAGGATAGTTGTCCCCAAAAAATGAGCCTTTTTTCGCGCACCTCCCCCACAAAAAGATGTCTCAGGGGGGTTCCGAAGGGGGATGTGCCCCCCTTTGTTGCCGGCATGAAGGGGGCACAGCACCCCTCATCGCCAGAAAAAAATCGGGGTCTTTGAGTGCAGAGAAATGGCGCCAAATGCTGATAAGAAAATATGTTTTCAGTATCTAAAAAGACCTGGCACTTTAGACCTCAATTTTGGAAAATAATACTGTTTGAAATGCAAATGTTGGGTGTTAAAGAGCGAAAATTGCATTTTTTGCCGTTTTTGCTCTGCCCCAGCATTTCCATGGTAATAGGGACTTGGGCTCAACTTGGTTTTTCTTAAAGACATTCACTCAAGGAATAACTTGGCCAAGTTGCATATCTGTATGATAATTAGTAATGAAATTAGAGCATCTTGAAATAGCCCTAGCCCGTAATGGTGAAAAAATAGCTGTTTTTCACACATGTCGCAACCAGTAAAGGGTTAATTTCAAAATAATGAATAGATTTGTTACATAATTTTTATATTGCCACAGCAGATCCTTAGAGAGACCATACAGGAAGAAAAAGAAGGCTTGGAGAGTTGGTTTTGAATCTTTTTCCCCAGGTAATATTTTTGTTTAGAGAGGAGGGAAGGAGGTGAGGAAAGTCTGGACAAACTCTTGAAAATTTTACAAAACCAAAAGATCTCATTTCAAATACAAATGTATAGATTTTGGTGTCCACTATGCATGTGTTTTGGTTTGAACCCAACTTGAACTAGTCCTGTATTTGTCCGAGAATGAAATTGCAGCAGTTGTTCTGTTGATTGTACATGAATTAGAAATGTCGAAGTATTGACTTCAACCTTGAGTGTTCCATTTAAATAGTCAAAAAACCATATTATAAAATGTCTTATGATATATATTAATGTTTTGAAAAAAATTTATTTAACAGTTTGTGGTACATATGCAGTACCCACCAAAAGTTTGGAGATAAAATATATTTACTACAATTCTTGAATTTTGATGATTACTGTTGTTGAATCATTATTTTTTTATATATTTAAGTATGGTTTGCGATAAAATGAAAACAAATTTCATGAATGCAACACATTTATATGATTCAGCATCTGACATCCAAAAGCCCCCAAAACTATGTTTATTGTAATCCCTTTCCTAAACATAGATTTTGTGCTATTTTGTAGTCTCAGTTATAATTATAATGATACCCCCAAAAAATAAAGCAAAACTAAAAATGCATTTCAAAATAAACAGTTGTCAAGTTTTAGATTAAAGCCATATTGAAGGCTTACAAAGTGAAAATGTCTCCAAACTTTTGGTGGGTACTGTCGTTAATCCCACCGATTAAAACACAACAGTACATTCTGTACTCACGACTGATAAAAATAAATACCTATCTCTATGTATGGAGATTATTTAATAAACAAGTATCTAAATTAGAGGGGTTAGTGTTTGTGTCACTGACTGATGAATAAAATGTAACAATAATATATAGATTAATTTAAGGCAAAAGTAAGCTAGTCCCTGATAAATGACAGGGCAAGACTTATTTCAAGTAAGATCATTTAATATGTATTCTGTACTTTTATTGATCTGTAACGGATTATTGTAAGCAATGTACAAACATCTTTCAAAGTTTTATTCACATGGATTCGGCACAGATTTTGGAGGAAATCTTGGTAGGTCTTGAAACTTAGCTTAAATATTTATATTGTATAATTGAGTGAGTTAGATCACAAACAAGTATGATAATTCAACCTGACAATTGTAAATCAAGCCCATCTAAACCTTAGAAATATACAGATTGGTGCTTACTTTTTTGCTTACTGCATGTTTTCATCTGTCCCTTTGCAAACCATTTGTTTTTAGCTTATTTTTTGCTCAGTGTCTGATTTTCATCTTGCCCTTTGCCTATCAAGATTTTTACCAACTGGTGAAGCTGTTTAAGCTTGCATTTGCTTATCAAGTGTGTATTTTGGCTAACTATTTGCGTACAGTATCTGTAATCTCAGATTAAACTTTTTGCTTTTTGCAGTCTTCACAATAATTTGCATATCTGTAGGAAACCATCTATAATCAAATATATAATGATTTTGTATACTAGGATAGTTCTAGAAAAATCAATGAGATCCATCTTGTTAGCTAAGTTACCAATGTCACTATCAGCCATTGGGTTGTGAGTTTCATTCTTGAGAGGGACCTTTACATACAAGTTCTTGGTCACAAAGTACTTTCAACAGCCATTCTCTGACCAATCTCATTAAAACCCAATCTAAAATTTTTCGCTCGCCTACTTGCTAATTTAGATCTGGCTTTTTTCAAATGACATGACGAAATAGTTATGATATGTTACTTGTTTACATCGTCTACATCACGCAATTTGAAATGAGCAGCATAATCGCAGACTGTGAATAATACCGCTGTTAAATTAGCATGCAAACCTTGGTCTCAAAATAGAAATTACGAAATCAAAATGTGATTAATAGTGTTTTCGTCTAGATGAAAGCTACACATTGATTGGTCGACACAAAGTTCATCTGGACGTGACCTTCCACGAAGACAGTAGAAATCCTGTACGACAACGCTCTACAGGATATCTGTTTACGGAGATTGTTCTCTGACCTACCTCTTTATTATTTAGGGCAGCTGTCAGCCTCTGGAAAGTGTATGCACTTTGTACAGTACTGTGTTAAATGCTTTGATTCAGGCCTCCAACATGATCATGAGTTATAGGACCAAAACCCTTAAGACAGTTGGTTTGTTACCACATCAACTAAAATCAAACAAGTTTATTCCAGTAATGTCCCATACATGAATCTGTCCTTCCAATGTTTCTCTGGCAATTTAACACAGATTGATGTAATTATTTGCTTATCATAAAAGTTGAAAACCTTATCTTAAACTTTAAGGTTAACAGTTTGTTTGTCCACTGATGTTATAGGTATGCAAATTTCTGTGAAGACTTTAACGGGTAAAACAAGTTCTCTTGATGTTGAATCCTCTGACACCATTGAGAATATTAAAGCTAAGATTCAAGACAAAGAAGGTATTCCTCCGGATCAACAGAGATTAATTTTTGCTGGACGACAGTTGGAAGATGGTCGCACATTGTCAGACTACAATATTCAGAAAGAGTCTTCCCTCCATCTTGTTCTTCGTCTTAGGGGAGGTTGGTATTTTAATGCAATCTGATTTAAATCCGATCTAAAATTATTGGCTCGCACACTGGCTTATTTTGGATATGGCTACTTCATATCATTTGTTTTTATGATATTTAAGGTAAAATCATTGTCAGCGGCAGATCCAGGTTTTTTTTCTAGGTGGGGTTCGAACTTTTCTATGGGGTCCGAACTATTCTACATTATACACACTTTGCAGAAAAAATGAAACATATTGATAATAAAAACTACATTAAATACCATTAAATATACGTTAAGCACCAAGAAAAATTGCTTCATGCTACTTAAAAATTACTTACAGGCAAGAAATACACTAATGGACAGGTACATTCTCCAAATTCTAGGGGGATCCGGACCCCCTGACCCTCACTGGATCCACCTATGATTGTGCTCATTGACTTGTTAGCATCGTCTATGTCAAGTCCATTTGCAAATAATTGTCCAATCACAGCCTGTGAATAACACTACTCTCAAATAAGCTCACAAAACTTAGTCTGAAAATAGAAATTACAAAATCATGGAACTATTAATAGTGTTTTGTCTAAGTGAAAGCTACGCAATGATTGACAAAAAGATCATCTTGATGTAACTCCCGCTCTACTATGTCTATGTATAGGAGATCCTATATGACAGTGTTCAATAGGATATCTGTTTATGGAGATTAGTATAAAAGCTGCTTGTGTCATTGATTCTAAGACTGGTTTAGTAGTTTTTTTTCTGGCTCTATGATAAGGCATCACACCTATAATTTTGTGGATAAGGTACCCCCCTCTCCCCCTCCCAAAAAATGCATTCAAGATAATTATGTTTAAATTGTTTTTAACCTTTATAAGGAAAAAGGCCTAATTCATTATTGTGAAAAATATCAACTTTTCTTAAACTGTTAAATTTGTAAAGAAATTATTTTCGGGGCAGTAAAAGAATTTTCTGATAATTACAATTTTGATTCAAATTGACATACAACTTCGAAAGATAATGATTTAATGTATTTAAACCTATTCTGTTAGTAATGGTATGGATGATTTTTGTAATTTATACTTCTCACAATGTATTAGTTGATAGATCTGTAAGTTATGATCCAGCTTAAATAAAATTGTATTAACTATTAGTTCTATTTGGCATAGCATGCAACATATAGATAATAATGATTGCCTATCGATGCTAGCCTATTATGAAAAATTTGTCATCATAAGTTATTGATTTGATCTCGAGACAACTTAAACAATCATTACCATGGTAACTGGACTAATTACTCTAAAGTTAAAGTTAAAATTTAAGGGTTGATTTAAAGTCTGCTTCCATGTACATTTATTCAGCCAACTTTTCAAGTTTTGTATGATAAGCTCTGATCATCGAAATCCTTCAGGCAGGTGATCCCTCACAGTACACATTTGCACATAAGTGGAGTGAAACAATTGTAGGTAAACTTCTTGCTTAAAGAAATAAGCAATGCCCCTAGTGGGGTTCAAAGCTAGGACCTCTTGATCCCTAAGCTGGCATTCTACCACTGGACCAAAGCTCCTACACATCTAGACATTTAATGACTCCCCTACATTACTCTCATTCTTAAAAACCTGTTGCAAGCTTACCATGTTATATTTTCATACAACATTATCTTCTAGGACCAGAACCTGATATTGTATCCAGGCGAAGTGAGATGCGTGAAGAATCGGGTGCACCAACAATAATGAGAAGAATGCTAACACAGGCTGAAAAGGAACCGCTTATTATGGACCAAGAACTCATGTTAGTTAATGCGTTTATTAATATTTTTATGTATGAAAATTAAGGCTCATATTAAAGAAGCATAATGAATATTTTCCTTTTAAGGTACAGTCCCTAAAATCATACACAGTTAAAGCATAATCTTCTAAAAGTATGAAAAAGCTTACAAAACTTGATATTTTTCATTCACTACAACATGCTTATAATTTTGTGTGGATCAAATTCTTTACATGACTTTCGATTTAAAAAATAAATGATAAAACAGTTAACAGGATTTAGTTATTATCTCCCTTTAATATGAAAATATAGTAATGTTAAAAGTGTTCATAGAAAGTCTATGTTGTAGTTATTTAGATATCTAACGCAGTGAAAAATTTGGAAATACTACGTACAAACAAACTATTTCTAGAAATTTTCGTCAGCCATAAAACATTGGTTTTAGTTAGGGATTGTATACCTTAAGTCCGGATTTGAGAGTTTTTGTTGTGGATACAAACCTGTTCCATCTCATTTCCATGGCAACAGTCCCTAGCATTGATAATATAATGTAGATGTGTATACAAGTCCTTATGCTAGCCTGTAAGCAAACTAGGATCTAAGTGACTTATTGACCGGCATTATTTGTAGTTAACATTATGTAACTGTTAGAGCAGCAGTCCTTTACTGTTGATTGTGTTGTGTTTTAATGTTTAAAAATTTACTTAAAAATAAATGTAATATATTTTCATTTCTTTTTTATCTATCAAATATATATTTTTTATTATGGAAACAGCCATGACTGAGTAGTTACAGTGTTAATTCCAATCTTTTCAATAACCTTCATCTTTGTTCCCTTGAATATCCTACCAGCTCAGTACTGGGAGACCTGGAAGTGGTTTCTGTATTGTTATATAGTTCAAATAAGATATAGATATTTAAAGATAGTTTTATTACATTGCAGAGATGATGGTATGGATCAATTAATGGTTTGTATTTTTTTCAAATTTGTTTTAAATTAATAAAAACAATTTTTTAATACTGCATGTAGAAGCTATACATGTATTGTTTAATGCAACTTCAATATGAGTTAACTGTTATGGCTTGTTTAGGATGACTTGAGACAAAAAAACGACACCATTTTTATATACAGGTGGATCTAAGTATAGTACTTGTAATTATCGACTATTATCAGAATATTTTTGATGTATTAAATTTAGTATGAGAACACACCTTCTATGCATTAAGACATGGTTAATACTTTCATTAAACAATATCAGCTGACCTCCATATTTTATGTAATACCTGAGTCCAAAATTTGTAAACAAACCAAATCGGGGATAGTGATTTCTATCAACGGCCTATGGCCTCAGGAAACAGTTCAAAGCACTATTTCCTCCAACTTGGGCCAACAGCTTGACTGTTCCCAAATCACATATGAAATAACTGTATACTATTATGCAGGGTGTCAAAGGGGTATGAGTTTCGAATCACATCTGGGGAATTTATACTCTCCATAAAAACTTAAATATTGTCAAGTTTCCTTCATTGATAAGATATATGGAGAAGTTTCCGGCCTTGTGGAAGGGTAGGTGAATACTAGTTATAGACAAGGGTCCAGGAAAGCTAAGTTAGGTGTGCTGGATGCCAAATATAACCTAAATTGTGTTGACATGGTGTTAAACCCAATAAAAAACAACAACAAAAACAAGGTCCTCTACAAAGATTATTTTATTCTTCCCCTTGCGTCAATATTGATCTTGCCCTAGAGATCAACATGTTAAAGAAAGCAAAAAATTTTCAAACTGACTGTTATACCTAGAGCTTTCATATTAGGCATTTAGCGTCAACTGAATGTCTTCTACAGAGATTGTTCAAATTATACCCTTGGCCCAGGGTCTAAATTTGCCTCATACAGGGGTCACAAGCTTTTTTTAAACATAGAGTTGCATAAGTAAATGTTGAGATATCTTTTACTTGAATACTGAAAGGCCAAGAGATTTTATATTTGGATAGTGAACTTCAGGTCGCAGTTGTCATATAGCTAAAATGAAAGTAATACAATATTTTGTGTCAGATGTCCTAATAATCTAGTATTCAGGGATCCAGGGTCCTCCGCACCCTCTTTGATAACATATACACTGTGTTATAATTTTAGTTATTTTGATTTTGGCAGGAAATAGCGAAAAATGTTGAAATATTAGAAGAACATTTTGAGATGGCTGATAGTTTCCAGTCATTTCCTCGTCCAAATCAAATGTCAGGGAGCAGTGGACATCAAGCAGTACTGGCAGCTGAGAGTGTGGATGAGGCAGAAATGGGATTTGGTTTATTTGATGATGATCTAGTATGTTCACCAACATCCCCAGTATGTAGATATATTGTTTATAAATTGTCTTGGTATTTATTTATCACACTACTTCATATAAATTCAACTACTATGATTGAGTGCTCGAATTTAAATCCAGGTGACCCAGGTTTGATTGCTGACTGGGACTGGTTATCCCTTTCCTTTGAAACGCAATAATTAATATCATTTTTTCTCAATAAATAGAGAGCTGCCCGGCTAGTTCAGTTAATAGCACGTAAGGCTACTGATGGAGGGGGTCATGGGTTCGATTCCTGGGCGGGGCATACTTTCGTGATGCACTACACCTTAAGTTTGTGTTTACTAAAATATTCAACAAGCGTTGTTTAAGCTACTCACACTGATATCCCATTTAGCTACTCAAACTTATATCCCATAAAGCTACACAAACTTATATCCCATAAGCTACTTAAACTTATTGTTTGTTTGTGTTTTATGGCGCACCAACACAAAAAGGTCATATAATCAATGATGCTATTAATTCTAACGAAATTAATGATATAAAGTTCTACTTAAACTTAATACAGTATAAGTTTAAGTAGCTTTATGGCGTACTAAAACTTATATCCAATAAAGCTGCTCAAACTTATTACCCATAATGCTACTCAAACTTATAACCCATAAGCAAGCTTATATCTCATAAGCTACCTAAACATATATTCTATAGAGCTACTCAAACTTATTTCCCATAGAGCTACTAAAACTTATATACCATAAAGCTACTCAAACTTTTATCCCATTAAACTTTTCAAACCTATATCCCATAAAGCAACTCACATTTTTTATCCCACTAGTAACCTAAGCTGAAACTTTGTTTCCATAAAGCTATCCAGACTTATATCCCATAAAGCTACTCAAACTTATATCCCATAAAGCCACTCAAACTAAATTTTATCCCATACAGCTACATAAACGTCTATCCCATAAAGCCACTTGAGCTAAAATTATATTCCATAAAGCTACTCAAACTTATATCCCATTAAGCTACTCAAAACTATATCCCATAAAGCTACCTAATCTTATATTCCATAAAGCTACTTGGACTTAAATCCCATAAAGCTATTCAAACTTATATCCTATAAGCTACCCAAACTTATATTCCATAAAGCTTCTTAAACTATATCCCATAAAGCTATCTAATCTTATATTCCATAAAGCTACTTGGACTTAAATCCCATAAAGCTATTCAAACTTATATCCTATAAGCTACCTAAACTTATATTCCATAAAGCTACTCCCACTTAAATCCCATAAAGCTACTTGGACTTAAATCCCATAAAGCTATTCAAACTTATATCCTATAAGCTACCCAAACTTATATTCCATAAAGCTACTTAGACTTGTATCCCATAAAGCCACTCAAACTAAAACTATATCCCATAAAGCTGCTCAAACTTACAATTAATAAAGCTACTCAAACTAATACCCAATAAGGCATACTTAAACCTATATCCAATAAAGCTACTCAAACTTATACCCAAGAAGGCATACACTTGAAAGGAGACAATATTGTTTTTGAATTTTTATTTTTATTGTAACTGCTTTTGCTATCTATTAATGTGATAGTGCAATTGTGTCATTGCTGTCTTATTTAAATATTGATGTAATTGCCTTTGATTTGTTTTTAAGTCTTTTTCTCCTGAATCACCTTCTTATATGGAAGCTCCGATGATGAAAACTGTTGATAGTCTGAAAAAGAAACCAATGGAATTTGCCTCACCACAACCTGTGTCTGGTAGGTACACATATTCTGTTTTTATTCTAAAGTTGTAGCTTTGTCAGTTGAGCTCAAGTCTACTGATTTAGGGGTTTATGTTCATTTCTAAAGTTGGGCATACTTTTGTGGAGATTGGCCCAGAAATAAAACATGTTGAAAAATATCTTGAAATAGGGTGTTCAGTGTGAAGAGTCTAAGACTGCAAAGACTACTCGTTTGTCAATTTCGTGTTACATTAATTGGGTAAAAATTTCCTATGGATACATGTCACTGTAAAGTAGCAAATTGTTAGCTTCAAGGATTTAAGTACCAACTTTAGCAACATATGGCCATGCATTATCTTGTATTGAACGATTATATTGAACTGTCCGATTGCTTAATTACACGGTTATTGCACACTGTATAAATTAATTTCCGCGTTCTATGTATAAAATTTTGCAGTAAAAATTACAATGTGTAGGTTTATTTAGTGTTGATATATCATCTGGCTGAATGGTCGTACGGTTAAAGTGCAATGCTACTAAACATCTATTTTTGAAAGAATTGCCAGTCTGAAGCTTAATAGGTCATTTTTGAAATTTTTTGTTCTACGTTTTGTATTTTTGTTGATGTTTTACATCTATTTTATTCAGTAATTTTTTGACATAGAATAAAAACACTTCAAATCAAACAATGTAAGAATCACTAAATTTTACAGACAGTGTCGGTCGTGCTGCTGTCATCATCACTTAAGGAGATGATTTATAACAAAGGCTTCTCTACAAGTGCATGATGCAAGTGGGGCAATGTGTTTTACGCAATACGCCCATGATTTAAATGAAATAAAGAGATAAAAATAAGTTTCTATCGGGATTCGAACCCACAATAAAAAGATTTATAGTCTGATCGTCTCCCCACTCGGCCACACAAAGTACGATACGTATGGAAAATAAGATTTAATACATTAGTGTTATGAGCAGACAATACACTCTACGTGAACTACCGAAAGTATCCGAGTATTAAATATATCATGTAATATGACGTTTTAATTTATGCAATCGGACAGTTCAATTTAATCGTACAATATGAATGTGTTGCTTTTTATATATACCCGGGTCGATAGCGCAGTTGGTAGCGCGCCGGGATTTGTATACTCGTGCCCGAAGGGTACTGGTTATAGACCATGGTCCAGGAAAGGTAGGTTAGGGTTAGGCCATGAAATGACCTAAATTGTGTCGATACGGCGTTAACTCCAATTTAAAAAAATGCTTTTTATGTATGGAATAAGCTTGTTGCTTAGGGTTTGATTGTGCATTGAGATTAACATGAAAGCAACGAGACTTGTACCAAAACATTAGTACGTCTCGGCAATTCTGCATGCAGTTGTGGCATTATTAATGTCTAATTTCTCATGCAAAGTATTCTTAAGTGAATAAAGCTGATAGAGAATTAAATATGCATTTTGAAAAACTTGCATTTCATGTTTTTCACATGAAAATTCGTTCAATGTTAAAAACGTGAAAATGGGGTTTTAGAATGATAGGTATTGGCATATACATGTATGTTATTACATGTGTTCATTTTAAGAAACAAATGCACCAAAAATTATCATATATGTAAGTGTTGTGTTAAAAAAGTATTTTGGGGAAAGATTATTGTTTTTTATAGTATCACTGAATTGATTTGATAGTCTAGTTATTTCATTATTAGTGATCTGTTAAAGTTGTTTTAAATGATTATGAGAATTGTTTTGACCCTGATTCATTTTCAAATTTAAATGAGAATGTCGAAGCAATTACCTTGATAAGAGTTTAAAAAATTAAAAAGATTCGCTAATGTTTGGAATCATGACATTAAAATATTCTTAGGTTTTCATAATCTTTTTGACGAAACATGAAAATATAAGTTATTGTACATGTATTTGTTTTTTCAGAGAAGACCACTGAACAAATGGAATTCTATGCTGTGCCTTTGTCATTACAATCAGAAGATGTTGCTTATGATTGTATTGCCCATTTTGCCCATCCTGGTGCTCCACCACCCATTCTTTCAGCACAACAAAAGGAGAGTCTAAGTCCAACTGGAATGGACAGAGATTCTAATTCGTATTCCCGCCCCCCTTCTTTCCAAGGTGTTCAAATGATGCTACACGATGATTCCACCATTGAAGAATCACATATGATCCCATTTGGAGGTATGGTATTTGGAGGTGGGGGAGGATCTCCTTATCAGACCATGCCTGCAACTCAGCAACAAAGCATTCAAAGTTTAGATCATTCACCTTCACCACCACCACCTCCAGGCTCTCTTCCTTGTTTTGGACAACCTGATTCTCCGCTATGTTTTGGTGTTGCACCTCGTGAGATGGAACTCCATCTACCACCTCAAGAAAAATCACCTCGCCTTCGTAGACGTTTATTGAGTCCTTTTACTGCTCCTGCCCCTCCATCCCTCCCTAAGTCAGCACGTGGTGGTGGACCCCCTCTTCCTCCACCAAAACCTGTTCCTTTTTCATCTGCTCCTATCCCTCCATCACTCCCTAAGTCAGCCCCTGGTAGTGTACCCCCTCCTCCCCCTCCACCTCAATCTGATCGCATTTCAGCTCTCAATACACGCTATGGTTTTATACGTCCTCGGCTTCCATCAAAAATCCCTCCCCCTCCACCAAAACCGATTTCCGTTTCATCTGCTCCTATCCCTCCATCACTCCCTAGAGCCCCTGGTAGTGTACCCCCTCCTCCCCCTCCAACACAATCTGTTCAGTTTTTATCTGCTCCTATCCCTCCTTCACTCCCTGGAGCCCCTGGTAGTGTACCCCCTCCTCCCCCTCCAACACAATCTGTTCAGTTTTTATCTGCTCCTATCCCTCCATCACTCCCTAGAGCCCCTGGTAGTGTACCCCCTGCTCCCCCTCCACCAAAACCTATTCCCTTTTCATCTGCTCCTCCCCCTCCACCTCAATCTGATCTCGTGTCAGCTCTCAATAAACCCCGGGGTTTTAGACGTCCTCGGCTTCCATCAAAAATGAATAGCTTTTCAAAACCTGAACTTAAGAGAGAGATAAGACTAAATTTGGGGCAAATGATTTCACCTGCTATCTCCCAGTCCTCCCCAGTATTCACACTTGCTTGTTCATCCTCTTCTGAAAGGCGTTCTGAAAGAACGTCACCTGCTAGATCTGAAGTATCTTGGAGAGAATGTGAAACAAGGCCTAATGCTTCCCGTAGAATGACCAAGAGGAGAGGAAGTTATGGAGAAACGGAGGTATCAATGGAAGTGGGTAAATACATTTATTAGTGCATTATTTTACAATTGTTGTTTTAACATTGTTGTTTTCAAATCTAAATCAATTATAATAAAAACTTAAATCAAATTACTTCACAAATGATAAGTTAACCGTAAAATGACGGACCATTTCTCTGATTATATTGCTTTAAGAGTTATGTCCCATTAATCTTTGACAAGTATGCGATATATGGTTATAGTTCTATTACATTAACCTGTCACAACTTAAATAATTACACGGTCACTGAATCTGTTATTTTTGACCCCTTCCGAACTTGTTATTGCCCGGATATTCAAAATCGTCGCATATATAGTTAGATTATCAATAATTAGTATGGATTGGTGGCTCAATTGTTAAAAAGAGGTAAAATAATCACACATTCAGTGACCGTGTCATTATTCAAGTTGTGACATGTTAATGTAATAGACATATATATAGTTTTAAAGAAATACTTAAATATATAGTATAAATATTTGATAGTTAAAAAACTGACAACTTTGATTGATACTTTAGCATCCATACTTCAAAGGTCATAACATTTGAGTAATAAGCATTTTCCGCTAAATGGCGTGTTTTTCAAGGAGAAATTCCTTCGAATGAATCTGTATGTACCACGTTTATCGTACTATGAGTGGTTATGACAAGTGATTTAATGTATTTGATCTAAGTTATCATCCTTAACTTCTTAAAGATGTAATCGTATTTAAACGATAAAAACCGGACATGCCGTTTTTTGACATATTTTTTTATGTGTTAAAACTATTTGTGACAAGCATTTTGGCCCATGAGCTTTCATTTGAATTGTGTAGGTACGTAAATAAATATTTATGTCGCTGGTCATGCATGTTTTTAGGCTATCAACTCTGCATTGGATGAACTGGAATATAGTAATTGCATTTTAAAGTTTAAGTTTCATGCTAATACATGTTCATCGATTTTGCAGCTATTACCCCAGGTCATCGGGCTACAGGTTTCTATCCATCTCCCTTTAGATTCTTTTTATCCACTTTGTACAACGGACATATTGACGTATCGGATTTATATCACTCTTGGAGGTACCTATTTATACCCGGGTGAAATGAAAGAATTGCTGGTAAGTTTTTTGTTCAAGAAAATTTGCGACGGGGTTCGAATCAAGTACTCCTCGATCCCAAAGCCAACATCCTACCACTTGACTACTGCTTCTACAGGAACACCAGTTTAAAATTCAAAACTTTTGATGATATTACAGAGTTAGTTGATGAGTCAGACCTTTGTATCTATGGTATTGGTGAGAATGTTCCATCTATTATAAAGAAATCAAGCTCTAAACTGAAGATACAGGATTTCCATGAAATAATGCTGAAACAAGATATGGTATGCATAATCATAAAAAAATAAATTAATTATTCCTGTAATTTGATTTTAGTTGGACCATTTATTTACAAAAGTAATTTGTTTCAAAGCAAAAATATTTCTCGTGTTTTAAAACAAGAGACTTCCTTATTATTTGTCATTAATAATATATAACGTATGCATACTGTTGAATTCAGCGAGTGTGATACATACCTGCTTAAAACTTAATTAATGTACGCCGGCAAATATTTTAACTAGCATGGTTTTGTACTATCTTTCACCATTAATAGTTGCATTTGTGATCCTACAGGTACAAAAAGTAAATCTTGAAAAACATATAGAACAATTAAACCACACATAATTCTGATATGTAGATTTATAAATTCCAGAAATTAATTATACAATGAGGTCTGGGGTTATTCCAAATGACACATCTCTTATCATTCAAGTAAAATATGTGATTTACAAAACTGCATAGTGATTTTGACTTTATCCAATGTATTTTTGTTTATTCATAAATTGGGTACAACAAATGGTTACTTTATAGAGAGAAAACAGCCAACATATTGTGTACATAGTAGCCTATGTTTTCAGGAAAATGTGTCAATGTTCAATAACAGTCTGTTATATATCGATTGCATGTACAAATGTACATGTACATACATTTTCAGTTTACCCTTTAGTGCTTTGAATTTATCGTACTTGTACTATTAATAAATGTGTAATATCTGAAGTCAATTTCTGATTGAATGCCAATACTATGCATTGCTTTATAACTATTACATAGGTTATATTAGCATAATTGGGTCCACTTTCAGTGATCACTTCTGTGTGAGCGAATTGAACGGAATGATTTAACTATTAGCCTTTGTTTCATTTTTATGTTTTAGCTTGGATTCTGGGTGATGGATAGAAGTTTACAAGAATATCTTTCAGTAGATTTCAATTTGTGTATTACTGTTCTAGACAAAGCTGGACTGAAGTCACTTGGTAAGTTTCAATACTCATTAGTTTCCTCATGCGAGGAAATGAACCAATTATACAAAATGAATATCCATGTTGATACATTTTAGAAATTACATATTTTCCCTTGATATTAATACAGGGATAAAAATATATGAACGGGAATGGTCGAGTGGTAACGGCGTTGACTGGTAACCATTGGATAGCCAGGTTTGCGTACGTTCAAATAGCATTTACAACCTAGCGATTGCTTCTTTGAGCAAGAACTTTTATCCTATTATTTCATACTAGCTAGGGGATTAGGAAAGTAAACTCAAAAGTGATTTATCTAAGTTGTTAGAAATTGTTTTACAAAGGAGCTAAAATTAGTGAAATAGAACTGGTTTCTGATGTGCAAGTATTACCAAGTAATTTGACAATAAAAATGTTTGTATATTCAGACTGAAGTATTGTCATATGATGCTGTTTGCTGTGATTCATTGGTTATTTCCTTGACTTCTTTTTTTTGTGATGCACTTTTTGTTGCATTAATTTATTGTACATTCAACAAATAATATAGAAACTGTTAATAATCAGCATATACATTTGTAAACTGATAGGATAGGACAACATGCATTATGATGATGAGTTATATCAACAGAAGTTATGTAATTTGTTGTTATATCATAAAATGCATGAATCCGTCAAATTTCTAAATAGTTCAATGTTAAATCAAAACGATATAGAAACCGTTGAAGAGATAAATTAAGGATGCTTGTTTAAGTAATGTATGAGACTTGACAACATTGTTATTTTCAGGAAAGAAGTGTTATGAGGAAATAATACATTTACTTTCTACATCGATAGTTGTGCTTTGTATGATCAAGTTTGTCTTGCCAGATAGCTTTCCAGTTAATTTTAAACACCAAACGGAAGTTGAAGCCATTTTATCTAAATTTCTTGAAACTATACATTCAAACAAGTATGATAAAGAACTACCACGGTCAAGCATTTTGATTGAATCCGTACTTCGAGCCGTTGAATTTTGCTCCAAGATTGCTGAAGTATATCCTTTGGTTAGCAGTCAGCTTGAGTTGGGACAAAATTGGACGGAAGTTGCTGGGGAGATGTTACGATTGCATTCAAACTTTGAAGATCAAATTGTTGATAAAGTACGACAGAATTATTCTCATCCTGTAAATCCTAACCTGCAACCACAAACTGTTGAGCAATGTTATTAGATTAATTTCTGGAAAAAAACTTAATTATGAAGTTTTGAATTGTTTTGTAATTTTAGTGTGTTTAGTGTGCACATGTATGTTTTGAAATGTATAATGTATACTGTACGCCAAATAAACAATCATTGTTTTACATTTATAGTTCAAACCAGTTATTTAAGTTATTTAATGTGAAATTGTTTAACACAAATTCTTTAGGAACATTTAATGCCAGAAGCAAATTATCTTAGATATTTAATCCATTGATGTTCGATGGCTTTGCTATGTTTAGAGAGATTAAAAGATAAGTGTATTTTTCTAATCAGATAGTAAATGTTTTAGAGAAAAAACCATGTACAAAATTGCTTTGAATTATTTTCTTGAAATGTCTGGAACTTACTACTTCAAGTTGATTTGATATCATAATGTGATTAATGTTTCATGTTGTTATATATTTATTGTATGTATTTTGCTTTTTTGTATAACAATCTGATTTATATTTGATGTATATTGTGTACATACGTGTATGCTGTAATCTATGTATTGACCGCAAGGGTCTAAGACCTTCCGGGTTTCTTTTTTGAATAAACTTGTTAACTTGTATATGCTAATACAGTAATACTCAAGGTATAATTTATTATGCCAAACAATATTTCTCTAATTTATTAAAAGCGAATGTTCACCATTATTTAAATGAGCAAGTCTAATTTCATATATATAAATCTATCCATAAGGGTTGTTTATTTTATTAGCGCTTTTTTATTAAACACACTTCATACACGATCTGTGTAGTTTTTTCGGCTTTAAATAAAGATTAAATTTATGATGATCTAAGGAAATATGCTGGTGAACCTTTTTTAATTGGAAGTATACTAATCAGCATAACTTCGTTGAATCAGGAACTAAATTACGACCCGATATTAAGCAAATTAGTTGTTTCTTATAACAAAGTAGAATGAATTTATGTTTCGATATTTTTGCCTATAAGACATGAATCAATATAATAGTTTTGGAAGTACCGATGCATTGTTTTATTATAGATATTATAACATTTGTACTGATTATGATATATTCTGCTATTTAATATGATATTGGGTATTTTGTATATATATTTTTTAATTGTATTGTATATGTGCATATATAGTGCAATAATACATATTGAATGTATGGGTATGTTTATTCCCCCCTTTTTATTCTATGCATTGATATTTTTGTATTGTTAAGTTCTACTATCTAGACCGCATTAGTTATTGCAAATTCATACATTGTTTTACTTTTTTAGGTACCAAATGTATTATTTGAGAAGAAAACGGTCTCTATGTTAAAAACAAGTCCTTTATTAAGATAATTATTTCTATGGTTCTGATACTGGAACTTTATTAGTTAAAACATTAATTATCTGTCCCTGATGATAGGAAATGAATACAGGAAAGTTTACTTAATTGACGAGCATGTATGTATATAGTGATTACTCCTGTGTAATAAGTAATAGCTCCTTTGTTTTTCTTTATATTATTGAAGTAATTTTCGTTTGTTTGTTTGGGTTTAGCGGCGCATCAACACAAAAAGGTTATATCGCTCCTGAAGCGATTCAAGATAACAATAAGTGAATTAGAAAAATAAATGCGATTAATATTAATTACCTTAGATGGTCAAGTATGACATATGATAGTACCCTTTAAAATACTGTAAAATACCATTGTAGTAAAGCTACGGATAAATTACAATTGATTGACTGTGATGATAATGATGTGATAAGTAAAGATGAATATGTTTGCAGAATTAGGTTAGTTAATTTGTTCCAAATTGTTATTAATTTGTTCCAATATGTTACCTGCATTTAATATTATAATTGCTGTATAATACACATGTAAAATATATGAGCAAACATTTTATACCTCTTGTTATCTGTCTATTCACAATAATTAAATCGGAAAAATATGTATCTTTTTTTGCAATTTCTATAAAAGTTGAAACAGAAGAAAACTTCAATGACTTTATTCAAAATATTTTATTATAACTTGGTACAACACACCACATCATATTGATAAAAGATTTTTTTTTTTGATAAACCGAAGAATTTGTTCTGGCAAGAATGTCCACTTTTCATGTATAGTAAGTTAAGTTCTACTGTGTAAAGATTTTGATATTTGAATTTAGACAAACTGTACAATTAGAATATTAATTGCATTCTTTAATTTTGTCAAGTACAATGTAGTAGGTATGTTTATGGAGGTCGGTTTGCATAAGGTTTGGGATATATTGCGATGACTTTTATCTATCACAATAGGGTTTTGTTATAAATTATTTCTTGTATTCTACATGTAAGGTCTTTTTGATTGTGTTATGCTGATTTTGTCTATTTTAAGAGTGATTCTTCATATCATTAATGTACATAAATAAACTATTTGATGATTTGCTGTACAATAAGATTAAACTATCATTGATACAAGCTTAAAACTGATTGGCTTAAAGTTGCCATACAGAACTCTCTTAGAATTTATAATTAATACAAGAGTTTTGATATCTGGAATCCGTTTGAAATGAATTTAGATCTGTTCTACTATTTAATTCGAAGGGTATTGTGCTATGTTAATTTGACATTCTTTGAAATTTATATATGCTATATATGCAATATGTTTTATTTGTTTGTTATTATAATCACTGCTGTTAAATGTATTCAAATATTATCATTATGTTAGTGAACATATTTATATATATTAATTAATAAAATATCATTTTTATTATAAAATAAGTGATATGGGCTGGAAATAAATCTGCCGGTTATTTAAAATAGGATGTATTGTAAGGTCATAGCTAGCATTAACTTTATGCTTACCAATATGGTTGTAAAATGGTATTTTATCAGTACTTACGACATCATACCATAACAAGGGGAGTGAATTCATTTATAATTATGTTATACTGTTCATCATTTTCGTACTCAGATTACCATGATTCTCAATCAAAACTCAGGTTCCACACAGCCAATTCCAGGAATAAAACGTCACAATTTTGGCCTATGTTAACCAATCAAAACACTGTTTACGCGTTTTTTATGTTAAGCGCCACCTGGCGATTTATGCTTTTCCAAATAACCAGACAAGCCGGTGCGCTCTTTCTCTAGAAATTGGTGAGTTCTAGATGTTTTTGAAATAATGTCTTCAATTGACTTCCATACAACTTAAGATATATTTTAATGATGTTAGAATCGGTAATAGAGATAACCATTGTTATCTATTGATCGATCTTGATGTAGAGTACACGGTCTAGATTGAAAATCATTATAACCCCTGAGTACGACAATGGCCGTTCACTTGTGTTACTCATATTTAGAAATAAATATAATCTACATAATTATTACATTTTGTTTCCTTTCCTGCAAAATACTTTGATCAATAGTCCAGCATATAAATGAAATAATTAATAAACACATAATTAAGTTTGAATTTTGTTTTTATACGCCCGTTTTGAAAAAACGGACGTATTATGTTATGATGTTGTCCGTCTGTCCGTCTGTCCGTCTGTCAGTCCGTCCGTCTGTCCGTGGAAAAATTGCTTGTCCGGATGATAACTCAAGAAAGGATGTACCTAGGTTCCTCAAATTTTATGTGTGGATAGCCCTTGGGTGGAGGAGGTTCCCTATTGATTTTGAGACCCCAGGGTCAAAGGTCAAGGTCACTGGGACTTAAAAAAGGTAAAACTTGTCCGGGCAATAACTCAACAACGACTGTACCTAGGTTCACAAAATTTTATGTAAGAGTAGCTCATGTGTCAAAGATGTTCCCTATTGGTTTTGGGGCCCCTGGGTTAAAGGTCAAGGTCACACGGGCCTCACATGGGAAAAAAACTTGTCCTGACAATAACTGAACAACCAATCTACCTAGATTCACCCAATTTTAGGTGAGAGTAGCCCTTGTGTCAAGGATGTTTCCTATTGGTTTTGGGGCCCCTGGGTCAAAGGTCAAGGTCACAAGGGCATCATATTGAAAAACCTTGTCCGGACAATAACTCTACAACCACTGTACCTAGGTTCACAAAATCTAATGTGAGTTAGCGTACATGTCAAGGATGTGCCCTGTAGGTTTATGGGGCCCCAGGTTCAAAGGTCAAGGTCACAGAGGCATCATATGAAAAAACTTTGTCCGGACAATAACTGAACCACCAATGTACCTAGGTTCACCAAATTTTATGTGAGAGTAGCCCATGTGTCAAGGATATGCTCTATTAGTTTTGAGGCCCCTGGGTCAAAGGTCAAGGTCACAGGGGCATCATATCGAAAAACATTGTCCGGGTAATAGCTCAACAATGACTGCACCTAGGTTCACCAAATTTCATGTGAGAGTAGCCCATGTGTCAAGGATGTGCCTTATTAGTTTTGGGGAAACAGGGTTAAGTTTAAACCTTCAACCAGAAGATATCAAATTACCAAGCAGTGACTTTAAATGTTCAATCAATATGTTAATAAAGTCAAAATGGCAAGCAATAAAAAACTTGTCCGGACAATAACTGAACTACCAATGTACCTAGATTCACCAAATTTTATGTGAGTGTAGCCCTTGTGTCAAGGATATGCCCTATTGGTTTTTGGGCTCCTAGGTCAAAGGTCAAGGTCACAGGGGCATCATATTGAAAAACCTTGTCCGGACAATAACTCAACAACAACTGCACCTAGGTTCACAAAATTTTATGTGAAGGTAGCCCATGTGTCAAGGATGCGCCCTATAGGTTTTGGGGCCCCAGGTTCAAAGGTCAAGGTCACAGAGGCATCATATGGAAAAACTTTGTTCAGACAATAACTGAACCACCAATGTACCTAGGTTCACCAAATTTTATGTGAGAGTACCCCATGTGTCAAGGATATGCTCTAAAGGTTTTGGGACCCCTGGGTCAAAGTTCAAGGTCACAGGGGCATCATATTGAAAAACCTTGTCCAGTCAATAACTCAATTATGACTGTACCTAGGTTCACCAAATTTCATGTGAGAGTAGCCCATGTGTCAAGGATGTGACTTTTCAGTTTTGGGGAAACAGGGTTAAGTTTAAACCTTCAAACAGAAGATATCAAATACCAAGCAGTGACTTCAAATGTTCAATTAATATGTTAATAAAGTCAAAATGGCAAGCAATGAAAAACTTGTCCGGACAATAACTGAACTACCAATTTATCTAGGTTCACCAAATTTTATGTGAGAGTAGCCCATGTGTCAAGGATGTTCTCTATTGGTTTAGGGGCCCCTAGGTCATGTTTTAACCTTCAACTAGAAGGTATCAAATTACCAAGCAGTGACTTCAAATGTTCAATCAATATGTTAATAAAGTCAAAATGGCAAACAATGGAAATAATGCTATATTTAATAAGTAACATGAAATTAGTTCACCAAATTTTATGTGAGGGTAGCCCATGTGTCAAGGATGTTCCCTGTTGGTGTTGAGGCCCCTGGGTCAAAGGTGAAGGTCACAGGGGCCATCATATGGAAAAACCTTGTCCGGACAATAACCTAACAATGATTGTACCTAGGTTAACAAATTTTATGTGGATCAGCCCATTTGTCAAGGAGTAATGTGCTGATAGCTCTTTTGTAGAGGATGTGCCTTTTTGATTTGGAGATCCCAGGGTCAAAAGTCAAAGTCACTGGGACTTAATTGGTCACTGGAAGTTTATATGGGAAAACTTTGTGCCGGTGATTACTCAACCATGGCTGTACCTAGGTTCTCAAAATCTTTGCTTTGGATAGCCCTCCAGTTAAGGACCTATTCCGGGATCATTGGTCAAGGTCACAGGGACTTCATATGAGATAGAACACAGCATGGACTGCACACGGGCGTATAATGCCCCGCCCAGCGGAGCTCTTGTTATTTCTTCCTAGCACTTACTGTTTGATCAATAATCATTTTTAATGTTTCGTGTGTAAATTTGCCCTGCATTTATAACACTAAATTATACACACCAGTTGTCGCACCAATTCAGCATTTGTAGTTTGTTAAAGGGGATATTAGAAATAAATTTTCATGGACGTGTACATCATGTTGGGACTGCAAATCAAAGTTTGGGTTGTTGAATTCAAAGTTGAGTATATATACCTCAAGAACTTTTACACATTGTTCGGATAATAGATGTAAGAAATTATAAGATAGATCCTGTTTATTTTACATGTGAATATGAATGGAGGGGACTCTTTCTTGCTGGAAGATTGTGACGCCAATATAATGTTTTGAATTAAAAATCATATTACCAAAGAAGACACTTGTTCAGATAAGTAAGGCTATATAGTTTTTTTAATAAATACTGTAAAATGGTGGACTGGACGGTCAGAAAGTCCAAATAGTCAACAGTGGCCAAAGTGGCTAACTATCTTTTCAGGCTATAAACCATAAATTCAAACTTATAAACTAATGCTATAATTGCATTATATGACTCGGAGCTTTGTGTATGAAACAGATTTGAATGGGACAATAAAATAAAAAGACAGAAGAGATTCAACATATCCCTTTTATTCAGTATGCTAGAAAAAACAACATTATACCAACAATATGCAAATCTGGTCGAAACAATGTTCCGTGATATATAACATAAGCTGTCACAACAAAACAACATCAAACATTAAATAAGAGGTATGACACTATATTTTTGGCATTTGTTTTCAATAATTTTGTTTTGTTTTGTACAGAACAGAACGTATATTTTATTTTGTAACGTATACATATAATGTATCTTATTACACATAAATCTAAGTATATAAAGTTTTATGGAGTGCATAAAATACATCATTAAATGAAACATCTACGTACAACTTAATGATAACTTTTTGTATCTTGCAATATAGAATAATATGAATGTATTGCTCAACTACAATTTTAAAGAATGAGCCAACCCATATTTCAAATACAATACTATTTTAATTTCATTTCAACAGTAATAAACATTTGTTTTTATAAATATACATATTCCGCATTAAAAACATCGCCCTTATCTAAAGAAAAGTCTGTTAAAAATGAGCCTAAGTGTCTAAGGATCAGGTGTAAACTTATGTTGGAACAAAACGATTTCAAAATTTATTGTTTGAAAACATCTGAAGATTGGGTTATTCAATATACAATAGCTATACATAAAAGCTTATAAATTAGACTATATGTCTGTGCACTTGTATTTAATTAGTTGGCTTTCATAGTTAGATTATCCCATTAACAAAATAATCAATTACAGACATTGTTCTTAATACAAATAGAAAACAATAATGTAAAAGCCGAACAAATATCAAAGCAATAATGTGAATTTATTTCTCCGTTAATGTTAAATCACAGGTGCAATGGGATTTTGACTTCGAAGAGAAGAAAACCATTTATCAAATGAATTGACACGTATTTCTGAGTGAATGAAGAGATGACTATTACAGTTTGCAATGGAAGTGATATTTGTTTAAAAGAAGAAACCATCATTCTAATTTATTATATACTTACTTCTGTGCAATAGGAAATATTTAAATAGTTTAAAATGGGCATTTTATTATATCTGGGCATTCAAATAGTAAAGAGGCTGTACATTTAAATGGCACAACATTTCATTGGATGTCGCTAAATATTGTATGACATGTGCATGTCCATTTAACAAAAACATTAATGGAAGTCAATTCATTGAAAATAACACTGAAATAACTATAATATCACAATTACAGGCACTGAAATAGAAAGCAATATATGTATCAGGAAAACGAATAAATGAGGAAAAACAAATAGACGTGTCGACGGAGTGTTTATTCGAAAGTTTAGATAAAAAAGAACTGTACAGTAAATTAAATAATCTTTTTACTGGCGTAGTCATTATCTTGGCTATCAGATCATGCTTTTACAACGGCCTTTTCATACTTGCCACTTATGTAGAAATACAGGTAACAATCTTTCTGTATAATTCAATACTAAAAATGTCAAATGAGAGTTAAATTTCGCTAAACATATGAAATTTTGAATAAAAGCTCGAGAACAGTGCTACAATGTAGCATTAACAGCTAACCGAAGTCAAATGGTGACTTACCAGAAATGCTGATAAGGAGTATGAGCTAATTGTAAATGCAAACACTTTGTACACACAATGCACTAACGCTTTCACCCAAATTAAGTTCATAGAGTACCTACCAAAAGACATGTTTACTTTGTAGGCCTACTAAATAGCTTTTATTTAAAATTTGGTAACTGTTTTTTGTTATACCTTTTAGTTTTGCTTTACTGTTTTGATAATCATTATTATCATAACTAAGACTGCAAAATAAAATAGGCTATGTAATGGGAAATAATTATAATAGACACGGTTTTGGAGGCTTCGGGATGTCAGATGCTGAATCTTATAAATGGGTTGCATTCATGAAAATTTGATTTCATTTTATCGCAAACCATACCAAAATAAATACAAATTAACTATTCTACTAAATAATCATCAACATTCAAGAATTGTAGTAAATTTCTTTTGTCTCCATACTTTTGGTGGGTACTATAATTGTATCATCTGTAATGTATATCATAGGATGAAAATAGTCAAGACACATCTTAGTAATATTGTATTTATTTTATGATCAACTGTGTGTATTGAATCAGGATTTTCAATGAAAAGTATAGAAGCTTAGATTATAAGCATGTGTTTTCTAAACAAAATATTTATAACTTCCTGAAAATTACGTAGCAGCATTCATCAGTTAAACTTGCATCTTTTTAAGCTGATTTTAACTAAGCGTGATTTCTGTTAGCCAATGCCAGAATATCAAATATGAAAGTAACAAAGTGGATCAAAAATATATATCCAGTCATTTCATCAATAGTAATTACTGTTCCACCATTTTGTGTAATGTAATCATCAACACAAATAGACACACTAGAATAATTGGCATCAACTGTTTTATCAACCAATGAAATATCGTTGAAATCATATTCACCATTCCCTAGAGTTTTGTTTGTAGCTAATATATGAACTTCCTCAATACGAAGTTCAACTTCTTCCAATGGAAGTCTTACCTGGAATGAAAAATTGGAGTATAATTGGAATGACAAATTTACAAATCGTGTGAGAAAAAAAAATATTGAATTGACAGTGTATGTTTATCTTGCGACTTATGTACCGACTAAACAATCACAACAAATATTTTAAATGGTTCATACATTTCATTCACATAACCATATACAACATGAGGTGTTAAAAACAATTTAACTTTAGCAAAAATAAATTAAAAAACCCATACACGTTAACTGCTAAATGAGTGATGAGCTGTGATTGAATGATTTTGAATTGTAATTGCACCCCAATTAGGATCGCTCTTTTGTTTTTATTATGTGGAAAGTGTAGTCACTTTACGCGTTTTTACTTGCTACGCAGTAAGTGGATGCAAGTATTCTGATTCGACATTTTATGAACCTAGACAAACAAATATAGAAGACTTCGCTTTCGAATGACTATGGACTGAGAAACCAGACTGGGGTAATTTACTTAATGTAAAAGCTAACTGCTTGTCCATTTCCAAAACCTTTTACTAAAAAACTTAAAGAAAATTACTTACCTGCTCACAAAAGAATGTCTTTTTGAGATTGATTTTAGGCCTACGAACAAATTTATAAAACAAACCACTGTCTAGTAATACATCATATATTTTTGGTCTTACGAAATCAACAGGCATATTTAACGGCGGCATCCGTATTGTGTTTCGACCATCTGGGACGTAGTTTACAAAGTTGTTTAATTGAGGTTTAAATTTGTATGCGGTGTTATTCAAGTGTAAGTACCATGGATCCTTGGAACATTTTGCAAGCAAAGGTATACCATTAGTTGGCGAAAAGTAATCATCATCAGTGAATTTCATCAGTAACACCATTAATGATTTGACATATTGGAAGCTAGAGTTCTCGTAATGGATATCATAGTACAACCGTCCAAGTTTATCACAAGGTGATTTTATCCTGCGCTGAGGATTATCAAGTTCTTCTTTTGTCAGTTCTTGCAATTCTAATACAGGAAGTAAGGTAGACTCATCAGGAACCAATTTAACTTGCATTGTTACACCGCCTATGTTCCAAGAGAGAAATAGATATTTGCAGCCGTTTTTGGTTCTATACATACCCTCAGGACAATATAATGGTAGACACCGATCCTATAAAGATAGAATAGCATTAAAAAATACATTTAAGTTGCACTTTCAGCACAAACAGATCAATGGTCTTGATAACAGATTAATCTTAATTTAGGGATCTTATTCTACTCAGGTTACGCAAGTGTGACTTAAAAATCGTCAAAAAACGCACGACTTACCAAAAACAATGTGGTAGAACTTCGCTGTAATATTGAACATACGACTTCTTTAATATTCAATTTCAAACTGTAAACACTTTCCCTTTTCTTTTGATTAACTGTCACTCGCTTTCCAGAGATTAAGCCTTTTCAGGGACAGTGAGTAGGTTGACTGACCACTGTTATATGACCTATACAATGTGTTGCTACGGCGTTAAATTTATCACCAACAGACACTCAAAAACTGTCTCCCTAAAACACATGTCTTTGCACACACTCGCATGATATGATTATAATCATAAGCAAACACAATTATAGTTCAAACAAAACAAAAAAAACACTGTTTATAATAGCAATACAATGGACTAACCCACGACGAGGGATGCCCAGGATGACTTTAAAATAAGCAATTGTGATATGTTTACTTGTGTCTTAGTTGTTAGTGTAATGGAAAGCGTTCTGTCATAACAAGCATGATTTACAAAGTGATGGTGGTTTATCAACCATGCTAATTTTGTGAATAAATGAATTCCACAAATTTTATTTTCCACACTGTCTACCTCTGAAATGAATGGTCTCCGTTTTAATGTTTACCAAAACACGTTTTGTTTTTTGTACGCACTATATGTTATGTTAAACATGTATTGCCTTATTTCTAAACTTAATAGAAATAAGGATCAAATATATTTGTGTATGACTGCTAATAAGTTATCATATGAAATTGTTGTTTTTTAACTAAACGTACCTGAACAACTTATATTTACAAGTAACAAAATTGCTGCGAAATGCAGCAAAGGGATTGTCACGGCAAACAAAAATTATAAAGTATAATCTAAAGGTAACTCAAAAGCATTATATTGAATTGTCATGTTAAGGTTTTCAGTAATAAAAAGGTAACTTGTTATAAAACGTTTTCCTGTTCAAATGTAACAGTCTCGTTCCAAGAGCCTAGTAAGATTCTCGATACTAGTTAGATCGAGAATCTTGACAACCTTGGAGTACGCGAATGGTCTGGATCTAGACAACTTCCTAATGCCGACAGGATGTTTGGTTTTAGTTGGATTTATTTCCAGTAATTCATATTTGCAAACTGCTTAAAAAGATCGGCAAAAGAGAAAACATAGTCTTTCAGAACAGAAGCTATTTACATGACTTATCGCTTCTGTTTGGTCAAGTGCTCCTTACATTGCGGATCTGTTCTTACCAATCCGTGTAACCAATCATCTAACTAATGCATAACTGTCCAACATCTTTGAATTTCGACATTTTGATATTACAGGCGTGAACATTTGTTGCATTTATTTTTTAATCACGAGACAGTCATGCAATCTAAATGTGTGTGTCTCTGCCTTGAAATAGAATAATCAAATTGCGCACAGTATTCTAGCAGAGGTAGAAAGTCAACGAGTGAATCTTTCGAACCGGTGTATTGGGGAGTAGTCATACCTTTACTTGTTACGGAAGAATTTTGTTGTCGGATACACAAAAGGATTACACATTTATATTAATTCCGAAAAGATGCACTTAAATACAAAAGGTCAGCTATTTCGAATAGAAATCATTTTTCTTAATGAATTCACTCGGACTCGAGAGAACATAATCCATTCGAACAAATTAAAAACTAGCGAGCTTTTCACCTATGTGTAAATGTCCGTCATTTTAACTTTCTTAAAATTACCTGGTCCGCTGCAGTGATAAGTCTGGTCAATAGTCCGTCAATATAGTACCAAACTCTTCATTATTAAAAAAAAGTTCGCAAAAATAATTTTACATCAGCTCGATCTATAACCAAAAGCAAGTTCAATTACACAAAACGCTACAGTACGTTACATAACAATGCATTCGTAACTCCTCGGTCATACATTTGTTTACTTTAACACCGAACATTTCAAAATAGCGTCCAAATATGTCCGAGATTATTCGCAGCAAATGGGCGAGGAGTTCCGAATGTATCGTTACAGAACGTTCTATAAGGTTCGCAGATACTGAACTCAACCCTGGTCCGTAGCTCTTACGCTCTTAAAATTAACTGGTCCGCTGCACTTAATCATAGTTAGAAAAGATCGCCAATAGAACTCAGTAAAAGTAAAAATTAAAAGTCAATGTTACACGATTACGCTTCTTTATATATACAGTCGGCTTAAAAGAAAAAAAGGTATATTATTAAAATATTATATTTGAATCATATCAAATTGGTTTTCAAATGATTAAGGCTCTGATAGTTGAAATATATAATATTTACAACTATATGTGATGAAGCAATCGACGATTCTTTTAATAGTTAAAGTCTGCAAATATAATTTTGATATTGGTATCTCATCTTTTCAAATAAAATTTGGTAAATATCAATTATATATGTACTATACACACATTATGATACGCATATTAGTTAAAATGTATCCGTATACTAAACTGGTCTGCTGGTCCGGTTGGTCCGCGATTTATACCTACCCCTTTTCGTGTGATTCGAAAGGATTTGCGGAAATGTGTTGATATAAAACACTGATTTTTCGTTAGTTGCATTGTTGCAAGAAAAATTGATAATATGGTTTCCCCCAAAAATGCTTTTTCTATTTAACTTTTAACGGAAATGGGCTGTACTATGACTGCATTAAAAACAATAAATTTGTCGGCAGTGGAAATCGAAAGGATTTATATCACGTGACTTTTGCCCATTGCTATCAAAATCTACCCACCACAATATCACGGCGTTGAGACGCCGTGAAATGAAACACATTTGTCTTTGCAGTCCACGGTCAGTGTTATGTTTTGATTGAGAGACAGAGGCGGTTCCAAATTTTTTTTCGAGGGGGGGGGGGTCCGAACTTTTTCAAGGGGGGGTCCGAATTTTTTTATGGGGGGTCCAAACTTTCGAACCACGACCAAATGATACACTTTTTGCACAATAATGCAATTTTTTAATAATAAAAACTACATAACTATTAAATCTATGTTAGGCACCGAGAAAATTTGCTTCATGCTACTTAAAAATAACTTGCAGTCAAGAAATACACATATGGACAAGTACATTTTGGAAATTCTAGGGGGACCGGACCCCCTGACCACTCGTTAGATCCGCCAATGGAGGTACTTACAAATATATGTATTAAGTTACTGTACATCGTGACTATTAGGTTAAAATAATGCATTTGTAGCGGCTTTGTGCACAGTGTAAATACATGTTGGATTTTAACAAGTAAACTTTCATTACTAGTGATTTTAAAAATTTAAACCTTTGATTGAGAGATCATTAATTTTTCAAGGCATCTTAGCCTTTAAAAAGTCGGTTGGATGCACCATCCGCCGTCGTAGTAAATGTCTGCTAGCGAATTTTATTGGGGTTAAAAGAAGTTGAAGCTTACATAAACCGCGACCATATTTTTTATGTACGACATCTGTCCGTCGTTCCGGGAATTATCTTTTCCATAGTCATCAGCGGTTTTAACCTTGCCCAAGAACGATAACTCCGTTTATTTACAAAATGGCTATCATTATTTACCCGGAAGAGAAAAATTGTTTTAGTCATAATTATTTTTAACAACGCAAGTTTTAGATATTTATGTGTATTACTCATGTAGTTTAGTATCTACATTAACCATTTAACGTATATTACTGGAGTGACAAGTAAAATTCAGGTAATTATTGCTGGATTTAGTGAACATATATAATAAGTTATTCAAGTTGTTGACCCTTAGGCTAAGGTACTGTGTAAGTTTATTATATATTATTTTACGCCATCTTTTGTGATTTTTTAATGTCAGCTAGCTCACCTTAACACCTATTCAATGCCAACAGTCATGATTTACTAGTTCTCACTTTTTTTGGCCTCCCTTTCCACTAGTCCTAAATATAAGACCCTACGTAACTTTTTTATCATTTTGACATTTCTCTGTTACGTAGGGTCGACAGCTTCAAAAACGCATAGGAAAAATTTTAGTGTACAGACATCGAATCAGGTCTGAACGTTCTACTCGTTTAAATTCGAAAAAATTGCAATAAAACGATACACCAATAGAAAGATAAACAAAAAATACACATGATGAAAGTAAAATAATTTCAAATTCTAACCTAAGACAGTCAAAAAATCCATTTAAAATCCTTTATTAACGAGTACTTTCAGTTTGTCACAATAATCGTGCAATAATAGCCAAAGCAATCCGAATTTAAATTGGGTCACGCCATTTGTAAGAAATGATTTTGAACGAATAAATTAGGTACAGTATAAAAGCCAGTATCCGGACCGTTCCGTGTATACTTTTGACTGTTGACAGTAAGAACGACTACTCTTGAGAGATTAAAATTCGTTTAAGTAAACTGTAAGCGATTCGGAACTTTATTTACCGACACGAATTCAGTTCAAAATGGAGGCAAGCGGCGACAATCCTGGATAGCAGGAAAAGTAATTGGTGTTTTCATATGGGAAAAAACTGATTTCTATCTTTTTCTTTATGGAAAGAATAAAAGTAAACTTTTATCGATCGATTGGTGCTAATTTGACCCACATTCATTTACTTTTTGAAAAAAGTATTTTGCTATGCGTTTTTGAAGCAATCCGTTAAGACCCTGCATAACAGAAGAACGTCCGTATGATAAAATAGTTATGAAGGGTCTTATATTTAGGACTACCTTTCCACTTGGCATGAATGAGTCAAAACATCAAAAAAGTGAAAAATTTTGTTTAATAAAAAAATATTTTTTCACAAAATAAAATTGTGGGTTTTGACGGGAACTTTTGTATTTAGTGCTTTAGTGCTTTTATGATAATTGGAGCATGTTCAAGTAAAAATTAATAATAATTTGGTGTTTTGTAATGTGATAGACACCTGTGAGTCAGAACACCTCCCTCTACTAATTACATTCATCATGCATTGCCGAAACCAAATCAACATTAATTATTGTCAAATTTCCATGGAAATGGTTTCACTTGAGAATTGAACCTGAATTGCTGAAATTGATGTGGAGAATGCTTACGGCTGACACTGTTGCAGAGATTGGTCTGGATAAATTTAATGAAGTTTTTCAAAAGTAAATTAATATTTATTGTTATACTAATTAATTTAGATTGATTGTGAAACAAGTTCTTACAACTTAGATCAATCACTTTCGAGGCCCCTTTTCTTTTGGATGGGATTCGAACCAACACAGTGCTGGCTATCCAATGATAACCTGTCCAACGTTGTAACCGCTCAGGCACACCCACTCAACTATTAATAGTGAAGTTAACTAAAGCATCTTTGGATTTATTACTGTGTTCGTAGCCAAATACTGATAAACATAAGTATTAAGTTACTTTTAATATATGCAGCATTATAGTCTGTGAATTACATCCACTCAAAAAAAAAGATCAACTTGAAGTCTTGAACTAAAATATAACTAATTCTGTGTGGTGCTTTATTTCATCATTAATATATGTTCATTTTTTATAGATTGTACAAGATGTCTATCTTTGAAGGACTTCAGATTGTCCTTGATTTGACTGCATCTATGAAATTTAAAGACAAGAGTCAACTAAGGAAAGACATTACATCTAATGGAGGAGTTGTTTCATACATTGTTACAAAAAAGGTAGGTGTTCTTCATCTTTATACCATTGTCACTCGCTATTTATCTTTAGAGTTCACCACTTAACCCTTTACTGGTTGCAAAATGTGTGAATATTAGCCATTTTATCACCTTAACGTGCTGGGGCTATTTCAGGAAGCTCTAGTTTCATTACTTATTAACTGACAGATATGCAACTTGGCCAAGTAATTCCCTAGGTGACTGTCTTTTAGAAAAATCAAGTTACCATTGCAATGCTGGGTTAGGGAGCAAAAAGGGCAAAAAATGTAATTTTCACAGTTTTTAAACCCAAACTTAGCATTACATTCAGTTATATTTCCAAAATTGACGTCTTAAGAGCAAGTTCTTTACTAAGACTGAATACATGTTTTCTTATCAGCATTTTGCACCACATCCCCTTTGGGGACCCCCCCTGAGACATCTTTTGATGGGGAGGCTCACGAAAAAAGGTCATTGTTTAAGCGAAATTTATCAAATCCAGTTAAAAACACCAATTTCAAGGCTGTTGCAGCCATTTTTTATGGGAGGTCCAGACACATAAAAATGCAGGATTGACCAGTTAAGGGTTAAAAAGAGATAAGTTTTAGACTCTTGAACTGTTAATTTGATCAGTATGATTTTTGCATTTTAGTATATGGATTGAATCTTGATCAAAATTATAGACTTAAATAAATGAGATTGAGAATCTTGATAAGCTCTGGGTATGAGAATGGTTTAATTGTTAGCAGTTCTTCAGATGCCTTTTAAGTTTGTTTTAACTGTAGTCAAAGTTGTACCTATAACCAAGAATTTAATATTGTAATAAAAGTAAGAAAGTTGAGTACCTGATGTAGTCATGCTCAAGACTCCTCGCTTGCAACTCCAGCTGAGCTAACAAGGCTGGTGATTATTATACAAAAATAATTTAAATACATATACATAGGGCTGTCATGATATACCGGTATACCGGTATATTGCAATACGCAGCTGCAGCAATACTTAGCACGGTACGAATTTCACGTACCCGTATTTGGCAATTTTTTATTTCATTATAAAAAAGATTCCGTACGTGAAATGAATGTAACGAAACATCAGTTTTTCCATCGTTCATTCAACCTAAGCTTAAGTTACAAGAATTCTAATTGAATGGGACTCGTTCAATTGGTTATACCTAAATGACCGCATAGACTCAAAGACGCTAGATTCTATCAGTCGTTGCATGTAAGATTTGCAATGTTTCTGTTGAATACATAACATGAGGCATAACAAACCTAAAAACCCACAACATATCATGGTACGTATTGCCATATGGTGCTAGCATATTGCAATATATCGCTTCTGGCGTATAGTGACAGCCCTACATATATACAGCCCTGCTACAATATTCCAAATATAACCCAGCAATAATATTATTATTTCCATATAACAAAGCCCACTGATTATACATCCTTTTATATGTATTGTCTACATATTCATGTATTTCAGAGTACCCATGTTGTATGCAATGATCCAGAGAAGACAGATGTATCATATAAATGTAGAATGGCTATTAAGTATGATATACCTGTGATAGGTATTGATTGGATAAAACAATGTATTGAACAAAATAAAACACTCAACACTGATGATTATCTTCTTGCTGGTAAAACTAAATCTGATAAATTAGCTGCAGGAAAAATACCAGGTAAGTCCCTATTGACTATTAGACTAGAAAGGTGGTGGGTTGGTATAATGTGGCACTTGTACCTGCTTGCCTTCAAGCTAGCTTTTATGGCCACCTTCATGCTAGTTTCTATGGCCACATGATAGAGTGTCTGTATCAACTTAAAAGTTGTTGGTTTGATTCCAGCTCAGACCATAGATTTTTATTGGGTTGCATATACAGTAGTGATTGTATGAAAAACTCAGAAAAAAGTAATGTAAAAATGTTGCTGTGTTTTGCATTTCAACAATTTATAAATAATTCTGTGATGGTCAGTTGTCCTTACTGTCAGTGGAGAGAGTAAGGTCTCTGAGTATAAGCTTTTAATCAACTTGTGCATACCTTAAGCCTGCAACTGACAATTGCCATACTTAATTCAAGGTTTACTAAAGAACTATGTTTTTACCTAAGTCTGTGAAGGTATGAAGGTCCAGCCCATGAATGGAGCCAGAGGCCACTGTTGTAAATTGATTAGGGTAATCATTGTTTAAGCACTTCAGTGATTTCTACTGTATACATTGTATGATAATGTCAAAACAAGTCTTACTTGGAGCAAAATTTTCTAAGCATATAGCTAGCTAGAGCTTTGTTCCCTGGTACCCTTTTTACACCAAAAGGAATACATATGTGATATCAAATTAAGGGTACAGGGGGGGGGGGGGTGAAGTGCTAACTAGCAATATGCTTAGGAAACTTGCCATAGATCTTTCTATTATATCTGTTATTAATGATATTTTTCAGCCTCCAAGTTTGAGAAGACAGACAAGAAAAAGACAATTAAATCATATATCAATGTTAACAAGTTTAAAGTCTGGAGTCCTGGAGATGATGAATGTCCTAGATTTTCACCTGACTATCAATTAGCTAAATATGCTGTCTTTGTTAATGAGGTATGATAATGTTACTGCCAAGTATTTTAGAAATCTGGACGACTTATTGGTATTTACCAACACAGTATAGACTACATTCAAAACACTTTTACAATTCATTAAATGAATAATCTCTGAAGGATTATTGGGGGATCCAGAATAATGGGGTTTTGCTACATATGCATGCAAACCATGTAATGGTTATGCAAAATAGTTCATGTTGTGAACACACAAGGCTTTGAAAAAACATTTTTGTATGTAATACAGTAAAAGTTCGCTGGCTTGAACTCGAAGGGATGTGGAAAAAAATTCGAGACAGGCAGGTGTTCGACCTGGCCGACATTCGAGTTCGACGTTATTACTTCCCTTTGTTTTTTTTAATTGTTTTTTTTCCTTATCTCCCTTGGTTTGATATAAAACCCGAACACACAGTTCGTTCAAGGGTCTTGTGAACGGAGTCTGTACAAACTGCAAATTAATTTGCTTATAACTTATTTGTTGTTTGTTAGTTATACATTAATGAACATTATTATTATTTAGGTTACCGGGTCCTTCACTTTGTTGCTCAGATTTGTTGCGTCTTCCTGTGACTGACTTAGCTATCCCCCCGTTACCGGGTCCTTCACTAAGTTGTTCAGTCGTTGAATCTGTGTGTGTATTCTGTTATAACATTTTGAATTGAGACCGATCGTAAATTTGCACTGATTTTATACAAGAATTGCATTAACATTTTGTTAGCAATTTTTATCAATTAAAACAAACATACAAGCTGTATACGCGCCCTAATTCATTTGTTTTAGCGAGGCCTTAGTTACTCGTTTTATTCTTGATTTTTAATCATACCGTGACACTTTATAACTTGTGTCCATCAACAATGTGCAATCTACAAACAATTCTATTGTTAAGCATTTTTGTGCAACAATGTGATCACACAACAAAATGTTTTGACAAAATCAATTAACAAATTTAATGTTGAGCCATTTTCACACCGTGTTATTATCACGCGTCACAAACAATACCTACGAATAGACCTTTGTCGCTGATGTGTGAAAATCTATTGTTCGAGAGAGACAACAGTATTATAGTGTATTTGTAAACCACAGGAGCATGATATTGGTTCGAGAGTTCGACCCTGTCCTGTTCGACTCAGAAGAGGTTGTTTTATTTAGATATAAAAGGGAAATTGATTGGTGCCAGACAATGTGTTCGACTCAGTCAATTAATTCGAGCTGGTGGTGTTCGAGAGAATGAACTTTTACTGTATATGTGACTAAACAGTGTTCAGCGATATCATTGACTTTTGTATTTCAAATAGAGACATTAGTCATCGCCTTAACGATCATAGATTTGTTCACTTCGACTCTGGTGAAAGCCTTTTTTTTGGCATGTGAGGCAAAATTAGTTTGAAAATGGCATCTAAATATGTCTAAGATTGGAGGTAGTGAATGGCCAAGGAGTTCTGAATCTGAATTGTTTATGACTCTCATTTGTACCACATAATACTTGTTCCTGGTAAATAGATGTTTTGTAATACTTATAAATCACAGTTTTTATTCATAATTCTATTATAATGGAATTTTTTGGTTTGATTTTCATGTAACAAAAAAGTTTCGAAAAGGAAACAACGGACTCGCTTTCAATAAATGTAAAAAATATATGCTCTGTGCATACAAAATAAGGTGCTTATGGTCTTTAATCTCTTTATATACTAAAGTTATGTAACACAGCAGGTCGCTCTATTTTTAGTGTACGATTATAATGATTTGCCTGATGAAATAATTACTTTTTCCTATGCGTAGTTATTTTATTAGTATCTTAATTTTATATCATGATGAGAGTGTGTGAGCAATAAAAATATTTACATTTTGACATTTATTTGGCTTAATCATTCAGTTATTGCTTTAAACTTCTGTAAGAAAACCCATAAGTTTGAATTCTAGATAAAATCTATTGTTATGATGAGTGTCAACTTTCATTTTTTTTATTTTTGTACAGAAAAAAGACAAGAAAGCTGGAATGTTCACAGTACTAGAGATACATGTAGATGATAAATTCCGTAACAGTAACTCTGTATTTCAATATAAGTATAGAGTTACCTCCCATTCTGGTTCTAAACATCAATCTGAGGTAGGCATTCCAATCTTAGAGGTAGTCTTGGTATAAAAGAGAATGAAAATAGTTGTAAAATGCACCTAGTCTCTTGTCAAATCTTTTAATGACAAAAAGAAGATCAAAGCACTGGAGTGCTGGAGGAACGATGTCCTGAACTTATTTTTTTATTAAAGAATATATAATTATGTACATAATCTATAAAATAATGTATTAAGTATCAATTAACGGAATTTAACAAAAGGATAGCACTAGACTTCTCAAGTGGTTGGCTCATGGCAAGGTTTATCTTACTTTATCAAACAAAATAAACCAGTCAAAGAATTAATTTCATCAACACATTTTAAGGTCATGTACAGCAGCCATCTCACCAAACCAAATATTATTCTGGACTTTTTTCTTTAACCACAAGGAGCTGACAACTTCTCACGTTTGGTTATCAATGGGTATTTTTTAACGAGATCGTTAATATTTTCGTTAAAATTTAAAGATTTGGTGTGGAATGACAAGCTGATTTTTTTTCACAAAAACATCAACTTTCTAATAATTCATTTAAGGATTTCCCCCAAGTACTAAGCTCTTTTGCATCAAGCTACATTCCCATTTTTGTTCACGAAATTTAAGTCAAATTAACGTTTTGCATTTGCAATTTATTCACAATTTAAATTACTCTAAGAATCGTCTATTTCCTATGAATATTTGCTTAAAATTCCGTACAAAATTATACATATTCATTCCAAATTATGATCAAACTCTATAACTTAAAATCGCTCAAGTAAACCTTTAATGTGACACTTTGAAGACGACAACGTCATATCGCCGTATATTAAACATCCGGTAAGTGTATAAGTCATATCCAAAATGGCGGGTGTAAGAACAATTGGATAAGTCACGTCGGTAAATATTTGTTTATTTCGAGTAATAATGAATTTAAACAAGTTTTTCGACGTTTAAAAGTTGAAACATACAATGTACGCATGTTATTTGACTTCCGTAACCCTAGCCAACCCTGGCAGGGTTGTCTACAGTTACGGAACTACCGTAACTTTAGAACCTGGGTCTAGAGTTACGGTACCGTAACTCTAGCCACTGCCTTATTTGTAACGTTGACGTCGTGTTTGTTTTAGATATGCACAGAACGGTGCTCCCAAAAACTACCAAAATCATCCTTAATGTATTGACATAAGTATCATTATAAAATACGATCATTTAATATTGTTTATTACTATCGAATGATGTAATTATGCTACGCATATAACAGGCATTGTCAAAAACATCGTAGGCCCTTTTTACTCCAACAAGTAAACATTGTAGTTGTCACGGTTTGAGTTGTCTACGGGTTGAGTTGTCCCGTCTCCATTGCAAAATTTGTGTGTCCTGAGAGTAACCTCCCTTTTCCTGAAGAGTTTCAAGAACGACAACACAAGCCAGCGTTGTATTACATTTAAATGAGATGTAAATGAGTTTCACGCTTGAACTACGCCTCTTTGTCTATGTAGAAAATTGTTGAAGCGTGAAAAGAGTAATCTTATACTTTCTTGTTACCATTGGAACGATGTCTTAGGACATCGTTCCAAAAATCATGCCTTTCAAACATCTCACACTCTGCAGTATGGGCAAAAGTTGCCTCTAAAATGTTATTTTCTATTCTGTCTCACTCATAAATGTAATCTCAGACCTTATGAAATATCAGTGTGCCCCAAATGCATTCAGGCCTGCATAAATATTTTGCTAGCTAGTGCTACAATTTATTTTATTTGTAATTGATGGAAATAGCTTAGTAGCTAATGTTTTTTTCATCATATATGTCAACCTCACTTTAAATGAAGCTTCTTGTATACCATTGTGTTGGAAATTGCTATGAAGTGTTTGATAGTATGCAACTTACTCCAAATCTACAAAAGGGGAACATGTAATGTAGTAATAAGTTGTCTGATATTGAGAGTGATACTATTGTAATAAGATATGAAAATAACCACTTCAAATACTCTACATATATACTCAATCATTTTGCTAGTCAAACATTATGTAGGAGTAGTGGTCTGGTGCTATGATAGGCACTTAGGAATTGAGAGATCCTTGGTTTGAACCCCACTAGTGGCACTGCACCCAGGAGTTGAAGGTTCTGTGAGGGATCACATGCTTGAAGATTTTTAAATCCATACAAAATTGTGTATGATTATGGAAGCAGACGTTAAACTGCACTTTTATTTTTTAACTTTGTATGTAGCACTAGGTAGCCATATCTTTTAAATGTACTGACAGGGGAAAATATAGTGAGCTTCATTTATGACTCTATACTCAGTTATTTGCTAGTCGAACATAATATATGTTGTCAATAATATATTTTTTCAGAAATCAGGTTGTGGAAGGTTTGAGTATAGATTTTGTTGTAATGTTGATGAAGCACTAGCTATATATAGTCATCTATATAAACAAGAACAACAACATGGCATGACATTAACACATAGAATATTCTCACAAAATATTGGATCAGAAAAATTCTGTCAGGTAATGTAGTTATTTCTCCAGTCTAGTATTTTAGTCTCTTACAGTTCTGATATGTTCAAAAAGTATTACTGTACTAACTTTTTAATTATTATGCTCTCCTTTTAAACCTTGATTTGTCAATCCTGTGTTTTTACATGTCTTGAACCCCTTTTCAAAATGGCGGTCATAGGACTTGTTGTATGTGATTTAAAGAAAGTTGCCTTAAAGTGACCTTCATTAAGTTCCTTCCGCTTCAAAAGATATCTCAGGGCACAGATGTTTGACATCATGTATCTTACTTTGAAAAAAGCCCCTCTATATAATAAAAACACCAGGAATGCAACGATTAAATCACCCTAATTCTGTTGTACTTTTCAAACTCAAACAAAAACACACTTTAACTTGTTTAACTTATTTCATATTGTATTGTCTATTACAGATGACTGGTGAACTAGGTGTTGAGAGTGGTGATCTATCTGAAGATGTCAGTCAACTTGTACAACATATCTGGTATGAAGCACTTGGTGAACTAGAGACTATTATCAGTGTACCCATCACTAATATCAAACTTGAACAAGTAAGACATGTTCTATTATATACTGCTGTTGTTAAAAAATTTTATTCATCTGTACGAGGTATTTCAAACACTTTACTCCCATAAAAAATATTTCTGAAATATATCTATGTTACCGACCCTGCCACAAACAAGAAAAACATTGAATGTTTACTATTACATTAAGACTTCTTTGCTCAATAGTTTACTATTCATTGTGAAATTTTGTTCATGTTTTGTGAATTTTTGTCATTTTCTCCCTCTTAGTACAGCATAATTTCAGCCCATTTTGAGTCAAGTAAAGTCAGTCTACACTGATTTTTCTTGCCTCAAAATGGGCTGAAATATATAATATACATGCTATATGACATATTTTCTTTTATTATAGATAGAGAAAGCTGAGGCAGTTCTAAAACAGATCAAATCTAATATTGATAATAAAGATATGGATTCTATAACAAACCTTGTATCAGAGTTTTATAAGAACATACCACATCATTTTATGGACACTGTAACAGATCATGATAGAGTTAAAGCTTGGATATCTAGAAAGATGGATACATGTCAGGTTTGTATTGAAGCATGCAGTAGTTGGTGTTCATTTTTTTCCCACAAAAATCTTATGATGACAGTTAAAAGCAGAAAACATTAACAAAAATACTTTCTTATAGTTCATATTCAGAACTCTACTTATGAAAAGTATGCGACACTGATTAGATTTGTTCTGTGTAGGATCATTTTGCTCTGTAACCGGTACATCAGGTACAAACAAAGTTTTTCTGCTGGATAAAAAAACCCATAAAATTGATTTCTGAATCAAATATTTCTGATGGTGTGAATTTTGATGTCAAGCCAACTATAGTGATTTTTAAAAATACATATTTTTGAGTCGTATGCTATAAGTCATCAAGTAAAACTGTAGGATTCATTTCTACTTCTAAATTTTATACATACAATTTTTTACAAATTTAAATGAAATTATATAAACTACCTATATTTGTACTTTTTAGCTTGTTAAAGATATGATATCAGTTAGTGAAGCCACAGATTGGTCTATGACATCAAGTACACAAAGTAAATATAAAGCTTTAAGATGTCTGATAGATTATTTACCTCAATCTTGTGAGGAGTATCAGAGAGTTCAATCCTATTTGTTGTCATCTTTGACTGGGTAAGTGTAACTATGGGTCAGGGCAAAATAAGTCCAACTACATATCAATCGAAACTCCTCAGCCATTTACTAAGAATAAAATTTGACTTATTTAGTAGCCATTTTGGAATTCCCTTTGCATCACATGCCCAAACAAAATACTTCAACCGGTGTTTTTTTTTGTTCATAAATATAAAATGTATGATTTAATGATGTCCACAGAACAATATATAGCATAAGCTATTTATTTACCAAGCCTTGTGTGTTTACATCAAAGAGCTATTTTGCATAACTATGATATGCTTTGCCTGTGCTTTGCTTTGCGTATGTAGCAACAACCCAAAATTATTGGTGGACCCCCTATAAATCTTTCCGAGATTATTCATTGTATGGATGGTTAAGGTGTTCCGAATGCCTACATATAGATAATAAACAATTTTTGTGCTGAACCATCAAATATATTATTATAATTATAGAGCTAAATACTGAATTATGACTTTATTTTAAATTGTCCTTAAAACCAATCCTCTTGAGCTGGACAGACTGTATAAAATAAGTAATTTTCACTAACCGGAATTAATTTTCATTTTTCGTGGGCTTTCTAACTTATTAGCTTATTGTCACTCATTTTTTTCACAATTTGGATATTAAAGCCAAAATTCACATATAGAATGGCTGGGATGATTTTGTTTTTTTTTTAAAATCACAGCAAACAAAGTTCAACATTAATCACTCTTTTTACTTTCAGATGTTTAAATATTTAAATGAGTAAATGTTGATAAATAATATCCCTACTTCTTATAAAAATGTATATATGTGTTTATTTTCCTAGAGACGAATCCATGAAAGTACAATCTATTTATGCTGTGAATCGTCCAGTAGAAAATGTTAACTTTACATATAATATACCATCACAGGAGTTATTTCATGCTTCTAAAGTGAACAATATTGTTGGAATACTATCACGGTAAGCATGACTTTTATATATTTCTATTATGCCTTGCATGTGATGTTATTTGATGAAAATATACGATAAAAATATGAAAACAATTTCATTGTAGTTAAAGTTTTAGTGTGGTTTTTACTGCCAGTTACTGTGTCAAAGTAATATTGAACTGAAAACAAGTCCAGTGTTTTTATAATGACAAGCATTTAATGCAGCAAGCATTATTATATTTTTTGTTAGTTTATGAAAGTCTCAATTTCAATGATAATTTGGTTAATAATAGATCGTATATGTTTATAATAATGTCTCCTAACTTGAAGCAGTCCATGCAATTTTGACATACATGTACATGGATTTTGTTTATATTTTAACTGATATAACCTGACTATATATTTCAGTGGTTTATTAATGCCTAAAGTTGTAGTAGATGACCATGGTGGTGTAAGATCAGATCCTGGTATGTTAGGATCTGGTATTTATTTCGCTAGCTCTGCTAGGTATGTACTGAATTCATTCTCTGATATCATGCATAGACATTTACTGGTAGTTTTTGAACACATTTCTGAGTTCATTGTTACTACTTGGAAAATCCACTCCCTTAACATCATTATTCTACCTTGGTTTGTCCTGGACTCATTTATTTTTTTATTTTTTTTAACGTCGCATTCAACACATATATAGGTCATATACACGACGGCCAGCTCTTCCTACTATAGGTTTCCTGGACACTTTTTCTATCACCAGTACTAACTTACCCTACAACGAGGCCGACAACTCATGTATAGGGTATGACCTGCCGCGACCGGGATTCGAACCCGGATCTCTGGATTCGAAGTCAAACATGCTAACTGGACTAATTTCCTCTCTTTCAACAATAAGTTCATTTAATGCTTTCAGCGCTTTGATTTTGATTAAGTGATAGTAGTTCCATTTCCAAAACGTATTGATGTTATGAAGAAGTCATTGTTTGTAAAAAGTTTCTAGGGAATTCATTTATGATCACATATTCCTTAACAATTCAAATTGAAAATCAATGCTTATATGAAATTATGATTGCCTTCCTGAACCTTAATCAACTACTCATTATGAAATAACTTTTATTCAGAAATAAAGATTTTGCTTTTTCTAGAATAGACAAAGTTGTACTCTACTTTTTTGCTTGGAAGCATGATATATTAATTGTGTCCCATTTTTTCTTCATACACATTTTTACTTTAGCAGTTAATGTTTGATAGTATGCGGTGATAAAAAATAATTCAAGTTTTATAACTACTGTGGACGAATGCTCTGAGAAGCCATTATCATTTTAGCATACATATGGCCAAGTATTTCAATTTCGTTGTTAATATTTATTTCTATAATTCATATGTTACAGTACAAGTATACAATATTCTACACCAAGTAAAACAAAAGGTTCTAGATTTATGTTAGTATGTGATGTTGCTCTTGGTAGACAGAAAGGAATGTATGAAAGAGATTATAACTTGACTTGTTCACCAGAAGGATATGACAGTGTACATGGTGTGAAATCTACTGATCACACTACATCTGCTTTCAAGGTATAATTAAAAGTTAAAGTTAAATATCGGTTGGAAGCCTGCTTCCATATGCATGTTCTGCCCCCTTAACAGCTTTGTACAATAAACCCTAATCATTGAAATCACCTCCAAGCAGGTGACCCTCGCAGTGCCCTTTTTACAAATGGATGGTTCAAACCCATTACCTCTCAATCCCTAAATGTGCATCCTACCACTAGACTACTGCTCCAGCATAGAATACTAGATTTGGAATTAATGATAAGTATTTTCGGGGCAAATTGAAAATTTTCAAGGAAAGAAAAGCAGTAATTATTTTATGCGCTGTACATTATAGTGTCACTCAATTATTTGGTTAGAAAAAGAAATCTGGGCAGCATATTATCAAAAATCTTATGACAATTAAACATAACAATATAGAAAGATTTACGACTAAAATCAGTTGTAAGACCCTTGATAATATGGATCCATGGCCAATTGTGACTTAGCTGTTTTGACTTAAATTGTGGTGATTTGTATTAAATGCCTACATAATTTTTTCTCTTGTTGTTATCTTTTGATAGTCTGTAACTCTTTAACTTTGATGCATTTTGTGTATATTTATAGGATGATGAGTATGTGATATACAATACAGGACAACAAAGGATTAAATATCTTATAGAATTTACAACAGATTCTGATACATTGAGATCTATGGATATACCATTAAATATTTGTGACAGTCTAGAGTATACAGATGATAATAACAATGGACCTCTAAGTAATTATATTTTCATTTTCTGACTTTTATGACTAGAACTCATACATTCAAATATTATGCCTGTAATATTTATAACAAATTCATCAAATTCCACCATTTACAATAATGACATGTTTACAGTCAGTGTAAAATCACAATCATTGAATGTTTGGCTCTGCCCACAAAAAGCTCTGCATTTTTTATGATTTTAGACTAAAAATGAATGTTCAAGCATATAAAAAGGAATTTTACTTTTAAGTATCATTATTGGTGGCTGTTTAATGAATATAACTTGGTAGAGTGAGTGACACCTTTAGGTCAGTGCAGAACTTAGGGCTTCAAAGTATCTATACTATTAAATTTGCGAGTTTCCTGTTTTGTGGAAGAAACTGCGCAGCTGTGAATAAATCTTTTGTTTGTCGCTGGAGCACCTATATACCGGCATATCAAGTTGACAATTCTTTTTTGACAAAGCCTATTGATATTTGCAAAAACTGCCAAAAATCAACAAAAATAACGTTTTTTTGTGTGTCTAAAAATAGACCAAACTCCCCGCAGCGGTTATTTCCCTTTATTAAATCAATAAACATGCCTGTTTCGAGGAACAGTTTCGAGAACTGTCATTACCTAAAGCCCGTGCTTGCACGGGCTCCCATCTAGTATATATAAAATTATATAAAGTATCAAATATACATGTGCCTATGTTTGTAATTTTGACACATTCTACAATTGTTGAATTTCAGGTTTAAATGATGTCAAAGATATAATTGATCCTATGTCAAAAGTTAAAGCAGGTTTAGTATCTAAAGATGACGCACCAGTAAATCTAAAATGTGTACATATTAGAGCTAAACTTATGGATCTGGCTTCTGAGGTTTGTTCATATGTTTCGAGAAACTGTTAGTTTATATTTACATCTCCTTTAGGAAATGTAACAAGTGACATAACTTTATTGCCAGTTACTGTATCAAAGTGATCTACATGTATATGTAAAAATGAACAAAACAAACATGTTAGTATTAACAAGCCCTGTTTATTTATAGTGATCATGTGACTGGTTAATAATGCAGAAATTGAAGCAAACAAGTATAATAATTACAACCTGAATGAAATAACAAAATCCGATTGGTCAAAAGTGAACACGTGACCTAAAAAAATGTGCTTTTATTTTTATTTAACTGCAGTTTTGAATGAATGACGTCACGCCGGAACTACTTTCATGACTCAAAAGCTATTTTTAGCACGTTCCCACGCTATGACGTACAGGTCATTAACTATAATGTCAATGGAAAGTACATGATACACAAAACCAAGAAGAAAGGTGCAATCAACTTTTATTGAAAGAAATTAAAATGAGTTTAATGTACAATACAATTGTGCAGTAATACCGTTCTTTATCTATATTTCATAAGATGTAATGTTCCAGGAAGTAAATGATATGCTGAATGCAGAATTAAGAATTAATCTTTAATTTTAACTTAAGCTACATTGACAGCATTTAAACCATTAAATGTTTATTTATTTTTCTAGCGAATCAGTCTTCTTTTTCAAATGATTTTCATGGCATTGCCCTTCTGAAGTGCATTCTCTAATGGACTGGTATTCATTCATATAGATATCTGAATACTTTGGTTTCAGAGGCATCTAGTTTCACTTTCTTGTCTGAAAACAAAAAAAACAACCAGTAAATGAAGATAAATAAATACCAAGCTTTAAATACCAAGAGTTCGACACATTTAAATTGATCCACAATAAGATAAGTAATCAGTATTTTGGCAAACATCAGTATGTCATGGCAAACATTTCAAAATAACTCAAGTTGCCTCTCATCAAGTAAAAAAAGAACGTATAACATAATGATATGTACAATGAATAATAGGTGTATCTAGTCATAATGATGTAGTATCCGCAGAAGTGCATGTGTATACTTCATGCATATACATTCTGCATTGAGTTGTGAACAAGGTCAATAATTATAACGTTTATTATCAGACCGGAATGAAAATGCTTCCAGATTAATATGACCAGACTTTGAATCTATCCTAAGTACCGATCATTTTAAAAAGAACATAAAAGCATATAAACCATATAATCTCCGTAATTTGGGGATAATAATAAACATTCACTTACTCAGTACAGAAAATAGCTTGTCTTTCCATCCAATGTCTTGACATGTAAATTTCCTGACTCGGACTGACTGCTTAAGTTATCATCAAGTGATCCAAATTTCAGTAATAAACTTTCTCATTCTGATTAAATAACACAGGCTCAGATGCTATTCAACTCGGAAAAATGTACATCCAACAACCGCTCATTCGTAATCACTGGTGGTTTCAACGAGCTGACATATTAATCTAGGTCATAACTTGCATCATAAACTCATGTGTTCTTCGTAGAAACTTGAAACTTGTTAAACCGTTTAAAAGAGTTACACAATAGCGTACCACCTCTCATGTGTTCTTTTATTAAAAATAAACTCAATGCATGTTCATTTCAATGTATCATTCATGCCGTTATGTCCGAAAACAATGAAAAACTGCATCCAATCGAAGAAAAAAATGGCCGACGGTTGGCGTTAAAAAACTGTTAACCGAATAAAATCAATACTCACTATTACGCATTATTGCGTAATTTGGCTCTACGCATTAGAAAATAGGTCTTTATTCTAACGCAAATTTCGCAAAAAAATGGTTGTAATTATAAGGAATGAATGAAATTAGCTATCACCAAAAGTGACGTTTATTTTTCGATGAAAGTCAGTTTCTATACATTCATTCCTTAAATACATCCAAACAGATTTTTTTAATTAATTTTCTTCTACTTTGAGCAAAAATGAATAAACTTTGAAATTGATTTCTGATAAGATAAATAAATTTTCGCTCTGAGTAGACTATGAATATTATATGAGTTTGATTACAAAATTACACCATTACAACATTTATAAGTTTATTTCACGGATAATCATTGAACAGTGTTTTTTAAGATCAGTAGTATATTGTCAATACTTTTTGTTTTATAAGTGACTTGTATTTTGTTTTTGCAGGTTATAGTGTTACAGGAGTATGAAAACTGTAGTGATTCACCACTGGAAGCTAAATATGTGTTTCCACTAAGTGATCTGGCTGTAGTATGTGGTTTTGAAGCTTTTATAAATGGTAAACATATCATTGGTGAAGTAAAAGAGAAAGAGACAGCACATAAAGAATATAAGAAAGCTATAAGTGAAGGTCATGGTGCTTATCTGATGGACCAAGATGAAGAAACACCTGTAAGTTTAATTGATTGAGGGGTCTGAGGTTTGATTCCTGGGCGGGCTAATGAAATAATTTCTACTACCATTCTCTTTCCTACCATTGATGCTTAACCATAGTGGTCAGTTGTCAGTCACTGACAAAAGTTTATATCTAGTAACTGGTTGACAGTTTAATCAGGTATCAAATTTAACAAATAATTGCTCTTTCATTTTTTTGTGTGTTGATTTTATTTCAAATCACTAAATGAAAAAATCACTCACATTTTTTTTCTCCAAATTGTAATAGCATACACAGCAACTATTCGTATATGCAATATAAAAGCAACTTAGTACAATACTTAAGTATACATTATTGTGGAATAGGCAAAGAATATCAAACATGTTTTACTGTGAATCTTCAATCATATTAAAACATGGATCTATCTGGCCTTTTCAATGCCCACTTGAGGCTCATATTTTGCAATGATTTCAACTCGCAAAATTTCGCGAGTTAGAATAAAAGTTACTAGCAATTTTCAAAATCCACTTGCATTTTACGAGTATGCGAGCATAAATTCGAGCCCTGAGTTAAATCCAGAGATGTAGCCTTTTTCATCAATGGTTAATATGTTGACTGATCACAGTGATATGACCAATACTATGTGTTGCTACTACATTAAACTCAACCAAAAATTGAAAGTTTATATAGAGGTTAATACATGGAAGATATGGTGAAAATGTGGATGCTAGTACAGGATTCACTATTGGCATTCAAATGTCCTTGAATTTTGAAAAATAACTCCTTGAAAACTCCTTGAACATGTGGAAGAAAAATTAGGCTTAAAAAGCCTTCGAATTATAAAAAAAGAATGAATAATAGGTAAATTCCTCATAAAAATCTTTAAAACTAGTCACTTTAATTAAAGCAAATGAGTGTCTGGAAATGTTAATGAAAGAAGAAATTTATATCATTTTAAAATAAGTTATTACATTTTATGTGCTATTTCAGTGCACTTTTGTCTTGAGGGCATCAAACATTTTAGTGTGATTGCAAATAAGTCTTTGAATAGTCCTTGACACTTGCCCAGCATTGGCCCTTTTGCTGAAACCCTTAGGCCATATATGTAAATATTGTTATTTAATACTTGTATGTTACAGGATGTGTTTACAGTTAGTGTTGGTAATCTACCTCCGGGTGCTAGTGTACTTATAAAGATAACCTATGTTGCTGAATTACTAGTAGAAGGTGAATTAATCAGTTTTAGATTACCTGGTAGTGTAGCTCCTTGGAAAAAAGATTCTCTTAAAGTTGAGACACAGGTAAGCTATTTAACTTGTAAAATGAAGACATTTAGTAGAGCAGCAGAAGCCTAAAAAGTGGCTTGTTTAAGGAGTAAGGGTTCATTAAACTACAATGTCTCCTTAACTCTACTATATTACTTAGCTTGTTTTTTTGGGGGGGAACCTTTGGTAAAAATTCCAGGACTTCGTTGCTTTTCTACATTGACAAAAATACACTATAAATATGATTTGCATCTTGGTGAATTTTAATTAACCCTCAGTGGGGCATACACTAACCTGGCTGATTGAAATACTTGATATTTTGTTAATAATCCTCATGCATACTCACTACAGATAAAATAGATATCCATTAAGGCATATTTATGTAAGGGATAGTCAAACAATTTTTGAGTATTTAAATCAGCAGGGTTAATGGTCTCACCTTACATTTGAAAAAAGTTTACCAATGATTTTAATAACATTAGTTAAAAGGAGTGAAGTTACCGAAGAGTATATAAATATGATCCGTTTTGTCCCGAAGTATGGTCCATTTTGTCATGGTCTGTTTCGTCTCATGGTCCGTTTTGTTAGGGATTCAATGTATTGATCTGTGTCAGGTCAAGTTGCAGGAACATAGTTCTAATAGTTTTGAACCTTTAATAAGCAACCAGGCAGTGTTGTATAGCTCATTGTATGCCTTTATAATAAGGTTCTGCCCCTAGTTGTGATAATTCTGTAGTTACTATCATGTTAGTTTAGTAGTTATATTATGTGTGAATAGTAAAAGTTGAAAGGCATAAATTGGACTAGCTAAAACTACCAAGATGAGTTGAGAATTTTATCTGGCACAAATATATTTCCCTTATTTATCTATGAGAAAAAAGGGCAGCTTTAACATTGAATTGGTATTGGATGACACCCTTTTACTTTTACTTTTGTCACAAATATTCAGGTTCAAGTGTATATATCCCTATTGCATATATCCCTATTGTATATATCCCTATTGGCTTAGCTTTTTATAATGAACCTTCAAATTCAAGCTTTGATTTTTTTCTGTATATTTCAGAAAGAGACAGATACAGTTGAAGTAAATCAAGGAGAAACAAGTGTACAAGTATCAGTTGATATGCCATATGATATAAGATCTATAGAATGTCCTACACATAAGATTAAGTCTAAGGTATGTATACTACATTGTATTGTAAAAGTGAAAATTAGTATGGCATTTTTTGTCGCTACATTTTAAAGTCTTACGCTTATGCAAGTTCATCAATTTCACAGCTTACCCCGGTCATCAAATCAAATCAAATGGCATCCTTCAATCATGTCTAGTTATGGATCTGTGTCATGGTAGTTGATGTACTTCTGATGCAGCGATGGTCATCAGGCTATTGGTATCTATCTTTCTATCAATCTCCCTGGAGAATCTTTCACTCAGCTTTGAGCAGCCAACAAATTGGTTCAACCAAATATATCATTTTTTACACATGCTTAATTTGAGATGTAAATAAAATTATTAATATGTAAAAGTTCATTAAATATGTTGTATTGAAAAATCCATGTAATCAGGTTAAAAAGTATTAAGTTTATGTTGAAGTATGTCCAAATTGAGACCACTCCACTAATAAGACCATCAAAATTCAAAAGTCATCATATTTTTTTTTACTGTATTAAAGAAATAATGATCTATTTACAGAGAACGCTTACTAAAGCTACAGTAGAAATGTTACCTAACCAATCTATATCAGATGGTTTTCATCTATATATAGGGTTAGCAGAGATCCATGTACCTAGAATGTGGGTGGAACAAAAACCAGAGGATCTGAATCATCAGGTAAAATTATAGTTATGACTGTTCAACCTGTTCTTTTCATATTTTACTCTACTGTTTTGGCTTGACTGTAACTGTCTTTTTCTGCAATTAAATAGAATAATAATTGAAATCTTTTTACTTTTATTCTTTTTATGTGTTAGGCATAAAATTCCTTTATTCACTTTTAATAAATATGTGTTATTTGCCTTGTACAGTGGCAAAGTTAGTGTTCAATCCTATGAAACCTGCTTAATAAACTGAAAACAGTGCCAAAATCTGTCAAAGGACCAACAACACTTAATTGCCTCTGTCCAGTGCTCTGACTGGTTGATAAAACAAGACCAATATTAGTTATAATTACTGCTATGACTGATGGTCATATTGTTTTTGAATGTGCTCAAACCCAATTTACAATTAATTCTTTTCTCAAGAGACCAGTTATTGTCTTTAATATAAGAGGGTTTTTGTAACTTCTGTATGTTCCTTGCAAGGGTCGTTTTTATTGCAAAACAGACATAAAATGAACACCAGGTTTCCAGTGAGTCTTTAGACTTTGCTCTTTTGTTGAATTATTTAAAAACATTATGCATGTACAAATATTGTATTGGCATGTTTTAAAGATGACTTTTTATATGTATTTTCAGGCTTGTATGCTGACATTTTATCCAGAATTTGAAGCCTGTGAGAATGATAACACAAGTGTTATTTTAATGTTAGATTTATCTAACTCTATGAAGGGAGATAATCTAGTTAATGCAAAGAAAATTCTGTTACTTACTCTGCAAGAGTTACCTTCCTCCTGGAATATTAACATCGTTGTATTTGGAACTGGTATGTATAATATATAGCATTATAGGGCAGATTAATTGATGTATGCCCTTTTAGTTTGGTGCTATCAGTCCAATCAAACATATCTTCCGTAATTTTAGCCTCTGTCAATCCTAAGATCAGAATCTGCAAATAGTTCCATCAGTATATAAATAGCAATTCACAGTGGTCATTCTGTTATGAGAGGAGCTATACTTTCTCAATTCCTTACAGACACCTGAAAAAAACTATTTCTTGTGAGGAGCTCAAATGCCGATAAGTGTAGGAGCTGAGGTCCAATGGCTGGAAAGGCAATTAGGGATTGAGAGGTTCCAAGTTGGTTCTCCACTAGGAGCACTGCTAATTTCCTCAAGCAAGAAATAAACCTACAGTTATTCCACTCCACCCAGGTGTAAATGAGTACTCTGAGGGATCGCCTGCTTGAAAGTGAATGCAATGATCAGGAGTGATTGTACAAGATTGTTAAGTCGGCTGAACATGTATATGGAAGCATACTTTAAACTGGACTTCAACTTAAACTTTCAGGTGTGATAAATTGAGTCCAGAATTTGGATGCATTAGGTACAAGTTTATTGTTTCTAGGTTTATAATTTTTGTTTGGAATTTTTACTTAGTGTTCAAATTTTTACTCAAGTATGCAAATAAGATATGTAATAATTCTTTACAGTATAAATCATTGATTGTTTCAGCATGGCAGGAATTATTCCCCACCTGTGTCACCAACACAACTTCCAACAGAAAGTTAGCCTCTGAATTCATCATGGTATGATAACTTTATATATCTCTTTTAAAAGGATTTGTAGGAAAAATGTTTTGTTTCAGATTTCCTGCTTTTGCATGTATAATTGTTGTTGTGACTGACACATTGAGATATGCAAAATGTTCTATAATTTCTTTAATATTTGGAGTGTTTTCTAACTTGACCCACGTGGGTTTGAATGTCACATTAACTTACTATCACAAGCTTCTTTTTTATGAGTTTAGTTTTTCAAAGACGTCCATGTGCTCTATATGGATGCATTTTGTGCAAACTAAGGAAAGAACTTAAGTCTAGTAGAGACCTATCTTGAGAAGATATTCTTCTGCTGGGTACTTTGACAGCAGTGAATGCCCTCTTCATTTCTCAAATGGGTGAGGGACTGTCTATAGCTGGTCACCATTTCTCAGCTAGGCTTTGGAACAGCAAAGGTGGATTTGTGTTCAATTACAAACTGAATTATACCATTGTAATAATATTATTTTTCCTATTGTCATTATTCGCTGGATTTAAAAAAAAATAATTTGGCTAATAGTTTGGCGAAACCCTGACGGTCAGTTGGGCAAGCAGTCATTCCGCCATTTTTTGTCAGCTCTTTATGAAACTTCATACTATGATGACAGAAAGTAACCACAACTCTACCTTGCTTTATTATGGATTATTTCCCTTTGTAATTTTTTGTTGAAGTTTTTTATATGTTGGATATCTCTGTCATTTATGGTCAGATCTTGATGAATATCAAGCTTTAATGTGGTTTCTACATTTCATGTTATGTTTTATGCAGAATGTGTCAGCTACAATGGGTAATACAGAAGTTATAAGACCATTACATTCACTATATCTGCTAAAACCAGAACAACATAATCAGAATATATTTATAATATCTGATGGACATCTAAATAATCCAGATACAATGATGAAAGCTGCCAGAGATAACTCTCAACATACAAGAATCTTTACCTTGGGTATTGGGTATGTACCTTTTAAAAACACACTTTCTCACTTTTCCACAAGTGTAATCCGACACTTATAAGGGTAATATACTTTATGTGATGCTATTGTGTTTATGCTTACATCTCTAGCAGAGTTTACCACTTGGCTAGCTCAGTAACTGTTGGAAGTTCACAAAACTTCTGATCAAGTTTTTTTGTTGGCCAACCATTAAATAGGATATGATAATCATCAACTTGTTTAAATTCACAAAGCAGCCAAAATGCAAGACTGCATATTTAAATATTTCTATATTCTTATGTTTTACAGTGCTACTGCAGATTGTCATCTACTTAGAAATCTTGCCAGAACAGCTGCTGGAGCTTTTGAGTTTTTTGATTCTAAAGCTAAATCAAAATGGGAAACTAAGGTATTCATTTATCTTGTATTGAAATATAATAGAGCATTTCGACTGAATTTTATGTTATAGCCAGTTATTTATTGGTTCTAAACTCATTAATGCATTGAGGGGTTGTGGGTTTGATTCTCAGATAGGGCATAATATTGTGGAGTTTGGTTTTGATATAATTTCTACAGCCATTCTTACTCTTACCACTGATTATAAATCATATAGAGCAGTCACTGACAGAAGTATGTGCGTAGTGGCTGGTTAACAGCTTTTCAAGGAACTGTGAGTAGGTTTATAACTTATACAATGTGTTGTAACAGTGGTATGACAACAAACAAAATTGAAATTGATAAGCTAATATCTGTTATAAGTTATTTTATATATTTTTGTAATCATTGTTCTCTGTTTGTTCCATATGAATGGACTATAATCAGGCCCCTGAATGTGACCCTTCATCCCTAAAAGAGTGAGTTTTTGAGCCAAAATTTGAAAACATCCTATTATGATTCATATCAGGATTGTCACTAAGTTGCCTTAGTGCTGCCTTGCCAAAATATAGTCGCCAAATTCTGGTTGCCAATTTTTGGTTGCCAAATTAAAGTTGCCAATTTTTGGTGCCAAAAGTGACAGTAAACTTGAATACAAACTGATATTTATACATTTAATAGGTAATAGGTTGAAATTTTTTTTTTTAATAAGCCATGTCATACATTTGTTAAAACTCTTCCAGGTTAAGTCACAGATACATAAAGCAGCACAGCCAGGTTTGACATCAGTTAGTGTACACTGGGAACAACATGGGGCAGACTTCCCTCCTCCTGTACAAGCTCCTAGTCAAATAACAGCTTTATTTAATGGTTCTAGGATTGTCATTTATGGCTTTGTTCCAAACTGTACCTCAGTAAGTATTGATTTAATTTAAGAATCAAGTTTTTAGCTGAAATAAATATATGTACACATGCTAAATGGAGTTATTTTACACTTAGCATCAAAATGTATACAACAGAATCAAAAGTTTGCTTTTTTCTGATGGGAAAAAAACTTTCAATAAGAATTAAATATTAAAAAAACTTTAAATAAGAGTTTAATATTTCAACTATAGATATTGTGAAATGATATTCAAGTGTTGTTAACTACACTGATTTAAATTTAATTTTATCAATCATGAGTACAATAGTACATCTGTGAATATTCAAATCAGTGGCATTAATATATATGCCACGGACAGTTAGATAAAATTTATGATAGTACAGTATTATATTGTCAATTACCGGTAGTTAGCCAGTTTTGAGTTGGTATTGAGTCCAAACTTACTAGTTAGGAAAAATGTTGTTGTAGTACAGTTTATATATATATGTTATGTTCTCCATATACCTTATTAATAATGAGAATTGACAAATTTTCATGGAAAGGTATAACTGCCCTGGATGGGATTTAAAACTGTACTATTTTAATGTATATATAAATTATAAATAGTTAATTGAGGTATGATATATTATTATGGATGTCCTATATTTCCAGGCAATATTGAAAGCTAGTATTGGAGGAGAAGAAGTACAAACCATGGTATCAACTTCTGATCTTAGTATAACTAAAGGAAAGGTTTGTACAATGATCTCATTTATTTTACCCCCTCTAAAAGTTAAGTGTGGTCTGTGAGTATATTGGAGTGAACTGTTTTTTTTTGCTTGGTACATTTAAGGCTGTAGCAACAGATTGTATAGGTCATATCACAGCAGTCAGTCGACCATCTTACTGTTCCTGGATATGCAAAATATCTTAATTAAGCTGTTAACCAGTTACGTCAACAAGGCACATACTATTGTCAGCCACTGACAAATGCCCTTCATGATTAAAAATCAGTGGTAGGAGGGAGAATGACACTAATGGACCAAACTCTAAGAAAGTATGTCCCGTCTGGGATTTAAACTTACAACCACTTGCGTGCTACCAACCAAGCTAGCTGGGCAACTGTGTGAACTGATGGGTTGATTATTTGGTCTGTCTAAAAGTTCCAGTTAATGGCTACCCATTGATATGTTGCTAAGGATGCTTGCCATGAATTGCTATGCCGTTGGTATACTAAATATGCTGCTGTAAAATCATACAATATAGGTCAAGTTTGTTTGAATTTGGGTCACATGGGGTCAAAGAGTTGGTTCAATATTTTATAATCAGAGAAAATTAGAGTCTAGATTTGTTTGAGATGAACATTCATATTCTGTAGCAAAATATATGATATCTTTAACCTAATTTTCCATATAACATCTATAAAATGTAATTTTTAGCTCGACTTTACGTAGTAATGTAGAGCTCTCCTACTCGCCCCAGCGTCGGCGTCCGCGTCCACCTTTCTGATTAAAGTTTTTGTGCAGTAAAATACTTTCTTCTATATCTTTGTTATTTCTTAAGATATTAACTTCAAACTTTAAATATATGTTCCTTACTATCAACCACATCTCATGTGACAAGGTATATAACTCCAAACACATTTCTTTCAGAATTATCTCCCCTTGAACTGATTAAAGTTTTTGTGCACAGATTAAAGTTTTTGTGCAGTAAAATACTTTCTCCTATATCTTTGTTATTTCTTAAAATATTAACTTCAAACTTTAAATATATGCTTCTTATTATCAACCACATCTCATGTGACAAGGTTCATAACTCTAAATATATTTTTTTCAGAATTATCTCCCCTTGAACTTAGAGTTTTCTTTCAAAAATGTTTGTTTTTACTGCAACTGTTTTATTCCTTTAGGTATTGACTTCAAACTTTAAATGTACATTCCTTATTATCAACCACATCTCATGTGACAAGGTGTATAACTCCAAATATATTTTTTCAGAATTATCTCCCCTTGAACTTAGAGTTTTCTTTAAAAAGTGTTTGTTTTTACTGCAACTGTTTTATTTCTATAGGTATTGACTTTAAACTTTAAATGTACATTCCTTATTACATGTATCAACCACATCTCATGTGACAAGGTGTATAATTCCAAATATATTTTTTCAGAATTATCTCCCCTTGAAATTTAAAAAATGTTTGTTTTTACTGCAACTGTTTTATTTCTTAAGGTATTGACTTCAAACTTTAAATATATGTTTCTTATTATCAACCACATCCCATGTGACTAGGTTTATAACTCCTTATACATATTTTTTCTCCTGTGACAAACACTAACTAAGTCGAGCATGCTGTCTCCTCTGACAGCTCTTGTTGTTGGATCTATTGACTTTGAAATGTTTGATAAAAATGTAGGATTATGTCAATGTTACATTGATTTCAGATATTACATCGTCTTACTGCTAAAGCTGTTATTGGTGATTGGGAAGATGGAGTTCTCTCCCCTGATAGAATAGACCATGAGGTATGTTGTCCTTTTTTTCATTTATTTAAAATGAGCTTAACACTCTGTAATCACAACTTTAGGATATTTATGGAGCCAGTGCACCTAACTTTTTCTATAATCAGTACTCACCTACCCTTCCACAAGACTGGCAACTTCTCCATTTACCTTATTAATGGAGGAAAATAAACATTTTTGTCTAATTTTCATGGAAGAGTTTAACCACCCTGGGTGGAATTCAAATCCATACCCCTTAAGGACATTAGATTTGTAATCCTGGCACTTTACCAACTGAGCTATAGTCCCGGGTTAAGTATACCTTTTCTAAATCTTACAAGTAAAGTTATTAGAGTCTAGAGTAGTCTAATGCAACAAATTGGTTTTCAAAAAATTCAATCATTCATAACAAAACTGTCTCAGATGTTGATTGAATATATCGGTTAATCATTACATTCTTACATTGATACATGATTGTATTATTTATGTTTGTAGATTGTAAAGATGAATACTAAAGATTACATTATAGAAATAAGTAAAGAATATTCTATAGTGACACAGTTTACTAGTTTTGTTGCTATAGAGAAAAGGGATGAGGTAGGTTGTATTTTGAATGTGATATACAAGAAATTTTATTGAAAGGAGACAAAGCAGAATTATAATTGACTTAATAAGTATGATTGCTTTACATACCCTGATCACTGAAATTACCTGCAGGCAGGTGATTCCTCACTGTCCCATTTACTCCTGGGTGGATTGGAACAACTCAAAGAAGCTAGCAGTGCCCCATATGGGGTTTGTACCCAGGACCTCATAATCTCTAAGCGTGCATCCTACCACTGGACCATTGCTCTAACAGATTCTACCAACACTGCTAAATTGATTATATGTGAAGGTTTGAACTTTGAATGGCAAATTTAAAATAAAATTTTTAATAAAAAATATTTATTCCAATAGTTTATATTTTGAACTCAAATTTTTGGTGTTTTCCAGTCACATAAGATTTGTTTATACCAGATTAACTTGTGCAAAACAAAGGTATTTACATGTAATCGCTGAAAAGTATGCAATGCAGACTAAATACTATTGTCTTTTGTATGCATATTTTTATTTTAACTTGGTTTCACACGGGTACATTCATTACAAGCAAAGTTTTTCTGCTGGGAAAACTATCAACTGGAGCTCCTAATCTATTGTATGTACAGGTACATAATATAATATATATTACAGGATGGTGTGATACCTGAAGACAATGCTCAGATAATGATAGATTTGATAGAGAATGAAAATGTTGATGAGTTAACATATATGGGATATGAAGAGGTAAACGTTGTTATATAGAATCTTATGTTTGAAAACTGTTGTATATTGTTGTAAAGAACATTGTGCTCCAAAAGTGTAGTATATTGACTGCCTCTCTGGACCACTGTCTTTTTTTACTCTCATATACTTGAAGTTAAAAAAGCTTGAGGGCATACTGTATGCTCAAAACACAGTCTTTTTCTAAATCACTATTTTTGATGGGACGATTGATTTTAAACATGTGTTAAAGATTATTTTGTCCATAGTTTATAACCATTAGGGCTGTCACATTACGCCATAAGCGTATCGCGATATACTGCAATACGCTGGCACCGTATCGCGATATGTACCACAATATATTGTGGGCTTTTAGATTTGTTGTGCCTCCGCTGTATTTATCAGAAACAATGCAAATTTTACATGCAGCTACTGATAGAATCTAGCCTCTTTAAGTATTTACGGTCATTTAGGACAATGACGCGTCCAAATCGGTTAAAGTTTTGTAACTTAAGGTTAAATTGAATGAAAAAAGGTTAAAATGACGTTTCGCTACTTTTATTTTGCTAAGGGAAGAACTTTCCAATGAAATAAAAAATATCGCCAAATACCGGTTTGTTAAAATTGTACCGTGTATTGCAATATACCAGTTTACCGGTATATCGTGACAGCCCTAATTAACATTAAACGTATTGACAGGGAAATAATACTCAACCCACCACTAGAGACAACTTAACCCATGGACAACCCTTGATCATAAATAATAGAATATGAATGTTTATAATTTTACAATATCTACCAGTCTCATATCATTAACAATCATATGGTCTCTACATATCATATTGTGTGATGACTGTATTTTCTCATCCCTTGTTGAAGCACTTTTTGTTTACAAATCAGGGTTAAATTAACCTCTTGCATATTGTACCATAAAATCAATATTGTTATGAATCTGTCAGTTGGTTCATATTTAATTTAATGTATTTCAGGACAAGGTGACAATAGAGGAAAAGAAGGTAGAATCTCCATTTTTGCTAACTTATAATTCACCAAGGACTTTTGGTTGTACTATGTTATGGTGGGCATCGTCCGTCTGTCTGTCTGTCTGGCATTATAATGTAGCTTTTATTAACTTCAAACTTATTTTGCCCAGCTGAAGCATTTTTGGTTTCATAGATGGCTATGACCCATAGATAAATCTTATCGATTTTGGGGTTCGTAGGTCAAAGGTCAAGGTCACAGTGACCTGAAGCAATCCTTTGGACTTATAATGCACTGACTTATGGAGCTGTAGTACTAAATAATTGTTCATTAAAAACCTTTATATCCCTTTAATAATATTTTGTATGCACATTACATCACTTTTACAGGTTGAATACATGGAGAAAGGTAGGGCTAGGCTTTCTAGTTCTAGCTCTGAATCTGAGACAACCTCTGATGATGATGATGATTGTGACAGTGATGTAAGTTTTTATCATTATTGTGAACCTGGGTCAGTAGCACCCCTGGATTAGCCTTTTTATGTGTTTTGTGTTTTTGCATTCTGATTGCCGGGGCTTGTGAGGATGACTAGTTACTATCGTCATGTATGGATAGTTAGAGGTACTATCGCTATACACTATCTTCCTGCTATTATTATGATGCATAGATGCATCGAAAATATCACCCTACCACTATTAGTGAACCTGTTATCTGTTGTGGCTGCTATTAAAGATACCCTTATTTCTGTTAGCAGATCCATTTTGCATGACGAATTTATAAATGGTAAAAATATGTGTGATATCAAATTGTAATTTAATGGCTAAGCTCCGGGATTTGTGACTACATGCACTTTATTTATGCCAAGAATAATACACACTCGAAAGAATGTAGTTTGTTAAAGGGATTAGTAGGCAAAATTTTCATTTTAAATTTCCTGGTTTACATTTAATATTTATAATTGTGGTTGCAACACACACTTTTACAATTTTTTTCCAAATATTTCTATAATTTGTTTTAATATTTGAGGTGCTTTCTAAGTTGAACCCTGTAGCACATGGCACAAAACAACACACCTGTACGGTGCTGTAGCTGGAAGATATGCAATTTTAATGCATACTCAGTTACGATTTTGTTCACGATTTGACGTAGAAACTGATATATGTATCCTGGGCTCATCTCACGGAAGAGTTTATACGGGTCCTTGCAGAGCTTGATTGCACACAGCGACTGTACGGTGCCCTCACGGCTATTTTTATGTTTATGGGAGTGTAGCATTAAAATAAATCATGTGGTCAATATAAAATAATGATGCCATAAATGTACCAAAACTGTCACAGGATGATAAAGGGACAAAATTGATCAATGGAAATGTCCTAGGTCTAAAAGAATAATAAGTAACACATCTATGAATAGATTTGGAATTCTCTCAGTATCCTATGACATTTCAAAATAGTTTATCATACATTTTAATTTATTCTGGTATGTGTATGAGTAATTAGTCACCAAGGCTATTTAGAATTGGGTTTTCTTTATTCTAGAGTAATAAGAATGAAAAAAAACCAACCGTTTTATTGTCACTTGCCTGCATCACCCTTAAGATGGTATAAATGTTTACTTTTTCTTAATCTCTGACAGAAACCTCTTGATGATGATTTTTCGGAGAGTGAAGGGGAATTATTAGATGATTTATATGGTGATGATGGTGCTGAAGAGTATGAAGAGGAAGAAGAGTGTGAAGAAGAAGGGAAACAAGGTATGAAGGCTTCATCTTGTGATTACTCGACAATTACTTTTTTTCTGTTTTGCTTGATGCCTTCTAGTGAATAACCCCATTTATTTTTATTTGTAGCTTAACCTCTGCCTACTAAATTCATTGTAATCTTTAATTTGTATAAACTAACTACCTGGTGTTACATAGTTTTAGCTCTACACTATATATAACATTTTGGATCAACCATTGTTATTGTAACTCATTCATATTGTCTGAAAATCATTACTCTGCATTGGCGGCCCAGCTAGCTCAGTTGGTAGCACGCAAGTCTACTGATCGAGGGGTCGTGGCTTCGATTCCCGGGCGGGGCATACTTTCGTAGAGCTTGGTTATGAAATTATTTCTATGGCCATTCTCCCTCCTACCAATGATTTTTAATTATGTAGGGCAGTTGTCAGTCACTGACGAAAGTATGCGATAAGTTGGTTTACAGCTAAATCCAGAGATTTAGCTTTTCCAGGGACAGTGAGTAGGTTGACTGACTGCCGTTATATGACCTATACGATGTGTTGCTACGGCGTTAAACCCAACAAAAACAAAAACAACAAAAAACATAACTCTGCCTCTGCTTTCTAACTGAGGTCAATAGGTGCAGTAATAATAATTATTATTATTGACCAATGCAAAGTTAACACATCTCCTGTATGTAATAAAGTTAATTCTTTTTTTTTGGGGGGGGGGTTAAGAAAATATTCATACGTTTTAGACTTATTTTAAAAGGGACTGATAAAATGTTTTAATATTTTATAGTTATTTCAAAAAAGGATAAAATAACAATGTACCCAGTATTTTAGAGTTACAGTGGAACCTGTATTAACGGTCACCTCTATATAGCATGACCCCTGTCCATAACAGTGCATGGTCCTCCCGAACAGTTGTTCTAATTTGACCCTTTATATAGCGTGACCCTCTTTAACGCTGTCAGTGGTCACTAGTTTCGGACCGATTTGCATCATATAGTGGTCAGTATAACGGTCAATTGACCAGATCAAGTGATTTTCACGAATGTGTAAAAATAACTATCACTGTCAAGAGCTGAATATTATGTCTTTTCATTAATTTAAATGTAACATGCAATATAATGTTTATATGTACAGTATAATTATTATGATGAAACAGCATAAATAAAAGACATTTCCTGTATCTATTAATTTGTTTGTTTGTTTAAACAGACCCTGCATGTAACGGTCACCTGTCTATAGTGGTCTCTTTCAGCCAGTCCCTTAGCTGACCACTATAGACAGATTTGACTGAATTTAAAAAGAGGCTGAGAAAATGGTTTGTATATTTTTGAGTTTTTTAAAGGGTTAACCATCTCCTGTATGTTTTTGAATTATTAGAAGGTTATAAATCTCCTGTTTTAGAGATTTTTTAGGGTTTAAGATAAATCTGTTGTATGTTTTAGAGTCATTGGTTCAAATGCACTTTACCAGTACCCACCCACTGAGCTTACCTTAGATTTTGCTAGTGGATGGTCTGTTGGTAGCTTAGCAACTATTTCAACAACTATTGCACTATTATTCTTGATTCTTCTGTATGTTTTAGGGATGTTTGCGAGTTTAAGAAAATTGAAACGTTTAGCTGCTAATATAGGTCAGGAAATAGATGCACAAAGTAAACTGCTGGATTCTATAAATGGACTTTCTGGTAGGCAATATAGTATAGAATGTAAATGAAAGCAAGGCTTTATTAGCCAGATTTTTTAATGGAAAATTTTGGCTAATAGTTTGGGGAAACACGGGTGGGCAGGTTTGGCGGTCGGCCAGATGGTTGGGAGGGTGGGCAATCAGGTGTCTGGTGTCGTTAACAATTGTGTTTAAGCTTTTTCTTTACTATATATTTCTGCCATTTATTATCTGATCTTTATGGAACTTCATACTTTGATAACATACCATGTGATGAGCATGATTAGTCAGTATTCACAACGCTACCTGCCTTTATTATTGATTATTTCCCTTTGTAATTTTTGGGTTAAAGATTTAAATTCAGCTTTAATGTGGTTTCCACATTACATTTCTTGTGTTTAAAGTCTTTGATTAACAATTTAGTTATTATATATGCATGAAACTATTTTAGAGGATAATTCTTCACATTGTTAAGGGTTTTAATTTGTTTGGGACTTCAGTCCTAAACAAATTTATATACCATATTTCAGACCCTTTTCCACTTTTAAAATTTATAGAATCCAGAAGTAGCCCCTCAGTATATATGTATAGAGCAATTCAAAAAGATCGTCTGCTTTGACGGCCACATTAATACACTAGTTATCCGAAATGTATCTCTTGAGCGTAAGAATTTTTGCTGCTATGTTGTGCGTCTCAGTAGGGATGATTACTTCATCTTATGTAATAGAGTGGTATCAATGATTCAGTAACGACCCGTAGTTTGTGCCAGTTGTCAGTTGTGATAGTAAAAGTTTAAAGGTAGTAGTAAATGACTCTGAATGATGTCTGAATAGTGGACTTCAATTATTATACGTAGGATGCAGTAGAATAAATGTGCATGAATGATAACTTTTAATCAGTAGTGTGTTTGCCAGTGTGGTTTTCCTGTTGTATTTATAGGTCAATTGTATAAAGTGTTTTGAATCGGAACAGTGCTGGTCTACCTATCAAACTAATATTTCTGAACTGTTCTTTGTGAACGACTGTTTTGTTAGAGCCGAAAATCTAATTCCTCTTTTCAAATCGAACAAATTCAGTGCCTTCAGCGCTTTGATTTACTTCTCAGAGTGATCTCAGGCAACTGATTTCAAGAAGTGGCATTAGCCTATCTAAAAATGTCATTTTCTGAGCTCAACAGTTGAGTTACAAAAGATCTTGTTCCAACATTGACTAATATTCTGTTTCTTTCATATGTTATATCTGTGTTTTGTTAGGGATTATTTTTACTTTAATATGAAAAGACATCATTTTCCTCTTTAAGATGAAATCATTTTGACAGTATATTTTCACTGCATAGAAATTATAGGATTTTATATTTTCCCTGTACATTTTCATTAAATGACACAATATCATTGCGAAACATGAAAAAACAAATCCCTGATTTCTCCTACTAGTATATTTGTCTAATGTTTTACTAATACATTTAGCTACATGTAACATTCACCAGTATTTGCATGTTGAAGTATCGATCGCAATGCTTAGACACCCAAGTAGTAGCCAAGTGGTTACTTTAGCACAAATTTTGGAAATAAGAGTTTTTAGCTTCAATGCCACCAAGATTGTCACTGTTATTTTTAATTGAGCAAAAAAATTTCCTTTTAATGCTTTAATCTACCCAGCAGGGCTTTTTTCAGCATTGGGGAAGGGGTCTGGGGCCTTTCCTTTTGGTAGAACATTTGGTGAAATTCTATCGCAATCTCCTAGGTAAGGGAACAAAAAAAAAAGGTAAACTCCAAATTTGGTAAAAAATGCATGATTTTAAAGAAATTTCAGGAGGGGAAGGCATCTGTAAATGGTCCCTATTATAAAAGGAAAAAAAGGTCTGCCCAGATATGCTTGGATACTTATAAATGCTATAGAACTGCATGGTACCTTTTGTCAACTACAAACAGTTGAAGTAATAAGAAACAATTTATTTTGAGTTAGCAAGACTGTATCACAAAAGTAGTAGACTTTCTTTCATGCTTTACGATGAAATGCTGTGTTATACGATGAAAATAAACGATGAAAATATCGGTTTATATTTTCACTACGGTGAAAATATAAAAAATGACGGACTACTTTTTTCAAGGGAGACAGACAAGCTAGAGCTTTTTCAAACATCATATAAGCGAGTTCAATGGTGACAAATGCATTAGTTGATGCTAAAGCAGGAGATGATATAAACAAATCCAACATATCCTGTTGCTAACTAATTTTTAAAACGAAAGTCTACAAATTTAGTCGACACAGCTCAGTCCAGATTACACGGCAATCACGCGACTGCATAATGGAGATTTTTTGTACATAATTGGGGTCAAATGCGAGATTTTTGCGCTTTTAATGAATAGTCTGATACAGGTTTTCATGAGAAAATTCATTACAAATCTTAGAATAACTTACGTCACCATTCAAATCCAGCGAGGAAAAACTCAAACATGTCTGAACGTTGACTGTATCAAAGCTGCATCGTGTGCATTGCCATTGGATTCCATTCGTTGATTCATTTGACGAATATCCAGTCATTATACGGTAAATACAAAGGTTGGCTAGTATAAATCCAAGCCAATCTGTGCATAAATTAGATATAATGAACTGGCTAAAAATCATCCGCTTTCTTGAGTCTTCGCCATTTTGACAAATCAATGGAACATCCCTTTAGCGCGTAGATCTAGATTCTATGCGTTTCCTTACATTATCCTTATATCCATATCATAATTGTGAAACATGTACTTTCCAGTCGCTTGATAATATCGTTTAAATCCTTCCGTTTAACCGCGTTATATGACATCACAATAAAAACTGTATTGATTTAAAATTCGCGTAGACCAACTCAGCCGTAAACACATTTACCTTGACATTGACTGTTCATGCAGTACACATTTGTCTCCTTCCGCGTGAGGAAACTGTTACACGATTTTCGAGTTTAAAATTGTTTTCCCTCATACTACTTTAATGTAACAAACATGGATTAATTAAATTTGGATGGGTAGTGTCTTAAGAAATGAACGATTATATTACAATAAATTATGCACACTGGAACTACTTATTTTCGCTCTATCACATCAATAATGAGTCATACGGTCTGTCCATGAACTGGCACAGGTAGATCTAGATAGTCTTGCATCATTTTTCAGGTGAACAGCATGAAAGAAATAGAAAATTCGCCGATTTCGGTGTAAGATCGATTTATATTTCAACTTGTGTGCTCAGAAAATGACATTTTCACTCGTGGCTACACCACTCGTGAAAATATGTTTTCTAAGCTCACTCGGTGAAATATAAATCGATCTTACACCAAAATTGGCGAATATCCTCTATAACTTTGGTACATGATAGAATCACTGTAATCATTACTGGGGTGTACCATGTTCACATGTATAAGCATGCTTCAGGTATACCAGATGAGCTATATAACCTTCAAAACAGAAATTTCTTTTTACACTAACACAGTCCAGAATATGTTTTGCAATCCAGAAATCTTACAAACTTACTTTGAAATCTCTACTATAGGAGTATTCTTCTACTTCTTATTTCATTTATAGAACACTTAGCATTATATAAATGCAACTTGGCACCATAATGATGTTATAAGAAAAATTGTGAAAACAAATTTTATAAGTCCATTAATATATCCCTATTTTTGAGAAATCTCCTACGGGAGTAAATTACCATGGAAGAAAGATTTCCCATGTGATTTTTTAACTTTGGACTTAAAATTCAATATATTTCTAGTTGAGAAATCTGGATGAAAATTTACTGGTGTTACACCTATATGTAGATCTACATTTATTGATAAATTGAAAGAATCCGTTGAAAATAATGAAGTTAGTTTTCAAAATTACAGGATTTGCATACATAGTATTTGCTATCAATGTTTTTTTTCTTCATATTCAGATTTAGATAGAAGTCGTGACAGATCTAGAGATAGGGAGAAGAAATCAAGGTCTAGAAGGTGAGAGATTATTTTATTCTGTTTTTAAACTTTTATAACTAACATCTTTCAAAACGTGGGAATGCTTTTTTTTAGAAATTCCTTATACAAAAAGTAAGTTTCTTTAAAGAATGACTTTCAAACTTAGAACCACAGCATCCCCTATGCAATGGTTAATCACAAGATTTAGAATTTGGAGGCTCTCAGGTTTGATTCCTCCCTGGGAACTGTTACAAGATAATGCTTTGTGATTAAGGATGATTATTTTTGTTACAAAAGCCACATGGCTAGCTCACAGTGTGTATCACATAATCAAAGGGTCATAGGAGCATTTCCCAGTTGGGTACTTTTTGTAGGTTGATCGCTTGAAATAATTACTACAGGCATTCTCGCTCTACTACTAATTCTAAATTATGTAGGGCAGTTGTCAGTCACTGATGGAAATTTGGCGTTGGTTACAGTTGAACAACTTAAATTGTTGCATATTAATTATATTTATTACAAAATTATCGTATTTGTTACAAGATGATTTTATTAACCCTTAACCACTCAATCCCGCATTTTTACGTGTCTAGACCCCCCCCCTCCAAAATGGCCGCCACAGCCTTGAAAATGGTGTTTTTTTAACTGGATTTAGTGAATTTCACCAAAGGATAGTTGTCCCCAAAAAATGAGCCTTTTTTCGCGCACCTCCCCCACAAAAAGATGTCTCAGGGGGGTTCCGAAGGGGGATGTGCCCCCCTTTGTTGCTGGGGTATGAAGGGGGCACAGCACCCCTCATCACCAGAAAAAAATCGGGGTCATTGAGTGCAGAGAAATGGCGCCAAATGCTGATAAGAAAATATGTTTTTTAGTATCTAAAAAGACCTGGCACTATAGACCTCAATTTTGGAAAATATTACTGTTTGAAATGCAAATGTGGGGTGTTAAAAGAGCGAAAATTGCATTTTTTGCCGTTTTTGCTCCGCCCCAGCATTGCCATGGTAACGGGGATTGGGGCTCAACTTGGTTTTTCTTTAAGACATTCACCCAGGGAATAACTTGGCCAAGTTGCATATCTGTATGATAATTAGTAATGAAATTAGAGCATATTGAAATAGCCCTAGTGCGTAATGGTGAAAAAATGGCTACTTTTCACACATGTCGCAACCAGTAAAGGGTTAATTTCAAAATAATGAATAGATTTGTCACGAGATTATATTTGTTACATAATTTTTATATTGTCACAGCCGATCCTTGGAGAGATCAAGGAGGAAGAAAAAAAAGAAGGCTGGGAGAGTTGATCTTGAATCTTTTTCTCCAGGTAATATTTTTGATTAGGGAGGAGGGAAGGAGGTGAGGAAAGTCTGGACAAACTCTTGAAAATTTTACAACACCTTAAGATCTCATCTCAAATTTAGATTTTTGGTGTCCACTATGGATATGTTTTGGTTTGAACCCAAACTTGAGCTAGTGCTTCATTTGCTCGAATATAAAATTACAACAGTTGTTCCGTGATTGTACATGAATTAGAAATGTTGAAGTATTGACTTCAACCTTGAGTGGTCCGTTTAAATAGTCAAAAAGCCATAATATAAAAAGTCTTATGATATATAGTAATGTTTTGAAACAAATTATTTTACAGTTTGTGGTACATATACAGTACCCACCAAAAGTTTGGAGATAAAATATATTTACTACAATTTTTGAATTTTAATGATTACTGTTGTTGAATCAGTATTTTTTAATATATTTAAGTAAGGTTTGTGATAAAATGAAAACAAATTTCATGAATGCAACACATTCATATGATTCAGCATCTGACATCCAAAAGCCCCCAAAACTATGTTTATTGTAATCCCTTTCCTTGACATAGATTTTGTGCTATTTTGTAGTCTCAGTTATAATTATAATGATGCCCCCCAAAAATAAAGCAAAACTAAAAATGCATTTCAAAATAAACAGTTATCAAGTTTTAGATTAAAGCTATATTGAAGGCTTACAAAGTGAAAATGTCTCCAAACTTTTGGTGGGTACTTTCGTTAATCCCACCGATTAAAACACAACAGTACATTCTGTACTCACGACTGATAAAAATAAATACCTGTCTCTATGTATGGAGATTATTTAATAAACAAGTATCTAAATTAGAGGGGTTAGTGTTTGTGTCACTGACTGATGAATAAAATGTAACAATAATATATAGATTAATTTAAGGCAAAAGTAAGCTAGTCCCTGATAAATGACAGGGTAAGACTTATTTCAAGTAAGATCATTTAATATGTATTCTGTACTTTTATTGATCTGTAACGGATTATTGTAAGCAATGTACAAACATCTTTCAAAGTTTTATTCACATTGATTCGGCACAGATTTTGGAGGAAATCTTGGTAGGTCTTGAAACTTAGCTTTAATATTTATATTGTTTTATTGAGTGAGTTAGATCACAAACAAGTATGATAATTCAACCTGACAATTGTAAATCAAGCCCATCTAAACCTTAGAAATATACAGATTGGTGCTTACTTTTTTGCTTACTGCATGTTTTCATCTGTCCCTTTGCAAACCATTTGTTTTTAGCTTATTTTTTGCCCAATGTCTGATTTTCATCTTGCCCTTTGCCTATCAAGATTTTTACCAACTGGTGAAGCTGTTTAAGCTTGCATTTGCTTATCAAGTGTGTATTTTAGCTAACTATTTGCGTACAGTGTCTGTAATCTCAGATTAAACTTGTTCAAATCTATAAGTGCTGCTTTTTGCAGTCTTCACAATAATTTGCATATCTGTAGGAAACCATCTATAATCAAATATATAATGATTTTGTATACTAGGATAGTTCTAGAAAAATTGATGAGATCCATCTTGTTAGCTAAGCTACCAGTGTCACTATCAGCCATTGGGTTGTGAGTTCCATTCTTGAGAGGGACCTTTACATACAAGTTCTTGGTCACAATGTACTTTCAACAGCCATTCTCTGACCAATCTCATTAAAACCCAATCTAAAATTTTTCGTTGGCCTGCTTGCTAATATAGATCTGGCCTTTTTCAAATGACATGACGAAATAGTTATGATATGTTACTTGTTTACATCGTCTACATCACGCAATTTGAAATGAGCGGCATAATTGCAGACTGTGAATAATACCGCTGTTAAATTAGCATGCAAACCTTGGTCTCAAAATAGAAATTACAAAATCAAAATGTGATTAATAGTGTTTTCGTCTAGATGAAAGCTACGCATTGATTGGTCGACACAAAGTTCATCTGGACGTGACCTTCCACGACGACAGTAGAAATCCTGTACGACAACGCTCTACAGGATATCTGTTTACGGAGATTGTTCTCTGACCTACCTCTTTATCATTTAGGGCAGCTGTCAGCCTCTGGAAAGTGTATGCACTTTATACAGTACTGTGTTAAATGCTTTGATTCAGGCCTCCAACATGATCATGAGTTATAGGACCAAAACCCTTAAGACAGTTGGTTTGTTACCACATCAACTAAAATCAAACAAGTTTATTCCAGTAATGTCCCATACATGAATCTGTCCTTCCAATGTTTCTCTGGCAATTTAACACAGATTGATGTAATTATTTGCTTATCATAAAAGTTGAAAACCTTATCTTAAACTTTAAGGTTAACAGTTTGTTTGTCCACTGATGTTATAGGTATGCAAATTTCTGTGAAGACTTTAACGGGTAAAACAAGTTCTCTTGATGTTGAAACGTCTGACACCATTGAGAATATTAAAGCTAAGATTCAAGACAAAGAAGGTATTCCTCCGGATCAACAGAGATTAATTTTTGCTGGACGACAGTTGGAAGATGGTCGCACATTGTCAGACTACAATATTCAGAAAGAGTCTTCCCTCCATCTTGTTCTTCGTCTTAGGGGAGGTTGGTATTTTAATGCAATCTGATTTAAATCCGATCTAAAATTATTGGCTCGCACACTGGCTTATTTTGGATATGGCTACTTCATATCATTTGTTTTTATGATATTTAAGGTAAAATCATTGTCAGCGGCAGATCCAGGATTTTTTTTTAGGGGGGGGGTCTGAACTTTTCTAGGGGAGTCAAACTTTTCTAGGGGGGGGGTACGAACCTTGAACCGCAACCGCATTAAACACATTTTGCAGAAAAATGCAACATATTGGTATTAAAAACTACATTACCATTAAAAATATGTTAAGCACCGATAAAAATTGCTTCATGCTTCTTAAAAATGACTTGCAGACAAGAAATACACTAAAAGACAGGTACATTCTGCAAAAATTCTAGGGGGGGTCTTGCCCCACTGCCCCTCACTGGACCTGCCTATGATTGTGACTTGTTAGCCTCATCTATGTCGGTCCATTTGCAAATAATTGTCCAATCACAGTCTATGAATGACACTATCCTCAAATTAACTCACAAAACTTGGGTCTGAAAATGGAAATTATGAAATCATGATGCCTTTAACAGTGTTTAGTCTATATAAAGTTACGCAATTAATTATTGGTCGAAAAAAAGGTCATCTTGATGTAACTCCCTCTCTACATACTGTATAGCGGGTATTATCTGCGGGAGGTTTATTTTGGCTTTATTGGCGGAAAATGAAAATGCGCCAAATATAAACACCGCGAATACAAATCTCCGCAGTATTAAGTCGCCGCCATATTGTTTACTAAGGGACATTACTCTTAATAAATTGTGTATTCATTAAAATGTGCATGTATCAACTCCCTAAAAATCAAGAATTATGTAGTGAATTTGGTGAGATTTATTATGTAAATGAACAAAATTTAGTATTTTGAATAACACAAAGGAATTGATTCAAGTTATGTATGTAGCAACGAAAATACAGACAGACAACACAGTCATTCTTACAATTAGACGACAGGTTCCATCGAAACTCGGTTACGAAACTCGACGACGCTACCGCCATTTTGTTTACTTTGATAAACCCGTATGTCGGTCATTTCCGAATCTTCACGAGTTTAGTTCAAGCACTTATTTGATTGTCGTAAAAAACAAAGTCATCTTTAGTATTGCAATTAATTTAAGTCCTTGCTAGCAAACCGAAGACAAACTTCTCATCACCTAATTTAACAAATTGAATAAAAAGAGCGGAGATAGTGCTTATGTAGCTTATTATTTATTGATTTTCAAAAGAAAACTATTGTCAAATTTCGTCACGTGACAACGCTTTATAATTGATTTTGTCTGTTTAAAGACTACGTGTGTTGATTATACACTGTTTGTGACAAGCTTTTAATTATAAAATTTGTCGGATTTTGACCAATGGATTCAGGTAAATTGGCGAGTTTTAAGAAGTGTGTGGCCGCAAACTTTAATACCGATAACTTTTAACAAAGACAAAGGCGTTATCACCGACTATTAACAAACATACGAAAATTTTGATTGTTCATTACAACAAATTGGTATTATTATAAGACTCTCGCGAGTATGGCTTACTTATGCAATTTGTCGAACGATCAACCAATCTTAGCGGCACCCAGGTAATATTATTTAACAAAAACATTCACAGTAAATGGCGATTCTTATCACATGATTAAACTTGTCCCGTCAATGCATTGTCATAGAAATAGATAATCTGCTGTGTAAGCGTTGGTTTTTCACACGTCCGCTAAGATTATACAACTTTGGTGACACTTAGTTAATTCAAATATTTGAAAAGTCGCGGTCGGTAGTGAACGCTTATACAGGTAAATTGACCTTTTAGTGTAAATGACAGAGTTATGTACCTTTGACCATCTTTCACCGGGAGGTTTAAAATTGGCGCTTAGAGTAATTTCCGCCAATATTTAGCATCGCCAATACAAAACTCTCTTGTTTACGCGAAATTTTTGCCCCGCAGAAATAACCCGCTATACAGTAGTCAGATGATCCTATATGACAGTGTTCAATAGGATATCTGTATATTGAGATTAGTATAAAAGCTTCTTGTGTCATCAGTTCTACGTTTAGTAGAATTTTCTGTCTCTTTGATAAGGCATCACTCCTTTAATTTTGTTGATAAGGACCCCCCATGGGCCCGCTGGACCTCAGCTCCTACACATTTTAATACCACCCTACACAACTCTCAGACTTAAAAAATCTGCTGCAAGCTTAACTTGTTATATTTTATACAACCTTATTTTTTAGGACCAGGACATGATGTTGTATCCAGGAAAAGTGAGATGCGTGAAGAATCAGGTGCACCATCACTAATGAGAAGAATGCTAACACAGGCTGAAAAGGAACCGCTTATTATGCATCAAGAACTCATGTTAGTTAATGCGTTTATTAATATTTTTATGTATGAAAATTAAGGCTCATATTAAAGAAGCATAATGAATATTTTCCTTTAAAGGTACAGTCCCTAACATCATACACAGTTAAAGCATAATCTTCTAAAAGTATGAAAAAGCTTACAAAACTTGATATTTTTCATTCACTACAACATGCTTATAATTTTGTGTGGATCAAATTCTTTACATGACTTTCGATTTAAAAAATAAATGATAAAAAAGTTAACAGGATTTAGTTATTATCTCCCTTTAATATGAAAATATAGTAATGTTAAAAGTGTTCATAGAAAGTCTATGTTGTAGTTATTTAGATATCTAACGCAGTGAAAAATTTGGAAATACTACGTACAAACAAACTATTTCTAGAAATTTTCATCAGCCATAAAACATTGGTTTTAGTTAGGGATTGTATACCTTAAGTCCGGATTTGAGAGTTTTTGTTGTGGATACAAACCTGTTCCATCTCATTTCCATGGCAACAGTCCCTAGCATTGATAATATAATGTAGATGTGTATACAAGTGCTTATGCTAGCCTGTAAGCAAACTAGGATCTAAGTGACTTATTGACCGGCATTATTTGTAGTTAACATTACGTAACTGTTAGAGCAGCAGTCCTTTACTGTTGATTGTGTTGTGTTTTAATGTTTAAAAATTTACTTAAAAATAAATGTAATATACTTTCATTTCTTTTTTATCTATCAAATATATATTTTTTATTATGGAAACAGCCATGACTGAGTAGTTACAGTGTTAATTCCAATCTTTTCAATAACCTTCATCTTTGTTCCCTTGAATATCCTACCAGCTCAGTACTGGGAGACCTGGAAGTGGTTTCTGTATTGTTATATAGTTCAAATAAGATATAGATATTTAAAGATAGTTTTATTACATTGCAGAGATGATGGTATGGATCAATTAATGGTTTGTATTTTTTTCAAATTTGTTTTAAATTCATAAAAACATTTTTTTTAATACTGCATGTAGAAGCTATACATGTATTGTTTAATGCAACTTCAATATGAGTTAACTGTTATGGCTTGTTTAGGATGACTTGAGACAAAAAAATGACACCATTTTTATATACAGGTGGATCTAAGTATAGTACTTGTAATTATCGACTATTATCAGAATATTTTTGATGTATTAAATTTAGTATGAGAACACACCTTCTATGCATTAAGACATGGTTAATACTTTCATTAAACAATATCAGCTGACCTCCATATTTTATGTAATACCTGAGTCCAAAATTTGTAAACAAACCAAATCGGGGATAGTGATTTCTATCAACGGCCTATGGCCCCAGGAAACAGTTCAAAGCACTATTTCCTCCAACTTGGGCCAACAGCTTGACTGTTCCCAAATCACATATGAAATAACTGTATACTATTATGCAGGGTGTCAAAGGGGTATGAGTTTCGAATCACATCTGGGGAATTTATACTCTCCATAAAAACTTAAATATTGTCAAGTTTCCTTCATTGATAAGATATATGGAGAAGTTTCCGGCCTTGTGGAAGGGTAGGTGAATAATAGTTATAGACAAGGGTCCAGGAAAGCTAAGTTAGGTGTGCTGGATGCCAAATATAACCTAAATTGTGTTGACATGGTGTTAAACCCAATAAAAAAACAACAACAAAAACAAGGTCCTCTACAAAGATTATTTTATTCTGCCCCTTGCGTCAATATTGATCTTGCCCTAGAGATCAACATGTTAAAGAAAGCAAATAATTTTCAAACTGACTGTTATACCTAGAGCTTTCATATTAGGCATTTAGCGTCAACTGAATGTCTTCTACAGAGATTGTTCAAATTATGCCCTTGGCCCAGGGTCTAAATTTGCCTCATACAGGGGTCACAAGCTTTTTTTAAACATAAAGTTGCATAAGTAAATGTTGAGATATCTTTTACTTGAATACTGAAAGGCCAAGAGATTATATATTTGGATAGTGAACTTCAGGTCGCAGTTGTCATATACCTAAAATGAAAGTAATACAATATTTTGTGTCAGATGTCCTAATAATCTAGTATTCGGGGATCCAGGGTCCTCCGCACCCTCTTTGATAACATATACACTGCGTTATAATTTTAGTTATTTTGATTTTGGCAGGAAATAGCGAAAAATGTTGAAATATTAGAAGAACATTTTGAGATGGCTGATAGTTTCCAGTCATTTCCTCGTCCAAATCAAATGTCAGGGAGCAGTGGACATCAAGCAGTACTGGCAGCTGAGAGTGTGGATGAGGCAGAAATGGGATTTGGTTTATTTGATGATGATCTAGTATGTTCACCAACATCCCCAGTATGTAGATATATTGTTTATAAATTGTCTTGGTATTTATTTATCACACTACTTCATATAAATTCAACTACTATGATTGAGTGCTCAAATTTAAATCCAGGTGACCCAGGTTTGATTGCTGACTGGGACTGGTTATCCCCTTCCTTTGAAATGCAATAATTAATATCATTTTTTCTCAATAAATAGAGAGCTGCCCGGCTAGTTCAGTTAATAGCACGCAAGGCTACTGATGGAGGGGGTCATGGGTTCGATTCCTGGGCGGGGCATACATTCGTGGAGTTTGGTCGTGAAATTATTTCTATAGTCATTCTCCCTCCTACCAGTGATTTTTATGTGTGGCAGGTGTCAGTCTCTAGCGAAAGTATATGCTTAGTAGTTGGTTAACAGCTAAATACAGCGATTCAGCCTTTCCAGGAGGAGTGAGTAGGTTGACTGACCGCTGTTATTTGACTTATACAATGTGTTGAAATGGCGTTAAACTCAACAAAAAACAAACAAACTCAATAAATAGAAGCTGTTGACTTATCGTAGAAAAGTAAGCTTATACTGGTATAAGTGCCTAGAAAAACTGGCAAGCTGAGACAGTCACCATAAATAACCTAATACAATGTGTTGATAAATTACCTTAAATCTAGTTAAAAAGACTCGTTTTTTGATTAATGACTGATTCTACATTATTCAGATGTTTCAAAAGAGTATGCACGTCTATTGACCTAGACTCAATTAAATGTATTTAAAATAAGAGCTGTCTTTATATTGTTTATTAGAACAGTGCCTTCCAAAAGCTCTAAACAGATTCACGTTTACTTGTAAAAGAGAAGCACATTATCATCTGGGCAAATTCCAAACTCAGCATTAATTAGTTTATCAACATTTTCAATCTGATTCAATCTGCATGAATGTTACTTGAATAAGCTTTAATTATTGTAAAATTAGTTGCAAGTGCTTGACCAATTTTATTTTGTTGTAGAAATTTTAGTTGACACTGTTTTTTTCTAGCTGATGCACTACACCTTAAGTTTGTGTTTACTAAAATATTCAACAAGCGTTGTTTAAGCTACTCACACTGATATCCCATTTAGCTACTCAAACTTATATCCCATAAAGCTACACAAACTTATATCCCATAAAGCTACTCAAACTTATATCCCATAAAGCTACACAAACTTATATCCCATAAAGCTACACAAACTTATATCCCATAAAGCTACTCAAACTTATATCCCATAAAGCTACACAAACTTATATCCCATAAAGCTACACAAACTTATATCCCATAAGCTACTTAAACTTATTGTTTGTTTGTGTTTTATGGCGCACCAACACAAAAAGGTCATATAATCAATGATGCTATTAATTCTAACGAAATTAATGATATAAAGCTCTACTTAAACTTAATACAGTATAAGTTTAAGTAGCTTTATGGCGTACTAAAACTTATATCCAATAAATCTGCTCAAACTTATTACCATAATGCTACTCAAACTTATAACCCATAAGCAAGCTTATATCTCATAAGCTACCTAAACATATATTCTATAGAGCTACTCAAACTTATTTCCCATAGAGCTACTAAAACTTATATACCATAAAGCTGCTCAAACTTAACTTATATCATATTAGGCTACTCAAACTTATATCCCATAAAGCTACTCAAACTTTTATCCCATTAAACTTCTCAAACCTATATCCCATAAAGCAACTCAAACTTATATTCCATAAAGCAACTCACATTTTTATCCCACTAGTAACCTAAGCTGAAACTTTGTTTCCATAAAGCTACTCAAACTTATATCCCATAAAGCCACTCAAACTAAATTTTTATCCCATACAGCTACATAAACGTCTATCCCATAAAGCCACTTGAGCTAAAATTATATTCCATAAAGCTACTCAAACTTATATCCCATTAAGCTACTCAAAACTATATCCTATAAAGCTACTCAAACTTATATTCCATAAAGCTACTTAAACTATATCCCATAAAGCTACCTAATCTTATATTCCATAAAGCTACTTGGACTTAAATCCCATAAAGCTATTCAAACTTATATCCTATAAGCTACCCAAACTTATATTCCATAAAGCTTCTTAAACTATATCCCATAAAGCTACCTAATCTTATATTCCATAAAGCTACTTGGACTTAAATCCCATAAAGCTATTCAAACTTATATCCTATAAGCTACCCAAACTTATATTCCATAAAGCTACTTAGACTTGTATCCCATAAAGCCACTCAAACTAAAACTATATCCCATAAAGCTGCTCAAACTTACAATTAATAAAGCTACTCAAACTAATACCCAATAAGGCATACTTAAACCTATATCCAATAAAGCTACTCAAACTTATACCCAAGAAGGCATACACTTGAAAGGAGACAATATTGTTTTTTGAAATTTTTATTTTTATTGTAACTGCTTTTGCTATCTATTAATGTGATAGTGCAATTGTGTCATTGCTGTCTTATTTAAATATTGATGTAATTGCCTTTGATTTGTTTTTAAGTCTTTTTCTCCTGAATCACCTTCTTATATGGAAGCTCCGATGATGAAAACTGTTGATAGTCTGAAAAAGAAACCAATGGAATTTGCCTCACCACAACCTGTGTCTGGTAGGTACACATATTCTGTTTTTATTCTTAAGTTGTAGCTTTGTCAGTTGAGCTCAAGTCTACTGATTTAGGGGTTTATGTTCATTTCTAAAGTTGGGCATACTTTTGTGGAGATTGGCCCAGAAATAAAACATGTTGAAAAATATCTTGAAATAGGGTGTTCAGTGTGAAGAGTCTAAGACTGCAAAGACTACTCGTTTGTCAATTTCGTGTTACATTAATTGGGTAAAAATTTCCTATGGATACATGTCACTGTAAAGTAGCAAATTGTTAGCTTCAAGGATTTAAGTACCAACTTTAGCAACATATGGCCATGCATTATCTTGTATTGAACGATTATATTGAACTGTCCGATTGCTTAATTACACGGTTATTGCACACTGTATAAATTAATTTCCGCGTTCTATGTATAAAATTTTGCAGTAAAAATTACAATGTGTAGGTTTATTTAGTGTTGATATATCATCTGGCTGAATGGTCGTACGGTTAAAGTGCAATGCTACTAAACATCTATTTTTGAAAGAATTGCCAGTCTGAAGCTTAATAGGTCATTTTTGAAATTTTTTGTTCTACGTTTTGTATTTTTGTTGATATTTTACATCTATTTTATTCAGTAATTTTTTGACATAGAATAAAAACACTTCAAATCAAACAATGTAAGAATCACTCAATTTTACAGACAGTGTCGGTCGTGCTGCTGTCATCATCACTTAAGGAGATGCCACCAAATTTATAACAAAGGCTTCTCTACAAGTGCATGATGCAAGGGGGGCAATGTGTTTTACGCAATACGCCCATGATTTAAATGAAAAAAAGAGATAAAAATAAGTTTCTATCGGGATTCGAACCCACAATAAAAAGATTTATAGTCTGATCGTCTCCCCACTCGGCCACACAAAGTACGATACGTATGGAAAATAAGATTTAATACATTAGTGTTATGAGCAGACAATACACTCTACGTGAACTACCGAAAGTATCCGAGTATTAAATATATCATGTAATATGACGTTTTAATTTATGCAATCGGACAGTTCAATTTAATCGTACAATATGTATGTGTTGCTTTTTATATATACCCGGGTCGATAGCGCAGTTGGTAGCGCGCCGGGATTTGTATACTCGTGCCCGAAGGGTACTGGTTATAGACCATGGTCCAGGAAAGGTAGGTTAGGGTTAGGCCATGAAATGACCTAAATTGTGTCGATACGGCGTTAACTCCAATTAAAAAAATGCTTTTTATGTATGGAATAAGCTTGTTGCTTAGGGTTTGAGATTAACATGAAAGCAACGAGACTTGTACCAAAACATTAGTACGTCCCGGCAATTCTGCATGCAGTTGTGGCATTATTAATGTCAAATTTCTCATGCAAAGTATTCTTAAGTGAAAAAAGCTGATAGAGAATTAAATATGCATTTTGAAAAACTTGAATTTCATGTTTTTCACATGAAAATTCGTTCAATGTTAAAAACGTGAAAATGGGGTTTTAGAATGATAGGTATTGGCATATACATGTATGTTATTACATGTGTTCATTTTTAGAAACAAATGCACCAAAAATTATCATATATGTAAGTGTTGTGTTAAAAAAAGTATTTTGGGGAAAGATTATTGTTTTTTATAGTATCACTGAATTGATTTGAAAGTCTAGTTATTTCATTATTAGTGATCTGTTAAAGTTGTTTTAAATGATTATGAGAATTGTATTGACCCTGATTTATTTTCAAATTTAAATGAGAATGTCGAAGCAATTACCTTGATAAGAGTTTAAAAAATTAAAAAGATTCGGTAATGTTTGGAATCATGACATTAAAATATTCGTAGGTTTTCATAATCTTTTTGACGAAACATGAAAATATAAGTTATTGTACATGTATTTGTTTTTTCAGAGAAGACCACTGAACAAATGGAATTCTATGCTGTGCCTTTGTCATTACAATCAGAAGATGTTGCTTATGATTGTATTGCCCATTTTGCCCATCCTGGTGCTCCACCACCCATTCTTTCAGCACAACAAAAGGAGAGTCTAAGTCCAACTGGAATGGACAGAGATTCTAATTTGTATTCCCGTCCCCCTTCTTTCCAAGGTGTTCAAATGATGCTACACGATGATTCCACCATTGAAGAATCACATATGATCCCATTTGGAGGTATGGTATTTGGAGGTGGGGGAGGATCTCCTTATCAGACCATGCCTGCAACTCAGCAACAAAGCATTCAAAGTTTAGATCATTCACCTTCACCACCACCACCTCCAGGCTCTCTTCCTTGTTTTGGACAACCTGATTCTCCGCTATGTTTTGGTGTTGCACCTCGTGAGATGGAACTCCATCTACCACCTCAAGAAAAATCACCTCGCCTTCGTAGACGTTTATTGAGTCCTTTTACTGCTCCTGCCCCTCCATCCCTCCCTAAGTCAGCACGTGGTGGTGGACCCCCTCTTCCTCCACCAAAACCTGTTCCTTTTTCATCTGCTCCTATCCCTCCATCACTCCCTAAGTCAGCCCCTGGTAGTGTACCCCCTCCTCCCCCTCCACCTCAATCTGATCGCATTTCAGCTCTCAATACACGCTATGGTTTTATACGTCCTCGGCTTCCATCAAAAATCCCTCCCCCTCCACCAAAACCGATTTCCGTTTCATCTGCTCCTATCCCTCCATCACTCCCTAGAGCCCCTGGTAGTGTACCCCCTCCTCCCCCTCCAACACAATCTGTTCAGTTTTTATCTGCTCCTATCCCTCCTTCACTCCCTGGAGCCCCTGGTAGTGTACCCCCTCCTCCCCCTCCAACACAATCTGTTCAGTTTTTATCTGCTCCTATCCCTCCATCACTCCCTAGAGCCCCTGGTAGTGTACCCCCTGCTCCCCCTCCACCAAAACCTATTCCCTTTTCATCTGCTCCTCCCCCTCCACCTCAATCTGATCTCGTGTCAGCTCTCAATAAACCCCGGGGTTTTAGACGTCCTCGGCTTCCATCAAAAATGAATAGCTTTTCAAAACCTGAACTTAAGAGAGAGATAAGACTAAATTTGGAGCAAATGATTTCACCTGCTATCTCCCAGTCCTCCCCAGTATTCACACTTGCTTGTTCATCCTCTTCTGAAAGGCGTTCTGAAAGAACGTCACCTGCTAGATCTGAAGTATCTTGGAGAGAATGTGAAACAAGGCCTAATGCTTCCCGTAGAATGACCAAGAGGAGAGGAAGTTATGGAGAAACGGAGGTATCAATGGAAGTGGGTAAATACATTTATTAGTGCATTATTTTACAATTGTTGTTTTAACATTGTTGTTTTCAAATCTAAATCAATTATAATAAAAACTTAAATCAAATTACTTCACAAATGATAAGTTAACCGTAAAATGACGGACCATTTCTCTGATTATATTGCTTTAAGAGTTATGTCCCATTAATCTTTGACAAGTATGCGATATATGGTTATAGTTCTATTACATTAACCTGTCACAACTTAAATAATTACACGGTCACTGAATCTGTTATTTTTGACCCCTTCCGAACTTGTTATTGCCCGGATATTCAAAATCGTCGCATATATAGTTAGATTATCAATAATTAGTATGGATTGGTGGCTCAATTGTTAAAAAGAGGTAAAATAATCACACATTCAGTGACCGTGTCATTATTCAAGTTGTGACATGTTAATGTAATAGACATATATATAGTTTTAAAGAAATACTTAAATATATAGTATAAATATTTGATAGTTAAAAAACTGACAACTTTGATTGATACTTTAGCATCCATACTTCAAAGGTCATAACATTTGAATAATAAGCATTTTCCGCTAAATGGCGTGTTTTTCAAGGAGACATTCCTTCGAATGAATCTGTATGTACCACGTTTATCGTACTATGAGTGGTTATGACAAGTGATTTAATGTATTTGATCTAAGTTATCATCCTTAACTTCTTAAAGATGTAATCGTATTTAAACGATAAAAACCGGACATGCCGTTTTTTGACATATTTTTTTATGTGTTAAAACTATTTGTGACAAGCATTTTGGCCCATGAGCTTTCATTTGAATTGTGTAGGTACATAAATAAATATTTATGTCGCTGGTCATGCATGTTTTAAGGCTATCAACTCTGCATTGGATGAACTGGAATATAGTAATTGCATTTTAAAGTTTAAGTTTCATGCTAATACATGTTCATCGATTTCGCAGCTATTACCCCAGGTCATCGGGCTACAGGTTTCTATCCATCTCCCTTTAGATTATTTTTATCCACTTTGTACAACGGACATATTGACGTATCGGATTTATATCACTCTTGGAGGTACCTATTTATACCCGGGTGAAATGAAAGAATTGCTGTTTTATGTTCAAGAATGAATCTGTACCATCATATGCTATACTTAACTTTTTGAAAGAAATAAATGTTTATAATAAGATATAGAGTTGTACATCATTAATATAGTTTGAATTATTAGTATCATTAACAGCTGTCGGCGTGATATGACCCAAACAAACAAACAAACAAACAAACAAACATGTTCAAGAAAATTTGCGACGGGGTTCGAACCAAGTACTCCTCGATCCCAAAGCCAACATCCTACCATTTGACTACTGCTTCTACAGTAACACCAGTTTAAAATTTATAGCTTTTGATGATATTACAGAGTTAGTTGATGAGTCAGACCTTTGTATCTATGGTATTGGTGAGAATGTTCCATCTATTATAAAGAAATCAAGCTCTAAACTGAAGATACAGGATTTCCATGAAATAATGCTGAAACAAGATATGGTATGCATAATCATAAAAAATAAATTGATCATTCCTGTAATTTGATTTTAGTTGGACCATTTATTTACAAAAGTAATTTGTTTCAAAGTAAAAATATTTCTCGTGTTTTAAAACAAGAGACTTCCTTATTATTTGTCATTAATACTATATAACGTATGCATACTGTTGAATTCAGCGAGTGTGATACATACCTGCTTAAAACTTAATTAATGTACGCCGGCAAATATTTTAACTAGCATGGTTTTGTACTATCTTTCACCATTAATAGTTGCATTTGTGATCCTACAGGTACAAAAAGTAAATCTTGAAAAACATATAGAACAATTAAAACACACATAATTCTGATATGAAGATTTGTAAATTCCAGAAATTAATTATACAATGAGGTCTGGGGTTATTCCAAATGACATATCTCTTATCATTCAAGTAAAATATGTGATTTACAAAACTGCATAGTAATTTGACTTTATCCAATGTATGTTTGTCTATTCATAAATTGGGTACAACAAATGGCTACTTTATGGAGAGAAAACAGCCAACATATTATGTTCATAGTAGCTTTTGTTTTCAGGAAAATGTGTCAATGTCTAATTTTAAAAGTCTGTTATATATCGTTTGCATGTACATGTACATACATTTTTCAGTTTACCCCTTAGTGCTTTGAATTTATCGTACTTGTACTATTAATAAATGTTAAATATCTGAAGTCAATTTCTGAGTGAATGCCAATACTATGCATTGCTTTATAACTATTACATAGGTTATATTAGCATAATTGGGTCCACTTTCAGTGATCACTTCTGTGTGAGCGAATTGAACGGAATGATTTAACTATTAGCCTTTGTTTCATTTTTATGTTTTAGCTTGGATTCTGGGTGATGGATAGAAGTTTACAAGAATATCTTTCAGTAGATTTCAATTTGTGTATTACTGTTCTAGACAAAGCTGGACTGAAGTCACTTGGTAAGTTTCAATACTCATTAGTTTCCTCATGCGAAGGTAATGAACCATTTATACAATATGAATATCCTTGTTGATAAAGTTTAGAAATTACATACTTTCCCTTGATATTTATACAGGGATAAAAAGATATAAGAACGGGCACGGTCGAGTGGTAACGTCGTTTGACTGGTAACCATTGGATAGCCAGGTTTGCGTAGGTTCAAATAACATTCACAACCTAGCGATTGCTTCTTTGAGCAAGAAATTTAATCCTATTATTTCATACTAGCTAGGGGACCAGGGAAGTAAACTCAAAAGTGATTTATCTAATGTGTTAGAAATTGTTCCACAAAGGAGCTACAATTAATGAAATAGAACTGGTTGATAGAACAGACTGAAGTATTGTCATATGATGCTGTTTACTGTGATTAATTGGTTATTAACTTGACTATAGTTTTTGTGATGCACTATCTTGTTGCATTAATTTATTGTACATTCAACAAATAATATAGAAACTGTTAATAATCAGCATATACATTTGTAAATTGATAGGATAGGACAACATGCATTATTATGATAATGAGTTATATCGACAGAAGTTATGTAATTTGTTGTTATATCATGCAATTCATGAATCCATCAAATTTTGATTGTTCTAAATAGTTTAATGTTAAATCAAAACAATATAGAAACCATTGAAGCGATAAATTAAGGATGCTAGTTTAAGTCATGTATGAGACTTGACAAAATTGTTATTTTCAGGAAAGAAGTGTTATGAGGAAATAATACAGTTACTTTCTACAACGATAGTTGTGCTTTGTATGATCAAGTTTGTCTTGCCAGATAACTTCCCAGTTAATTTCAGACACCAGAAGGAGGTTGAAGCCATTTTATCTAAATTTCTTGAAACTATACATTCAAACAAGTATGATAAAGAATTACCACAGTCAAGCATTTTAATTGAATGCGTATGTCGAGCCATTGAATTTTGCTCCAAGGTTGCTGAAGAATATCCTTTGGTTAGCAGTCAGCTTGAGTTGGGACAAAATTGGACGGAAGTTGCTGGGAAGATGTTACGATTGCATTCAAACTTTGAAGATCAAATTGTGGACAAAGTACGACAGAATGTTTCTCATCCTGTAAATCCTAACCTGCAACCACAAACTGTTGAGCAATGTTATTAGATTAATTTCTGGAAAAAAACTTAATTATGAAGTTTTGAATTGTTTTGTAATTTTAGTGTGTTTAGTGTGCACATGTTTTGAAATGTATAATGTATACTGTACGCCAAATAAACAATCATTGTTTTACATTTATAGTTCAAACCAGTTATTTAAGTTATTTAATGTGAAATTGTTTAACACAAATTCTTTAGGAACATTTAATGCCAGAAGCAAATTATCTTAGATATTTAATCCATTGATGTTCGATGGCTTTGCTATGTTTAGAGAGATAAAAAAGATAAGTGTATTTCTTCTAATCAGAAAAGTAAATGTGAGAGAGAAAAAACCATGTACAAAAATTGCTTTAAATTATTTTCTTGAAATGTCTGGAAGTTACTACTTCAAGTTGATTTGATATCATAATGTGATAAATGTTTCATGTCATTATATATTTATTGTATGTATTTTGCTTTTTTGTATAACAATCTGATTTATATTTGATGTATATTGTGTACATACGTGTATGCTGTAATCTATGTATTGACGGCAAGGGTCTAAGACCTTCCGGGTTTCTTTTTTGAATAAACTTGTTAACTTGTATATGCTAATACAGTAATACTCAAGGTATAATTTATTATGCCAAACAATATTTCTCTAATTTATTAAAAGCGAATGTTCACCATTATTTAAATGAGCAAGTCTAATTTCATATATATAAATCTGTCCATAAGGGTTGTTTATTTTATTAGCGCTTTTTTATTAAACACACTTCATACACGATCTGTGTAGTTTTTTCGGCTTTAAATAAAGATTAAATTTATGATGATCTAAGGAAATATGCTGGTGAACCTTTTTTAATTGGAAGTATACTAATCAGCATAACTTCGTTGAATCAGGAACTAAATTACGACTCGATATTCAGCAATATAGTTTTTTCTTATAACAAAGTAGAATGAATTCTTGTTTCGACACTTTTGCCTATAAGACATGAATCAATATAATAGTTTTGGAAGTACCGATGCATTGTTTTATTATAGATATTATAACATTTGTACTGATTATGATATATTCTGCTATTTAATATGATATTGGGTATTTTGTACATATATTTTTAGCTCGACTTTACGTAGTAATGTAGAGCTCTCCTACTCGCCCCAGCGTCGGCGTCGGCGTCGGCGTCCGCGTCCGCGTCCACCTTTCTGATTAAAGTTTTTGTGCAGTAAAATACTTTCTTCTATATCTTTGTTATTTCTAAAGATATTAACTTCAAACTTTAAATATATGTTCCTTACTATCAACCACATCTCATGTGACAAGGTATATAACTCCAAACACATTTCTTTCAGAATTATCTCCCCTTGAACTGATTAAAGTTTTTGTGCACAGATTAAAGTTTTTGTGCAGTAAAATACTTTCTCCTATATCTTTGTTATTTCTTAAGATATTAACTTCAAACTTTAAATATATGCTTCTTATTATCAACCACATCTCATGTGACAAGGTTCATAACTCTAAATATATTTTTTCAGAATTATCTCCCCTTGAACTTAGAGTTTTCTTTCAAAAATGTTTGTTTTTACTGCAACTGTTTTATTCCTTTAGGTATTGACTTCAAACTTTAAATGTACATTCCTTATTATCAACCACATCTCATGTGACAAGGTGTATAACTCCAAATATATTTTTTTCAGAATTATCTCCCCTTGAACTTAGAGTTTTCTTTAAAAAGTGTTTGTTTTTACTGCAACTGTTTTATTTCTATAGGTATTGACTTTAAACTTTAAATGTACATTCCTTATTATCAACCACATCTCATGTGACAAGGTGTTTAACTCCAAATATAATTTTTTTCAGAATTATCTCCCCTTGAAATTTAAAAAATGTTTGTTTTTACTGCAACTGTTTTATTTCTTAAGGTATTGACTTCAAACTTTAAATATATGTTTCTTATTATCAACCACATCCCATGTGACTAGGTTTATAACTCCTTATACATATTTTTTACTCCTGTGACAAACACTAACTAAGTCGAGCATGCTGTCTCCTCTGACAGCTCTTGTTTAATTGTATTGTATATGTGCATATATAGTGCAATAATACATATTGAATGTATGGGTATGTTTATTCCCCCCTTTTTATTCTATGCATTGATATTTTTGTATTGTTAAGTTCTACTATCTAGACCGCATTAGTTATTGCAAATTCATACATTATTTTACTTTTTTAGGTACCAAATGTCTTATTTGAGAAGAAAACGGTCTCTATGTTAAAAACAAGTCCTTTATTAAGATAATTATTTCTATGGTTCTGATACTGGAACTTTATTAGTTAAAACATTATTTATCTGTCCCTGATGATAGGAAATGAATACAGGAAAATTTACTTAATTGACGAGCATGTATGTATATAGTGATTACTCCTTTGTAATAAGTAATAGCTCCTTTGGGTTGTTTATAAAAATATTGAAGTAATTTTCGTTTGTTTGTTTGGGTTTAGCGGAGCATCAACACAAAACGGTTATATCGTTTCGGAAGCGATTCAAGATAACAATTAGTGAATTAGAAAAATAAAGGTATTCATTCTAAATTTTGTGATTAATATTAATTACCTTAGATAGTCAAGTATGGCATATGATAGTACCCTTTAAAAATACTCTAAACTACTATTGTAGTAAAGCTACGGGTGAATTACAATTGATTGACTGTGATGATGATGATGTGATAAGTAAAGATGAATATGTTTGTAGAATTAGGTTAGTTAATTTGTTCCAATTTGTTATTAATTTGTTCCAATATGTTACCTGCATTAAATCCTATAATTGCCGTATAATACACATGTATAATATATGAGCAAACATTTTATACCTCTTGTTATCTGTCTATTCACAATAATTAAATCGGAAAAATATGAATCTTTTTTGCAATTTCTATGAAAGTTGAAACAGAAAAAAACTTTAATGACTTTATTCAAAATATTTATTATAACTTGGTACAACACACCACATCGTATTGATAAAAGATTTTTTTTTTGATAAACCGAAGAATTTGTTCCGGCAAGAATGTCCACTTTTCATGTATTGTAAGTTAAGTTTTGCTGTGTAAAGATTTTGGTATTTGACTTTAGACTAATGGTACAATGAGAATATTAATTGCATTCTTTAATTTTGTCAAGTACAATGTAGTAGGTATGTTTATGGAGGTCGGTTTGCATAAGGTTTGTATATTGCGATTTATATGACTTTTATCTATCACAATAGGGGTTTGTTATAAATTATTTCTTGTTATCTACATGTAAGGTCTTTTTGATTGTGTTATGCTATTTTTGTCTATTTTAAGAGTGATTCTTCATATCATTAATGTACATAAATAAACTATTTGACTATTTGATGATTTGCTGTACAATAAGATTAAACATTCATTGATACAAGCTTAAAACTGATTGGCTTAAAGTTGCCATACAGAACTCTCTTAGAATTTATAATTAATACAAGAGTTTTGATATCTGGAATCCGTTTGAAATGAATTTAGATCTGTTCTACTATTTAATTCGAAGGGTATTGTGCTATGTTAATTTGACATTCTTTGAAATTTATATATGCTATATATGCAATATGTTTTATTTGTTTATTATTATAATCACTGCTGTTAAATGTATTCAAATATTATCATTATGTTAGTGAATATATTTATTTATATTAATTAATAAAATATCATTTTTATTATAAAAGAAGTGATATGGGCTGGAAATAAATCTGCCGGTTATTTAAAAATAGGAGGTATTGTAAGGTCATAGCTAGCATTAACTTTATGCTTACCAATATGGTTGTAAAAAGGTATTTATCAGTATTTACGACATCATACCATAACAAGGGGAGTGAATGTATTTATAATAAGGTTATACTGTTCATCATTTTCGTACTCAGATTACCATGATTTTCAATCAAAACTCTGGTTCCACACGGCCAATTCCAGGAATAAAACGTCACAATTTTGGCCGATGTTAACCAATCAAAACACTATTTACGCGTTTTTATGTTAAGTGCCACCTGGCGATTTATGCTTTTCCAAATAACCAGACAAGCCGGTGCGCTCTTTCTCTAGAAATTGGTGAGTTCTAGATGTCTTTGAAATAATGTCTTCAATCGACTTCCATACAACTACAAGATATATTTAAATGATGTAAGAATCGGTAATAGAGATAACCATCGTTACCTATTGATCGATCTTGATATAGAGTACACGGTCTAGATTGAAAATCATTATAACCCCTGAGTACGACAATGGCCGTTCACATGTGTTACTCATATTTATAGAAATAAATATAATCTACATAATTATTACATTTTGTTTCCTTTCCTGCAATATACTTTGATCAATAATCGAGCATATAAATGAAATAATTAATAAACACATAATTAAGTTTGAATTTTGTTTTTGTTTCTTCCTAGCACTTACTGTTTGATCAATAATCATTTTTTAATGTTTCGTGTGTAAATTTGCCCTGCATTTATAACACTAAATTATGTACACCAGTTGTCGCACCAATTCAGCATTTGTAGTTTGTTAAAGGGGATATTTTCATGGACGTGTACATCGTGTTGGGACTGCAAATCAAAGTTTGGGTTGTTGAATTCAAAGTTGAGTATATATACCTCAAGAACTTTTACACATTGTTCGGATAATAGATGTAAGAAATTATAAGATAGATCCTGTTTATTGTACATGTGAATATGAATGGAGGGGACTCTTTCTTGCTGGAAGATTGTGACGCCAATATAATGTTTTGAATTAAAAATCATATTACCAAAGAAGACACTTGTTCAGATAAGTAAGGCTATATAGTTTTTTTAATAAATACTGTAAAATGGTGGACTGGACGGTCAGACAGTCCAAATAGTCAACAGTGGCCAAAGTGGCTAACTATCTTTTCAGGCTATAAACCATAAATGCAAACTTATAAACTAATGCTATAATTGCATTATATGACTCGGAGCTGTGTGTATGAAACAGATTTGAATGGGACAATAAAATAAAAAGACAGAAGAGATTCAACATATCCCTTTTATTCAGTATGCTAGAAAAAACAACATTATACCAACAATATGCAAATCTGGTCGAAACAATGTTCCGTGATATATAACATAAGCTGTCACAACAAAACAACATCAAACATTAAATAAGAGGTATGACACTATATTTTTGGCATTTGTTTTCAATAATTTTGTTTTGTTTTGTACAGAACAGAACGTATATTTTATTTTGTAACGTATACATATAATGTATCTTATTACACATAAATCTAAGTATATAAAGTTTTATGGAGTGCATAAAATACATCATTAAATGAAACATCTACGTACAACTTAATGATAACTTTTGTATCTTGCAATATAGAATAATATGAATGTATTGCTCAACTACAATTTTAAAGAATGAGCCAACCCATATTTCAAATACAATACTATTTTAATTTCATTTCAACAGTAATAAACATTTGTTTTTATAAATATACATATTCCGCATTAAAAACATCGCCCTTATCTAAAGAAAAGTCTGTTAAAAATGAGCCTAAGTGTCTAAGGATCAGGTGTAAACTTATGTTGGAACAAAACGATTTCAAAATTTATTGTTTGAAAACATCTGAAGATTGGGTTATTCAATATACAATAGCTATACATAAAAGCTTATAAATTAGACTATATGTCTGTGCACTTGTATTTAATTAGTTGGCTTTCATAGTTAGATTATCCCATTAACAAAATAATCAATTACAGACATTGTTCTTAATACAAATAGAAAACAATAATGTAAAAGCCGAACAAATATCAAAGCAATAATGTGAATTTATTTCTCCGTTAATGTTTAATCACAGGTGCAATGGGATTTTGACTTCAAAGAGAAGAAAACCATTTATCAAATGAATTGATACGTATTTCTGAGAGAATGAAGAGATGACTATTACAGTTTGCAATGGAAGTGATATTTGTTTAAAAGAAGAAACCATCATTCTAATTTATTATATACTTACTTTTGTGCAATAGGAAATATTTAAATAGTTTAAAATGGGCATTTTATTATATCTGGGCATTCAAATAGTAAAGAGGCTGTACATTTAAATGGCACAACATTTCATTGGATGTCGCTAAATATTGTATGACATGTGCATGTCCATTTAACAAAAACATTAATGGAAGTCAATTCATTGAAAATAAAACTGAAATAACTGTAATATCACAATTACAGACACTGAAATAGAAAGCAATATATGTATCAGGAAAACGAATAAATGAGGAAAAACAAATAGACGTGTCGACGGAGTGTTTATTCGAAAGTTTAGATAAAAAAGAACTGTACAGTAAATTAAATAATCTTTTTACTGGCGTAGTCATTATCTTGGCTATCAGATCATGCTTTTACAATGGCCTTTTCATACTTGCCACTTATGTAGAAATACAGGTAACAATCTTTCTGTATAATTCAATACTAAAAATGTCAAATGAGAGTTAAATTTCGCTAAACATATGACATTTTGAATAAAAGCTCGAGAACAGTGCTACAATGTAGCATTAACAGCTAACCGAAGTCAAATGGTGACTTACCAGAAATGCTGATAAGGAGTATGAGCTAATTGTAAATGCAAACACTTTGTACACACAATGCACTAACGCTTTCACCCAAATTAAGTTCATAGAGTACCTACCAAAAGACATGTTTACTTTGTAGGCCTACTAAATAGCTTTTATTTAAAATTTGGTAACTGTTTTTTGTTATACCTTTTAGTTTTGCTTTACTGTTTTGATAATCATTATTATCATAACTAAGACTGCAAAATAAAATAGCTATGTAATGGGAAATAATTATAATAGACACGGTTTTGGAGGCTTCGGGATGTCAGATGCTGAATCTTATAAATGGGTTGCATTCATGAAAATTTGATTTCATTTTATCGCAAACCATACCAAAATATATACAAATTAACTATTCTACTAAATAATCATCAACATTCAAGAATTGTTGTTTATTTATTTTGTCTCCATACTTTTGGTGGGTACTATAATTGTATCATCTGTAATGTATATCATAGGATGAAAATAGTCAAGACACATCTTAGTAATATTGTATTTATTTTATGATCAACTGTGTGTATTGAATCAGGATTTTCAATGAAAAGTATAGAAGCTTAGATTATAAGCATGTGTCTTCTAAACAAAGTATTTATAACTTCCTGAAAATTACGTAGCAGCATTCATCAGTTAAACTTGCATCTTTTTAAGCTGATTTTAACTAAGCGTGATTTCTGTTAGCCAATGCCAGAATATCAAATATGAAAGTAACAAAGTGGATCAAAAATATATATCCAGTCATTTCATCAATAGTAATTACTGTTCCACCATTTTGTGTAATGTAATCATCAACACAAATAGACACACTAGAATAATTGGCATCAACTGTTTTATCAACCAATGAAATATCGTTGAAATCATATTCACCATTCCCTAGAGTTTTGTTTGTAGCTAATATATGAACTTCCTCAATACGAAGTTCAACTTCTTCCAATGGAAGTCGTACCTGGAATGTAAAATTGGAGTATAACTGGAATGACAAATTTACGAATCGTGTGAGAAAAAAAATATTGAATTGACAGTGTATGTTTATCTTGCGACTTATGTACCGACTAAACAATCACAACAAATATTTTAAATGGTTCATACATTTCATTCACATAACCATATACAACATGAGGTGTTAAAAACAATTTAACTTTAGGAAAAATAAATTAAAAAACCCACACACGTTAACTGCTAAATGAGTGATGAGCTGTGATTGAATGATTTTGAATTGTAATTGCACCCCAATAAGGATCGCTCTTTTGTTTTTATTATGTGGCAAGTGTAGTCACTTTACGCGTTTTTACTTGCTACGCAGTAAGTGGATGCAAGTATTCTGATTCGACATTTTATGAACCTAGACAAACAAATATAGAAGACTTCGCTTTCGAATGACTATGGACTGAGAAACCAGACTGGGGTAATTTACTTAATGTAAAAGCTAACTGCTTGTCCATTTCCAAAACCTTTTACTAAAAAACTTAAAGAAAATTACTTACCTGCTCACAAAAGAATGTCTTTTTGAGATTGATTTTAGGCCTACGAACAAATTTATAAAACAAACCACTGTCTAGTAATACATCATATATTTTTGGTCTTACGAAATCAACAGGCATATTTAACGGCGGCATCCGTATTGTGTTTCGACCATCTGGGACGTAGTTTACAAAGTTGTTTAATTGAGGTTTAAATTTGTATGCGGTGTTATTCAAGTGTAAGTACCATGGATCCTTGGAACATCTTTCGAGCAAAGGTATACCATTAGTTGGCGAAAAGTAATCATCATCAGTGAATTTCATCAGTAACACCATTAATGATTTGACATATTGAAAGCTAGAGTTCTCGTAATGGATATCATAGTAAAACCGTCCAAGTTTATCACAAGGTGATTTTATCCAGCGCTGAGGATTATCAAGTTCTTCTTTTGTCAGTTCTTGCAATTCTAATACAGGAAGTAAGGTAGACTCATCAGGAACCAATTTAACTTGCATTGTTACACCGCCAATGTTCCAAGAGAGAAATAGATATTTGCAGCCGTTTTTGGTTCTATACATACCCTCAGGACAATATAATGGTAGACACCGATCCTAAAAAGATAGAATAGCATTAAAAAATACATTTAAGTTGCACTTTCAGCACAAACAAATCAATGGTATTGATAACAGATTAATCTTAATTTAGGGATCTTATTCTACTCAGGTTACGAAAGTGTGACTTAAAAATCGTCAAAAAACGCACGACTTATCAAAAACAATGTGGTAGAACTTCGCTGTAATATTGAACATACGACTTCTTTAATATTCAATTTCAAACTGTAAACACTTTCCCTTTTCTTTTGATTAACTGTCACTCGCTTTCCAGAGATTAAGCCTTTTCAGGGACAGTGAGTAGGTTGACTGACCACTGTTATATGACCTATACAATGTGTTGCTACGGCGTTAAATTTATCACAAACAGACACTCAAAAACTGTCTTCCTAAAACACATGTCTTTGCACACACTCGCATGATATGATTATAATCATAAGCAAACACAATTATAGTTCAAACAAAAAAAAAACACTGTATATAATAGCAATACAATGGACTAACCCACGACGAGGGATGCCCAGGATGACTTTAAAATAAGCAATTGTGATATGTTTACTTGTGTCTTAGTTGTTAGTGTAATGGAAAGCGTTCTGTCATAACAAGCATGATTTACAAAGTGATGGTGGTTTATCAACCATGCTAATTTTGTGAATGAATGAATTCCACAAATTTTATTTTCCACACTGTCTACCTCTGAAATGAATGGTCTCAGTTTTAATGTTTACCAAAACACGTTTTGTTTTTGTACGCACTATATGTTATGTTAAACATGTATTGCCTTATTTCTAAACTTAATAGAAATAAGGATCAAATATATTTGTGTATGACTGCTAATAAGTTATCATATGAAATTGTTGTTTTTTAACTAAACGTACCTGAACAACTTATATTTATAACAGAGACTGTAGACAAGTGGCATACAATGATAACTGATAAAGTAAACTAATAGTTCAATGGCAGCTGATAATGCATAAGATGCTTTTGTTTCAGAAAATTGTCACAGCTGATCTTGTGAATTTGATTTCTTAACTCTGCGAGGTCTTCTTTGCCATTTGCCAACACAATGAGTGAATATAATAATATGAAACAACAACAATTCACTGAAGTTCCTTTTTTGGGAAAATGTTTTATCATTTTCCACTTTAGCTGCAGCAATTAATCGACGAACAATCAGGTGAAATTGCTATCAGGCAAAAAGTACTTATGAAATTGAAAATTAAAGCTATGAGTCAATAAGAAAGTGTTACCAAATGTTCATAATTTAGATTCTACTTGGGGCTATCAGTGAATCATAAATCAAATCTTAATCTTATCAAATTAAAGTAACATGATTTGGTGAAACCTAACTCATTGTTCACATACAAAAATATTAATCCACCTGAAACAATTATCTCATACCCCATTAAAGATACATGAACATCCAATAAAGATACCCATCAAACTAACAGAAGTCAACGCAATGCCTGCCATTATAATCTAATTGCTCTGACAAACTTACTTTTCTAAGACAAGGGGCCCGCAAGGCGAGCGCTATGTATCAATACCTATAGCGATCTGCTTCGAACGAGTGAATTGAATCGCTAGCTAGCAACACGTAATAAGAATTGTTCTTGCTCGTCGAAACATTTCGGAACACCTCTGAATTCAAAAGGTCTGCCCCCTTTGGGAACGGGTTTCTTTTTCAAGTGTACTGACTCATTTTTTTTATTTAATGCATATATTTCGTCGAAGCAGTTGAAGTAATTAATCGCGGTGATAATTGAATATAATATTTTTCATTTGTTACAGTTCTGAACTTTTGTTTCTGGAAGTCATTACCTTGGATTTGCTATTTTGATGCAAATCGTTCCGTATAAATCTAACGCTACAAAGAATTGCTTTCATAAAGCGCTAGATAACGAACTTCTTACCGAACATGCCTACACTGAATACATACCAGTACTTGCGACTTCAATGTTTCCGGTGGACAATTTCCTCTTGTTGAATACCTAGTAACCAAATAAGGGTTCATCTGAAGTGAATCCATGATGGACCTATCTAAAAGCACGGCTAACAAAACGTTACTGTAACTTCGTACATATGGGATAGTATCACAAAAGTCAGTTTCTCTGAAATGTAAAGCTTGTTTTCTGCAAGAGAAACAAGCGACATTTTTAAAAAGGTACCCTATTTCAGAAACCATGAACGGCATGTTTAATGTTTGGCAAATGCTGTAGTATGGAGACGATTCATCACAACCGGCATCTGTAAATTCATTATAGCATTCAATAATGACCTCATTTACCTTTTGGGGAGGGATAAAAACCTTATATCCCTTTTGCAGCTCAAAACCAGTTTCAATTGTCCACACCATAGACGCAAAATTCCTTATGTAACTATTGTCGCTAAAATAATAATAATTCCATCGAACAAAGTTATCAACATTATTACACTTTGCACATTCTTCATTGAAAAATGTCGTTTTACTTTCTAAATTTGTGACTGGTGCCAATTGACTTCTATTCTTGTTATCGAACAGTTGACAATTATGTGTTTCATTATGACTGCGATATGGATCTAAATATGCGCATGATACAACCATATAAAACGACGATGTTTTAATGCGGTTTTGTGAATTATTATGTCCAGTAATTGGTTGAATACACTGAACATTTCCTTTCTCCATTAGTTTATATTTGTCCTGGTAATCGAAGCAACAATTTAAATATAATCCACAAGATTCGTTACAGCTACATGGCTTACAACATGATACTTTGCCTGCTGGTGGTCTCGCTGTTACTGTCCTGTTACAAATATCAACAAATTGACACGAATCATACACGTACTCCGGAATTTCCAACAGGGCTAAAGTTGTTATCATTACACTCAGTAAAGACAAGCTAAATAACTTATTCATATTAATTTGATGAGTTTAAACAATTCTATATAATGCGGTTCAAAATGCTTTCAGGTAATGGTTCTACTGAATGCATCGACTCATTCGAAATCCTGTTTAAAGTAAAAGCCAATTGACGATACAATCTCGCAATATGAGCCTTTAAACAACTATTGTCTTATTCTTACCTCCAAGAGCCAATCAAAGCGTACATTACAATTCATGTTGAAAATGTTAATTACATTCTTTATGAGGAAGTTATTGGGTGGGATTTATGAAAATATTTCTTTACAAATGCAAATTTCAAGCATTTTTCAATAAATATTATTTCCAATAGTTTCATTCGAGAACGAATCCATATTTTGCATTTGTATTAATTACACTTATTTACAATGGATGAAAGGAAGTATAAAGCACTTAATGTGCGTTTGATTTTTTAGCTACAGATGTTTGCAATATATATTGCATCTAAAGGGAATGCAGAAATTCATTTATCGTATCAGGTGTGAAACAAATATATAAATTCATGTTGCTTTATGAATGATAAAAAAGTAACGATTCTTGAATTCATGAAATATTGTCGAAGTACCTGATGCACACAAACACTATCGTAGACAATGAATTTCAACATATTAAAAAAATAACAGTCAATACGACAACTATGATTATAAGCAAAGAACAACCCACTTGTTTAGACTAATTATATTTTGTTGCATATAAGTGCTTGCATATTCATTTGCAATAATATCACACATTTTTAGCTCGACTTTACGAAGTAATGTAGAGCTCTCCTACTCGCCCCAGCGTCGGCGTCCGCGTCGGCGTCCGCGTCCGCGTCCACACTTCTGATTAAAGTTTTTGTGCAGTAAAATACTTTCTTCTATATCTTTGTTATTTCTTAAGATATTAACTTCAAACTTTAAATATATGTTCCTTACTATCAACCACATCTCATGTGACAAGGTCCATAACTCCAAACACATTTTTTCAAGAATTATCTCCCCTTGAACTGATTGAAGTTTTTGTGCACAGATTAAAGTTTTTGTGCAGTAAAATACTTTCTTCTGTATCTTTGTTATTTCTTAAGATATTAACTTCAAACTTTAAATATATGTTCCTTTCTATCAACCACATCTCATGTGACATGGTCCATAACTCCGAATGCATTTTTTTCAGAATTATCTCCCCTTGAACTTAGAGTTTTCTTTAAAAAATGTTTGTTTTTACTGCAAGTGTTTTATTTCTTTAGGTATTGATTTCAAACTTTAAATATATGTTCCTTATTATCAACCACATCTCATGTGACAAGGTTCATAACTCCGTATACATTATTTTCAAAGTTATCCCCCTTGAACTTATAGTTTTCTTTAATAAATATTTGTTTTTACTGCAACTGTTTTATTTCTTTAGGTATTGACATTAAATATATGTTCCTTATTATCAACTACATCTCATGTGACAAGGTTTATAACTCCAAATATATTTTTTTTCAGAATTATCTCCCCTTGAAATTAGAGTTTTCTTTAAAAAATGTTTGTTTTTACTGCAACTGTTTTATTTCTTCAGGTATTGACTTCAAACTTTAGATATATGTTCCGTATTATCAACCACATCTCATGTGACAAGATTCATAACTCCTTATACATTTTTTCAGAGTTATCCCCCTTGAACTTATAGTTTTCTATTTATTTCTTTTTTTTTCTTTGAATTTGTTAAGGTTATATTTTCAAATTTTAAAATATGTATGTTCCTTATCATCAACCACATCTCCTGTGACAAACACTTACTAAGTCGAGCATGCTGTCTCCTCTGACAGCTCTTGTTGAAAAGTATTTTAGACTTTTTGTATACAAATAGGTCCACCAAAAATGTATACAACATTATTAATGGTCCTTTTAAAAACATTAGAATAATAGATTAATTTCAATGGCTTATATATACTATTCATAACCAGTTAGAAGCTACATAGATAACATTACTTCTTCCAAAGACAAAACCCATACTGTGTGGTGTAGTGTATAGACCTCCTAAACAATCAAATTTTTATGAACTTTTGGACACTGTTTCTTCATCCAGTATACTTTTTAATGAACATGAAACTATTATATTGGGTGATTTTAACACCAATGCTTCTAGTACTGACAATTGTTCTAATGTTCATGCATTATTTTCTTTTATTGAAATGTTTAATTTTAAACAATTGATTCAAGATTTTACTAGAGTGAGTCACACCTCATCATCAATTATTGATTTAATATTAGTGTCTGACAAAGACAAAAGTTCAAAGTCTGGTGTAGTTGCCACTTCTCTAAGTGACCATTTTCTTACATTTTGTACAAGAAAAACAATAAAATCCAAATTTTGTACCCATAATACAGTTAAATTGAGATCTTTGAAGAACTACAGTAAAGATTTTTCAAGCAAATTTATTATCTACTGACTAGAGTGTTGTTCTTTAATCTGATAATGTGCCTGAAGCATGGGAAATTTTTAAAAATCTTTTTACATCTGTTATTGATAATATTGCACTAATCAAGCAAGTAAGAATTAAACAAAGGACTGAGCCTTGGACTGACAGTGAAATTTTATCAGCTATTAAGGAACGGGATGAAGCTTTTTACAGATATAGGCTGATGAAAACTGATGAAAGTTTTAATAATTTTAAGTTCTTAAGAAATAAAGCTAAATCTTTGATTGATAATGCAAAGAAAAAATATTTTACAGAAACTCTTGACAATAATAAGCATGACTCTAAGTCTCTTTGGAAAACTCTTTAAAGTCTTGGTACTTCCTCTAAAAAAGAGTCATCTTCTTCTGGTGCTAATATTTGCCTGAAAATTGATGATAAAACCTGTGTTGGTAATTACCGTCCAGTTTCGATTTTAAATATAGTTTCCAAAATATTTGAACGAGTGGTTTATGACCAAATTGAGTCTTATCTTAAAGACAAACATTTATTGTTTGAATTTCAATCTGGATTTAGAAGTGGTTTCACTACTGTCTCATGTTTGACTCATTTAACTGATTTTATAAGATTTGAAATGAATAGAGGAAATGTAGTAGGCATGGCAATTATCAAGTAAGTGATAGTTGTTCTTATTTCGTTACCAATGTCGTACGTCCACCGGAACTGGAGGTGGGTGGGGCGAAATGTGGTTGGTTCTTACTTATTTGCGTATAAAAGGCACGATCTCCACGAGCACAGTTCTCACTCGTCAAACACCGAACTAACTGAAAAGTTAGCAACAAAAAGATCATCCCACGTGGAGCAAAAACGGAGAAACAAAGGAAGGGCAAAGGCTCAACCAAACAAGTATAGGAGGACATAACGTAGCGACGCAACTCGCCAAGAACAAGAGGATAATGTAACCGTTTCTTCTATTTGTGCATATAACGTAATAGACTTCGAAGAAATAATTCGTACTTCGAATATTATTACAAAAACTCAGGGACGGGAAACGCTTCCAATGAAGCACAGACTCCTAGTACACAAACATTGATTCCTTTTGAAATCGCTGCAGAGATGTTTTCATTTGGACATCGAGATAACCCGGATATAGGGTTAGAGCTAACGCCCGATATTGAGCCGGATTGTTCCGACGATATTACGCCACACATACCCACAGCACTTAAACAGCAAAGGCGAATATGTTAATTTATCACTATTACTTACAAGTGCCTCTGCGCGGACTGAAATATTCAGAATATAATTATGTATGGTAAAGGCAAACTTTTTGTTAAACTTAAAGTTACTAAAGAGCTTACTACGAGTTCATTGAGCAATGGACAGACTCATTTCTCATTTATTGCTTTATTTATTTAACAGCTCATTCAACTAGAAAAAAGATACTGCAATATGTTAATACCATAAGAGAAGATACCAGTTTAGACTGACATAGGCGAGCAGCAAAGGTTCGCGGGCTAAAATAAACAATGACCTATGGTGCAAATGCATTTTACATTGCATTCAAACTAAGCAAAACCTCTGTATATAGACCCACCAACGAAACCCTACTTTTATAATCCAACAGTTTAACAATAATAACTGCCAATTGAGGCAATGTAAATACAGACACACTTGTCCCATCCATTACAATCTCCATGGCGCACTTTCATACCCGTCTAAAAGCACAAATAGACTAAACAACCAATCAAGCAGACAGCAATATGCAAGACAAATACGTTAATCAATAACAGGTTCCGAGGAAGATAAATGTACAAGAAGACAGCATTCAATTGAAGTATGCAACTTAGACATTCATAGCATAGCTCCATCCCTTTATAATGTTCATCAACTAGAACAGCAGCTAAAATTGATGTTATTGTATGATAAAAATATAGTTAAATTTCTCGTCAATACACTTAACAAAAGTTCTAACCGATCACTTTTAAAATTATCATTATTTTATAACGGGCCAAAAGATCCTTATTAAACTTTGCAGGGGTAATTTTTGTGTTATTTTCTACCGATTAGTGGTAAAATTAGTTGATAAGGTCCGATGCACTCAAGCGGAACACATAGTGTAATTTACACTTTTTTGCACGAAATGTTCCTGCAGAGCGTGGCGAGTATTTTTATTTCACTTTGCATAAATCTTTGTTAACTTTTTAGTGAAAAAACATAAAACATTGCACGAATACTCACCACGCTCCGCACGAAAATTTGGTGCCAAAAAGTGTAAATCACAACATGTGTTCCGCTTGAGTGCATTGGACCGTATCAACTTATTTTCTTTCCACAAATCGGTAGAAAATGACATAAAAATCACCTCTGCAAAATTTAATAAGGATCCATAGGCCCGATATATAATAATGAAAATTTTAAAAGTGATCGGTTAGAACTTTTGTTAAGTGTAGTTTCAAATATGATCTAAATTACAATATTTAGGTAAACGATTAGTCAGGGATAGCAAAGCTTGAAATCTGCATGCATTAGGAAAATCTGATACAGTAATACAAAAAATAATAGAGAAATAAAAGCAGGCAGGGTAGCAGTTCATTTCAAAAAAGCCCCTTAGAAAACCCAATTTAATCCCAAATAGGTTTGGTACCCAAAAAACGAACCAAATGAATTAATACAGCATCTTTCATACCCAATACGCAATTCAATTAACGATATAATAGATCCAGCTTTATGCTCAAAATTATGTTTAATTATTCTTTAATTATTCAAAATTTGACGAAGCAATATTCTTGATACCTAGGACCCAACTACTATTTGTTTAAAATGGGCATTGAAAGCGCCTTATGACTTCCTAATGATTTTCATTTACTTGGCTTTAATTCTAATAGTCAATAATATTTCTATACAGCCTCACTGCCGGTAATCACGTGATTTTGTTATGATCAGCTGTACTATTAAATGGCGGCCAGACTCGTCACCTCAGGTAGGTTTTTCACATTTTTATCTTAGAAAACCACGGAATCTTGTTATTTCATTACGTGCAGAGTACCCTCCATTGCAAGCGATTTATGACAATACAAAAATGTTTTTCCTACGTCCATAAATAAAAATGTTATTGAGCGAATTATTTTGAAATCTTACGTACTTGTTGTGATCGGCTGTACTATATATATCTGTTTTTGCCTTTTTGTACTGAATGAAGCCATTTGCCACAAGAATTTACCCACCAGAAAACTCAAAACATTATTCTATGATACTTGTGTCATCTTTTCTGTCAAAGGTCAGGGTGTAAATGTGAATTTTGACGGAAAACAAAAAATGATAAGCTGTACTATTTGAATTTCAATGATAAGCTGTACTATCAGATTCCTGAACCAACCGACAATGATGTTTCACGTATCTTACTACGTTAAATGTCGAATTCCTCGGTTGTAAATTTCAATTATTTGGTAAGGATAAATGAAAGTAAACTATAATGTAAAGTTTGGTTAAATGTCACCGTCAAATTACGTCATTTTATGAACTTACAAAAATATATTTAACGACTTTACTTACTGAAATACGATCATAGATAATCATTATCTGATGACTTAAGTTTTTATGCAGAAGACGTTGCGTATATTCTCGAGTACCATTGCATGTCTCTGTCTAAATATCTATTTAGTGTCATTGAGTGAGACAAGTTGTGATTTGTTTCTCGCTTCCGGTTTTGTGCATTGATATATTCATCTTATTGGTCATTGTAATACGTTTTATTCGTTCCAGAATTATGAACACTGGTAAAGTTTTTACTGATACTGCGGAAAGTTCTTTAAACCACAAGGAAGTCTAAGTATCCACGAGAGAGGACACATTGGAAAGGCTCCGTATAATTGCTGAGGATGTTTTTCATTTTCTTTTGTACAGTATGCATCGGTAAATGTCTAATTATTTGTAATTATTCGTGTGGTAAATAATGAGATGTTGCATTTCAATTAAATTGGTATCGAGAATTCCATTAAAAACGATAGACCAGTTTTATGTTACATTTTCGTTTTTTTAAACACACTGTTACATAGTTATTTTGTCTTGGAATCGTTTAATCAATGTTAACCAAACATTCATATTATTCCTAAGCATGAAAAGATAATGGAATGCACATTTTAATGTTAAATAATTTAAAAAGTCATGAATTATAAATGTAGCAATTGTTTCAAGACATGTTTATGTCTCAATGGTAGAACAATTATTGATGAATGCAGTTTCCCCGCCTAACATGCAAATTCTGAATTGAGGAAGAAGACCTATCAGTCCTTTTAAACCGTTCTATACGAATAAAACTATTGATATCGACCAACTTATAAAAATGTTTCAAATAAAGAGTCTGTTCTTGTACTGGGTGCATTAACACGAGTCGTTTCAGCCAACTAGTTATTTTTCAATACGATAGCGGTTTCATTTGACATCATTCTGAAACTGGTCTGTACCGGGCACTGTTTCCTGAGGTGGACTTTATGACAAAAACTCAAGGAGTACATAATGTTTCTCATCTTAAACACCAGTTTTCTTTCATTTAAAAACAATTTTTTATACACTATTAAATATATAAAAGTTGTTTTTTTCTATTATTTATCGTTGTAGTGGCAATAAGCATGGTGATGAAAAACGGTATGTGTGCGACAACTGTGGAGAAAAGTTTGCGATTAAAGCTAGCCTTACCGACGATACGAAAGAAATACATGGGAATAATACACGTGTGAAACGTGTAAACAACTGTTTACTAGAAGAGGACATTTGGTTGAGCATCAGAAAGCAGTACACGTGGGCAAGAAATCTCACTCTTGTGGAAAATGGTCTAGTAATCTAGTTTCTTCTTGTCTTTTCTTATTGCTCACCTGAGAACTTTTATCACAGTACGTCTATCGATTGTCCGTTATCATCATTTGTTAGTGACCACTGTAACACCTTCATTATTTGTCCAGCTCAGATCAGCTAGTCTTAGTAATAATTGTAATTCTCTTTTTACTCCATTTGATTGGTTATATAGTCTGATTCACGTCTTCGGTGATACATTATAATGCAAATTGTGAAATCATTCAAAGCGCATTAACATAATAGCTCTAACTATGCTGTAACTTGAACAATTTACTTTGCAAGTTACCTGATATGGTTATTTCTTATGTCCAGAAACGTGTGCAATATTTTTTGCAAATGCTCCGAAAATAGTTTTCTCACATTCGATTTGTCAAGTTATGTCCGATCAACAGTTTAGCATAATGCCACACTGTGTTCATTGGCATTGTGTTTACCTCCAATTGAGGCTTAGTTGTTTTGTCGATGATGTGTATTTGAAATGCAAAAAGCAACATGTTTATTTTTACAATAAGTAAAAACAATACTCTATATTTTTGTCCTGTATTAACGTTTTGACTACAAGGCCTTATCAAACAAAGATTGAATTAATGCAGTTAAATTGTACTTTATTACTTCTTGTTACGCTTTCAAGACACGTATTGTTATTTGACTTCATATAACACTCATTTTCATATAAGAGTAACAAGACGTATAATGAAGTTGCATTTACCAATTTTCTGTTGAATGTATACATTGCAGTCAAAACATAAATAAGACGAGAATTACAGAATGTTCAATATTTCGTGTTTATCTGGATACAAAGTTGAGATACTCAAGAGTATCCATATTAATGATTGTAGATTTTAATGATTTGTACGTTTTTGTGATATTGTTGCTTTTTTAAATTAAATTATGGTATAATGGCATTGATTATGTGGTAATTTTTACATAATTACACTATTTTTGAAACATATTTATGTTGTTTTATTCATTTCTGAAATGATATTGTGTCACTAACTTAACAAAATGAATATCATTAAAATGATAAGTGACATGCAATTATAGTAAACCACTGAACAAAAGTTCTAACCGATCACTTTTCAAATTTTGACTATTTCATGACTGGCCAATGGATCCTTTTTAAATTTTGCTGAGGTGATTTTTGAGTAATTTTCTACCGATTTGTGGGAAAAATATAATTTGATACGATCCGATGCACTCGATCGGCACACTTGGTGTGGTTTACTCATTTTGTCACGAAATGTTCGTGTACAGAATGGTGAGTAAATAAATTTCACTTTGCATGAGTCCTTGTTAACTTTTTAAATGAAAAAAAACATAAAACATTGCACGAATGTCGATCCTGTCGGCGAGTTGTAACCTTTGTTCTTGGTCTTCGGCGTCAGTTAGAAACGATTCCCGTCCCTTGCGACATCGTCCAAAGTCGCGATGGTCGAAAAGACCGGATTAAAGTGTCTTGCAACTTGAAATAGGGATGAACACATTAAAAGTAATAAAATTATAGCATTTTTTCTATTTTAACAATACTTTTCGATATTTTTTAAAGATGTTTCCATGAACAGCCACTCACCTGTTTGATAGAGGCTCCGATATTCAACACTCCATTGGCTACGCCACGATCCTGCATCGGCATTTGTGCAATGTTCAATGTTTTTTCACTTATAAAGTTAACAAGGATTCATGCAAAGTGAAATTTAATACTCACCACTCTCTGTCACGAACATTTCTAGTCAAACTGTGAAAACCACACCCTGTGTGCCGATCGAGTGCATTGGACCGTATGAAATTCATTTTCCCCATAAATCGGTAGAAAATGACCCAAAAATCACCTCTGCAAAATTTAATAAGGATCCATCAGTCCGTTCCTATCGGTCGCCGAATACCAAGAACAAAGGTTACAACTCGCCGACATGATCGACATTCGTGCAATCTTTTATGTTTTTTTTTTCATTTATTAAGTTAACAAGGATTCACCCAAAGTGTAAATTAATAATCACCACTCTCTATACGAACATTCCGTGTGTAAATCACACCCTGTGTGCCGATTGAGTGCATCATACCGTATCAAAGTATTTCCCCCTAAAAATCGGTAGAAAATGACACAAACATTCCCTCAGCAAAATTCTATAAGGATCCATTGGCCCGTTATAAAATGATCAAAATTTGAAAAGTGATCGGTTAGAACTTTTGTTCAGTGTATATATATATACGCATATAATCTATCAAGACATACAAGTTTCTGGAAAAATGTTTCATCAATTTATTCGTACATGCACAAACACATCCAAAAACATTACATTAAATCAATAATGACTACATAATTTTCGTCTCCATTGGTCAACTCGAGAGATAATGTAGCAAAAAAAAATTAAACACATAATTTTACCATAATTGGAAAACTAATTGAAATCTATACAAACAATGATTCTGATATCCAATTCTAAACATATTTTCAATGACGTCCCTTGACGATCAGAACTTCAAATTTATCTGTTTATCTATTTATCTGAAGCTAAACAAGTTTCTTATCAATTGTTTCTGAGACCTGCTATATAGATCTACATGTACAGGAAACAATTCAGTAGAAAGAATTGATATCTTGCATGTAAGTACAACACTGTCACTGATGTCCACAATGTTTACTCAGATGAACTTATTTCAGACATTATGAAATCGTATATGTCACGGTATTTCACGGTTTGTTTCAGTTCCGTTCTATTTATCTGAGTATCCACATATCAAGTTAGAAAGTTTCAAGTGATGTGGTGTCAAGGAATTCAATCTTAAAACAATACATCTATTAGTGTTCATGTTACTCCACATTTTATCGAACGAGAGCATTTTGGCTTCTTTCCCTCAAGATTTTTCTCAACGGACGGTTGAAGATCTTTTATGAAGTGCTGTTTTAGATCTCGCAACAGTCTCCATCTTTTCCTTCCCATCCGACGGACACGTTCGATAGAGTCAAACTCGAGGTTCCTGGTAAAGAAACAAAAAAGTATATGGAAAACAGCATCTGCAATAACATGTTATACACAAATCTTTTCAAACGGACATAAAGTGCTATTGTAGCCAAAAGGCGGAACACTGTGCTTAACCCAGTGAGTCTTAGAAGACACTGGTATAATAAAAGAATTTTAAACAGCCAAATTCGGAGGTACTTATTGCCCCCTTAATACGCCAATATATTCTTAAAATAATTGCATGTACAGACTTAATGTACGTAATTATTCGATGTGAATATAAATAGTAAATTCATGTGTGACCGACAATACTGTTTGCAAAAAAAATCCGCTTGTTGAAGGGTCTATGTACCTCTTCAGAAAGTGTATTTTGGAAACACAATTGTATTTCTGTAAATACATTGACCCGAAATCACATTAGTCTGGCGAATTTTCGTTTAAACTCATCGAGCTTTATCCACTTTAAAACTCAAATCAGTAAATTTGTAACTATATTACAACGTCTTCTGCTTCATAACTTAAGTCATCAGATAATGATTATCTATGAGCGTATTTCAGTAAGTAAAGTCGTTAAATACGTTTTTATAAGTTCATATTCATAAAATGACGTAATTTTACGGTGACATTTAACCGAACTTTAAACTATGATTTACTTTCATCTATCCATACCAAATAATGGAAAATTATAACCAAGAATTTGACTTTTTACGTTGTTAGATACGTGTAACATCATTGTCGGTTGGTTCAGGAATCTGATAGTACAGCTTATCATTGAAATTCAAATAGTACAGCTTATCATTTTTTGTTTTCCGTCAAATTTCACATTTACAAAAAGATGACACAAGTAACATAGAATAATGTTTGGAGTTTCCTGGAGGGTAAATTCTTGTGGCAAATGGCTTCATTCAGTACAAAAAGGCAAAAACAGATATATATAGTACAGCCGATCACAACAAGTACGCGAGATTTCAAAATAATTCGCTCAATAACTTTTTTATCTATGGACGTAGGAAAAACATTTTTGTATTGTCATAAATCGCTTGCAATGGAGGGTACTCTGCACGTAATGAAATAACAAGATTCCGTGGTTTTCTAATTAAAAAATGTGAAAAACCTACCTGAGGTGACGAGTCTGGCCGCCATTTAATAGTACAGCTGATCATGACAAAATCACGTGATTACCGGCAGTGAGCCTTGCCGTTTGGGCAAGCATAAGCCCCAGTACAATTGATTTTTTCTACATTTTTGGAGCTTCGTATCCACACTACATCACTTATGAAAACAAACAAAAATAATTCATTACTTAGGTGACTTTTTTTCTTGGGGGAGGGGGCGAAAAAAACTAAAACTGCTGAATGCTTTTGCAGAATGCATGATCTCATATTAGTATCCCCCTAGCAGAAGATAGGACTGTAGGTCCTAACACTACTATAATATTCCTGGCCCTTGAATTAGATCCTATAAAATCAGAATCACACAGGACAAAATAAAACAAGTTGTTGAGAAACTTGAAATAACCCACAAAGAAAATAACACACAAAATATGCAGTCACTCATAAGTTATCCCAACTTTTGCTGCAGAGAATACCTATGGGCAGATATTTCTGCAGACGTCTAATCAATACTACATGTTGAATATGGAAACCATTTTCCTACAATAGAATTAACAAAGAAATTAAAGCAGACATGAGAATGTGTCTCACTTTCTTTGAATCGTTAAATGGCATCTCGGTGTTTCATGGTAGTTTCTGGCAAACAAATGAAAATTTGGAAATTATTCCCAGACAGTGCAGGGGGAAAGGTCTGGGATTTGGTATCTACTTTATGGGCTACTGGACACAAGCAAAGTGGCCACAGGAATGGCTACACAAAAGACAAGTGCACTAGATATCTTTCCTATCCTTGTCGCACTTCTCATACGGGGTAAACGATTGTAAAACAAAAGAATTAAATTTCAATGTGACAATACCTCATTAGTACAAGCTATCAATTGCCTAATTTCAAAATCCACACAAACTCTAGAATTAGTGAGAGTAATAACAATGACTTGCCTTAGTCTGAATTTACTTATAAGAGCATCATATGTTAAAGGGAGCAACCATTCTGTATGCGATTCAATATCTCGTTTTGAAACTGAAAGATTCAATACCCTAGCACTTCATGCAGACAAGAAACCACGCACAGTCCCAGACATAGCTTGGAAGATATTCAAAGAAATTACCAGCATTTACTATCAAAAAGCAAAGCATAAAATACAAAATTGACATATATTACAGCAGTCAAAACATTTAATGATTTTAGAAGTAAATTTAACCTAAACACCCTGGCCAGCACAAAATAAACAGTTTCAATTATCCATTTCTTACTTTTCAATATCTATTTTATTGACAAGAACTATAGATACGTACATTGCAGGCTTAAACTTTTATCAAAATTAAATTTATTTTTAACAGATATATAGATAATAGGTGACTCCATTCCCCATTTGACAGGTAGAAGGGCGGAAGAAAAAGGGACTTTTACCAAGTTAAAATCTATAACCTGGTGGGCAATAAGAGGAATGTCGTGGAGCAATGTCAGCCTGCAACTGGATGTGGCTCTCAGATAAGCACCTGAAATAATTCTTATTAACTTAGGAGGAAATGACTTAATGGATATCAAAATACCTGAGTTGATTAAACTAATTAAGGAAAGTTTTGATTACACCAGGCAAGCATTTTCAGTTTGTACTATAGTATGGGTAGACATCTTCCTAATACTTCATTGGGTACAATCTAGGTCAGCGAATCTGGCAATGGAGAGGAAAAAGAAAAGAATTAATAGGGCAGGGAGTAAACTAGCTAAGAAACAATGTAATACCTTAGCTGTCGATATTGATATTAAAACCTCTGGGTTTTACAGAACTGATTGAATCCACCTATCAGATGTTGGTCTGGATATGTATTTAGATGCATTACAAGACAAAATCTTATTATTAATCAATTAATAATTCATAAATTTTGGTATATGAGAGAACATAAAAAAAATAATGCTTTAAATATTATGTTTGTTTCAAACGTATTATGACCATGAACTAGTTGACAAGAGGTGTGGGCTTGGACCTGACAGAGCTACCGGATCGTCATACTTACCTAACAGGTAACTTTTTGAATAGAGAGAAGTATTGTAGGTACCGGCTCACTCTAGTCATTATCCATACAGATTCCTACTTAAACATTGGTAGAAATATACTTATACTTGTGTTCATTACGTAATATTTGATGGCCCGTGTGTTATATCACACATGAATCCACACTATTGTGTAGCAGTTTCAAATTATTTATTATTGTAAAAACAAAATTAATTATTCAGTACGAGTGGCTCAGTGAATAAGAGTGTATATAATACTCAATTGTAATCGACGCACCAAATTAGAAAAACACTTAAATGTTGGTGGATTATGCTGTAACATATTATCTGATTTTTTGGAAAAACTAGACATGAATCTTCACACTCACTGGATGGTTCAATGACATTTATTATGAAATATCGTTTTTTTTGCTTTATGAATTACATAAATGGTAACGTTACTACCACCTTGAAGGCAACAAGTCATTTAGATATCCATTCAACACCTGATACAATATGCATTTTCTTTTTTCCCATTCAAATGTAATAATTTCTAAACACCTTAAACTATATAATGCGTTTTTTTATTACTCGAAGTGGGTGATAAGTACAAAATGCCAGAAGTGAAGAACCGATTTTAATAAAGAACCGCTATTGAAAATTACATGAATTAAGTACTTAAATTTCCACAAAAAATAAATTTGTATGGAAGAAAAACTCCAAGCCTCGTCTAGTAGTGCTATCATCAGAAAGGTTTTTACACTTTGCATCCTTTGTTACATGTTTTGATTGGCTCTTGGTAGTACAAATATGACTATAGTTGTTTATAGCCCCGCGTTGAGAGATTTTATCGTCACTAAGGTTTTACTTCTATAACGTCTCCTTATCAATACATTCGATGCATTCTGATGAACAATTTCTTGAAATAAATATCTAAACGCACTTAAAGCTTTATAATACAGTATTGTTTAAACTCAACAAATTATTATGGCTAATTTATTTAGCTTGTCTTTAATGAGTATAATGATAAAAACTTTAGTCTTGTTGAAAATTCCGGAGTATGTGTATGAGTCGTGTCAATTTGTTGACATTTGTAACAGGACAGTAACAGCGAGACCACCAGCAGGCAAAGTATCATGTTGTAAGCCATGTAGCTGTAACGAAACTTGTGGATTATACTTAAATTGCTGCTTCGATTACCAGGACAAATATAAACTAATGGAGAAAGGAAATGTTCATTGTATTCAACCAATCATAGGACATAATTATACAAAAAACCGCATTAAAACATCATCGTTTTATATGGTTGTATCGTGTGCATATTTAGATCCATTTCGCAGTCAAAATGAAACACGTAATTGTCAACTGTTCGATAAAAATAATAGAAGTCAATTGGCACCTGTCACAAATATGGAAAGTAAAACGACTTATTTCAATGAAGAATGCGCAAAATGCAATAATGTTGATAAATTTGTTCGATGGAATTATTATTATTTTGGCAACAGTAGCTATATAAGGAATTTTGCATCCATTTTGTGGACAATTGAAACTGGGTTTGAGCTGCAAAAGGGATATAAGGTTTTCACTCCTCCCCAAAAGGTACATGAGGTCATTATCGAATGCTATAATGATTTTAACGGAGCAACATGCGAGGGATCGTCACCATATTACAACATTTGCACAACATTGAACATTCCGTTTAAAGTATCGAAAATTGGATACACTTTTAAAAATGTCGCTTGTTTTCATTGCAGAAAAAATGCTATATATTCCGAAGAACCTGAATTTTGTGATATCACCCCATATGTACGTAGTTACAGTACCGTTTCTTTAGCCGTGCTTTTAGATAGGTCCATTATGGATTCAATTCAGAGAAAGCCAGAATTGATAACTACCAGCGGAAATTGTCCACCGGAAACATTGAAGTCGCAAATACTGGTATGTTGTAATTATGTCTTGTTAAGTAAATAAGTCAGAGCAAATGAGATTTAAGATAAGCAAAGGTAATACTTCTTTATCTGTATAAATACGTAGAATGGCCACTGCTGGCATATGTTCTACGGAGAGTAGAGTTTGGGATTTAGTCCCTTTAAAGGGATGTCTTGAAGCCCTCTACTGTCTGCGCATACACAGTTCTATCATCCAGATGGTTCCAGTCCACAAGTGTTTTTACGAACAAAGAGTTTTTAAATTGTTCAGTGTGAGTAAATGGGATTCTAAATGATCTGGAGTTATTTGAAGATCTATTGTCCACAATGTTTGACACAATATGGTCAGTATAGGTTTTGGGTTTAATAGTTCTCCCTTCAGGTTTTTTTGCCAAATATACACTAGGGTCCACTGCCTGCACCAGCCCCTCTGCTATCTTGTAGAGCATCACCAGTCGGTTGTATTTGCGCCGTTCTTGGAGAGTTGTTAGTTTTAAGGATTTGAGCATGTCTGTTACGCAACCTTCTTTGTTTTTGTAATCGTTAAGGATGAATCTGGCTCTTTGTCTTTGGATTCTTTCAATTTTATCTGTGTTCTTCTTCTTAATGAGGGTCCCATATAATGGACGCATATTCCAGTTTAGAACGAATAACAGCATTATAAGCAGTTTTGCGGCATTCAAGTGGATAGTGTTTCAAGTTTCTTCTCAGGAACCCGAGTGTTGAGCTAGCACCTTTGCAGATATTTGATATGTGGTTGGACCATGTGAGGTCTTGTGATATAAGAACTCCAAGATATGGGTTAGAGTCAACATGTTTTAGTATAGATTTGTTCAGTTCATAGAAAAATGTGGTTTTACTTTATTGGAATACTTGTACTGAGATGGTATCTTTTTGGGTCATTTGAAATTGTTTCAGATGGGTTTCTGTTTTTGTAGGTGGCTTTAAAGTTACGTTTCACCAACGCATGTTTAAACTTGGTTAAATGAAATACAGATTTAAATTCTGAATCACTTATTCACTAACCCCTAATGATCTTAAAGCAAGAAAAAATCTTATAGGAATAACCTCAATCTTATGCTTTAATAGTTAATTTTACTTATGTTATCAATGTTTTACCACAATTGTAGTACCATTAGAAAATGCAAATAGTGATTTCAAAGCTATGTGTTTCGGATACGGTTTAATTAAATTGTATTGATTTGAGGATATTAATGAACTGTTGAGTTTAGTCTCAAGTGAAAATGGGGTTTGTGGCTTTGAGTTTACAATAAAATCCATGATATTTATATTAAAACCGTTGATTATAATTCCATTATTATGATCATCTAATATAATCATTTGCATTTACATGCTTGTTAGAGACTAACAATACTTAAGTCTGTTATTGAGATAAAACTTTAGTTTGTTTGAGAAACTTGGGCCTGGTATTGCATCGCATGGTTATGAAAAAAACTACATGTAGTTACACGTTCATTTTACTTACAGTGTATATCATATTTTTAACTTCTCCTGTTATTAGACGCCTATCTCGTATTTTAAATGTGATATGTAATGATGTTTCATTCACTTCTATATGTTACTATCTTTTTGCTCTTTAAAACTAAATTTTAGTATTAAAAGCTGTTGAGATATTTGATGAAATTTTGAAAAGTTGTTCGATAAAATACTTAATTTACGTACAGAAAATGTTATTCCACAGTTGTTGGTCTGTTTTTAAAAGTTATCCTTGTTTTTTAACATTTAACAGATTCATAACAACTTAGTCTAGATGTTAATTCGTATTGCTTAGGTAACACATTTCTTTAGAAAAAGGAAAATTCATAATTTTACAATGAAAAAAAGTAACGAATCTTTTTTATCCTATCATCTGAATATATTTTTATTTACAGCAGACATAAGAACAGTTTTACAACTGTTAAATTATCGAAATATAACATTTGAGACTCAATAACATTTCAAACCTAACTTTCTTTGTTTAAGTTCGACGAAGTTCACTTTTTAAAATGATGTGCATTTTACAAGAGCAACTTCTATCGCGTATTTGATACCATTGTTTAAATATATGATTCAAAACTGTTTGATTTGGAGAAAGCTTTATTGTATCCAGTAAATCTTTCGTAACTACAGCCTAGCCCGGAGGGGCTGTTTTGAAACGCGGAACTTCTGTAGTCCTAATCTTTGAGGATAGTTTAGCCAAAATTGTAAAAGAAGAGGTAAATCATAAACTTTTAGTTGTTCCGTTAAGTAAATGAGCATGTATAAAACCTATTTGGCTAGTTAATTTGTGGAATTAATAAAACTGAATAGTATGTACAATTGTAGCAGTATTACTCAAAATGTTAAATGCGAAAATAAAATTCCCTGCATGAAAAAATCAGGGAAATGTAAAATTTGCTTAAAATAAGGGAATTATCAGGGAATTCCAAAACCAATTGAAAAGAAATGCTTTTTAACTTATTGGTTCTGTCTTTGATCAAGTTTATTTCATGGGCAGTACTTTTATCAATTATCAATTGTAAAAATTGTTAAATTCAGTAATTATTTTCTATTACATTCATCATGGAAAAAAACTGTTGTTAATGGTACATTTTGATTAATTAGATGACAGGTGAATGGAAAACATGACTCATATGTTTAAATGTTCTAAAAAATCCATTATTTTAATTATTATAGAATTTCCGTGGCTACCCTGATAAATCATATTATAATTGTGCTTGCATAATACTCATCATCATATCGTGCGTATGAAAATGTGTAGTCTGTGTGTTTACGAAGGGACAGTTGGTAATCAGATTAGAGCAAATTAAGAGTTGGAATATTAAAATATAATTAAATAATTTGTTCACTATTTTAGAGACGTTCTGCATTAAAGACCACCTTAGTTATGGTAAACCTTTCTGTTTTGATGATTTCTAAGTCACAAAGACCACCGATATTATTTGTCATAGGGGTACAACTTAAATGTAATGTTTTTAAATTATGTTATCTATTTTCAGGATCTGTGTCTACCATTATACTGTCCTGAGGGTATGTATAGAACCAAAAACGGCTGCAAATATCTATTTCTCTCATGGAACATAGGCGGTGTTACAATTCAAGTTAAATTGGTCCCTGATGAGTCTACCTTACTTCCTGTATCAGATTTACAAGAACTGACAAAAGCAGAACTTGATAACCCTCAACGCTGGATAAAACCACCTTGTGAAAAACTTGGACGGTTTTACTATGATATCCATTACGAGAACTCTAGCCTTCAATACGTCAAATCATTTATGGTGTTACTGACAAAATTCACTGATGATGATTACTTTTCGCCAACTAATGGTATACCTTTGCTCGAAAGATGTTCAAAGGATCCATGGTTCTTACACTTAAATAACACCAAATACAAATTTAAACCTCATTTAAGCAAGTTCGTAAACTACGTCCCTGATGGTCGAAACACAATACGGATGCCACCGTTAAATATGCCTGTTGATTTCGTAAGACCAAAAATATATGATGTATTGATGGACAGTGACGTGTCCTTTAAATTTGTTCGTAGACCTAATATCAATATCAAAAAGACGTTCTTTTGTGATCAGGTAAGTGCATGTAGTTTCCTTTTTGTTTGGTCATCAAACTGAGAAAATAAGATGAGCTCGTTAAACTGTTTTCATTTGTATACTACCTTAGTCATGTTCAGATTTTATTGTCATTTGCGTACCAATTCTCAGTTTTGATACTTTGTTGGTTAAACAATTTTTTCACATTGAATGATATTTTCTGAGGTGAAATCGTTTGTAACGCTTCATAATACAACTATGTACATGAAATGAATTAACAATTTAGAATATTGTCAAAGGAATGAATTGCTCTCGTTCTTCGTCCATATGCAGCGGTGGCTAGTCTTTCGTGTACAAAATATTGTATTTCACAGATTTATACATACATATATGGTATAAATCTATGAATATAAATATACCTAAGGCTTTGCTCTTTTAAAGACACCAACATCATTTGCACACGCTGAATAATAAACTAAGAGATCAAATACAAACATAAAATTGAGCGCAGATTTTGTTAAGTCGATACAAAAGTCGTAAGATCAATATACACTGTCAATTCCAGATATTTTTCTCATGCGACTCGTAAATTTGTCACTCTAAATTTTATATTTCAGGTACGACTTCCACTGGATGAAGTTGAACTTCGTATTGAGGAAGTTCATATATTAGCTACAAACAAAACTCTAGGGAATGGTGAATATGATTTCAACGATATTTCATTGGTTGATAAAACAGTTGATGCCAATTATTCAAGTGTGTCTATTTGTGTTGATGATTATATTACTCAAAATGGTGGAACAGTAATTACTGGATATGTATTTCTTGTCCTTTTTGTTACCTCTATACTTGATTTTCTGGCTTTGGCAATCAGAAAACTGGCATAGTGTATAAAAAGTATAACTGATAAACTCTGCAATTAATATATAAATGTATGATATTTATCAAGAGAGCGCACGATTGTTATTCAACGAACATTAAATTTAAATTATTCATGTTTAGAAAAACAATCATGAAGATGATTTCTTTATTGTAGACTTTGTTATGGTATGAACTGACTGTCATATATATTTGTAAATTGTATTGTGTCCTGTTTTGTCCTACCTAGGTCAATTTAGCTTTTTATATTGACTGTTTTTATCTATATAAAACAAGTGCTTAATATTTGCGCCCCTATTTACTGAGCTACACGCACTAATTTATTAATTTTGTTTTGTTGCAAAAAATTGTGTTACAGCATGTACTCGGTGCGGTCTGGCACAAAAATCCATTTCAAACGGGTCTAAAAACAAAATTATCAAGATGACACAGACCGCGACAAGCCATCACGACAATTCCCTGGTCTGTCGTTAGTCCTGATTTAAATCCATTTGAACCTCCGTGGACATCCTGGGTAGTGAAATACAAAAAATGGACCTACTGTTGCCAACCTGGAACAACTTGATTTGCGTAAGCTTTTTCAAGGACTATAGTTATAAGAATGAGTAATAGGAATGAGAGTAATTTCCCGAATTTCTTAAAGGGGATCAGCACCTGACATCCATCGTCTTAAAGGCATAAGCTGTTTATGAATAAAGTTAAATAGATAAACTAAAAGAAATGAAAATTATTTGCCTGATATATTTAAGGTTTACCATTGCACAGCAATTCAAATGTGTTTATCTCCAGAAATGTGAACATATATATATTTGATAAATAGCTTTCTTCTGTTCCTAGCCATCATCCCATTGCACCTGTGATTAAACATAAACAACGGAGGAATAAATACATGTTTTGCTTTGATCTTTGTTCGGCTTTTATGTAATAGTTTCTTTTGTATCGTGAGTTGCAATGTCTGTACTTGGTGCAAATGTAAAAGAGGAAATTAAAACATAAAAAATCACTAAATTGAATAAGTATGTACAAATATATGGGCAAATATTAGCCATTATGTACCTTTATTGTAATTTGAATTACCCAATTTACATATGTTTTCAAACATTAAATTTTGAAATAGTATTGTTTCTACATACGTTTGCACCTGATCCATGGACATTTACGTACGTGAAATTAGGGCTGTAACGATTCACCGATGCATCGTGAGATCGTATTCAAGAAATCAGTTAAAACGAAATATACTATATACATTTGTATCTATAGCATTTAACGTGCAATTGCAATCTTTACAGTGTTCAATCTAGAGCGCGCCATTGGCCGCTTATGAACGCAAATGGCGCAATATCAATCGTCTATTGGGCGCACTCGCCAAAAATATGTTTTAACAGCAGATGTTGTAAATGTATGTTGTTAAATGAAGACCTATATAGTATCATTGTGTATTGTATGGACCAAATCTTCATAATCTATTGTTAGTATGTTGTTGTTATGTCTCTCTTACTGAATGAAAATTATCTTGAATCTCTGTTTGTTGTTACATTTATTATCACAAAATTTGTTTTAATTGTTTGGAACGATATATTTTCAGTAATTTTAACCACTATCGGTACTTTCGCCCGGAATCACATACAGGGGACCAGAGGGGACATTACTAAATTTCACTTAATTGGGACGTAAGGGGACATTATCAAAATCACATAATGGGGACATAAAGGGACATTATTAAAATCACATCATGGGGACATAAAGGGACATTTGTAAAATCTTGTGTCAGAGATATATGAGGATCTTATCAAAATCACATGAAGGGGACATTACTAGAATTACATAATGGGCATACAAGGGGACATAATTAAAATCCCATAATCGAGACATAAGGGTCGGTATTAAAATCGTGTAGCGGAGAAAAGATGAGATATAAAATCTCTTTACGGACATAATAAGATAAAGGGTTAAAGTGATGATATATATATCTTTATTGCCTCCATTTTCTAGAGATTTACATAGTAATTACAAACATATATACATAGTGAATAAATAGAGTATAAGAGAAAAGTACATATATGTAAATAGAAATACAGTAAATGTTATGTACAATAAATTGAAAATGTAACAAATACAGTTGTAAATGAATTAATCCAGGAAGCAAATGGATAGCGCGAAACGAAAACGAATCCATTCGCAAAGGAAATCAGTTTACATGATAGTTACAGAAAAATTAAATATCTTCATAAAGAACAGATCTAATAAGAACATGACATAAGGACAGGTATCTTGGGTACAGATTAATGTCAATACAATTACAAAAGTTACAGTCTAATTTTCCAAGCATGTAAGCAAAGATATCTTCCTTGCTACAACTACGCAGCAGAGTTGATAAGGGACAGCTTAAAGCACTAATGTCCTCAAAATATTTTGCTAACAAGGTTTTTGCATTTGTATATGGGCAATATAATAACTTATGCTCAACCTCGATACTGCATGGCTGTGAACAACGAAGACAAGTATTATTTGAGGGACGACTAAAATAAGGTAACAGTTATAACTAATGAACCGTGGATATGCTAATATGTTGCACAAAGAGATTTTACAGTGATTTTACATGTATAGTGACTTCCATATTCAAATATTATGGCTTTAAAGATATTCAAATAACAAAGTGGTTTATGATTTATTATGTATTTTGTAGATTGTATGACAAATTCATATAATGAAGTAATCATTCAGTTTCGCTGACTTTCATCGTAAATTTAATTTGTGAAATGACGTACAGACTAACAGGCAGTTTAAAATCATAATTGAAAAAAGGGTGTTACGCGTTATCTGCGTGTTTTTAATTATTCTAAAACATGTCTTTATCTATATTCGTACAATTTTGACCAGCGGGCATTAAAAATAACAATTATTAACCAGTGACAGATTTTATCATTCTAAAATCTAGTTAGAAATTCATGTTAAACATCTTTTATTCAATTATATTGGGTGTGATATGATGAAATGATTTATATATATTATAACGACAACAACATTTACATGAACAGCTATAATCAAATTCAAGTATTTTGTTCCAAATTTAAGTGTTAAAGTAACTAAAAATCAAAGCACTGTAAGTACTCTTCTGGTTTGGGAATTTAGTGGATTTTTTTAGAAAGTGTTACGGTGCTAGGCCGCAAAAATCGTCGTTTTGTGATTGCAATATATGTAGAATATATGCAATGTTTTTCATGAAAATGTTTACTTTAAGTCAATGTTGGATGTAAAATTAGTGTGACACTCTTGACGACATATTTCATCTGTTTCTTCAAGACAGGATCAATACAAATGAGAAAATCAAAGCGATGTTATGGACCAAAGTATGTCACCATTTTGTTTGTGCTGTCAACGTGCTGGGCTGTTGTATTTTACTACATTGACATAAATAAAGAATCGAAAATACTTATTTCGGCAAGACAAAATAATTATACAATATATAGCAAAGTCGACGACGTGCATATTGATGACTTGCCCCCTATCTTAGAAAGAGAGGATATTCGTGGAAGTGTGGACTGTGTACAAAATAAACCGAATGTGGTTATGATAGGTGTGCCAAAATGTGGCACTGGGTCAGTGCGAACATTTCTAAATGAACATCCAGACATTGCTATGGAAATGAACTCAGAAGGCGTTCAGTACTTCAACGCTAGGTACGTGCGCGGCAATGAATGGTATGTAAGCCAAATGCCATGTAGTAAACCAGGGCAGATTACTATAGAAAATTCCGCACAATATTTCGCGAGTGATTTAGCTCCATTGCGTATGTACAAATATAATCCAAATATGAAACTAATTGTTACCATAAGAAATCCAATCAAAAGACTTGTCTCAGAATTTGTACAGATGACGGTAGGACGTCCACAGTTTTTGTCAGGGATGTCCGTGGAAGAAAATATCCTACATCCAGCAAACGGTAAAATAAATGACAAGAAAACCCTTGTGACAAAATCAATGTATATTAAGTATTTAAAACAATGGATGAAATTCTTTGATCCAAATCAAATCCATATAGTCGATGGGGATGAGTTCGCTATGAACCCTGTCAAAGAGTTGCAGGATTTAGAACGTTTCTTAGAAATCCAGCCATACTTTACTAAGTCCCATTTTGCGCTAGTTAAGGAACGTGGGTTCTTTTGCTTACAACGTTCAAACGGTGTTGAGTGCCTTGAGAAAGGAAAGGGTCGCGCTCACCCTAATGTTTCACCTGAATTTTTATCTAAGTTGAAAACTTTCTTCAAACCTTACAACGAAGAGTTGTATGCTTTGATGGGTCGAAGACTTGACTGGGATTGATGACGTCTTCTATTTTCATACTGTTTCTCATCTCTGGGTGTTATTGTCTGGTTCCCAGTCATTATTTTACTGGTAAAAATACATAATAATGATAGCACGCGATGAAGGCATGGACGTTTGCGAATGCCATAAAGTCATACATGAGAAGTCTTATCATGTGATTTAAATGATGATAGCGTATTATTTATAAAGATGATATTCAAGTATATATTTTATTTTGTAATATACAAAATAATGGCGGCACCCGGTGAAGGCATGAACGTTTGCGACTGCTACTAAGTCATACATGTGAAGGTTTGGCATTTTTTTATAAAGATGATATTAAAGTATATATCTTATTTGGTTATATACATAAGAATGGCGGCACCTGATGAAGGCATGGACGTTTGCGACTGCTTTTATGTATGATTTATACATATGAAGGCTTAGGATGATATTCAACTCGTATATTAAATTAATTGTTTATATGAAATGATGTGTGCTCAATAATATTGTGGTATACTGATATTGAATACAAGGTCATGATAAATTTTTGTGTTTACACATATGTTGTTGCGTGATAACAAAATATATTTACTGAAATCTTATTTTTTGTTGTTGTTGTTGTTGAAATTTACAAGGAAGCTGCAACACAGTAATCTTAATAACCATTCCTGGAAAGGCTAAATCTCTTGAATAAGCTGTTAACCAATTGATAGGTGCCTATTTCCGCCATTGACAAACAACCGCCCTACATGAGTGAGAATCAATCATTGGAAGCACGGAGAAATTGTACTGGTATTTTTTTTCTAAAAAAATCTTCATTGAATTTGATCGCTAGCTCCAAATCCTCCGCATTAAATTGAATCGAGCGATAAGTTAAATCTTAGAGAGTAAACGTAATACATGGTGTTTTTTTTTCATTATCAAATTATTGCAGCCTCCAAAACATAGAAAATTATTAAGATAATGCATTAAACAACGATTGCATTTCTTTAATTGAAAATGCCCATGTCAGTCTGTGACTTGTAATTGATTATTCCGAATCCTCTGCACAAACACTTCTGCAAATGATCTTGTTTATGGCTCGCTTTAATTTTTGTGCGTAAGATTTAAAGCTTACGATCAATACTCACGAAACCGGTTTGAAAAAGAAGAAAGGTAGTATATTTTATTCACTACCTCATGTCATTCATTTTTTTTCTAGACAGATCAATCGAGCACGTGCCTATTTACCTTATGCATGTCGCAAACTATTGTAGGTAACGTGACTATAGAGCCTGGATACATTTGTGATAGCTACTAAAGATGAAGCGATAGTGCTTGCCATTACAAAGTACTACTGAATTTACCGTTTTCGGTTGGTTTATTTTAATGTCGATCAATAATTCAATAATTTTGTGCTACATACAACTAAAGCAGATGTTAATTCTGATAAAAATATAGTTCAGATCACAGGCGACCGGCACGGTCCCTAATCAAAAACACTAAATTTACATGTACACTGGAACCTCGCTTAAAGACCACCCCGATTCAAGGACCACCCCGCTTAAAAGACCGGTTTTGAAAAGAACGGATTTCTTTGCTCTGTATTTAGTCGTCTTTAACCCCGAAATTAGGACCATCCCGCTACTCCGTTATACGACCACTTCTTGCTGACAAAACGCTTTAAATGCGTGCATTTTGACCCCGCTAAAAAGACCACTAAAATTCGCGAAATATTCGGCGAGCGATCAGCGGTCTGACTATGGTATAAGTTTTTCACACCGGTGTAGATAATACGCTAATAAGACCACTTTTTAAAAGAACGGTCAGTGGTCTTCATATAGGGGTTCCAGTGTATACGTAAATTTAGTGTTTTTGATTAGGGACCGTGCCGGTCGACTGGTTCACATAGTTTTATACGCAGAACTTTTTGAGTATAAAACTAATGTTCATTATAGTCATTGTGGCCATTGGTTATGAACAATATAAGATGATGAGCATCTTTACGAGTTGTTTTAATCTATCTACTAAACGGACTGTTTTGGTTTTCTAGTTCAGCATGTTTTAAAGTGACAAAATCCGACTGCTGAACCATTGACCACAAAATGATTAAGTTCGTTAAAATGTGTTTTTGCAGAAATACCTGGGCATAGGATTTAGAATAAATAATAACTATTCACTTACTAACATGGGCATTTTAGTCATAGACAAGTAACCGTTATTTTGTGCAGTATTTAAATCTTTTCAATTTTTGACTGCTGCAAGACTTCGACCGAAAAACTAACGTTTTATTTACATTATGAAGATAACGGTTTTATATTTACCCTGTTGTAGCAATACATGATTAATTGATACTTGGCGTCTATATCATTTTTACAAATATATTCGAAAGCCTCCAGGCACAATCCTTGTACATTAAAATAATTGTGTACGAATGTTATCTTTCATTTTAATTAAACTTTTATTTTGTGAATTGATCAATCAAAATCGAAAACAGGGTCAAAAGTCATTATCTTTTAAGAAAATTTAATGTCTCTTCAGTTTAGACAAAAACTAATATAATATGTATCACTGATTAAATACAGGATAACTTTGATAATACGCTGCTCAGAACGGCATACGCTATTAAGTCCTTTTAATTAGAAACTAATAGTCACTCTGAGCAAATTCTAATATAATTTTCGTCGTTTGAAATGTTGAATTAGACGAAAATTACTTTCCATTAGTTTGAAGATACGATAGGTGGCGTAAGTGTAGCAAGAATTTTCGCTCTGAACCGATAAAGCTGTTAGATCATTCAGCCTTGGGACACTGAACGGTTCACAACGACTTATTATATTTTTTTAAGTAGAAAAGTTTTGAATTGAACGGGTTGTAAATTCATAAAACTGAATAGATATATTTGCATGTTGTCTTGAAATGTCTTATATGTTGTATAAATTAAGTATTAATGCTCACTCTTATATGTATGTATTTATGAAAGTACAATTATGTATTAGTAATAAACATTATTTGTATGTTTATTACACGGCAGCAGGTCGTTGGTCCCAAAGGCTTGTTACCAAAAAAACCCCAAATAGTTGTGTTTTGATTTATTATGGAAGTGATGACCTATCGAAGGTGATGGTTATTAAGGGAAATGTCCATTCTCTTTATAATGTTGTCTTAGTACACCACTTGAGATTTAGTAATACTTTTTTCCAGAAAAGCCAATGCAATTAGCTGAAACTGTTAACTCTGGACGGTAGCCTCAAAAGGCACGTACTGTAGGTGGGTAACTTAATTTTCATACAGTCACCTGCGGTTTGTATAAAAACGTAATCCATTTTATCAAGAAAATTAAAGGGGAATTCTATACAAAACCCATAATGTAGCATGACTGTGATGAATATACGCATTGGTGGGAATGAACTTCCTAATAATTACGATTTTCATATATTATTCACCTGAACTTTAGTGGGTTTCAAAACTAGAATCTACATGTCGATTGGCGCATTTTTAGGCTTAACTAGACTAAGTAAGTAACTTGATGTGATTAAAATAACACGTTTTTGCATAATCATGAGGCAAATGCCTTATGCAGTAATCTTGGTGGTTTTATTGCTCATTTCAGGGCGTTATGATCGTAAAGATGATTATCACAACGAAACTGGCATATAACATGTATTGCACTTTTGGATCGCTCAATGTCAATGAACACAAATAAATATGTCCCAAATTTGTATGCGAGGCGTAATTATTCTTTATATTATATACAAGGTTGTGTACATGTACACAGGGGCTATATCATATAAGGGTATGTGGTATTTTATCATCGTTATGGACTCTGGTACCAACGCTTTATCAGTCTAACTCTGACATAAATACGAAAACTTGCGAACGCAATGCATTTTCAAAATCAGTTTTGTTCTCAATCGATTTCTCTGTAAATAAGACCATCTTATATAACCCCTCTAAATATGAAATCTGTACCTGCTATATGGATTCTTGTTGGCTTTAATGACTTACCAAGTCATTGTATGGGTTATAGAAAGTATCGAAGGTCAGTTAACCTACTCACCGTTCCTGGAAAGGCTAAATCTCTGGATTTAGCTGTTAATCAGTAACTCGGCGCATACTTCTGTCTGTTACTGTCAACTGTCCTAGATGATTTAGAATCAGTGGTAGTAGGGAGAATGGCCATAGAAACTATTTCATGACCAAACTCTACGAAAGTATTCCCCGCCATGCATGGAAACTAACACACGACCTCATATGGATTTCATCCCCCAATCTGATTTTAAGTTTCAAAAATCAATTTTTAGATATAACCTGATTTCTAATTTACATTATCATGCCTGACTATTGACGCTCATAGCTAATATCTGTCCCATCGGTTTATAGTTTTCATTGTAATATTGCAATATCGATCATAAACCAGAGTTATTATGACTCATATCAATATTCCTGCATTAATTAAAATAATCAGCATCTGTTACTTGAGCAGATGAAAGTCCTATAAAACGATATTGGTTAATAAATCCATATGAAAGTAAATGTTGGATAGTTTCTATAAACGTTACATTAGCTTTGCTTCAGTCGTTATTTGTCTTCCTTTAAGTTATTCCACTGATATACGTCCTGCGTTGCTACAACTTGAATATTGACATGTTGAGTAACAAAACTGTAGCTACAACTTAAACAGTGCTAAGTTCATAAACGAAGAATTGTGGAAAACTGCAATATGGATAGGAATTCATGTACGGTTGTAGTTATTATTGAATTTGTGCTGTGATACGGTTTTGAGTCTTTTGGCTTCCTTGTGAAGATAAAATAACGTTAATTTTCTAAAATCTTTGATCAGAATATAAAGAACATTGCAAAGGTTTTGAAACTCTCTTGTTCTATCGGCGGATAATTTGTTGATTATAAAGTATCTTGTAAAGCATACAATCACATATTTTGACTGTTAAGATTATTTAAAAACGCACACAGTCAAACTTTTGACGTTAGAAAATTGGACGTTTGTTTTATTGACTTGAAATTAATACTTTTGTAATGCAAACAATGGATGCAAAACTTAACTCTGTGAGAAAATTTTGGAGAAAAGAAACTTCAGCTCAGTCTGAAATAGTTTCAATGAATGTATTTGATTCAAATGGAAATAGTTTACTGCGGTGTGGAGATCTCAAAGTAACAGAGAAAGATGCATCGACCATATTGTCCCTTTTAAAAAGTCCACAACGGACAATGTTTTCAGCGTATGTGCTAGATACCAATTACTTGTGTATTGTTAACAACACTAGGTGTTTAATAGGTCGCGGTGGATTTAACACGAATTTTGAAAGAAGTCAAAGTGTTAATTCGGAAAAAGTTGGAAAGAATGGTCAGACTGGTGAACACGGACAAGACAACAAAGGAAAGAGAGATACCAAATTAGATGCCGAGGAGAATGATAATAACAACAATAGAGATAAACATCTTGATGATGATGATGATGATTGTGATAATGATAATGATTGTGGTATTGATAATGATGGTTATGATGATGAAGATAATGATGATAAAAATGATAATCTTGATGATATTGATGGTTATGATGATGATGGTGGTAATGATGACATTAATGGTGAAAATTATAATAATGGTGTCGATGTTGACGATGATGATAAAATGAACAAAATGAAGAGTAGTTCTGACAGGTTGGAAGCGTTTAAGAATAAAACATTTAAAGAAAACAACAAGAAGCATATTGTTAAGGATAATATTGATTTTCATAAAAATGTCACCATGACAACAAAGTACAGAAGTGAAACCCGCGAAACACCTGTAAATGTAATCAGTGCTTGTACTGTATCAGATCTAGTTGTTGTTGTTCACGGTGAGTCACGTGATCAAAAATCAATATTAGGATTGCTTCAGGATATAGTATGTTTACTGTCGGATGTCGGAAACAAACAAATGAAGAAATTTATTAAATAAGCTTTGCTTTTGGGACACATGGATTGATCATACGACATCATATTTTAATTTCCGCTTATTTTAAACTTGATACATGTCTATTTTATAACAAAACATATAAGGATTTTCATTTTATATTGTAGTATTATGTTTCTGTTGGCTGGCTGTAAATTGCATATTTGACGCTAAATTAAGAATATTTAATGCAAGGTATATTATTTTTCATGTTATACTATGTGCATTATTTTTCATTTTATGTTGTACAATTATGTTTCTGTTGGCTACAAATTGTATATTTGATGCCAAATAAAGAATATGTTATGACATGTTATGTATATTATATGTATGAAACCCTCATGTTACAGAAAAGAACAACGCTGGTACTCTAGTATTGGTTAGGTTTATGTTCAACGCTCAGTTTAAAGTTCACAGTTTGCAACAGTGACAATTTTGAGATAGATGGATAGTACACTTAATTTTCGTTTCTAGTATGCACTACTATCAGGGTCAGTAGTCTGTAAGCACGTAATCTACAGCAATTTGTAATATCGCGAATAAGCACACGCTTCTCGCTGTGCATGAGATAAATACTATGTAACTGTTAATACCTTTTTTGGTGACTCGTTACTTTAAATCCTCCACACAATTAATTAATCGAACAGTAAGCTGAGTCAATTAGAAAATTGATTTGCGCAGAGATTTTAAGCAAATCTCAATTTAAATCATAGGTTAACATAGAGGTGCATTGTAATTTTATATATAAAGAATGTTCTACGCTTTGGTTGCTACAAGAATTTGATGTCAATATGAGTTTTTAGATCACGCAATTATATATCCTGACTATACCACTCCATTTCTCTGAAAAAGAAAATTCCTATTCTATAAGTATCGACCCATAGAAGGTAGCTGGGCTCTTAGATCCACAATTCAGCAAAGGATTTTAGTCTGGATTATCTGTCCATTACCACTAACGTTAACAGGTCAGGTAAACGGCAATAATGGCGGCGCCCGCACAGGACATCTTCAGGTGACATTTTTTTTTCTTTTACTTTGCATTAATATAATCTGACGATGATCAATTTGGTAGGATTTCAGTACTTTATATATCTTTCAAATTTTCTATGTGCATCTAGATTAAGCAAATGATTACCAAAAACCGTGTCTTCTAAGTGGACACGATTCGGACGTTGATCCTTTCTTGTTAGTATTTCGGCTACTTTATATACCATAATGTATTCACTGTAATCATTGTACAATGGTCCCTTGATTTAAGTCTGTAAAAATAGAAATGTTCTTTTGAAAATAGAATTATCCAATTTCTTGTTCAATAAATCGGGCACCGCCATTATTCTGCTTTGCCTGACGTACTATTACCCATTAAAATACGACTGGGAACCAGACAATGGATGTTTAGCATTCTTAACCACTCAAACTAAAAATTGGCGCACTAAACTTCGTACACGTAATAATAACTATATCACATGATTTTGCTGAAATGTATTTTATGACCAGTAGATGTAATCAGGCATACATGTATTTTAATGAGTAATATGCACGGGGTTGAATTTTAACCATTCTGCATTATGCATGTCACTATATTACGCTAGTATAATTATTAATATAACTTTATAATAATTATAATGCAATAATTATACAATGTGGTTTTATATAAATTGTATGTTATTTATGACTCATTATCGTGGAACAAAGCCAGTCATAACAATGTGTCATGCAGACTTACATTCACTTCTTACCATTATTAAGTGATTAATATGCAAAACATCGACATTGCTATAAATCTGTCTGATTTTGACGACTCGTGGTTTTGATTCCTGAAAGGGCTATATTTTCGAGGAGTGTGGTCATAAAATAATTTCCAAGGTCATTCTCTATCTTACTGCTGATTCTGAACTATGTAAGACAGCTGTGAGTCACTGTATGGCTATGAGCCTGATTAGCAGCTAAATCCAGAGATTTAGCCTTTCCGGGTTCGTTGAGTAGGTTGACAGACCGCCTTGATATGACCTATACAATGGGTATCTACGGCGATAAACCCAACAAATAAAACCGTAAAATGTTGCACATTGAAGCTCATTCGTAGCTGGAGAGTAACAAAAAAGTAAGTATTGTATACATCAGCTTTCGATCATCATTCGGTACTATCAGTCACGAAATCGCCTAAAGTACGTTTTGTACATATGCATATATCAAATACACAAGAGAGAGTTGATATAAATTTTTTTATTGCATTTAATATGAAACAAGCATTTGTACAACAAACAATGAGGAGTTTGCATGCTTTTATCCAGTTTTACATCAATACAATTAAATTTTATTTAAGATGTATTAACGCATTAAGATAGTTTTAATAAAATGCAACATTTGAATGAGGTGTTATGATACTTTATACAATATACATGTACATGTATCTAAAGATATTTTTTTCAATTTTTCAAGTATTGATAAAACTGTAAAAACAAATGACAAAATCAACCATTAACAATTTTATCAAGGAAACTAAAAATGACACTTTTCATGAACATCAAAATTTAAACAGCATAGAAAAACACACAATTTGATCATTATTTTCGCTACATTTTGGTCAATTTTGTGCTTTAGTCACACACATTGGTCGTAGCAAAAAACTAAGTCAATATTTCGTTCACACATTCACTCAACCTTTTTGCAAATTCATTATTTTAGCGTAACTTAAACAATTCTCATATGAATAATATTTTAACACTTTCCCCAAATCTTCGAATCGACAATTTTCGTCCGAGACATTAGTAGGCGGAGTTTATAAATGAATAGAAGAGGATTTGTGACAGCGCCTCCTAGTGAGTGATACATTGCTAGACAGTATACGTCTGTAAACGAACAAAGGGCGATAACATTTGTCAACTTAGTTAAAGTAAAATTAGATAATGCACTTAAACTACGCTTCTTATCAATATTCAAAATTGTTGAAGTGTACAATGATTCTCTCTTGCACTGGCACTAGAGTCCTTACATTCTTTAAAATGCACGCACATATAATATTTTGGCAACAAACACAATTAAAAATCGCTCCCGTATTCTTCACCGTGCACGAGTTATGACTAGATTTATACAATCATTATAATTATATATGTATGTACAGAGAACTATATATAGTGACGTACGCATTATAATCATAAGATATGGACTATGGTGCCAGTGCTCTCTTTTACTATTAGACCGATGTAAAGACATCACACCTTAAACACAAGAGCCCTTAAAGATAATAATTTGACTTTCTTTGAAGTTCACCTGAACAATGCGTTCATTTCGGTGTTGCACTTATATACACACTTAAAATAATCCTTAATGGGTTATTACTGAGGTTTCTTCTTAACATATCGTTTTAACTTGTTTTTATTTGATTTCAAGGTTTCTATGCATGCACCTGGATTTTCAAAATCTTCGCAACTTTTCGGTTGGTCTGATATTCCATGTACTTTGAAACTCATTAAATTTGGAAATAAGCTGTCCTGTTTTTTCAACTCTCGTTTATTGAAAGTCCTTACACAATCCTTCATTGGCATGTAACCTGAACTGTCTGTTTTACAAACAATTTCCTTAATGTTTTTTACATCACAATTTGGAACATCTTTGTTTTTATGAAAATCAGTTTTGTTATTATCTTTATTTGTGTTTTGAAAAGTCTTTGCCATATTCATTGTCAAGTAAGTGTCACTATTATCAGAGGTTTCACTATGAGAATGAATCTGGTTGACAATTGTATTTTTATCATTTACATAATTTACATAAGGCGAGTCTTTGCAAACATCTTCATTTTCAGAGTGTTTAGAACAATACAGATTGTCATAGTCACTTGTTTGCTTATCATTGCTAAGCAAAGCCTTTGCATTACATTCGCTTTTTTCAACATTTTCACACTTTGGTTTTGGATTTGGCTTTGGCTTAGGAGCGGGTTTTGGCTTAGGAGCGGGCTTTGGCTTAGAAGTGGGCTTTTGTTTCTGAACTTCATCTGTGACTTTTGGTTTTGCATTGATTTCACCAACGTTAACATAGCTGTTATCTGATGGAATTCTGAAATTGTTTGGATGAATGTAAAATGAATCTTGGTTAGCAGACGCTTGTGCAATATCATTAGCAAGCGTTTTAACATCTTGAGCACTAGATTTAGCATTGCGCGGTTCAATATAAACGTCATCGGTTTGAGAAACAGCAGCAACGTCGTTTCTATTGACAAGACGCATGGGCATATATCGTTCATCTGGTTCAACCAAATCACTGACTGTGCTGACAACTTTGGGTTTGGTTGCATCGTTGTTGTCTAAGTGCATGATGACGTCAGTGGGGTGAATATATGACGAACTTGAATTGACTGACAACTGTTGAGAAACGTTCTTATTACTTGACAATTTGTTAATTTTGTTGTCGGTCACATTTTCATGGTTGCGTGTGATGTTATTGTTGTTGTTGTTATAGCAATTAAATTGGACGTCACTTGAACTAGATCGAATGCTGTCGTAGAACCCAGAGCTCTCGTCTTTTTCAATGACTTTTCTACGAAGTGTTAACTTCTTAACGGCAGACGGGATTGTGGGTAGTGGTCTTGATTGGATGATTCGATCACGTGCTAGAGTAAATGTTCGCTGTAAAAAGTTTTGACGATGAGGTGGTCGACTTGGAGGTTGTGTAGATAACTGTTGCTCGGGATCTTTACTTTTGTGTCGTCTGGAAAAAAAAACAATAATAAAAATAAATAAAATCTATCAAAAAGAACAATGTATGCCATATCTACGAAGCCACAAGAGAAAATTTCACAATAGTTTCGTTCTTTTTACAAAATATAATTTCGTTTAAACGAAATAACTATTTCGTTAAAACGCAAATATTTTCAGTTTTCCTTTTTCAAATGATGTAATAATTTCGTAAAACTGAATAACATTTCTATATTTAAACGAAAAAAAAAAACCCTCAAAAATAAAGAAGTATTTCGAAATTTTACTTTAGGGGCTCCGTTCGTATCCACTTTTATACACGATTTTTTTTATTCGCGACCTTTTAAAACAGCCAGAGACATGTTGGACGGTCATTTCATATAAATATCTTTCTTAAATTTTGTTGGTTCTACACGCTGAACATTGATAAGCGAATTTTAACTTAAAATATCAAAGACGTGATATACATTTATTTGAGGAAGACCTATAGCCTGTTCAATTACCCCGAACGTTCCGTAACGTAAGGGTTGGAACAACTCAACCCAAAGACAACTCAACCCGATACAACTCAATCTCCTTCTTCGGGTTGAGTTTTCACAATTTTGAGTTGAGTTATCCACGGGTTGAGTTGTTTTCGGGTTGAGTTGTCCCGTTGCCTCGATACTGACCACGCTGCTGCTTTCTACACCACGTGACAACGAAGGTGGGCAAGAAAGTCGTATGAGAAGTGTGGTGGTCAACACAATGTTTGATTCCACGATCGCAACAGGAATGGATTCTGGTGCATTATTTTTAACGAAAGAAACAACATTTTTCTTGCAATTGCCCGGTGTGCACGGGGAAAGGTTTGATGGAACACACATCTTTTCCCCCTAAAACTTCCATACCGACGTGAAGTTTCCCCCTTACTCCCTGCACTGACCTTAAGTTTCCCCCTTACTCCCCGCAATGACCTAATGTTTCCCCCTTACTCCCTGCACTGACGTGAAGTTTCCCCCTAACTCCCCGCACTGACGGGAAGTTTCCCCCTTACTCCCTGCACTGACCTTAAGTTCCCCCCTTACCCCCTGCACTGATCTGAAGTTTCCCCCTTACTCCCCACACTGACCTGAAGTTTCCCCCTTACTCCCCACACTGACCTGAAGTTTTCCCCTTACTCCCCGCACTGACCTGAAGATTCCCCCCTTACTCCTGACTGACATGAAGTTTCCCCCTTACTCCCTGCACTGACCTGACGTTACCCCCTTACTCCCCGCACTGACCTGAAGTTTCCCCCCCTTACTCCCCGCACTGACCTGAAGTTCCCCCTTTACTCCCCGCACTGACCTGAAGTTTCCCCCCTTACTCCCCACACTGACCTGAAGTTTCCCCCCTTACTCCCCGCACTGACCTGACGTTACCCCTTACTCCCCGCACTGACCTGAAGTTTCCCCCTCAAGCCCCGCACTGACCTGAAGTGCAGATTACGAATGTCTGAATGTCAAGTAAATTTGTTCGCCTACATTGTTTAATTTGATTAATTTCCATAATTATACATAATTAATATTTAAATTATGTAAATCAGTCCTCCGATGCATGATAAAATTAATTTCACCTGTTTAAGATATCTTCAAAAAATATAACAAAAGCTTATTATTTTCTAGAAAGAAAAACTTGTAATTTTGTAGACTTGCCAAAATTTATATTATCGCATACAATTGGTATGAATCATATCAATCAGTGGGTTTACGATCAATGTCTGGAGACTTAAAAAAGAAGGTTATAAATAATCCCAAAAATACAAATACATTCGTTCGATATTCAAAGCCAATCTTGTTGTCCCTTAGAACTTACTTTAGTTCTCATCACAGACTGTCGGCATAATAAAGTCCCCCCCCCCCCAAAAAAAAAAACCCCAAACCACCATACATATACAATGAACTTGATGTTAATTAGTATTCAGTAAATGTAATGGGTAAAACTAGAATGTCACAATCAGGCTAAAAAGTCAGATCGTATATTAACTGAACTGATTTAGATTTTATATTATTTACTCTTGAAATAATACAATACTTTAAAATATTAAAAAAATGATCAACAGTTTTAAAATACCATTTCCGAGACCATACGGATAGAGTCAGAATTTTATTTAGAGAAGGTATTATCCTGTCTTATTTGAATATGGAATGTATCATTTAATATGGAATTCACTATGCTTACATTCGATTCACGTTGCGGCACTCTTTGATTTTTTACAGCAGCATTTCTTATTGAAACAAGTAAGTTGATCATATTTTGTACATAAATTGAAAAAGTTACCAGCAATTACTTGTATAAGGAACTACTAATATGATTACTTACCTGGCTATATAACAAAGTAGACATGATATCAGAACTAACATTAGAATTCCTATACCCACCACTGCACCAACAATAACGACTGAAAAAAAAAGATAAATACATTTTTTTGAAACATTGGTCAATTGACATGAGCCGAGGATTGAACATGAAGCATGAAGACCTACGTGTAATCTAAACTATTTTACATAAATAGACATTATTTATGGTAAATTATTCAGGAGAGTGCATGATTACTTTTTTCTAAAATTTTATTTACCGAAGAACTTTTTGCGGGCACTATACAAGTGTAAATATAAGAATACACCTTATCGTTCTTGGAAGTACATTTTGACAGACGACAATTTAGATGACAACATATTTAACTTAATCTTTACAAATCATGAAGTGTGATTTGGTAATGTACAATGGTTTGATTATTTCATTATTTAAGAAGCGATTGGGTGCGCATGTAAAGTGTATGTAAAACAGTGCTTCACGAGCTTGTATCAACATTTGTAGCGAGACTGTGGTAGTAGAGTAAGTGGATAGATAAGAAGGAGTTTTGAAAACTTTTGATGGATGGGATTAATTTGAATCTTGACAAACGCATTTACTTAACCGTAAGATCATTGTGGTTTATGTATAGATAGTTTTAATTAATCCTGAATTATGTTAACCCTGGTGTATTCCGCAGACATAGCCCAAGTAGCTTTGAATAAGGTATGTTTGAATTTGAACAAAAAATGGTAAGCAAACATACTCGTCACCCCGCCTTTTTTACGTGCTTACAATGAAGTTTTGATCATTATGGGTCTTTAAGTATGTAGAAGTGCAGTTCGATAAGCACATGGTTATTGCAATATGATTTAAAACAAATTAAGTCACACTTATTTGAGAATGCAAATGTTTCCTACGATAATTATATCACAGGTTTTTAAATTGTTCATGAAAGCGTGTTTGTCATGCACATCACATTTGTCATGGGTAACAGACTACGAAAATTGATTCTCTCATCAGTTATCTCGAATACCAGAACATCTTTATATTATTTATTTGTGATTTTCAAGTTTAATAACGAAATCATATTTTTGCAATCTTATAAACGACCCAAGAATGGCGCATATTTGTGATGCCGTTTCTAAACCAAAGCGCCGATAGCGCTGTCAGACATGGGGTTTTGGAAGAGTATAAGGCTAAATACAACTCATGGAAGCGATACAATACAAAGGGACCTTTAACTTAAATAAGCCAGATAAGATATATTCGTGCTTCTTATCGTCTGCTTGTTAACGCGTACTATATTAATTACAGTGGTAATTATCCCTTTATTTGCGCTTGCACAACCGAATGTAATCGTCCGCGACAAATTTTGATGTGGATTTGCCACAGTCCACTACTAAACATGGGGAAACCCCATGTAAAACGACGTCAAGTTTTAATAATCCTCGAAGTCTTATCCAACGCCACGTATTTAGACCATCCGGCTAAAACACTGATTTTTGGTGGTCCTGGTAATATATATAATTGTACTCGTAACAATTATTTGAATAACAAAAATCTGTGTTAATTTTAGAGAAGAATTCTGTATTTATAGTGAAAAAGATTTATGGTTACTTATCATATGTATCTGCTCCAAGAATAAACGAATCACTTAATATAAGTCCGTTTCCTGATTACCCGACCATTCAATAGGTACAATTTACAGTGAACATTCAGATCAGTGTTTTGATACCTATTTTAATCTAGGTCGATAGCGCAGTTGGTAGCGTGCCGGGATTTGGATACTCTTGCCCGAGGGGTGCGGGTTCGAATCCCACCCGGGGAGGTTATATCCTTCCATGGAAATTTGACTGTAATGTCGATTTTCCTCCATTGATCAGATAATATGGAGAAGTTTCCTGCCTTGTGGAAGGGTAGGCGAGTACTGGTTATAGACAAGGGTCCAGGAAAACTAGGTTAGGTGCGCTGGACGCCGTAAAATGACCTAAATTGTGTTGACACGGCGTTAACTCCAATAAATAAATAAACAATAAATAAATAAATGATACCTATAATACAGAACCGTCAACTTATCATCGTCGGTCAACCCACAATGTCTAGTACATTACTCCGCTTTGCTGTGTTATGTACCGTGTGCCATTTGGTTGGGAAAATTTCGTGAATCATGAATAAAATATAAGGCAGTTCCATTGGTTTCGCAATGAAACCACTGCGGAGAACTAGCTTTTGAGATAACGTTTTTTATCTAAAGTTTGGTTTACAATTCAAAATTGTGGCCTCCATGAGAGATTTTTCTGAAGCGGGCAATTTATTCGACATTGACAATTTTGCGGAGTATCAAGTTGACGTCTTTGGTGATTTATTAGAACGGGCAGACGTTTTCTTGTGCTTGAAGACTGGTGGGGCGCAAAACCAAGGCACAACCTTTTGAGAAAATAAACATGTGCATTGGTTTATATCGTAAGTAAGAAAATCTCAGTATGACGTCAATGTTATTAAAGAGTATATAATTGTAACATGCGATGTAATTGGAAGCAGATTGTTTTTCTCTGCCTGATCCATATTCATGAAATGAGATTACGCCAACCCAATTGCCCACGGTACGTATGGAGTGTAACTGAAGAAAGTACTATTGTTGCCGGCAATCTCAACTTACCAGTGTGGTTAGAACTAGACGAAGCAGGGATACGTAATGTAGTTTTTGGTACAATAGTTGATGATTTAGTTGGTAATGCAGGAGATGTTGATGACGTCATAAGTATGTCTGAAACGTTTTCTATGATGCCTGGTGTGCAATGAGCAAGAAGCTGAGTTTGGTTATCTGTAATGTAACAAAAGATGGTACATGTAATTACATGTTGCAAATGGTGGTCAAACACTTTCTGTTTACACATGATCGCCATCTGTGCCACAAACGTTCAAATGCTTTCGTTTTCGAGATTATTTAATTATTACACGAATACTTAAGTGTTCTGAATGGTTATTTTAGCAATATGTATAAACGTGTTCGTATCTCGTCGGCGTGGGTGGAATACCCAATATTTAAAGATCTGGAAATTATCTATTGAGCGAAAGATAATTTTAGACGGTTATTTACTAGAATTTTGGTCAGGAGTTAGACATTTTCTAAAAATGTTCTTCCTCAAAACCGCACAAATTAAACAAGTACCGTACATGTTTAACTGTATTTTTATATATGCAGCTATTTCTTTGTCTAGGGTATATAATAATAGATATGTAAAACTTTTGTTTTGCTTGAATAATTTTGATGTATGATACCATCTCAAATTTATATACAATTATATCCCTCGGGGTTTCAACCACATCTTTATTTACTTTTCGCAAGGTTATTGTATTTCAATTAATGGCAAAAATCAGTACATGTTCGTGAATTTGGCTACAAAAAGATAACTTGCTGCAGTTTTTTTTTTACATTTAGCAAAATGTATTGTTTACGCCATTTTGAATTTACAACAGCAGTAACTTGTATTCAGTTACTTGTAATTTTGATTTAAACAACAATTAGCGCAGCGGATTTAAGTAAACGCTTATAACTCATAAGCTTACGAGGGCATTTTTGGCGAAAGAAATAATATATAACAGTTATTTCATGCACTATTTGAGTGCTTTCTATGTTTTGACCGCTGCAAGAACTAGACGAAATAGACAAGAAATGGTTTACGATCTTACGAAAATACACATAATAGATCTACGTTATTTCAATCTTAAAACTTCCTACAAAAAAATGTAATGGAATATATTTTTTACAGAATTGTTTCATATACGATAGTTTGTAAAATAGTATGAAACATGTTACATAATTTCGTATATTAAAATATAAAAAGAGAAAATTTCATATATTATTTGTCATTATTCAACACAAGTTTATATGCACGGGACGTAGATGACTCATAATCATTAATTATGCAATTATTCATACAAATATTCTCATTATGTTAATTAGACATGTAACATCTGAAATAGACATTATTTATTATAATTATTATTATACGAGGGTTGATAAAAAATAAACCGGATTTTTACATATTCGATTTTATCACTTTTAGTAATTCAGGTATTAAATCACAGCTGCAAGAACATCTGAAGCCTGTTCATTTACCCCTTACGTTCCAAAACGTTCTGTAACGTTACATTTGAAACTCCTCGGCCATTCGCTGCGAATAATCTCGGACATATTTAGAAACTATTTTGAAACTACCGGTTTTGAAGTAAACAAATTTACGATCGTTTAGGTACTGAGTGATGTTTCGTTTTAGTCCATAAATTTTTAAACATCACTCATTGCCTTAACGATCGTATATTTGTTTATTATATTAGATTATTCGCAGCGAATGGCCAAGGAGTTCCGGATGTAGCGTTACAGGACGTTTTGGAACGTTTAGTGTAAGTGAACTGGCTGCTGACAAAAGAATAGGGGTGTAACAATACGGTAAAAACCGTATTGCAATATATTGCAATACACGAAACCTGTATTGCAATATATTGCAATACATATTGTTCTTTGCGCATACATGCATAGCATAAATTAATGCACGTGCATCGTCTTAATTTTATCAACATTGTACATAGATATTTGTATTTTCAAATGATCTACACGTATTACGCAAATGTTTGAATAAGTTAGAAAAAGATTTTGAATGGACTTTCAAAGATAATTATTCTCTCACTTTACGAAAAATATTTCAAGTTTTCGAACACATTTTAACATTAATTCAATCATTAAATTTCAGTCTCTGATAAAAACAATCAGTATGGTACATAACTAGAAAACCCGGTTCTGAGAAAAACGAACCGGTTAAAACCGTCAGAAGTCGTATTGCAATATTAACCGGTATATCGGTTAACCGTTACATCCCTACACAAGAACACCTTACCATGAAATTCAATCCTAAATTTACAAGTCTGTTTTGATTGTAACGTTTCAAATCTGCCTATCTTATTTCTCGGCGTATTCAAAATAATATGGTGGTGTCACGCGATAGAATAGAGCCTTAGCTACGCGTGAATGTATAAATAAGTGAAATAAATTTATTACGATGGAGAAAATAGCCTCTTGTTGAACTGCTATTTTGAATAATGTTCCTTATACATGTATGTGTAGTGTTTTTTTCAGACATTCGGCGAATACGCCGAAAGGCTTAAGTTATACCACAGATCGTAAAATATCGACGAAAATGCCTGACCTGCTTAACCTGCGGAGTGATATATGTGTCTCTGATTTACTACGCAGTTAATTTTTACTTGATAAAAGTTGTTCCGTCATCTGACTCGATCGGTGACCGGTGTTTACTTATATTGATAAGCGTGAGGAAGGGGCGTTGTCAAATATATTGATTGTGAATGTAGCTGTTTAATTCAATGGTACTGTGGCCATTCATTGTATAACTTGAAGTTTAAGTTGTTTTATAGTATGTTTAAGCTGCAACAAAACTTTGATGAAAACTTTGAGTTTTGTTTACATTCTAAAGATCATGTGACTATATACCCTGGATATAGAGACTTTACATAAAGCTACTATTCCACAAAGAATTGTCATATTACCTCCATTTGAATTTCAAAGATACTGTTCATATGCATATATATGGACGGTATAGTCCAACAGAATAACCTGAGCTTGACCTTTATGCAAGAATATATTAAACTCAGTATTTACAGTATACTTTTGTCTTCGTTTATAAATCGCGCTTTATCAGAAGCTTTCGGCAAAATACACGTACTGAGCAATTAATTTGTTTTCAAAAGAATAACATTAAAATACTTTGAAACTGTGCCATGATATTGCTGACTTACTTGTTTTCCCTAAAACTAATGTGTTAAAAAAACAAAAGACAATAACATGCCACTTTTAATAGATTTATTTATAGTCACATCGGTTGCTAAAAACACGTGCGTGACCGTATACACGCATACGGACACTCACGATTTAATGCAAGTGAAGTGTGTAATTATTATAATTAGGTAGTTCAAGCTCTGGTTAATTCTGTTGGACTATACATGTATCTTTGAAAATCTAAGGGAGGTAACATGACAATTCCATGTGAACTAATCCTTATTTTTTAAGGTAAAGAACAATTTATGCCTACCTGGTTTCACGCGTACTTCAATAGTTGGGACGGAGAGTGTCGAGGTTTCTTCCTGAGTTATACGGAGATTGAAAATCAAACCATCCAGTAAATCTCCTTGGTAGAAAATGTGACTGGTAGAATCACACGTCAGGGCTTTGTAAAACTGACCATCTCTAGTGGTCAGTTCTAACTTCGTATCACAGTGTTTGTATTCCGAGAGAGCGTGTCTGGACACTGTAACCTCCTGGTGGACGCGGACTATTGATGTAACTGTACATTTACAGCTCTGTGGTGCCTTGATCTGAGAGGCTGGTGGACCTTTGAGTATTAATATGTCCATAGATGTGTTCACAAACCTCTGCTCGCAGAAATCAACAGTAATCTCTGAAATGATCAAACAAACGGTAGGAGATGTAAACTGTTTCTCTTGCAAGGTAGAAGTCCGACAATGTCAATTCATAATCAATTTATACATTAAAACTCATGATAATTGATAACAAACAAAAATTATATACTTCAATGATTGCAACAAGTTTTTATTCGTTTTGCATGTACGTGTATTAATTTCAATTATCAATGACAACTTTTTATGAAAGTAAGTAGATATCTTCCTTTGATATAAACATATTTTTTTAATTTGCCCGTACAATACAATGGTCATAACAATTTGAAAATACCACATGGTGAAAATGTAAGAAATACGATTCACAATAAGATACCAAATCTCTGACAACATTTCTGTGGCCATAAATATTGTTTTGAGTTAGTGGAAAACAACTTTAAGAAAACTGGCAAAAAGACACGTGTTTCCATAAATCAATTATCAACTTAAGATATATTTTTGCAGACATTAAATAAGGAAGACATAGGTATGACACGAATTCCAATTAACGGTCAAAATCAGATTAGGACCAATGTCTGACAATGATTAAAAACAAGCAAATACAAGGTTTATTTTTCTTTTGCATCAAGCTCCTTTGTCAAAGATTTTATTTTTATAATGTTGTTAATCAAGTCGAAAATCTACGCGCTAACCAACATTAAACATAAAAACAATCCAGTGTTTTACATGTACCTCTAGACATTGGTCGCAACTCTTACTGTAATGGTGCCATCGATCAAACCAAAAATATTTGCAAAGTAGTTATGAAACTGCACACGCTGTTTAAACTATAAGAAAACAAAAGCATATTCTTACCTTCTGCAAGACTAGAAGGAAATCCACAACACAAAATAAACACCAAATTCAGTAAAACTCGCATTTTTGTTAAATATATTGTTACTGTTCTGTATTTCACTGCTTAAACTAAATGATATACGATTTTCATAGACAACAAATGTAACGCAATTGTAAATCAAAATCAAATTTTATTCTTAACTGTCACATTCCGACAAGTTATATGCAAATTAAAGTCCAAGTTAAACATACGATGTATACTCGTATAATGTATGCATCGGTCTATCCTTTCATATGATACACCTCGTGAATCTATTTCATGAATGAGAGAATGGGTACTATGTTGTAGGTACAGTGATAATCTTAAAGATATAAATCACGACTAAAGAAGTGAAAATAAATGGGTTAAGTGATGCGAGACAAACGACGTCATCATACCGGGTAGCCAATCAGAACTTGTAAAAAGAGGAAGGTATAACTTTCATCCATGGGCGTACATAACTGCTACCCTTGGCGACCGACACAGTTCCTGATCACTGTACATGAACATTTTCATAGTGTTTTGATTCGGAGCCGTGCCGGTCAACTATGCTGCTACCTGTCCATTATTATTATTATTATTATTATGAAATATATCTAATTTGCATTTTGAATATTTATGGATGTTGAAGCTATTATAAGGCAAATTCTTTTTCAGTGTTCTCGTTCTGAACTATGATTTTGTTTTGTTACCGAAGTCCATTCTGTATAAATCTAATTGGACGTTGACTAAAAGACTTTACTTCGCTTATTTAACTATGTTTCGTCATATAGCGGCGACCAGTCGCCTTTCTCAAAGTCCTTCGATAGGCCTATCGTTGGGCCCAGGTTTTCATCCTAGCACTGACACATACCTTTGCCAAAGGCTGACATCTGTCCTTGTTGATAATAAGGTATGCGAGAGAATGGATGCAGGAAGTTCTCTGATTAAACTTCAGAAAGTAAGGTAAGTCATATTAAAACACACGATCCCTTAAAAGTTCTTCCATTACAAGCAAGATACGAAAACTTTATTATAAAAAGACTAGATACAACTTGTGTTTTCAATACTGCCCTATCTTTGGCATGGATTTGTCAATTTTAATGCTTTCACATACACGTGTGCTATTTTTTACGAACTAAACATAATATACCAAATTAATTATCATCTTCTCATCTTGAATTTCTTGTGTATGTACATGAATATGTTAAAGTACGCCCGTGACTTTAAGCTATTAGCTCAGCCAGGCGTGGTGGGTAATATATACTTTAGTCACGACGAGGCTGATCGTACTATAATAGGTAAATTTTTCCTTTCCAATGAATCACGATCTTCTCGTTTGACAGCCGTTTCGCGTTAAGTTATGCAATTATTGAGAAAATATGTCACATGAAATTTATGTTGCAGCACTCAAAAAGTTTGTTTAAAAATGTAAACTTCAACCTTTCACGGACTTAAAATCAGAAGTTTTTTTAATAACAAGTTCGTTAATAAGTAAATATTTGTGATGAGTTTTACCTGGTAATTCTTATCCGTGAATTACGTTACTGTAGTGAATCAATTATTAACAATGTCTAAAATCAAAATACAAACCATGTGTGACACCGATGATGAGTTCTTTTCAATTCATTGATCATTTCTACCTATCAAACAACCAACACATAACAAGAACAAATATGTATATCAAACATAAAAAGGACGAAACAAATAGATTATAGACTATTTTATTGACTTTTTTCTTTTAGAAAAAGTCCTTTCCCTGTCAAAAAGTATAGATAATGATAAGCATGACATACTTTAACATTGAAATATCGATACAAAATGTCATACCCTTTCCTAAAAGTATTCAAACTACGGTGTCAAAATATTGAAAGGATAGTGTAGTACAATAGTGTGTTTTTATATGTACTAATGGTAACGTAATTCACATAAATTTTATTTTATATGGCGTGAATCTATAAAAGTAAATACTGTTAACTAGAGATATAAAATGGAAAAATCTCTTTAGTGTATAGTTCATTTGTGCTAATTTTTAGATTTTAAGCAGTAGATTGGATGACTTCGGACTTTTATATAATCGAAACCTTTGTACGACATGCGCAGTTTTATAAAATTTCAAAATGCCTTTTAAAATACATTGCAAAATGATTAATACGCAAGCTGTGATAACAAATAAATGTCTACAACACTGAATACGTAGTAAATACTTGATAAAGCTGTAAAAGGACATATCATGGAGAACCATAATTTCGCTAATTTAAGAAAAGAACGGTAACGTAATTCACAATATATTTGTACAAAACTTCTTTCATGTTTGAAAATGTTCTATATTGCTGACACTCTAACTTAATTTAACAATACAGAAATCCTTGTTCTGCCAATGATGAAAACTAACTTATTGGTCATTATGTATAATTTATTATTAGTTAACGAGTTTGCAAACACAATTTTCCAAACTGTTAACAATGATTTAAATGGAGGGGCATATTTTCTGTTATATGAAATATTTTCATATTTTACATACGAGGCATAATTGGAAGCCTGCAGTTTATACATGATTTATTTCTGTTTCATGGGACTAAACGTAAAAGAACATCACTCAATACTCCTTGTCAAGATTGATTTGAAGCTTTAAAAAGTATATTTGATGCATGAAAAATAAGTTTACATGTAACATGTTTCAACACTTCTAGTATATTGAACTTAAAGCATTCCGACGTCAGCGTTGAGTAACGATGATGTAACTTCTTATTGTAAAGACAAGTGCATGATTTTCTCACTCCACATAATCACCAATTTAGATATAACATATTTTATTGCCTACATGTAATGATTATTGTAATTATTACCAACGTTCTTATACATAGAATATACATAACAGTATCTTAGCCCACAGTATGTCTGCCCACAAGTTTGCACCGCTGGTTGTCTCTTGCGTCAAGTGTTGATAAATTCGAACTGTAGCACGGACAATTTTACATCTAGATTCTCTATCTTCTTGTCTGCCTTCTTCACAGAACATGTAGTTTTCCAGCTACCCGTTCTCTCTGTGAACTTCATGTTTACTACCATGTCAGAATATCTCCTTCTCTACATAAAAGGAATTGGGCACTGCTACCATTTTAATTAAATCGCATAATCCATCTGCCTTATAATCAATTATCGCTACATTTAGATTAGTGTTACAACGATTTGCAACTTTGCCTTTTATCGTCATGCGCCTCCTTTGGTTTTTGCTTTTATATATTGTATGGGTCCATAATCGTATACATTTTTGTCTCATTCTAAATATATTTGGACCTATATTGGTTGTTAGTTTTTAAAATGTTTTAAAGTTTTAATTCAATTAATTTTCCCTTTTCAAGTAGCTTTAGCCATATTTTTGCTTTCTTCCATCTCTCTATGCGCTTTGCATCTAAACATTGCTTTTACCCACTGGCCAAACAAAATTAGAGGGATTGTGAATTACGTTACCGCTCTGTGAATTACGTTACCATTTAAAATGTGTGTCTAGCATGGACTTATGAACAATAAAAAATAATTGTTACTGTGTAACTAAAATAATGCCCCAGAAAAAACAACTGATACAAAACTGATTTATCTATTATGCACTTGTATGATGAAACTATTTAAGAAACATACATGACTCACATTCATCATAAAATATTCGTAAAAGTCTCTTACTTATGCAATTTCCTTCTTCAAAAACATTCAAAATATTGACACCTCAACGTTCTTAGGTGTTGCTGTAAATTTAACCTGTTATAATTGACACTGGGTCCTAATTTCGGCGACTAACTGATATTTGCGGTAACGTAATTCACAATAACGTAATTCACGAATCGATTGTTTATTGGGCTGTTTATTTAATTGCATCAAGGCAATGTTAATTCATTTGGTTATTACTTAAGTTTATAAGAGGGTAGTTTAGATGGAATTTAGTAAGTGGATATAGGTAATGTTAGTGTGTATGAAAACAGCTAGTAACGTAATTCACTAAACCTAGGTTTTATTGAGTGAATACCGTTCTGAGGAGACGTGTGGATTATACAATTAATTAACAACCAATCTCATTTGTCAATTGTGTGCTACATACATTGAGTAGTTCCCAGAAGATAAATACATATATATAATGCAATGAACATCATGCCAGCAAGCCTGTGGAAAATGGTAACGTAATTCACGTGAATTTGTGGGACAGCAAAGTCAATGCGTTAATATTTTTATGATGTAAGTTGTGGAAGTTCAAACTATTGCAGTTGTTTGGCCTATGTGTATGCTTTATGATGAAAGTCAGAATTCTCATTCCTTGAGCAGAATAGGGCGACAATAAATCTGAATAGCAATTGACCCAAACAGTGGGACAAGGTATTTTGATGAATATGCAACATTCCCGCTGAGTAAAATTATCATCTAGTAATGGTTATGTTTATAAATGTATATGTTTTCGGTAAAGACATATGTCTCCTAGGTAAAGGACAAATTTGGTAATAAACCATGCTATATTCTTAGTAAAAATACTATGTGACATGATATTTTTGCAATTGCTTAACTTAACGCGAAACGGCTGTTAAATGTAAATTTAGATATTTTTGAATGTAGAATTTAAGTTATCTAAGTTCAATAAACGGTGAATAGAAGTACCCGGATATGATTTTTATAATTTGTTGAACTTTTCTTGAATATAATAATCATTATATTTATTATTATTTTTATTATCATTATTATCTTATTACTTTATCATTATTATTAGTATTATTATTATCATTATTATATGCAAATGCTTTTGAAGTTACTGAATTGTGATCAATAAAAGTGTGAATTATAGATAACCTTACTTTTATATTTTATTTCATTGAATGTAAGTTTGTTGAAAACGTTTGGTATTGTGAAAACAAAATGTTTTTACTTATCTATGAATTGAATCATTTTTGTATAATTTGTAGAAGCTTTACAAATTGCTGGCAATACTTAAAGGGATATACAGACAAATGACTGCCAAAAGTATAAAACCAAGTTTAATCTTTAAAACAGTATTACTATTAAGAGCGTAAGAAATCACCGTTATTAAGAAATTTGTCATTTTTAACATTCAACTGAACGAAACAAAACATGCCGCATTCACATTGTTGAAAACAAAAGTTTCTTCACTAATGTTTTTTTTAAACATAAGTATGAATATTTTATCAAATATAGGGACTCGATTGCCAGTGGTACGAGTTGAAAATTTTATAATTTTAGATTGGGTTTAATCAGATGGTGTTTTTGTTATTACATTTCAAAGTTGAAGTAGGTCGAAACTATGGGAGAGGGATGCGCTCGCACACTATAGCTAGGAACTCGTGTTTTAATAGTGTGAACATTTCGTCGCTATCCTGTCGTTTTATAAGTATTACAGCAACATTTATCACTCTTGGTTTGAATTATTGTATTTATTATCATTGTAACAAACCAAACTATAAACAATTCAAGTAAACATACTATTGGACATGGTGACATATGAAATTCACCCATTTGTACCCTGCTTGTCTAGTTTTGTCCATAGTGCTGACCGTCAGACATAGTCTGAAAAGTCGGGGAATGAGCAAAGCAGATTTTTTGTGTCCAATTAAGTAACAGTTTTAAGTCACTTTCCTAGGATCACAAATATTGTAAGATGTATTAGACATGTGTAGCCGCCTGGCTACACCAGTCAGTAGCACACACGCTTACTGATTGAGTTGTCGTAGGTCCAATTCCCGGGCAATGTGTACTTTTAAAGAGCTTGGTTAAGAAATAATTGCTCCGATATCCTCCCTCCTACCGCTGATTCTAAATCATATTAGGCAGTTGTCAGACAATGGCGGAAGTATGTGCTTTGTAACAGGTTCATAGCTAAATCCAGAGATTTAGCATTTTCAGAAAAAGTGAGTAGGTTGACTGGTCACCATTTTACGACCTATTCAATGTATTGCTATGGTGTTAAACCAGACAAAAATAGAAATGTGTTCTGCATACATGCATTTTCGTACCCCGAGGTTATCAAGATTTTCGATTAAACTAGTATCGAGAATCTTGATAGCTTCTTGGAACGAGAATGCTAGTATTGATTATCTTGATAGCCTCTTGGATTACGTATATTTTTTGGAACCTATCAAATCGGACCCCTAAAAAGAAATGGATAATGAACTCGGCATTATTAATAAACACTCTGTTCTGAAAAAGGCGTAATATTGATAATAAGCAAAAAAAAAATATTGCGAAAAATAGCCACTATAGCATTTCTTTATATCACTCCATGAATATGGTTAGGTTATGTCTTTATAAAAAATCTAACATTGACATTCAATCCTTGCAGAAGTCGTGATCAACTATTTCAAAACTTTCTTGCTGATACAAGTTTATGTGCTGTAAACACACCACCCTCTTGTAAAGGGGCTCGTCATTCATTTGTTTCTTACAATAATTTATATCAGTCATTAATTGATTATATATAGTTCTAGTATATTAACCTGTCACAACTTGAATAATTACACGGTCACTGAATGTGTTAGTATTTATCTTCTTTGGAACTATTGAACCACCGATCCATATTAATTATTGATTATCTAACTATATATGTAGCAATTTTGAATACCGTTGACAAATAACAAATTCAGTGACCGTGTAATTATTTAAGTTGTGACAGGTTAATATAACAGAACTATACTTGTACCTATTGAAGTATGTGACTTATGTATACAATGTGAAATATGCACTGATGATTGTCTTAATGTATCAAGACATAGACCAGCCCTGCGTTCAGATACCGCGAACGTTCTGTAACGTTCTGTAACGTTCGCCAACAGTAATAATTGAACGGCCTGTTAGCAGAAAACGTTTAAGGCCAACAGCTAACGGTTTTAGTATATAGTACGCGAATATGAAACAACCTGAAACAAAATAGTTCCAGTACATTTTGCAAAATAGTAACTGCCATAGCGAATAGACTATATCCGAAATTCAAATATTTGGGTTTTCCCCTCCGGTACAAACAAACTTTCACTGTTTCAATGAAAACGTGTGTAATAAAGAACAGTAGTATTTAATCCATAGTTCGTGTTGTTTAGCAATAATGTGTAGACAACTTTGTTTGTACCGCCTGTGCACGGACGGAAAAACCCATAAATTTATGTAAAGGATATTAACTGAGTGCGAGGGTTTTCTGAGTTAGAACAACCTGGCCGCGGACTTCTCGTGAAAATCCGAAAACGCGAAGCGTTTGAGGATTTTGAGAAGTCCAAGGCCATGTTGTTCTAACTCAGAAAATCCGTAGCACGAGGTTAATATCCGACTTACACAACGATTCGAGTGATTAGTTTCACATGTACATCGACTGGGCATCGACTACATTTTTGCAAACGAATTTGACTTGGGTGCATCTTTTTCTATCACGAGCTTTTATGTTGTTCTGTAACTTTTAATTAACAGATAACGAGCGTAGTTTTGAATGTATAGGATAGAGCATGAGTAGCAGTTTGATATGGGATTTATCAACGAGCGAAGCGAGTTGATAAATCCCATATCAAACTGCTACGAGTATTCTATCCGACTTAGACAACGGGTATGAAATTATAAGTTTATAATGTCCATTTTCATTTATTTTGTCACGTGTTTATACTATTGCCATCTTTTAGCCACATAAAACTCAGAATAATATAGTGGGCCTTAAACTTAAACAAACGATATTAAATTTTGAGTCGAGAATTTCGTGCGAAAGCTAATTAAAACTCATAAACACAATTAGACAACGGTGACCCCCTCTCAGCCAATCAAATTGCTTAAAAAGTGTTTGATAAATCCCATAACACACGGTAAAGTGTTTGATATATTCAGATCGTTTTCTCCGTGCGTTAAACTCGAGAAAACATTGACTGAAAGTATTGGGTGGATCCAGACTTTTTTAAGTGGGTGCACATTAAGAACAAAATGAAATGTTATAGTTCGTATACAAGCGGCCACGAACATTGGAAAAGTCTAATTATGATCTTATTTGTTGACAAGCGTAAGTCATTAAAAAGTATAACCCCTTGTTAAAAGTCTAGATCCGCCCCATAATCAGTTAAATACAATTAACTGAAATGCTTAAATAAGCTTATCTGTATTTAGTCTGGGTTACCTGCCCCTTACCACTATCGTTATCAGGTCAGGCAAAGCACGATCATGGCTGCACTCCTAGTTTTTATTCAGATAACAAGATTATCGTATACGTTTTCTTTATCTGCATGATCATTTGCTGACAATTGTAACTTTTGTAGGAAATCGGTACTATATAAGAAATTCAAAGATTTACTGATTGCTCGTATACTTAGCGAACAATAAAGCAAAAATCATGTCTCGAAGTGAACACAATTCAGACGTGAAATAGTCTCGTTAGAATTTCGGAAACTTTATTTATCATAAATGTAGCCGAACTACTAAAAAAGGTATCCACTGTAATTCTTGTACAATGATCTTTAGATTTAAGCCCGTGTAGTGAGAAATGTTTATATGAAAAACTTATTATCCAATACCTAATTCATTAATAGGGCGCGGCCATTATCATGCTTTGCCTGACGTTCTTTTACCTGTCAAAATACGACTGGGAACCGGACAAATCTATTTGAAAGCTAACCGAAGTTTTGAGAAATTCACTGTCCTTATTGCTTATTACCGGGAGACAAGGAAGCGCATTTTTTATAAGTCTAAAACTACTGCAAACGAATGATTTTATTGAATTCATCCGATCAAGTTAATACAACATGTTATGTTATTTTAAAGAAAACCAAGATCTATATTTAAGACAAAAAGCTTTTCGATCAATTGTATTTTGGATAGTTCATACTTTCAACAAAACAAATGTTTAGGCGTCATTATGCACATGGTTATAAAACATAATGTATTTAACAAATTGATCTACCATTATTGTTCACGACAATCGTCTTGATGGTTTTAAGCAGGTGAAAAAATATTGGTAGGGGTTGATTCAATGGTCCACTTGTTCCTATATAATAGAACGACCAGTATTATCTAACACAATGCAATTCACATCTATCCACTCCCTTGATTACATATTAACCGACTATATATGAGAAATATTGTCTTAATTGAATATTCGCATGTTTATTAGGTATATTAATGCAGAAAATGATGAAATTCGTAAAACAATAACATGTACTTACAGCCTAATAACACTCTTGGTTAGCCATAACATTCTTTAGTTCTGCGATAAAGAATTATTCCTAAGACGACCCACCCCTGTGATTATTTATCAAAAATGATTTTTTATACATTGTTTAACTGCCGATATGTACATGGGCACAAATATTTTTATCCATGAATAACACAATTTAAATGTTGTTCATGAGTTTTAACTAGCTTTCGCACGAAATTCACGACACATATCGTACGCTTTAGATTAAGGCCAACTATATTTCTCTGCGTTTTATATGGCTTTAAGGTGACAGTAGTATAAATACGTGAAAAAAAATGAAAATGGACATTGTAAACATATAATTTCCTACCCGTTGTCTAAGTCGGATAGAGTACTCGTAGCAGTTTGATATGAGATTTATCAACTCGCTTCGCTCGTTGATAAATCCCATATCAAACTGCTACTCATACTCTATCCTATACTTAGATAGTGTTATTCATGAATGTAAATATTATTAATGTGCCCATGTACGTAATATGCAGTTAAATAATTATAAAGGATTCAAATTAACAATCATTTTTTGAATAATCACTGTGGTGATTCGTCATAGGATTAATTCTTTATCACAGAACTAAATACTGTTTTGGCTAACCAAGAGCGCTTTTAGGCTGTAAGTACATGTTATTGTTTTATATATTTCATCACTTTCTAACATTGTTATAACTAGTAAACGCGTGAACATTCAATTTAGACCTTATATCTCATAAAAATAATGTAAGATAAAAAGTACAAAAAGAAAAATATAGAAAAAGTAAGAAAATAGTACGGTCAAGATTTAAAAAGCTTAAAAGTCTTACTATTTGTTATTAAAAACTACATTAAATTGGCACAAAGGGAGGCAACAATGGCAAGTGCTTAGATCCTATTTAACTCCCTTGCATATGTAAATCGTATTAGATAATTTTAAATATACGCCCCGGGGGCATGTTTATGATTTTAAACACAGGGTATAGAAATATACAAAATATAACGCGTGACTGTATAAATTTTGTTTTTGATTAATTTGATAAGTCTTCAATATATTTTTGTAATAATATTTAAATATCTAGTTAAATAATAAACAAACAATCTGCAAGTTTAAGTAAGACAGAATTAGACACCAGTTGAATTTAATTGACATAATAAACTGCTTATTATGACAACCCATTCGTTAGTATTTAACTTTTGATAGAAAACATCACAGTTTTAATGTGTATGTCGTTATTTTGACTTAAATGTCATACATATAGCCAAGCGTTTGCCTCCTTTAAGCGAAGCATTTGACTGGTTCTGGTCGTTCCTAAACACCATGCCATTCCTTTTTCATAGAGAATGGAAATAAGGCTTGGTTACCAGAGCTGCTAATGTTTTGCTAGGAGTTGGCTTACGCTGTTGTTTTTGGTGTTTGTCTCCGAATGGAGACGAACCGATCTGCATGAGTCGTGCATGTGGTCGCACGATCATGGCGCTTTATTTCCTGTCTCATTTAATTCCCCTCAAAATATTTAAAGTAAGAAGGCATACTAAATATATTTGACTATCAGTTAAATAAAATTAGATCCTATTTGCTCCTATTAGTTCCTAATGTAATTGACTAAAGTAACTAATCTGTTACACAATTACTATAGGTTAATTTATTTAGCAGGGATTTTAGTTGGAATTTCTCAAAACAATCGCCCATTCTACCATCGAGTTCCTTTCCAGAAATGTCTTACTTCTAACAATCATATCACGAGGGGTTTAATAGACAGGAAATGGTGCCAATGCAGTTTCACATTTATATATATCACAAAATTACGTAGTTATACGTACGCAAATGTACAAAATAACATTACGTGTAAGTGTTAACGTTAAAATAAAACAATCCAGTCCACTTCATCAATTTTCAAAACATGGCACATGAGTCCATACTATTGTGGTACAGTGACAAAGTATTAATTCTTGTGAGGACTTAAATTAAAATAAATTAACAGTTATTTTCTCAAAACTTTGGTTTGCTTTCAAATTAATACAGATAAGCTTGTTGAAACATTTCACCTTGGAAATCTACATGTATATACATGTACTCAGCAGTTGATTGTATTTAAACTGATAATGGGGTGGATCTAGACTTTTTACAATGTACTATTGTACTATTTCATGACTTATGCTAGTCGACAAATGAGACCATGAATAAAATCTTTCCTTTTTTCATTGCCGCTTTGAATACAAACTATAACATTGCGTTTTGTTCTTAGTGTGCACCTAACTTGAAAAGTCTGGATCTACCCCATACTTTCGCGCACTGTTTTCTCGAGTTTTAAGCACGGAAAAAACGGTCTGATAATATCAAACACTTAACCGTGTGGTATGAGATTTATCAAACACTTTTTAAGCAATTTGATTGGCTGAGAGGGGGCACCGTTGTCTAAACATGGTTTAGAAACGTGAAGGTAAATAGTATTTCTTAATTAACTTAATTCACAATAATTGCATGTATAAATTTCTGGATTCATTAATTGTTTAATTTTTATTCAGGCTGGTATGTTGTTCTTATTCAATGACATTATCTCATTTTCGGTAAACCACGCAATTTTACGCCTATTTTTACTTTATTTCACGTACTTATTCTTGATCATATTTAATTTGGTAGTATTATCGTAAGTCAATGAACAAGAATTTGAAGTATTTTTAGTGGTTAACATCACTATTAACATAATTATGTGAATAAAGACATCATATTTATATTTCATTACTTTTGAAGAAATCCAAAGTTCCGTTTATATTTTCGAAATGATCTTTTTGAAGTTTTGCTATACAAATAAACAATATTTGTTAAACAGTCCGTGTTTATTTTAAATTCTAAATTTACACGCAGACTGCGTTCCATTTACGTCATGAATTAAAATTTCACGAGGGCAGGTATTTCTTTTTCACGTGGCCAGGTTGATATCTAAATATCAACTCGCCCACGTGAAAAAGAACAACTCGCTCACGTGAAATCTTTTGTTTTACAAGGTATTTCTGAAATATATCAACCCATGTTAAACAAAGGAAGCGGTGTGTAAGTTCTTGATTAGGTCTAACGAAGTCGGTGGTGTTACTCCCGTTGATTTAGATCAATACATGTACAAAAAAACAAGTAAACAAGTCCTTCTCTCCGAATTCTTCTAATAAAATAGAAGTAACGACTCTCTTGCCCGCCATCTTTAAACGTTCGCACTTCAACGGGTCGTTCAATTAACCGTTCATAACGATAACTGTGTTTGGCTAACGCTAACTGCTAACTGAACGCAGCCCTGTCATAGCAACATTTAATTTTCCGCAAGTATGTGATTTTAGATCATCGGGTTATAACAAAGAATCCTCAATTAATATAAACTGGTCAAAGGTCGACGAGTCTCATATCAATAATTTTAAAAAGTGTTTACAAAGTGACCAAGAGTTGTTAAGAAAAGCTGATTGTAACATGAGTAAATATTAAATATGTGAAATGTATGATACCTTAGTTGACAAAATTATACTAACTTCATCAAAAACTTTGCCTCAAAGAAAGCATCATAAATTCTTGAAACCATATTGGAGCAAGGAATTGAGCACTGCCCATAAACGTATGAATGAATTAAGAATCATATGGTGTGCTGCAGGCAGACCTCGTGGCCTTGAAGCTATAGAGTACTGTGATTATAAAAATGCCAAAAGACTTTTCGTAAACTGCACAGAGATACAGTTACAGACTATTTGCAAGTGCTTGATAATGAAATTACGAAAGCCGCTGAAATCGATTCAAATAAATTTTGGAAGTTAATCAATAATAGACGAAAATCGAAAAGCACCATGTCTACTGGTTTAAATTTTAATGGAACTATTGTTCGCGATGCGGAACAGATTACGCACGAGTGGGGTAAATATTTCTCACAGCTTTATACGCCAACAGTTAAATTGAATTTTGATGCAGAGTGGCATGATCAAGTAGAAACAAATGTGTCAAATGCATTAAGTGTCATGCGACCTGACGAAAAAGCTATAGTTTTATCTGAAGATGTCTACAATGTTATACAATCTTGCTCACGAGGTAAAGCTCCTGGCATAGACTCCATACATTATGAACACCTACATATAGCAAAAGATTATATATCTCCATTTTTTTGCAAATATGTTCACCTCAATGTTACGTCAAGCATTCATACCGCCTGCCTTAAAAAGGGGACTAATTATTACGCTACATAAAGGTGGAAAGAAAAGGAAAGATAATCCGGACAGTTACAGGGCTATAACCCTTTCTTCTGTTATATTAAAGTTATATGAAGTTATAATTTTAGAAAGATCTAGAGTCTGTATAATGTGCAACATAAGTTATCAACAAGGTGGTTTCCAGGACGGACTTCCGTGCATGATGACGTCATTTGTTTGAGTGTATATACCATGCACGAGAACAAGGGTCAAGGTCATACGCGTGTTTCTTAGACGGAAAGAAAGCCTTTGATAGTGTTTGGCACACTGGTATAATAAATAAACTAATTAATGAATGCAATTTAGATCAAACTTCAATTTTAGCATATCATTCAATGTATTCTGATGTAAAAAGTTGTGTTATGTATAAGGAAAAGCGTTCATCGTGGTTTAATGTATTATGTGGAACCCGTCAAGGGGGTAAAACTTAACCAATTTTGTATCTATTATACAAAAATGGTCTTATCAGAAAATTAGAAAGTGGTGGGAACGGAATATGTTTATTTGGGAAGGAGTTAGTGACCCCTACGGTAGCCGATGATATGGTCCTTATCTCATACAGTGTTAATGGGCTGAATAGTATGCTAGAAATATGTAACAATTATGCTAATCTTTGGCGATGTGAATACAATTCAGGGAAGTGCGCTGTAGTTGTTTTTAATGACAGTCTAATTAATCCTAGGAGAAGAATATTTAAGCTAGGAAATGATGTTATCCATGAAACAAATAATTATGTTCATTTAGGTATAGACTGCGAAAAATACCTTTCTGTATCTAAAATAGTAGCTGAATCATGTCATAAACTACGTGGGACACTCTTGAGTATCTGTAACAGTGGACTGCCAGCAACAACAATTAATCCTATGACTCTACATAAGTTGTATAACTCCATTGTAATTCCTACAGCTATGTATGGAAGCGAGTTATGGACATCTATAAATGAATCCGAGATGTCAAAACTTGAAACTTCCCACAGATTTTGTTTGAAATTTATACAAAGCCTTCAGAGGCAAACAAGTACAGACTTAACATTATGTTGTATTAGTGGAACATCCATAACAATTAATAACATAGTATTTAAAATTTATCCTGATGAAGACTTAAATGTCGAAACGTCGTTTAAAATAAATATAGGGCAGAAGTTTGAATTCTTTTATTATTTATTATCTTAATGTGGAACATCCATAGAAACTATAATTGACTGGAAAAAATTGTGCTTTCTTGGTCAGATTTGTAGACTCTCAAATAATTATATGGCTAAATTAGTGTTCAATAATAGACTTATTAGATTTACGCAGTTAGACAATCAAACCTTAGGCTTTATTCCAGAGTGTTTCAGATTATTACAAAAATACAATCTTAATGATTATTTAGATATATTGTCGCATAGCCGCTTACGTATAGCAATGTATTATTAACCCAGGATACAACAGTACAACACAGATAGTTAACTAGTTTAATGTTCATTATAACATCGCATGTAAACACATATCAAATGTCATGAGTGTAAGGTAGCCAAATATATGTAAGTACCAACATCCATAGTCTACGGAACCTATGCATAAGCCCTATGTCCAGCGTGGACCTAAGGTTATGGCCAAAAGCCACCAGGCTTTCTGGCTCTCTGAGCAATGGTCACTGAGATGCGATACATTTTATACAATTTAGTTGACATCTCAACATTTGTACGTAAGTACAACTAATTAGTCTAACATACATATAAAATGTATATCCGGTAGCCCTAGGGTATAATGAGTTAACTTCATTACTTCGTACTTTGGTCATCGCATAATATCATATGTAATCTTCAGATTACATAACATCATTCCCACTAATTTAAGAAACTCATTTATGAGTTTCTAAGTATATTGGCATTAGTTGTACTTACGTACAAATGTTGAGATGTCAACTAAATTGTATAAAATGTATCGCATCTCAGTGACCATTGCTCAGAGAGCCAGAAAGCCTGGTGGCTTTTGGCCATAACCTTAGGTCCACGCTGGACATAGGGCTTATGCATAGGTTCCGTAGACTATGGATGTTGGTACTTACATATATTTGGCTACCTTACACTCATGACATTTGATATGTGTTTACATGCGATGTTATAATGAACATTAAACTAGTTAACTATCTGTGTTGTACTGTTGTATCCTGGGTTAATAATACATTGCTATACGTAAGCGGCTATGCGACACGTGCCTTTGTGGTGCCGTGACCAGGATCGAACCTGGTGCTGAAAGAAGACATGGTACAATACCGACAGCAACACAGACCATGGTGGAAAGATGGATTAGGATTCAAGCAAAATTTGTAAGTTTACGTTATCTCACTTTTGTAATTTTGGTCAGATCTTAAATAGCTAAATTTTGGTGGTTCTAATAGTATTTATTATTGATGTTAATTCTATGTTTTAGTTAAAAATTTATGTTTTCGTTGAAGTTTATTTTTTAAAATAAAGTGTTACAAATAATTCAAGACGTTTTATAGATATATAATTAAAAGTAAAGAGAGTCAGAGGAACTTAAGTAGAAATAGGCATATTCACTTGCGAAAAAGCGAACTAAAAAAAAAATGTATATTGAAAAATTGACGATTTTGTGTTAAAGTAATTTAAATTTGCCAAGCAGCGATGCAGTAGATAAGGGTTAAAGATTGATTTGTTTTCAAAGGTCTGAATTTTTCAGTGAATTGACACATTTAGGATACCCTTATAAGGTGGTCATATTGTAAATAGTTTTTAGAGGTTTAATGAGAGATATTGTAAGGTCGAAGAAGACCAGTGCTTCATAGAAAGGATAATCTATGCAGCGATTATTGTAAGACTGTGAAATACAGTAAAGTGGTGAATAGCCACATGTTGTCACAATTTATAGAAATGTGACGTTTTTATGTGTCAGTTAAAAGGAATTGAGGCCTCTTTTTTTAATGAAAATGTAAGACTTAGAATGTGAATCATTTTTTTCTCTATGACATGAATTCAGTTGCTTGGTAAATAATTGAAATGATGCATAAGTTGTTGAACAAGTATATTAAAGGATAAAACAAAATATCAAGAAACAACATTACGTAAATTAATACATGTCCATGATTGTATAGAGTACAGGTAAATACAGGTATTATTGAACATATGCAATTGACCTAAGGGCTATATTCAAATTCAAATGAGGTATGTCAAATAAACATATTAAATATAAATGTTACTTAGTTTGTATAGTGGCTAAACATTGTTAAAAGAAATATACCAAAAAAAATGTAAAATATAGAAAAATTAACAAAAGAGTAAACATTAAAAGAGTATATAAGGGTGTACGCATACGTATGTACAAAATCATTATAATAGCTTTATACAGGTACTGAGCGTGATTCTTTTCATGATAAAATCTGGTAATTTATAGAAAATGACACTGTTGTTGTATAGAGATTTTTGTTGCGCATAGAGTCGCATTATTTAAAGAATATCGGTCTATTAGGGCCAAGATTGCATAAGTTTAAATGCAATAAATTATTGGGAGTTAGTACGCAGCTAAGTTGACATCTCAACATTTGTACGTAAGTACAACTAATTAGTCTAACATACATATAAAATGTATATCCGGTAGCCCTAGGGTATAATGAGTTAACTTCATTACTTCGTACTTTGGTCATCGCATAATATCATATGTAATCTTCAGATTACATAACAATATACCTACGTAATGGTGCATTTCCAAACAAAATTGCATGGAAAGGAATTATCCATAAAGCGGTATTAATGTCTGAAAAGCATAATCGTTATCAAAATTTACTTGCATCTGAGCCGTCATCTATGATATCGTTAGTATTAAACACTAGACAGCCATCCAACTTATGGTCATTATCTAGTACTAAACCGGAAGTACATTGACTTTACAAATCACTGATGCAAATAATATGCCTTTGGGGATCGCGGAATTGGGTAAGGCACTGTAACCAGTGTAACAAATTGACTAATGATATATTTACTCATAGACTTATGCACTGTCTGGAAGTTGATGAAGTGAGACAAAAACTACGGTGCTATATTTTGAGTACATATAGCAGTGACATATATAAAGTCCTTATAAATAACTCAGTTTTTGAACAATGCAAATGGATTATTGAACACACTGTCATGCAATTGATGCATGGTAATAACCAATGTATGGGTATTCTTGTGAGTAAGCTGTTTGACTTACTATATTGAAAATTTATATATTGATAATTTGTGGCACTTCATGATAAGCGCTATTATAATACTTGTTACTGATTAACATGTCAGTTGATAAATGTATAATTATGTATTATTGTTCACTGTAATATGGTCATTCATGTATACAGTTTGTAATGATATGATGTAATATTTTGTATTTTGTACTCTTCATATATGGAGGAATAAAAGTAAAAGTTTTTTGAAATTTTATAATGTACTCAAAAAACACATTTCTCGTGCGTTTGGATTAACAAGTGTAAAACTAAGGCGGTCAAGTACAGGTCGTATTCTAGGTCATGCGTGTTATTGTACTTTAAACAAGGTAGTTACTCACTAAATAGGTGAATATTATGTACTTTGAACAGCATAATTAACTAGAAGAAGACTCAACTAATAGAAACTTTTGAAAAAGTAAAACTGAGAAAATATTCGGTTCTCTGTTGGACGAATATTCTTGTGGTGGCAGTGGTTATTGAGTTGATAAAGGGAAATAATCCCTGCGGAGAGTTTGCGGAGTTATAATATTTTGCCCGGTTATTCGAGTACTCAAGAATGATGACATTTTAAAAATGTGAAACTCTTAACTCCTCACATCGGTAAGACAAGACAGCCATCACATCAATCACGTGACGCTAGTATTATCATGTGACTGTTAACGTGTCCCATGTTCTAAAAATAAAGAATGATAATATCCAACGTAGTGATATCAGTCCAGGGAACCAGGTTAATCTGACTGATGCTTCGAAATTATCGACGATTTCCTTCGTCGAGTATCTCCTAGGTGTTCCGATTGGTGACTTAAGTCATTCTGTACACAAACGGGACTTAAGTAAAAACCGTGTGCCTATAGTACGTAATGTAGCGCAAAACAAAATTTAATAGTCAGACAGTTGATCGAATAGATAAATGTAGATTCCTCAACAAATTATACTAGAAATTATTGTGAAATGTTAGGAACGGGATGCACTATTTACTTTGGCGATACATTAAGATATCTTAAAATGGTCATACCGAATTGTCTTGATGCTAAGCGTTAGCGACCTGGGTTGTGTTTCCGATCCTTCAAAATTTAATGAATGAGCATTTAACAAATTGCAACTTACAGCATAAAACTTGATGATAAAGCCTATACATGTATTTGTGTTCTGATATGTGTTGATTACAGCATGAACCATTCATTAACTTGTAATTCGGATCAAATTTGAATTTAGATTGTGTAAATTGAAAGCAAAATCGGATCTATAAAACATGAAACGTTATCGAACATGAGCGACCAGATGAAATCGGTGTATGGGACTTACTTTTTATGTTTTTTGTTATCTTGCTTGTAAGGCACAATGTAACAATTTGATCGAACGCTTGACAGAAATCATTTTGGTATGGCCAAAGAATATGGCGTTGATCATGATACTTAATCTAATAGGGGTGAAACAAATATATTGCAATACGCACCGGATTTTGCGTAGACATGCAAAGCATGAATTTTTATGCTTGTTCATCGTCCTAATTGGATCAGCTTATAACATATATGTGTATTTTCAAATGATCTCCTATTCAAATATAGAATTACTTGTGTAAAATGGTATATATGTTAGAAAATGCCTTTTATGAAACAGACATTTGATGATAGTTATTCTCTCATTGACTAAATGTTTATCATTTTAAAGCACAGTAAGATAATTTCAAGTATTCAACATATTTAAATACTTATTTGAATATTTCATTTTCAGATTATGACCATTATAAACAGTGCATGCAGCATATAACAACAAAAACAGGTTCAAGGAAAAACGAACTGGTTAAAAACCGTTAGAATTCGTATTGCAATATTAACCAGTATATCGGTTAACCGTTACACCTCTATAATTTAACATTCATCTACTTACTAAATTGAACATATAAACCAACATGTGTATTTTAATATTTTTTTACGCGACTTTACTGCACGCTTTAGATAACAGTTGTTAAGTCAAATATTGTAGTTTTTTTTACAATTATTTATAAACATAACAAACCAAAAGAAAAAATACAGGAAATATTTAAATGGTAATAAGTATTCGGCCTTCTGGCGACTAAATTGGATCGTGGGACAGGTTGTGGTCTTACAATAAAGGGAAGTAACTGCTGCGGGAGTTTATGTAAAATCTAAAACTCCACACAGCGGTTTTTTCCCTTTATCGAATGAATGACCACATCGGAGAGACGTATATATTTCATCTTCCACATTTATATATTCTTTATGAATAAAGTCTTCCATAAGTATGATGTAAAAAGTACATAAAGATAAAATAAAAAAAGTCATGTAGTTCTGTTATTGTGCAGCAACTGAAACGTTTGTGGTAAACATTTTAACACTTGTTATCAAGTGTATCATTCAAAACTTTCTAGGATATCTTTTACGCTGATAAACCTCGGGTAGCATAAGGTTAAAAAAGGTATCTATAAGATGAGTATATAGAAAACGTGAGAAATCATTATAGAATACTTTATTGAACTCCAACCAACCGTCGTCACTTTTATGAGTAAGGGAGACAACTATGTTTGTTTCATCATACAATTACCAACAGTGTTATGTCCCTTAGCATTCAGTAAAAACATTGTTTTTATCAAAGCTTAACCAGTTCTAAATGCTGTCTTGAATTTTGGATTACTCCATGAAAACCAACTATCTAGAACGTGTTGACGGGTGTTGTAGCAAGAATACAGTCCATGTAGATCGCTGGCCGGATTTGAGAGTTTTTACTGTGGGTACAAACTGTTCCATCTGATTTCCATGGCAACTGTCCCTAATGTTGGTAATATAATAAAGATGTATATACTGGTCCCTTATGCTAGCCTGTAAGCAATCTAAGATCTAAGTGACTTATCTAGTACTTATTTGTAGTTGACATTATGTAACTGTTAGAGCAGCAGTGCTTTATTTACTCGACTATTCGGAGATTAGTGGGGCTATCCTACTCAGCTGTGCCTCAGCGATGGCGTCGAAGTAACACTTATTGATTAAGTTTTTAGGTGCATCATTTTTGTATCTTTTATATCTTTGCAAGTACTGGAGGGATTCATTTAAAACTTTATTTGTGTTTACGGGGTCACCATTGGAGTTCAAATACCAAGTTACATCACTCTAGGATGAATTTAGACTGAATTGTGGCCCTTTTATACTTAGAAATTTCTTGATTAAGTTTTTTGTGTGACAAATTTTTCTTTGCAACTACTGAAGGGATTCACTTGAAACTTCACACATATGGCTACGGGATACTAAGTGACGTCAAATACCAAGTTGCATGACTCAGCAAGAATTTTGACTGGATTATGGCCCTCTAATACTTAGATTTTTTTGGTTAAAATTTTTGGTGCAACATTTTATTTTTGAACCTACTGAAGGGATTTGCTTAAAACTTCACACATGTCAATGGGGCCAGGAATGAAGGTCAAATACTAAGTTGCATAACTCCAGCATGAGTTTTGATTGGTTGTTTACACGAATACCTGGAATAGTCGAACACGCTGTCCGTGGACTGCTCTTGTTGTTGATTGTGTTGTGTTTTAATGTAGTAAATTTACATAAAAGTAATTTCAATATTTTTATTTCTTTTGACTCTATCAAGTAGATATTTTTTATTATAGAAACTGGCTTGACTGAAAGGTTACAATATTTGACTAGTAATTATTGTGTTAGCAGCACTGCATTGGTTCCAATCTTTTCAATATATTGATACCATGGGAGATGCTGCAAAGAGACCTGGCTTTGCTTGGCGGACATACGAGCACTTGTGTATACTGAGACAGGCACGCAACAAAGGTTTGTGAGCTAAAATAAACAATGACCAATGGTGCAATGCATATCACATTGCATTTAACCTAAAGAAAGCCTCTCTCAAAAAAACGTACCAACCCTACATGACTCCTATATGCCAAAAGTTTAATAATGATAACTGCCAATGAGGCAATGGAAATACAGACACACTTAGGGTTATCTGTTACAATCCCCAATGGCGCACTTTCATGCCTGTCTAAAAAGCACAAATAGACTCAACAACCGATCAAGCAGATAGCAAAATGCAAGGACCAATAAGTCAAACAGTAACAGGTTCCGAGGAAGATACATGTATAAGAAAAAACATCTAATTGAAGAATGCAACTTGGACATTCATAACATAGCTCCATCCCATAAAAATGTTCATCAACTAAACAACAGCTAAAATTGATATCGTTTGATAACATATAGCTAAATTTCTCATCAGTAGTTTCAAATATGATCTAAATTACAATACTCAGGTAAAAGATTAGCCAGGGATAGCAATTCTTGAAATCTGCATTAGAAAAACCTGATATAGTAATACAAAAAATAATAGAGAAATAAAAGCAGGTAGGGTAGCAGGTCCTTTTAAAAAATGCCCCTTAGAAAACCCAATTAAATCCCAAATGGCCTTTTGTACCCAAAAACGAACCAAATGAATATAGATTAATACATCATCTTTCATACCCAATGCACAATTCAATTAACGGTACAATAGATCCTGCTTTATGCTCAGTTAATTACTCAAAATTTGATGAAGCAATACTCCTGATACCTTGGACCCAACTGCTATTTGTTTAAAAATGGTCATAAAAAGCGGCGCCTTTTAGCTTCCTAATGATTTTCAGTTGATTGGCTTTAATTCTAATAGTCAATATTATTTCTAAAAAGCATTGCCGTTTGGGGCAAGCATAAGCTCGAGTGCAATTGATTTTTTTTCTATCTTTTTGAGCTTTATATCAAACACTACATCACTATAATTCATTACTTAGATGACATTATTTTTTTTTTGGGAGGGGTCGAACAAACTAAAAACTGCAGAATACTTTTGCAGAATGCATGATCTCATATTAGTATTCCCCTAGCAGAAGAAAAGACTAGAGGTCCTAACACTACCATAATATTCCTGGCCCTTGAATTTGATCCTATATAATCAGAATCACACAGGACAAAATAAAAGAAGTTGTTGAAGAACATGAAATAATCTACAAAGAAATCAATAACACATAAAAATATGCAGTCACTCATAGGTTTATCCCAACTTTTGCTGCAGAGCAATACCTATGGGAAGATCTTTCTGCAGACGTCTAATCAATACTACATGTTGAATATGGAAACTAGTCTCGAACAATAGCATTAAGAAAGAAACAAGCAAATTCGTTGAATTTATATCCCCGCCGAGTGCTTGTTTTTACTAACACAACAACTGGAGACATAATGCTTTTTTAATAAATACAAAAATCCATAAAAACATAATAGGGAACAAACATAACTCCATGTTAATAAAAATTATCAGGACATGCCAATGAGATGCAAATTTCTTTTCTGTATTGATGGTTTCCACAAAATCTTGTTGAAATCAATCCAGCTGTTGCAAAGAAATAGCAATATTTCCCTATATGAACACAGCACAACTAATCAAGGGCAATAACTCTTAGCTAAAGGTCTGACAGAACAAGGCGACGATATGCGCGTCTCCTCTAGATATTGATGATTCCCATAAAGTTTCGTTGAATTCAAGCCATTAGTTGCAGAGAAAAAGCGCAGATTTTTTTTTTTCCTCTAAATGCATACTGCATAACTAATCAAGGGTCATAACTCTGAGTTAAAGTGTCTGACCGGATCAAGGCAACGATATGCCTATCTCCTCTTGGTTTTGAAGATTCCCATAAAGTTTCGTTGAATTCTATCCAGTAGGTGCAGAGAAGTAGCGCGAAAACGATTTTTACTCCATATGCATACTGCAAAACTAATCAAGGGCCATAACTCTGAGTTAAAAGTCTGACTAGAACAAGCTGTCGATATGCACATCTCCTCTTGGTATTGATGATTCCCATAAAAGTTCGTTGAATTCCAGCCAGTAGTTGCAGAGAACTACTCCGCGAACGACTTTTACTCTATATGCATACTGCATAACTTATCAAGGGGCAATTACTCTGAGTTAAAGGGCCTGACCCGAAAAAAAAGCTGACCACATGCGTATCGTCTCTTGATATTGATGATTCCCATAAAGTTTCGTTGAATTCCAGCCAGTAGTTGCAGAGAACTACTCCGGAAACGAAATTCGGACGGACGGAAGTACAGTAGAGATTTTTCCTATCCTTGTTGCACTTCTCATATTGGGTAAACGATTGTGCATACATCTACATTTGCATATTATCACTGACGATGCTTAAGGTCGTATCATATGATAGCTAGACCCTAAGAACATAGATGCAGACACATATGTTAAATCTTTATCATAATTTAATAGTGATATTAGCGAAAAACGGAATTTTGGTAATGGCGGACTAAAATTGCATATTATACTAATTGCTCATGGGTGACAGGATGTTCTAACTAAATTTCTTAGTCAGCTCTGTCAAAAAAACTGAATCAAAATTATCCAGACCTCCACAGAATGATTGACAACGGCGTGAAAATACATGACATCATGTAATGTTTGAGGCAAAATCCTACAAGTTTTAACGTAATTTGAATACTTTGCATATCTTTATAGAATCATAAACTGATTTAATGTAATTATTTGATATATTTGTATTTGATACATACAAAAGTAGCTTAACATAAACTTTTTTACTCAAAATATCCATGTAAAAACTATGGATAAAATATTAAACAGCTTTCTTTGAAAAAATGATGTTGAAATTTGTTATCTTGTTTCAAGTATTCAGTACAAAAATGAATTAAAGTGTGAAAAATTACTTGCAAAATTGACATGGAAACTTGAATTTTGTGACATGCATTTTTTTCAAAGAAAGCTGTTTATTATTTTATCTTACATATGATGTAACTAGTAGACGTCTAAATCACATATGGTCTATGTGTGCAGATGCTCTGCTATAAAATCATAGCACGAATATAAGTGTACATGTGTATAATGCATATCAATGCTGATTTTATCTGATCAAGTCAATGATAAACTAAATGGATCCAAAACTCCGGCTCATTGTCTTTACTTTATTTTAAGTCTTATTATTTTAGCAGTCAGTTCTTTCTATTCACACGTTTTTTTCTTCTTAATTTAGTTTTAAAAGGTTGATTAAGCTTAAAATATTGCATAAAATACAAGCATTGTAAGTACAAACTGAAGAATTTGTTTCTTTCTTCTCCTTTTTAATGTGTGTAGTACTTTCAAGTCACATGTGCAATTTTCCAGGTAAAAAACCTAATCTAAATTGGTTCAACTTCTAGTACTGATTTACACTAATTCTACAATTCTCAGTATCAATAAGAATGTGTATAATGCATATCAATGCTGATTTTATCCGATCAAGTCAATGATAAACTAAATAGGAAACGTCATATTTTAGCTTATTTAAATGTAATTAGTGTAAGGTACAAATGTCAAGAACTACGTGAAATTTTTGATGATAAACTTGTTGACATTTTTACTATGGCTGAAACTGAACTTGATGACTCTTTAAACAATAATATTTGTTCAGTAGATGACTATAAAAAGGAAAGATAAGACATCTCGTGGAGGTGGACTTATGAATTTTATAAGATCAGATTTACCAGTTAAGAGGAGAAAAGACATTGAATGCAATCAGGTAGAAACTTTATATTTTGAACTTCATATGGACAAACGTAAATGGGGTATTCTATGTTGTTATCGACCCCCTTCATTATCAGATGTAGCTTTTGAAAAAAATATAAGTTCTAACTTAGATAAAATGTTGATTTATTATGATCATGTGATTGTATATGGTGACCTGAATTATGACGTACTTACCTTTTCAAAGTGCAAGCCCATACAACACATCCAAAATACTTTCAACCTCACCAATCTTGTCAAAGAACCAACTTGTTTTACGAAAAACAACGACCCTTCACTCAGTGATGTTATTTTGACAAATTAACCCAACCTTTTATGTAAGACATCCGTTATAAACTGTGGTATTAGTGACTGCCACAGTATGATTATAACCTCGCTCAAAGAACAACTATCAAAAACTAAACATAAACAAGTCCTTTTCCGGAGCTACAAAAATTTTGATGGGGAAAATTTTAATAAAGATTTAGAAAATACTCCATTTCATATTGCTCATGTTTTTGATGATATTGATGATATTTATTCTACTCATGAAACATTGCTAAAACAAATCATTGATGAGCATGCCCCAGTAAAGAAAAAAACGTCCGAAAAAATCCACCCCCGTATATGAAAGCTGAATATAGGAAACTTATTAAAAAACTAGACAAGCCCATAATAAATTTTTAAAGTTTAGAAATCCAAAAAATTGGGAATACTATAGAAAGCTTAGAAATCGTAAAGAAAATATTAAACGTAACTCAATATCAATGTATTTTTATGAAAGATGTAGTGGTGGACCAAAATCAAAGGATTTTTGGAATACCATTTAACCATTTTTATCTAATAAATTAGCAAATAAGTCATCAGAAATCATATTAAAGCAAGAAAATAAAATTATTTCAGATAGAAAAGATGTCTGCTCAATTTTAAATGACTATTACATAAATATTGCCAAAATATTGGAATTACAAACAAAATGTTTTAGATGAAACACATCCAAGTATTATTCAAATAATCAAAAATAGTCCATCAGTTGAACCTTTTAATTTTAGTCATGTTTCACAAGCGACAAGTCCCAAATGTTTTAATTCATTAAATACAATAAAAGCCACAGGTTGTGATGGTATTCCCCCTAAGGTTTTAAAGGTTGCTGTTAAGACTCTAGCAGACCCCACATCTAAAATTATACATGCAATGATTGATTCATCTACCTTCCCATCAGACTTAAAAGAAGCCCAAGTAACCCCTATTTTTAAGGAAGAAGACCCTTTTATCTAAACAAAAAATACAGACCTGTAAGTATACTTCCTACCATGTCAAAATCTATGAAAGAGTTTTAAATGATCAACTGTATTCGCATTTTAACAGTATTTTTAATGTATTTTTATCTGCTTTCAGATCTGGTTACAGCTGTCAGACGACCCTGCTACGCGTGGTTGAGGACTGGAAGATTGCTTTGGACAGAGGTGACCATGTGGCAGCAATCTTAATGGATCTGTCGAAAGCTTTCGATTGCATCCCCCACAACCTTCTAGTCTTAAAGCTGCGGGCGTACGGGTTGTCTGACAGCGCGACCAAGCTCATTCATAACTATTTATCAGAAAGAAAGCAGAAGGTGAAAATTGGAGAGGCAACAAGTGTGGTGGCAATAATTCAATTGCCCTGCTCCTGCTACCACACGAAGTAATTTTGTTGGTATTTCTTGCTGGTACTACTTAATTGGTAATTCTAATCTTAAATTAAGCGAACAAATCCATTTATTGTTTTTCATATCATTTATTTCCAATTATACTGTAATTTATATCCAAAATGAAACATCCACAAATTTATAATAATCCAAATTTACATGTTACACTTTCATTACTTGCTCTTCCAATTAAATATGTTCTGCTCCAGACTGATGAAATTTGAAGTATATATAGCCAAAGAACCACGTGTTTGCCGCCAAAATGAGAATGACACGCAATTCACGTGGACGAAGTTTTATGTAACAAAGTGAGGTCACCAGTTTCATCCGGTGCAAACTCTTAAGTAATCAAATAATTACCGGAGTGAATGAAAGTGTAAATGTATTCGCGATATTCGCGACATTCCCCCATGAGTATGAAATAAGTAGACAAGTATCAAACATAAATGAACAAAACAAACCCATACCAATGAGTCAAATATCAGCAATTATTAGACTTAAATAATATGACTATACCAAATTTACCCACAGTTTTAATATATATGTACATAAATACAGTGAAGTCCAAAAAACAGTATGTAAACTTATGCATATAATAATCTGTACTAGTTATTCACATGAACATATTGATATTTTTCAAATTGAATGAATTAAATCAACACAAAAATTAATACCATAATAACAATCCAAAAAATAATCATAAAAGTGATTTAGTCCATCTCATAGCAGTAGTAATCATCCTCATAAGTAACATGTCTAGACACTGGAATATCTCCATTATATTTAGTAATTCTATAACCAGTTCTTGTATAAACCTCAACTACAGTTGTTTGTGAAGTTGTGTCCACTGTCATATCATTATTATTAATAATATTTTCATTATTGTCACTACTATCCACATTCTCATCACTACTGTCTCTTTATCTCTTTCACTCTATTTGAACAAATCCATTGTATTACACACTGTGACTCACTGAAAACATAACTTGCTTCAACTGGTAGATTAATCTCTTTCTTGACAAACTCCAAACAACGTACACCTATGTCCACTGTCATATCATTATTATTAATAATATTTTCATTATTGTCACTACTGTCCACATTCTCATCACTACTGCTTTCATCATTGTCACTGCTGTCCACATTCTCATCACTACTAATGATAATCTCTGAATGATTAGAATTCAATTCATGGATTTCATCATTACAATTATCAATGTTAACATTGTTGTTACTATCAATCTCATCATCATCACCATTATCAGTGTTTACATTGTTGTTACTATCAGTCTCACCATCACTAATGTCAGAATAGTAATCAATATGTTGTTCTTCCATGGAAAGATTTTCTGAAGTACTTCCATCTGAGTGTGAGTTAAACAGATTTAAATCAAAATCTTGTACAGAGTTGTCATATAAGTTGTTGTTGCTGTCTGTTGCATGAATGTCCGCAATGATATCTAATACTTCCTCATCAGATGACACATCATCATAATATCCATTATTGTTAGTGTTCGTATTTCTAGTTGCATGAATAGCTGAAGTCTTGGCATTCAAACGTGAATAATCATGGATATTGACAAGATGATCCACTAAATATTCACGACGAATAAATTTTGTTTCACAACCTCTCTTCAACACAGTTCCAATGATTAAGTTGTAAATGCTTCTCAGTGATATGTCTAGTTTAATTCCTTTTATACGTCTTTGAGCAAGTATCACATTTAAACATACTTTTGGATTTAGTTGTTGAAGAATATAAAATACGTCTGAGAGACACAGCATAAATGAGATTGACAACTTTGCCCGCCAATTGTCCACGAAGTTCACGTGCATTTTTACACTTCAACACACACTGTTTTAATATGCTCCAGTCACTATTTTCTTTGCTCCGGTAAGCAACGTGTGAATTTTATTACACATTTATGTAGTACACAAACAGTGGTCGCTCCGGTAGAAATTACACGTGGAATATCACACACAGATATCTAGTTGTTGTTTTACTCCGGTGATGAGGTTGTTTATTTAATTTAATCCGGTTACGAGGTCGTTGTAAATTATATGGTTGATTACACTGCTCCAATGTTCGCATTACTTATGCGACTCTCCCCAGCGACATTAATTAAACACTTATAGTTATAAGAACAATTTTTACATTATTCCTGTACTTCAATCGGAAACAACAAGTTTAAAGGTCGTTTCAACACGTTTCCAGCGGCTGTAGTTACTTCAGCGGAACGAATATAACCATCCCTACTAATGTTCAATTTCGTTAACTTCCCCATTCTCCACTGTCCTCGGGCCACATCATCTTTAATAATAACAACATCATTTATTTTGGGATTTATCGTTGATTGAATACGATTCGCTTTATGACGGTTCTGCATACGTTCACGAAGACTTAAGAGATATTCATTTCTCCAAATATACCAAAATGTGTCCAACATTCGTTGACCTTTCTTCCAGGTGTTCAACAATTTATCAGCATTACTCTCATATGGTTTGTATTCTGGATCGTCATCACTTTCATTTCCCATTGATTGGAATCCCTGTATTTGGATTTAATGATATAAAATGTCTCGGTGTTAGCGCAATTGACGATTTCAAATCTTCACCTATGTATACCAATGGTCTAGAGTTAACTATTGACTCACATTCTTTGATTAAAGTTGTCAGTTGATCAATAATTAATATCTGTCTACCTATTGTTTTACGCAATGCACGCTTTACCAGTCCAACAATTCGTTCATAAAAACCCCCCATCCATGGAGCAAGCTCTACAATAAATTTCCAATAAATTTTGTTTTCAGAAACATAGTTTTGAATACTTTCACTACGTGTTACATCTCCCCAAATTCTTTTTATTACATCACTTGACAGTTTGAATTGTTGAGCATTATCACTAATGATTTCATTAGGAGTTCCTTTGGTAGCAATAAATCTCCGGAGACACATGAGAAATGATTGTGTTGACATGTCGGACACAAGTTCAAGATGTACAGCTCTCGTTATAAGGCACGTAAACAAGCAAACCCATGCTTTTTTAACGTTTGCTTCTTTACTATCCTTTGTCTGTAAAGGTCCAAAATAGTCAATCCCGACCTTTGAGAAGGGAACTGCTTTAGACACACGTCCCTCTGGTAACGGCGCCATAGGCGGAAGTTTATAAGGTCCACCTTCAAAACGTCGGCATGTTTTACATTGCTTCAATATCGATCGTACAATTGATCTTCCTTGTGGTATCCAGTATTGTTGTCTGACTTCACTTAACGTCTGCGAAGTTCCACTATGTAACAGTTTCTTATGAATATTTTCTATGATTAGGTGAGTAATCCGTTCCTTCTTTGGCAGTAAAATCGGAAATCTTGTTGCTTCACTAAATTCTGCATATTTTAATCGTCCACCACATCTAAATGAACCAACTTTGTCCACGAAAAGATCCAACTGATTTACAAGATTATTCTTTTTATCGTTTGCTATGGATTCAAAAATGTCAATAAAATGTTTTCTCTGTATATGTTTGATCCACATTACTTCTGATTCATGTAACTCCTTACTTGACAAAAACGCCATTCCACCTTTGTTTCCTCTCATTTTATCCATAAATCGTTTACACCACGCTGTAACTCGTATTAATTTTGAGATAGTTGAGAATTTCATTTCATCTATTTGAAACGGAGTTGTGAATTCTGCCACTTGAGTAACCAATACACTTCCTTGTTTAACATTTAACTCAGATTCACTTCTTTCATCCTCCTTTGAATTCACATCACAATCATGATTCCATTGATCTTGGTGAAGTAATAACCATTGAGGTCCATGCCACCAGCTATCAGATTTACATAAAGTTGTAACATTGCAACCTCGACTGGCTAAATCTGCAGGATTGTCTTTAGTATTCACATAACGAAACAAAATATCATCGTGTCTCTTTATCTCTTTCACTCTATTTGAAACAAATACTGGTAAATGTCTATTTGAACAAATCCATTGTAATACACACTGTGAATCACTGAAAACATAACTTGCTTCAACTGGTAGATTAATCTCTTTCTTGACAAACTCCAAACAACGTACACCTATCAGAACTGCCATAAGCTCTAATTTTGGAATAGTCATTATTTTCACCGGAGCCGGTCTACTTTTCGAGAAAATCATATCCGACTTTATCACTTTGCCACTTTGTAAGAGGTAAATCGTAGTAGCGTAGGCTTTGGCCGATGCATCACAAAAGCACACCAGATTATAGTCAACCTCGTCATTCTTTGGTTTCACAGTCACACACCTTTCAATTGTTATCTTACTTAGATTTGATACATCATCTTTGATGGTAAGCCAATGTCTAGTATCTTCTTCATCGAGTTCATCATCCCAATCAAGATGTTTCTTCCATATTTGTTGTAACAAAATCTTTCCTTGAATAGTTACAGGTGAGAATAGTCCCAATGGATCGTACACTGAAGCAATATGTTTGAGCACATTTCGTTTTGTCACTGATAAATTACTGTCAATATTTTTTGGAACTTGTATTGATAATCTATCCGTCTTTGTATTCCATACATGACCCAGAACTTTAACTTCTTTATCATTTGCTTTATCGCAATCAGGAATTTAGGCACTCAATTCAACACTGTTAGTACTCCATTCACGTAGGTTCATTTTTGCTTCACTAAACATAGTCTTTCCTTCCTTATAAAGTGATATCGCATCAGGCACATTGTCTGACCCAGTGATAACATTATCCACATAAATATTTTCTTTCAGTTGATTAGCTATGTCAGATCCATATGTTTCTAGATGTGTCTCAACAGTTGCAGCTAATAAGAACGGGCTTGAAATTATTCCAAAAGGTACACGACAAAACCTCATTTCCTGAATGTGATCATCATCAGTGATTGGTTCTTCACAGTTCTTAAACCATAAAAATCTAGTCACATCTCTCTCAGACTTTTGTAATTCAATCTGTAGAAACGCTTTCTCAATATCAGAAACTATCCCAATGATTGGTAATCTGAACCTGAGTAGTATCCCACATAAATCACGTAACAACACTGGACCACGATATAGACACTCATTCAAACTTTGATTTTCTCGTCTCGTCTTTGCAGAAGCATCATAAACAATTCTTAACTTTGTAGTTGTTTTCTGTGCTGTAGTAATTACGTGGTGTAGAATATAATGCTTTTTACCATCCGATACGCCACGATCAACCTTCTCTATAACTCCTTTCTCCAACTGATTTTGAATGATACTATCATATTTCAACATGAGTTCTGGCTGTTTCTCAATCCGAGTAACAAGAGATCTTAAACGACCTTATGTTAACCCACGATTTTCTGGAAGATCTGGATGTCCTTCTTTCCAAGGCCATTTGACCTGATAACGACCATTTTCTCCTTTTAACGTTTGTTTAAAGTGCATCATTGCTTTCTCATCTTCCGGGTTGTCGGGCTTATCATGTACTCCAATCGTCTCGAAATTCCAGAAGTCATCAAGATTCGCCTTATCATACACTACACTCTCAAACTCTGAATTAATATTATCCTAGTTAGTTGTCAAAATCAGCATACTCATAGCTTCTGAGCTAGGTAGTAAATCTGAACTTGTCCTTCCTGATAAAATCCAACCTAATTTTGATGATAATAAGTATAAACCTTTAGACACTTGCATCTTTTTACCTTCAATAATATCTAAATAATAATCATTTCCTATCAATAAATCTAATGCACCATCTTCCTTTTCTACTGGAATTGTATCGGCTAGATGTAGATTCTTTGTAATCTGAGAAAGTCTGTCTTAATAATCTGATGTAAGTACACTTCTATGTAAATTCCCACTTATCTTGGAAACAATATTAGCTGTCAGGACCATATAACTCCCGTCAATAAGTTTCAGCTTTAACTTTGTTGATTTTGTCTTAACAACCTTTGAGTTTTCATTTCCAAAAGTACTGACATTTATCGTCTGTTCTCTTTCTCCTTTCAAACCTAGGCGTTGTGCTAATTCGATGATATGTAAGTTCTATGTGACCCAGAATCTAGAAGAAGACGAACCTTTTCTACTTTCTTTCTATCTGTTGTTGTTACTTCAGCCAATGCAGTTTGAATAAACACAGTTTCGTCACATGATAGGAGACTAACTTCATCGTCCTTTGTCTCTTCTTCACCAAATTCTTGTGATAAATGCACTATTTCTCTTTCCTTAATAGCTATCTTTGAAAACCGTTTATTACACAGACTTCTATGGTGCGAATCTTTTAGTCCACAATACACACACTCCTTTGTACTTTTACAATCCTTAGCCAGATGATTACGCTTCAAACATCTGAAGCAATGTCCCTTTAATTTCTTCTTTCTTTCTTCCATAGTCTTGAACTGATCACATTCATCACGCCAATGCATCATTTCACAGTATATACACTTTCTAGAAGGTTGCAAAGATTTCTTTTCTGTAGCTACGAAAGTTCCACCAGAATAAGTACTTTGATTATCACTTGATTTTTTTTTTATTACTATCACTCTGATTGTAACTTTGTCCTCTATTTACACCTGATTGATTTGATGAGTTCGTAGGTTTTGACCTTTCAGACCTCTCCTTTGAAACAATGTATTGCTTTAGGACTTCACGTATTTTTTGTACGCTCCAATTGTTATCAGTTCCTTTAATCAACTCAAGTTGAAATAACACCTCACTTGGTAATTTATTTCGTATCATGGACACAAATACACGTTGGTTGACATTTTCATGAAGCACTTCTAAACTACGAAGATGTTTCTCAGCGCTATTTATAAATGATCTCAGACTATCTGTTGAATTCTTAGCTGGATATAAACTAAGTAAGCGTTTGTAATGTAAATCTATGATTTCTTGTTTATCACCAAATCGTTCCTTTAGAATATCTATCGCAATGACGTAATTCTCATTTGAAAGTGAAAGTCCAGCGATAGCACTCCTTGCATCTCCGGTTAACTTTCCCTTAAGGTAGTTGAATTTATCAATAGGTGACAATCTATCATTATTATGAACAGCACTTTGAAAAGAATACCAGAATTCAATCCAATATAACTTGTTTCCGTTAAAGGATACTATGTCTAATTTGGGTAATTTGACATGTGTATCCAGCTCCCTTGTTGTATCACTTTTACGTTCAATAAATTCTTGCTGTAGTCTTAATTGTTGTTCACTGTGTTCTTGTTGCTGTATGAAAAATTCACGCTGAAGTTTCATTTGAAAATCACAAAATCTCTCTAGTTGACTTGATGAGTCAGAAAGCTCCGTCTTTACACTTGTCTTCTCTTCACTTTCTTTTTCCAATAAACTCTTATCCATAATTTTCAATTTGTAGAACACAGATAAAGCTGAATCAGTCAACATAGAATCATCATCAATAATCTGTTGAGTTAATTCGTCATCTGCATCTCCGACAGCCTGTGCTAACTTTTCAGATTGGGTACTCAACTTCTCTATATAAATGTTAATTTTATTTTTACATTCACTTGCTTTTTGTTGAATGCCCTTTAATTCCTCTTGTGAATTCCAAGATAAATCTAAATTCAAGAGTTCTTCACCAACCTTAACTTCCTTATCCAAGATATTGAAATAACGTGTCCGTACACCCTTTAAATACTTAACATTTACTTGAGACATACTTTAACTATGTTGTAACACACTTATGAATAAAATAATTCACAACCACTGGAATATTCTCTTTACACTAAAACAAAGCACTTTTATCACTTAAAATGAAACACAGTTTCCTCAGTTCACAATAATAAATATTGAGCAAAGTTACCTCTGAAAAAGTCCCGGGTTCCGGCGCCAATTTCATGTGGTGGCAATAATTCAATTGCCCTGCTCCTGCTACCACACGAAGTAATTTTGTTGGTATTTCTTGATGGTACTACTTAGTTGGTAATTCTAATCTTAAATTAAGCGAACAAATCCATTTTATTGTTTTTCATATCATTTATTTTCAATTATACTGTAATTTATATCCAAAATGAAACATCCACAAATTTATAATAATCCAAATTTACATGTTACACTTTCATTACTTGCTCTTCCAACTAAATATGTTCTGCTCCAGACTGATGAAATTTGAAGTATATATAGCCAAAGAACCACGTGTTTGCCGCCAAAATGAGAATGACACGCAATTCACGTGGACGAAGTTTTATGTAACAAAGTGAGATCACCGGAGTTTCATCCGGTGCAAACTCTTATGTAATCAAATAATTACCGGAGTGAATGAAAGTGTAAATGTATTCGCGATATTCGCGACAACAAGCACATGGCTTGAAATTTTAAAAGGAGTACCACAGGGTTCTATCCTAGGCCCTTTGATCTTTAATATGTTCATTAATGATATTTTTATTTCGTAGAACAATTAGAACTTTACAATTATGCAGATGATAACACTCTCTCTTTTAATCACTTAGATATTAATGTTTTGAAATCAGTTTTAGAAAAAGAAAGTTGCAATCTAATTGAATGGTTTCATTTCAGCCGAATGCAGGCAAATCCAGATAAATTTCAAGCTATTGCAATTGGGAAACATACTCATGATACCTCCCCAATTTTCATCTTTGATGATGTACATATAACTTGCGATGACACGGTGAAACTGCTTGGAGTAGATCTTGATTTCATGTTAAATTTTAATGATCAACTTACAAAAATGTGCAGAAAATCAGCTTTGCAACTTAACGTTCTCTTGCGTTTAAGTAAATTCCTTGATTTTAACAACAAAATTCTTATATATAAATCTTTTATAAAATCCAATTTTAACTATGCCCTCTTGTTTGGCATTTTAGTAATAAGACAAATACTGAAAAACTTGAAAAAAATACAACACAGGGTTCTCAGAATTACATTTAATGATTTTTCATCATCTTACAATGAACTTCTATTAAGAACAAACATGTCAACATTACACCTTAGCAGACTGAGGGAACTAGCCACTGATACTTTCAAATGCTTATATAAGATCTCACACTCTTATCTCCATGACTTGGTTCATTTCAAATCAAACAATTATTCTTTCAGATCTTCCAATACATTAGAACTACCTACAGTTAAACAACTACTTATGGTAAGAAATCATTCAGGTATGAGGCAGTGCAGGCGTGGAACAGCTTTCCGAATGAATTCAGACAGGTAGATAATTTTAAAGAGTTCAGAAGGCTGGTCCGCACCTGGACTGGCCCCTCATGCAAATGTTCATTATGTATTTAGAAATGTGTTGTATGGGTTTGGTGAATTGGCTACCACCCATAAATATGTTTTTTGTTGCTTTTAATGTAAATGATGTTTTGCTTTTAGTATGCTTATGCTTATGTTTTTTCATATCTTCCTTAAAAAGCTTTTTTTTGCTATATGATGCTATTTTATTTTATTCTGCTATAAATATGTTTCTTTTTATTTTTGTATGCAAGTGTTTAAAATTGTTTCTATAAATGTTCCCCTTGTGTCTGCACTTAGTTCTAGTCATTATGACCGCTTGTGCATCTGTTTTTTTACCTATATATGCTTGATTCCTATTTGCTGGAAATAATTTCTCTGCATGTGTTTTATGGTTCCTCCCAGAATTTTTTATGTCAAACCAGTGTTTTTATATGTACCATAAATACACTCATTTATTTATTTAGATACCTGTGTACTCATGTATGTATGTATGGACACCCTGGCTAGTTTATGGGGTTAATGCTGATCAGTTTTTTCCAAATCGGATTTGGAAATTTCTATGCTTTTTTAATCTATTTCTTATGTGTCACACTTTTGTGTTAATTTTGTTTCTCGGGATTTTTATATCTTTTTTTTCTTATGGCTGTTTTTAGACTTATGTCAATGATCAGCATTTTCTATCATTGTTGCTTTTTGCAGACTTTTATGTTTATTTGTTAATCTCTGTTATGTTTTAAATTTGAATGTTAGATGATTATGTTTATTGTCGGAAAATAGCTTATAAGCTAATGTTTACCATGTTTGTTTAAAACTGACTTTAAATAAATCTTCTTGTATCTTGAATGAATCATCAAATATTCATAATTAACAAAATACCATCTGCTCACCATCTAAGATGGAGATGTGATAAGGCTGATCACAATTAGACAATTGTAAATCCCTGATATCTATCATTAGTCATTATCCCCAGGGGATATCAACCTCAGGAAAGAGGGGCCATAAATATGACTGTATAAGAATGATTTCATTGTTGAGAAACATTTAACTGCTTAGCTTGTACTAACATTCTTAATGATCATCAAATAAAAAATACAATAAAACAAGAACAGTTAAGTGTTATTAAAATGCAAACATTTTAATTGTACCAGGTGCCAGCTAAATACAACTGCACAATTCTCTCTCTTAAGTAAGGAGTTTAACTTTTAATTCTACTCATTTTAGTGTGATAATTATCAATCAATGAATATTTCAATATTGATAAGTAATTATGAAGCTGATTTTGTTTATGATCAGATTACTAAATAAACTTAGATTTTATCCAATTTTACAATACTGTACAGCAACATCTCAAAATATTCCAGTTAAAATATTTTCACACCTTCCCTATCTAACAAAGACAGGCGGTCTGCAGGGTTTTTAGTATATTAAATGAAATAGTGACATGCGTTACCATGTATAATAAATCATAAAATTATATCATTAACATTTTCAAGTACTTAATACAAATGTAACACTATTATACAACAAAAAATATGACAGGCATTAAACTGAAATAAGACTTGATGTTTTTATCTTTTGATTTATTTTATATAATATTGAGATATAAGATATTGATAAATTAACCAGACAGGACAGTATAAAGACAGAATAATTTAAAATTTAAACTATCAAATAACTTGTGTGGCATTTTTTTTCACCCAAAACACATATTTTCTATTAAAATATAAGGGACAATAAAAAATGATTATAATAATTATTTCTGTCTAGTCATAATCATTATACACGACAATCAATTCAATGCAAACATTTAATTTTAAATTTAATTCACACAAATTTACATGTGTAATAAGACTAAAATATTCTGAACTGAATAAAATAAAAATTGGTCAATAATTTGCTTAATTTATAATCATCTTTTTACTGTTTACCAGGTTTTATAAACCTAAATATTAATTCAATATTGTCTTCAATCAACCAACAAGTATTTTGTCTAGCTTCAATTAATTGGCTAAACTAAACTGCACATCAAAGTGCACTTCAAGGGCACTTCAGGTGTGGATGAAGTGCACTCCAAGTGCAATAGGGTGTAAACTTTAGTGTGAACTCAACTGTATATATTTGATAATTTTGTGGATGTTAAAGAGTTTTCAAGTCTTCAGTCTACTATTAATGAATATATCTTCATATAGTTGCAAAAAAGAATATTACATTCTACCATTTAAATCATTACCTTATTAACTTTTTTCTTTTTTTAATATTCGTTACCACGGCTAAATTTTCCCTCTTTTCTAAAGATTTTCGAAGCGAACAAAATCTTTAAGTGATTGTGAAACGCTCGTTTACTCAAAATTGATAAGTTAAATTACAGATAAGAATGCGTTCGTGAAACTGGGGCCTGCAGACTTCACAAAGTAGTTACTTTCGCAAGTCATATATAGGTTCTTACTAAAACCATTCATTTTTGTGTATATTCAATTAGTTAAACACATTTTTCTTAGTTTAACGCCATAGAAAAACATTGAATAGGTTATATAACGCCGGTCAGTCCATCTTATCACCGTTTCTGCAAAGGGGTTAATCTCTGGATTAAGCTATCAACCAGTTTGTAGGTACATATTTTCGTCAATGACTGACAACCGTTCAACATGATTTAGAATCAGTGGTAGAAGGGAAAAAGATAGTAGAAATGATTTCATGACATAGCTTCACGAAAGTATGCCAGGTCCTGGAATTGAATCAATGGCCTCTCAGTCACTGGGCTTGAGCGTCGCAATACAAAATCAATCTTTGGAATTTTGCGTTATTCATTCTAATGCCATTCGAAATCTATATATACAGGTCAAATTCAAATATAAAAACTGAGTTACTATAATACCTAAAATTGTAAATATGCTGTGTCATTTAAATGGAATGTGAAACCTAATTATTATATTGGATATTGCGTAATACGTGCAATATATTTAGAAAAAAAAACAAATCTTGGGATTCCAGATTACGTATGTTTTACATATTACACGGTTTTCCGTTTACTATTTATAACTAATATATATATTACGCCCCATTTTGTATAGCTCATTATCATGAATAATTCCACGTAGGCGTTGTGTTCTTTGAATAACACTCGTGATATCATTATGGAAGTGTGTATTGTTCGTTTTTTCTGTACTGTCAAAGCATGAATAATTACACGGTGAATGTGTTTGTTGAAACTATAATCGTAATACATCCATGAGTTTCCGAAAGTGTGTATTATGATCAATTAAAGCTGCTCATGCCGCATGATATGTTTAAGTCAACATATTTGTAATAACAATTAGGCGACCAATTAAAAAACAATGGATTCAGTCACCATGAAATTATTCAAGCTTTGACAGTTGAGAAAAAACGGACAATATTCAATGACAGTGAAATTAATCAAATTTTAATCGTAATAGCGTCACCGTCTATTAATAGAAAGCATTTAATAGAACTATTTGGAATAACTTGACTGGAAAACCAATTCGTGTTACTTGTGTGATTAAAATACATCTTGTTCAACATTGAAACAAGTTATAGATTGTGTGGCAAATGTCCAATAATAAAGCACTACATGCGCATGCGTTATGTCAGTTGTTAGCAACACTTGTTACTTGTTCCATAAATAGTGTACATTTTATTAGCTTGAACATTGAACAAGGGCTTAGAACTTGTAGTAAATGCGTACTTTTTGCAGTTATATTCATAGCACTATTTTCATGTACTGATTCATACATTATTCAAACCTTGCTGCTTATATCAACGTTTTAAATTACGAAGTAGTGATGAATATATTTAATTTTATGTTTCAATATTTTTATTTATCTGATTATTGCTTCAAAATTTTTTGAACTTTTCTAGTCATAATGTATTAATATTTGTGCGTCATTAATGACTCATAACATTTAACTTTTTCATACCACAATATAACTACTTGTTTATATTATTTATGTTCTATTTATATGTAGAGGTTATAAAACATGGCAAGTGTGCCTTGCTTAGATATTGGCCCGAGGACTAATGCCGGGGAAAGTGTGTCGATATCGACTTAAGGCACACTTGCCTTGTTTCATAACCTTTTAATTTCTTGCTCAAGGTAAATAGCAGCCCGCCAAGTGGGGATCGAATCCGGGACCTCTCGATCCCTTAGCGCGCGTCTTCACTGGACCTCTACTCCTACAAACAAGTAAAGTGCAGATGAAGCACAGCACAACACGAAACAACACAGAACAGCACAACACAGCACAGCTCAGCTCAGCATAACACAACAGAACACAACGTAACCCACCAGAACACAATGCATCAAATATTTTTTGTATATAACATGGCCCATATATAGATAATTGCCTTCAACTAGGCGAACATGAACAATAGTACAAGAGAGAAGAACATGACAGTACACCTATCAGGACATGATATCATATTTAGCAATTTCATATCGAGGTTCTACGAAATGATCGTCGACTATCATTCTTTTTCTTTTGGCACTAGACCAAAACATGTGTCTTTGTTTGCATAGGTATAAGGGGCGTTTTATCGTCTGAGCGCACAAATTAAATAGGTTATTTTAGATAGGAGGTATTAGTAATCTGGAGTAGATTTCGTTAAAGCGGAATATAAAAGAGCGGTTAATCGTCTGATATCACAAATTGAAGCGGGTATTTTTTGTAGGAAATACCGATAGAATGAGGTGTGGTATAACTACCCACGCAACACAACACCAGCTCGTTTGTATCAACTTTATTGCTACGTGTACTTAGGTTGTACTGACATCGAGCGGCTACTAACTACTGAGGGCGACTAACTGTCGTGGACCACTCAGTATGGGCTTCAACCCCACTCTCTCCCCAATAATGATGCAGCTCACTTATATAGTGCTTGCACCCACGCCACGCGAATCCAAGCATACAGTACTTGTTTCAACTTATCTAAAATTGGAAAACTCTAGAACGTATTTGTGTCCGAACTGGTCAAGTGACCAATAACCTAAGTAAATATTTGATGTTTGTCAAAGATGATAAAATCAATGGGCCTATTATATTACACAATCACTCCCCTTCTTAATGAACGGTTTGTTTTTAAATTGACGTAAATAAACATACTAATTAGCATTTCAGATTTGCAAGCTCGCTATGTTAGTCGCTACTCCATGATTCAGCTATAAGTTCATAAACATAAGACATTACAATAGTACAATAACAATTATTTAACTATAATATTAATCCCTGAAAAAACGTGGTTAGTATATAATACATCATCATCAGATAGTTATTACAAAAAACGATTATATTGTCCCCTGAAAAAAACACCACATAGTAATCGAACAACAATAAATTACTTTCAATTAATAAAATATTAAGTTTTAAGTAATTGGTAAACAATATAACAGATGTTGACTTTCAGTCAGATGTTGGTACAATTATTTAATACACTGTATCAAACCTTCAATCAACAAAACAAATACGACTGACAAGTAACTTATTCTAAAATACCCAATAAATTCATGTATGAACCTGCTCATTCAATATAATTATTTATCTTAACTTGCAATTCTGATTATTCATGTATAATAAATTCAATCTTGTTAGACAATATGTCATTATTTACAATCTAAAATAATTAAACTAAAGCTATTCAATAATACTAACACTAAACAATAAAAGTAAATAAAACATGATAACAACATCAATGTATATTTGCACTGCAAGACTGCACCTGCAAGATCCTTCAAAAACTCATATTTACGACTCTTGGTCAACAATGAAAAACTTAGCTTAACAGCCGCTAAACGCGAACCGACTTATTTTAAACAATTGACAAATAATGTCACAAGACTTTATCGTCTTAATTCTACACCATAATCATTGTTAAGTGAAACTACACCAATGAAAATGAATTGTGACTTGCCTGCAACAGATAAACTCTGTTTTAAAATCAATATGACATATAATTCAATATCAGTGTCTTTAACACATATGATATTACGTGAAAACTCGCAAACCTTGACATGTCTAAATAAGACCCGACATGTCTCATCAGTCATTACAGCCCGATATACTCGGAAATACTAAACTTACTTTAGTTTTCTTAACACCCGATAAACTCGGAAATCATGTTTAAAATAAAACATTTTCACATTTTACAAAGCTTACTAACTTTTGCGTAAAAAGTATTATTTCTCTCGCTGATATTCTCAGCATGATTATACGTGCGAAGACTACGCATCCGGCTGATGTAGTCAGCCAATAATATATATAATATAAATAAAATAACAATGTCACCGCCGACTTTTAGACAAAATTACATTGTCCTTTTATAATAATTAAGCATAACACATTATTAACATGACTATAATGTATATAATAAAATCCATAATATAAAAATAATAACACGACAAGTTTCTAAGCAGAACTTACAAAGATATAAACTAAAACATACCGCGTAATGATGACATTAAACAAATTATTTATGGAATATGCGTACATTTTATAATAATTTCATGTTCATTTGTTCTGTGTTTCTTGTCTACCTCCCAAATCTGTTTTCTTTACCTATTGATAAAATTTGATATAACTGTATTTCCAGTATCACAGGTACTTTCAATGTATATGTGGTCATCTGTGATAATTTCACATTTTGGTTGTTCTGTGTGAACAGATAATAATGGAGTATTTGACTTGATTTGTGTTTGTTTACATAACCTTTATAATAACCATAACCATAATCATTATTGACTCTTGGTACATAATGCTTGTGCTGCCTTATTCTGATAGGTTTATCAGCAAAAGTCGACTTGACTTTCTTACGTTGGTTACTATAATCTATTGTCATGGTTTCAGCATTATTGATACATGTACCACTGTACCGTTTGCTAAACGTGCTCTTTCTTGTTAGTGATTGATTACTGGTTTGTTCTTAATAAGAGCATCATATGTTAAAGGGAGCAACCATTCTATATGCGATTCAATATCTCGTTTTTAAATGGAAAGATTCAAGACCCCAGCACCTCATGCAGACAAGGAACATGTCTAAGGGAGCAACAATTCTGTATGCGATTCCATATCTCGTTTTTAAATGGAAAGATTCAAGACCCTAGCACCTCATGCAGACAAGGAACTCCACACAGTCCCAGACATAGCTCGGACAATATTCAAAGAAAATCCCAGAACCTACTATCAAAAAGCAAAGCACTAAATACAAAATTTACATATATTCAGCAGTCAAAACATTTAATGATTTTAGAAGTAAATTTAACCTTAACAAACTTGGCCGGCACAAAATGAACAGTTTCAATTGTTAATTTCTTACTTCTCAATATCTCATTTATCGACAAGAAATATAAATACGTACATTGCAGGCTTAAACTACTATCAAAATTAAATTTATATTTAACAGATATATGGATAATAGGTGACTCCATTCCCCACTGGGCAGGTAGAAGGGCGGAAGAAAAAGGAACTTATACTAAATAAAAATCTATAACCTGGTGGGAAATAAGAGGAATGTCATGGAGAGATTTCATTCACAGTCTGCAACTGAATGTGGCTTTCAGACAAGCACCAGAAATAATTATTATTAACCTGGTGGAAATGACTAAATGTATATTAAAATAACTGAGTTGATTAAATCAATTAAGGAAGTTTTAATTACATAAGGCAAGCATTTTCAGATTGTACTGTAGTATGGGTGGATATCCTCCAAAGACTTTATTGGGGACAATCTAGATCAGAGAATCTGGCAATGGAGAAGAAAAGGAAAAGAATAATAGGACTCGGAGAAAGCTCGCTAAGAAACAATGTAATACCTTAGCTGTTGATATTGACATTAAAACCCCTGGGTTTTACAGAACTGATTGAATCCACATCAGATGTTGGTCTGGATATGTATTTAGATGCATTACAAGACAAAATCTTATCATTAATTAATTATTAATTCATAAATTTGGTATTTGAGAGAAAATAAAAAATAAATAATGCTTTAAATATTATGTTTGTTTCAAACTAATGTCCTTGAGCTATTTGACAAGAGGTGTGGGCTCGGACCTGACAGGGCTACCGGATCGTCATACTACCATTCGGAACAACCTCGGCGATCATCTACGAAGATATACCTCGGAAATCAGACGTAGTAGGAATACAACCAGGTTATAAGGTCCGGCGATGAACTCGCTGGCAAGTAGTTCTATTATTGTTTATAAATGGACTTGTAAAGTTAACATTATCCAACAATTTGCCTGCTGTTCAACTAAGTAGCTACAAAACAACTTTCAGAAGTCTTAATCAAAGCAAATGACCAGGAATTGTCAACATAATACATTGATACACGACCGCCTGTCATTTTCATGTACAACACTTAATATACAATGTTACACGCTATATCATATCATTTCATAAGTACAATGTCTCGCATGTCGTATTTCTGTGTAGTTCAGACTATGTTACCACAGAAACCAACTTCCAATATCTACTTTTTCACCTTATGATATCCGAGGTTTATCTGCGTAGAAGATCGCCGAGGTAGTTGCAAGTGCATACTTACCTAACAGGTAACTTGTCGCTTTGAGAGAAGTTTTGCAGGTAATGGTTCACTCTAGTCATTATTCATACAGATTCCTAATAAAACAAGGGTAGAATATACTTATACCTGTGAACATTACTTGTAATATACTTGTAACATACTTGTAATAATCTTACATACCAATGTACCATTTATAAATGCAATTTAGTATTTCCGTTCACTTATAATTTCTTATAAATAATGAATTGTGTTCAAATATCAAATTGTATAACTTGCTAATTTTCTTGATTATTTCTTTTTGGTTTTTAATGTTGGGCCAAACATTTGTATTTATAAGTGAATGCTATTGCAATGATTTAAATGAAAACAATTTTGGTTTTGTGCATAAGCTGTTTCCGATTGCTACTGTGGTAATCATGGTATATAATGGCAAGTCGTGTCAATGTTTATATGAGTTGTTTGGCGCTTTAATAAATATATAACTGATAATTATAAGAAAAAATAATGCACGATATTTTAGTTACACATATGTTCATACCTCTTCTACTGTGAAATTACTTTTTGTATAAATCAATTTTCAATACATGCACATGGCGTGTTATTTTCATTTTCATTTTGGGTTTGTCCGTTTATGGGGTAACACATGACTCCACACTATTGTGTCGCAGTTTCAAATTATTGATTCTTGTAAAAACAAAATTAATCATTCAGTACGTGTGGCTCAGTGAATAAAAGTGTATATAGTACTCAATTGTTTTATACAGAAAATAAAAAAAATATTTCTGAATATATTTACCCGTCCCTATTTTTGACAATTAGACTATACTTTTATTAATTTGACACACCAAGTAAAACATCACTTATACTTTGGTGGATTATGCTTTAACATATTATCTGATTTATTGGGCCGAGTTTGGAAATACTAGACATGGATATTCACACTCACAGGATGGTTCAACAAGTAAAAAATTGCTGCGAAATGCAGCAAAAGGATAGTCACGGCTAACCAAAAAGAATTATTAAGTATAATCTAAAGGTAACTCAAAAAAGCATTATATTGAATTGTCATGTTAAGGTTTATTTAGTAATAAAAAGGTAACTTGTTATAAAACGTTTCCCTGTTCAAATCTAACATTCTCGTTCTCAGAGCCTAGTAAGATTCTCGATAGTAGTTAGATCGAGAATCTTGATAACCTTGAAGTACGAGAATGATCTGGACCTAGACACCATCTTTATGCCGACAGGATGTTTGGTTTCAGTTGGATTAATTTCCAGTTATACATATTTGCATGACGCTTAAAAAGATCGGCAAAAGGGAAAACATATGGTCTTTCAGAACAGAAGCTATTTTCATGACTTATCGCTTCTGTTAAGTCAAGTGCTCCTTACATTGCGGATCTGTTCCTACCAATCCGTGTGACTATTGGTTCCCAAATGTGATCTGTATAATAAGGGGCGATCGTTGGTCTCCGGGCAAAATAAAAAACAAAGTACATAATTAAGACGTAAAGGTGCGTCATAATAATCATTAAAATGTTCGTCCACAGATAAGCCCAAACAGAACTGTCCAGAAGCAGAAGGATGTTGATTTGCTATACAAAATATTTGATCTCTTTATACTACCAATCCCTCTCTCGAATGTAACAGCCAGGATTAAGTGCACATCGGAAAGTGATAAATAAAGAAAAAGTTAAAAAATCCTGACAAATATTTTTGGTAGCAACAGTGAGTAACAGATATCAACCGATTTGCAGGCCAGGATTTTGAATAATACAAAAGCATAACTGCCATTGATCGATATTGTGTTCGATACGGAAACGATCGATCCGATATATCTATCGAACCTACAATACCAGTATTCGATATATATCGTATACTTGGGTAAGGTCCTTGTACTAGGTAATTCCTTACGCTCCCCTCGCAGCTCAGTGAACACATTACATTCATTCGCTGCTTTAAAACGTGTTGAAGCATTTCCAAAAATGCTTGAACCACCGTTTAGCCGTGTATACTACACAGATTAAAAACATTCAAGCAATATGGGCTAGCGTCTTATACCGTCTCAAGTATATTTATTTTAGAATACAATTATTAGCGTGCCCAGCAGCGTGTTCAGTTATCTTGAACATTCCGTAACGGTAGAATCGGAACAACTTAACAAACTGACAGCTCAACCCGAGACCACTCAATATCATACTTACGGATTGAGTTGTCCCAACTAAGTGTTGAGTATTGCACAGGTTGAGTTGGCTTCGGGTTGAGTTCTCCCGTATCCTTAACGTTAGCTAACAGTAGTTACTGTACACGGGGCTGGTAAAGATATGTAAAACCAGTGAGTCTATTTATTATAGAATACCAGGAATTAGCGCGCCCTATGAAGAACCATTGATTTAGATTCGCCCCGAAGTAGGGAAGTTAGGTTTGCAATTTTTCAACAAATGCGAGTTTAAGAAAGAATAAAACATGTTACTTATAGTTAAGCATTTTTTCTTGGTCTTATACTGCAACTGCCAATTAACTGGCACACGTTTATATATTAATAAAGGTATTTTCGGTAAATAATTCAAGCAAGTAACCCAACAAAACATGGCTTCGACGAGCTCATTTACGCACCCCTTATTTGACTTTTCGACGTCCATTTTTTTCATAATGTGACCTCAAATGCAACGTTTTGATTGGCTTTAGACAACCGGTGTTGACTACAAATTGCTCAAATCTTGACAATTGTCTATATCGTCGGTCCAACGACCGGCGATAATGATATTGAACTTTACTATGAACCTTTAAAAGGCCAATGAAAGTTTACCAAATTCCAATATAGCTGTAAACTTTATACGCATTTGCACTGGTAGAGCGTGTAAACAACGCCTTATATGATAATATCATACTAGTGACGAATGCAACCTCGTTTTGCGTCATATATCGTGGCAACACTTTGTATTCAAGTTCAATAAGTTGCTCTATGTTAATAGGTGAAAGATCAGAGATGCACGTTTTAAAAAAATCAATGGTTACTTTCTTTTTTTTTAATTTTCCGTTATCTAACTAATGCTAAACTGTCCAACATCTTTGAATTTCGACATTTTGATATTACAGGCGTGCACATTTGTTGCATTTTTTTTTTAAACTCACGAAACAGTCATGCAATTTAAATGTAGGTGTCTCTGCCTAAAAATAGAAATATCAGTGTGCACGTAGTATTTTAGCAGAGGTAGAAAGTCAACCAGTGAATCTTTCGAACCGGTGCATTGGAGAGTAGTCATACCTTTACTTATTACGGAATAATTTTGTTGCCGGATACACTAAAGGATTTAACATGTATCTAAATTCCGAAAAGATGCGCCTAAATACAGAAGGCAAGCTATTTTGAATAGAAATCATATTTAAAAAAATAACGTGCCAGCAAATATAGAAAATTAGAAATATATGGTTCAAAGGACATTTTCACTCGTGAAAAATTTACTCGGACACGATAAAACATAACCCATTCGAACAAATTAAAAACTGGCGAGCTTTTCACCTAGGTGTAAATGTCCGTCATTTTTACTCACTTATATAAAATAACCTGGTCCGCTGCAGTGATACCTCAGGCCAATAGTCCGTCAATATAGTACGAAACTCTTCATAATTAAAAAGTCCGCAAAAAAATCTTACATCTGTTTGATCTATAACCTGGTCCGTAACTCTTAATCATAGTTTGAAAAGATCGTCAATAGAACTCAGTAAAAGTAAGAATTAAAAGTCAATGTTTCACGATTTGGCTTCTTTATTTATATAGTCCGCTGAAAAGGACAAAAAAGTATATTATTAAAATATTATATTTGAATCCTATCATTTTTTTTCAAATGATAAAAGCTCAAACAGTTGAAATATATAATATTTACAACAATATGTAATGAAGCAATCGACGATTCTTTTTATAGTTAAAATCTGCAAACTTATTTCTAAAAAATAATTTGGATATTGGTATTTATATATTTATATTTGAGTAATTTCCGAAAACTCTATCAATCTTATCTTTTCAAATAAAATATTGGCAAATCTCAATTATATATCTACTATACACACATTATGATACGCATATTTGTTAAACTGTATCCGTATACTAAACTGGTCCGCTGGTCCGGTTGGTCCACAAATTATACCTACCCCTTTTCATGTTAGTCGAAAGGATTTGCGGAAATGTGATGATGTAAAACGCTGATTTTTCGTGTGTTGCATTGTTGATAGAAATATTGTTTAAATGGTTCTCCTCAAAAATGCCTTTTCTATGTAACTTAAAACGGAAATGGGCTGTACTATGACTGCATTAAAAACAATAAATGTGTCGGCATTGGAAATCGAAAGGATTTATGTCACGTGACTTTTGCCCATTGCTATCAAAATCTACCCACCACAATATCACGGCGTTGAGACGCCGTGAAATGACATTTATTATGAAATATCCTTTTTTATGCTTTATGAATTACATAAATGGTAACGTTACTATCAGCTTTGAGGCAACAAGTCATTTAGATATCCGTTCAACACCTGATACAATATATGCATTTCCTTTTTTTCCCATTCAAATGTAATAATTTCTAAACACCTTAAGCAAATAATACGTTCCTCCAGTGCTATGTAAGTTAAGTTGGTGATAAATACAAAATGCAAGAAGTGAAGAACCGATTTTAACAAAGAACCACTGTTGAAAATTACATGAATTATGTAGTTGAATTTCCACAAAAAATTAAATTTCTATGGAAGAAAAACTTTTTTGTAACCTCATCCAGTAGCGTTATTATCAGAAAGGTTTTACATTTTGCATCAACTGTTACAAGCATTGATTGGCTCTTGGCAGTACAAATATGACTATAGTTGTTTAATAGCCCCATGATAAGAGATTTTATCGTCACTAAGGTTTTACTTCTATAACGTATCCTTATGAATTAATTCGATGCATTCTGTGGAACCATTGCTTAAAAAGAATACCTAAACGTACTTAAAGCTTTACAATACAGTATTGTTTAAACTCATCAAATAAATATGGCTAACTTATTTAGCTTGTCCCTAATGAGTATAATGATAAAAACTTTAGCCTTGTTAGAAATTCCGGAGTACGTGTATAAGTCGTGTCAACTTGTTGATATTTGTAACAGGACAGTAACAGCGAGACCACCAGCAGGCAAAGTATCATGTTGTAAGCCATGTAGCTGTAACGAAACTTGTGGATTATATTTAAATTGTTGCTTCGATTACCAGGACAAATATAAACTAATGGAGAAAGGAAATGTTCAGTGTATTCAACCAATCATTGGACATAATAATACACAAAACCGCATTAAAACATCATCGTTTTATATGGTTGTATCGTGCGCATATTTAGATCAATTTCGCAATCAAAATGAAACATATAAATGTCAAATGTTCGATAAAAATAATAGAAGTCAATTGGCACCAGTCACAAATTTAGAAAGTAAAACTACTTTTTTCAATGAAGAATGTGCAAAGTGTAATAATGTTGATAACTTTGTTCGATGGAATTATTATTATTTTGGCAACAGTAGTTATATAAGAAATTTTGCATCAATTTTGTGGACAATTGAAACTGGTTTTGAGCTGCAAAAGGGATATAAGGTTTTTATCCCTCCCCAAAAGGTAAATGAGATCATTATCGAATGCTATAATGAATTTAACGGAGCAACATGCGAGGAATCGTCACCATATTACAACATTTGCACAACATTGAACATTCCGTTTAAAGTATCGAAAATTGGATACACTTTTAAAAATGTCGCTTGTTTTCGTTGCAGAAAAAATGCTATATATTTCGAAGAACCTGGATTTTGTGATATCACCCCATATGTACGTAGTTACAGTACCGTTTCGTTAGCCGTGCTTTTAGATAGGTCCATTATGGATTCAATTCAGAAAAAGCCTGATTTGACAACTACCGACGGAAATTGTCCACCGGAAACATTGAAGTCGCAAATCATGGTATGTTGTAATTATGTCTTGTTAAGTAAATAAGTCAGAGCAAATGAGATTTATTGATATGCAAAGGTGACTACCTGTACTATCATTGAGATGGTATCTTTTTGGGTTACTTAGAATTTGTTTCAGATGGATTCCTGTTTTTGTAGGTGAATTATAAGTTATGTTTCACCAACTTATGTTTAAACTTGGTTAAATGAAAAACAGATTTAAATTCTGATTCACTCATTCCCTTACCCCTAATGATCTTAAAGCAAGAAAAAATCTCATAGGAACCACAATTAGATGTAATATATGTCTGGTCCATATTTCACGAAAAACTCAACTTTGTACTCAAACTCAATCTTATGCTTTAATAGTTAATTTTACTTATGTAATCAATGTTTTACCACAAATGTAGTATCATTAGAAAATCCAAATAATGATTTCAAAGCTATATTATATGAATTATAAATATTTTTGGATACGGTTTAATTAAATTGTATTGATTTGAGGATATTATTGAACTGCTGAGTTCAGTCTCAAGTGAAAATGGAGTTTGTGGCTTTGAGTTTATAATCAAATGCATGATATTTTATGTTAAAACCTTTGATTATAATTTTATTATTATGAATCATTTGCATTTGCATGCTTGTTTGAAACTAACAATACTTAAGTCTGTTATTGAGATTAAACTTTAGTTTGTTTGAGAAACTTGGGCCTGGTATTGCATCGCATGGTTATGAAAAAAAAACTACATGTAGTTACACGTTCATTTTACTTACAGTGTATATCATATTTTTAACTTCTACTGGTATTAGACGCGTATTTTAAATGTGATACGTGATTATGTTTCATTCACTTCTATATAATACCATCTTTTTGCTCTTTAAAACTAAATTTTAGTATTAAAATCTCTTGAGATATTTGATGAAATTCCTAAGTTGTTAGTTAAAAAACACAATTTACGTACGGAAAATGTTATTTCACAGTTGTTGGTCTGTTTTTTAAAAGTAGATGACAACATGTCCCACGTTAATCTTGTTCATTAACATTTAATAGGATCATAACAACTTAATCTTGATGTTAATTCGTATTGTTTAGGTAATATATTTCTTTAGAGAAAAAGAAAATTTATAATTTTACAATGAAAAAAGTAACGAATCTTTTTTATCCTATCATTTTAATATATTTTTATTTACAGCAGACATAAGAACAGTTTTACAACCGTTGAATTATCGAAATATAACATTTGAGACACAATAACATTTCAAACTACTTAGCTTTCTTTGTTTAAGTTCGATAAAGTTCCCTTTTTAGAATGATGTACATTTTATAAGAGCACCTTTTTATCGTATTTGATGTCATTGGTTATATATGATCCAAAAATTTTTTAGAGCTTAACGAAAATAATTTGGAAGAAGTTTTATTCTATCCAGCCTAGCCTGGAGGGGCTGTTAAGAAATGCGGAACTTGTGTAGTCCTAATCTTGAAGGATAGTCTAGCTAAAATCATAAATGAAGAGATTAATCATGAACTTTTGGTTGTTTCTTTAAGTAAAGTAAAATGAGCATGTATAAAACCTATATACATAGGTAATTTGTGGAATAAATAAAACTAAATGGTATGTACAAATGTAGCAGTATTACTCAAAATATAAAATGAACAGTTTTAGATAAATTGTAGGAATAAACAGGGCGAGCAGGGACTCTGGAAAACAGGGAAAATGCCAAAATAAAATTCCCTGCATAAAAAATCAGGGAATTATCAGGAAATTTCACAACCAATAGAAAAAAATGCTTTTTGACTTATTGGTTCCGTCTTTGATCAATTTTATTTCATGGGCAGTACTTTCATCAATTGTCAATTGTATGAAATTCAGTAATTATTTTTCTATTACACTCATCATGGAAAAAAAAGAAAACTGTTGTTAATGATACATTTTGACAAACTAGATGACAGGTAAATGAAAAACATGACGCTTATTTTCAAATGTTCTGAAAAAAGCATTTTTTAAATGTACTTCATCCATCACTTATTAAGGTTAATAAGTTACAAGTGATTTATAAAAAGGACTGGAAACACTAGGAACACTAGACTTATCACATGATATGTACATTATATCTTAAATTTAAATTGGATGTCAGTAAAGTACAGAAATTCTCATCCAGAGAGCATTTATTCTAAAAAGCAAATTTACAATGAAAATGATTAACTGTTATAGCATGGCTATCATTCTAAAATTCATGGTATTATAGTCAAAATGTAACTAATGATATGCCTTACGAATAATGAATGCTTCCAATCAAAGTTTTAAACAGAATGTATGCAACCAATTTTTGTAATACATTAAAATGGTAAAAATACATAAAATTATTTCAATTGCATAGTTTTGTCTTGCCAAAAACAATTAGATATCAGTAGATAAACATGTTGGGACATGAAGAGACATGTGTTTCACTGATTAGCATTTTCCAGTACAGAGCATACCTGATTGTTAACATTTTTATGGTATGATATAGAGGGATGTATCTTTACAATCACATCATAGAATGACTATGTCGCCAAAATATTCATATCAACCTTTTTTATTTACGAGAGAAGTTCAATAAATAGTACATAAATACCAAGTGGTGAAGGTTTAGCTATACAGGGTTAATTTATATATAATTTATAGTACAAGTATGCCTTGCAAAGATCAGGGAATAATACCGTTACGTCAGGGAAAAATCGGGGAATTTCATTATAGAATTTCCGTGGCTACCCTGATAACTCATATTATAATTGTGCTCGCATAATCATTATCATATCATGCGTATGCAAATGGTGTAGTATGCGTGTCTACGGAGAGGCAGTTTGTCATCAGAATGAAGCAATTTAAGAGTTGGAATATTAAAATATAAATAAATAATTTGTTCACTATTTTAGAGACGTTCTGCATTAAAGACCACCTTAGTTATGTTATGGTAAACCTTTCTGTTTTGACGATTTCTAAGTCTACAATGCTTAACTTAACAAGAAGAGGGTTTCCATATTCAGATCAGTCTGTACAAAGACCACAGATATTTATTGTCATAAAAGTGCAACTTAAATGTATTTAGTTATATATTTTCAGGATCGGTGTCTACCATTATATTGTCCTGAGGGTATGTATAGAACCAAAAACGGCTGCAAATACCTCTTTCTTTCATGGAACATTGGCGGAGTAACAATGCAAGTTAAATTGGTCCCTGATGAGTCTACCTTACTTCCTGTAATAGAATTACAAGCACTGACAAAATCAGAACTTGATAATCCTCAACGCTGGATAAAAACACCTTGTGATAAACTTGGAGGGTTATACTTTGATATCCATTACGAGAACTCTAGCCTTCAATACGTCAAAACATTTATGGTATTACTGACAAAATTCACTGATGATGAGTATTTTTCGCCAACATATGGTATACCTCTGCTCGAAAAATGTTCAAAGGATCCATGGTACTTACACTTGAATAACACTGAATACAAATTTAAACCTCATTTAAGCAAGTTCGTAAACTACGTCCCTGATGGTCGAAACACTATACGGATGCCACCGTTAAATATGCCTGTTGATTTCGTAAGACCAAAAATATATGATGTGTTGATGGACAGTGACGTGTCCTTTAAATTTGTTCGTAGACCATATTTCAATCTCAAAAAGACGTTCTTTTGTGATCAGGTAAGTAGTTTCCTTTCTGTTTAGTCATCAAACTGAGAAAATAAGATGAGCTTGTTAAACTGTTTTCATTGTGTATACTGCCTTAGTCTTGTACAGATTTTATTGTCATTTGCATACTAATTCTGTTTTGATACTTTTTTGATTTAACAATTTTTTCACATTGAATTTATATTTTCTGAGGTGAAATCGTTTGTAACGCTTGAAATGAATAAACAATTTAGAATATTGTCAAAGGAATGAATTGCTCTCGTAATTTGTTCATATGCAGCGGTGGCTAGTCTTTCTTTTACAAAATGCAAATGTATTGTATTTCATAGAGGTATACACGCATAAGTATGTATCTTAGACTTTGCTGTTCAAATGACAACAACATTTTTTGCACACGACGAATAATAAACTCAAAGACCAGTTACAAACATCAAAATTAGCGCTGATTTTGTTTGGTCGTCACAAAAATTGCAAGATCAGCATACACTGTCAAATCCAGATTTTTTTCTCATGCGACTTGTAAATTTGTCATTCCAAATTTCATATTCCAGGTACGACTTCCACTGGATGAAGTTGAACTTCGTATTGAGGAAGTTCATATATTAGCTACAAACAAAACTCTAGGGAATGGTGAATATGATTTCAACGATATTTCATTGGTTGATAAAACAGTTGATGCCAATTATTCTAGTGTGTCTATTTGTGTTGATGATTATATAACTCAAAATGGTGGAACAGTAATTACTGGATATGTATTTCTTGTCCTTTTTGTTACCTCCATATTTGATTTTCTGACTTTGGCTAACAGACTTGCTTAGTTATGTCAGCTTTAAGTGTATTAAAAGTATAACTGAAAAATTCTGCGATGAATTTATAAATGTTTAATATTTAATATATATATTATAGAGAGCACACGATTGTTTGTCAACGAATATTTTAACACATTTTTTATTATTCATGTTTTGACAAAAAAACAAACACTTAGATGATATCTTTATTGTAGACTTCGTTCATTTGCTTTTGTATGTTCGGACTGTGACATATTTGTAAATTTTATTTTGTTCCGTTTTATCCTGCATATATCAATTAAGCTTTTTTATTTACGATAATAATGTCTCGGTGCCTTCACGGTTAGAAACACAAATGTAGCATATAGACATGGTATATTTCATTCCGAACACCTCGACCATTAGTTGAATGAATAATCTTGAGGGTTTACTAAGCTGCTTGGATTTTAAGCCGGATTTTCAACGAAAAAAATTCGGCTAATAGTTTGGTGAAATTCGGGCGGACGGGCGGGCGAGCGGGCGTCTGGTGTAGTTAACAATTGCGTTAAAGTTTTCAATTTAGCATATATCTCTGCCATGTATTGTCAGATCTTTATGAAACTTCATACAATCATTACATATAGTCTAACAGAAACAACATGGACTTGGACTACCTAATTATCATAATAACACACTTCACTTACATTAAATACGTGTATACGGTTATGCACGTGTTTATAACATCCGATGTGACTATAAATCAATTTATTTAAAGTGGCATGTCATTGTACTTTTAATTTTGGACGCATTGGTTTTCGGAGAAACAAGTAAGTCAGCAATATTATGCCACAGTTTTGAAGTATTTATTCTTATGAAAACAACATTAATTGCTCAATGCGTGTATTTTGCCGAAAGCATCCGATAAAGCGCGATTTACAAACGAAGACAAAATTATACTGTACATAATGAGTTTAATATATTCTTGCATAAAGGTCAAGCTCAGTTTATTCTGTTGGACTATACCATGTGATCAACAGAATAAGACATTAACCACAACTCTACCTAAGCCGCCCGGCAAACTCAGTTGGTAGCACGCAAGTCTACTAATCGAGGGGTCGTGGGTTCGATAAAAAAATTACAAAATAACAAGACGGTACAGACCGCGCCAAGCCTATGTTGTAACACAGTGTTTTCAACGGAATGCCACCACGACCATTCCCTGGTCTGTCATTAGTCCTGATTTAAACCCATTTGAACCTTCGTGGACATCCTGGGTCTCAAAATACAAAATTTGGACCCAACCGTAGTCATCCAGCAACAACTGGATGTACCTAATTTTTTTCAAGGTGTATACAAATAAGAAAGAGTAATATGAATAATGGTAATTCCGTGAATTTCTTAAAGGGGATTACCGCCTTACATCCATCGTTTTAAAGGCATAAGTTGTTTATGAATTTAGTAAACACCTAAATAATTTTTTTTTATATATTTATATATATTTGATAAAAAGCTTTCTTCTGTTCCAAACCATCATCCAATTGCACCTGTGATTAAACATAAACAACGGTGGAATAAATTCATGTTTTGCTTTGATCTTTGTACGGCTTTTACTTAATGGCTTTTTTGTATCGTGAGAAGCAATGACTGTACTTGATGCGAAAGTAAATGATGAAATTAAAACATAAAAAATCCCTAAATTGAATACCTTTCTACCAATATATAGGCAAATATTAGCCATTATGTATCTTTATTGTAATTTGAATTACCCAATTTACATATGTTTTCAAACATTAAATTTTGAAATAGAATGCTTCCTACATACGTTTACACCTGATCCAGGAACATTTACGTACGTGCATTCATGATTCATACATACTTTAAATGAGAACATTAATTACATGCTTTATGGTTATAAGATGAATATAATCGTTGGAATGAAATTTTAATTCATTCATTTATCACGATTTATGTGTTACCTCATCTTGTCAGTTTTTATTCTATATTGTTCAACACACCATGCTATTATAAAGTTATAGTCGTTGCATTGTACTGGTGGCAATCTATTACATAACACAAAAATATTATATACTACATTTGTAAAGCGCTCTTTTCATATTGAAAACATGTTCAAAAGTGCTTCACAATTATAATGCATAATTTATGAATAAATCATAAAAACTCGTTATTAGAGATATTTTCAAAATAAACAAAAATAATAGAATAAAACTGATGAATACTAAACCTCGGTGATGGATTCACTGTCCATAGTGATTTTAAATAGGCAAAAACAAGACATGAAACATCATTTATATAAAGCTTGAGTTTATGCATCCAACGATGAAATTTAACAACAAGTTAGTACATTCATAACTTGATTAACAATTATCTTATTGTCTTATATAATATACGATGGTGTTTTGGTGTAACAGCAGATGTTGTAAATGTATGTTGTTAAATGAAGACCTATATAGTATAATTGTATGTTGTATGGACCATGTCTTCATAATTTATTGTTGGTATGTCGTTGTTATGTCTCTCTTACTGAATGAAAATTATCTTGAATCTTTGTTTGTTGTTACATTTATTATAATGAAATCTGTTTAATTTGTTCGGAACGATATATTTCATATAGGACATATAGGGACATTATCAAAATCACATAATGGGGACATAAAGGGACATTATTAAAATCACATAATGGGGACATAAAGGGACATAAGAGGATCTTATCAAAATCACATTATGGGGACAGAAGGGACATTATTAGAATCACAAACAGGGGACAAAAGGGAACATTATTAACATCACATAATGGGCATATAAGGGGGCATGATTAAAATCCCATAACCGGGACATAAGGGTCGGTATTAAAATCACGTAGCAGAGAAAATATGAGATATAAAATCTGTTCACGGACATTATAAGATAAAGGGTTAAAGTGATAATACAAAGAATCTTCTATTTAAAATCAGGTAACAGTTTTATATCTTTATGAACGTTTTTATGAACCGTGGATATGCTATTATGTTAAACAAAGAGCTTTTACAGTGAATACATGTATAATGATTTTCCGATTCAAATTTTATGGCTTTAAAGATGTTCAAATAACAAATTGTTTTATAATTTGTTATATATTTTGTAAATTCTGTGACAAATTCAAATAGTGAAATTAAGATAAGCAGATTTTCATCGTAAATTTTATTTGTGAAATGACGTACAGACTAAAGCTACAGTCCCATAAACAGAAAAATAGCCGGGAGGGCACCGTACGGGCGCCGTGCGATCAAGCTCCGCAAGGGCCTGTACGAACTTATGCGTACCCGTACGGACTGTTACGTTTTAACCAGGGTCCGGGAGATGAGCCCAGGATACACGTATCAGTTTCAGAGTCATATCCTGAACAAAATCGTGGCCGAGATTAAACATGCATATCTTCCAAATACGGCTCCGTACGGGTGTGTTGTTTCGAACCATGTGCGTTCCGTCACCTTGATACGCAAGGCTTTCCACGGCCTACAACTGTCTGCACGTACGGGTCCGCAACAAGCCACGATTTTATGGGACTGAGGCATAACAGACAGTTTAAAACCATTATTGAAAAAACATAAAGGTGTGACGCGTTATCTGCGTGGTTTTAATTAATCTAAAACAAGTCTTTATATATAATTGTAAGAACTTGACTAGCGGGCATTAAAATTAACAATAATTAACCAAAGATTTTATCATTTTAAAATCTAGTTAGAAATTCATATTAAATATTTCTTATTCAATTATATTACATTCAATATGATGAAATGATTTAAATTCTAAACGACAACAGCATTCACATGAACAGCTAATATTTCATGAAAATGTTTACTTTAAATCAATGTTGGATGTAAAATTAGTGTGACACTCTTGACGACATATTTCATCTGTTTCTTCAAGACAGGATCAATACAAATGAGAAAATCAAAGCGCTGTTATGGACCAAAGTATGTCACCATTTTGTTTGTGCTTTCAACATGCTGGGCTGTGGTATTTTACTATATTGATATAAATAAAGAATCGAAAATACGTATTTCAGCAAGACAACATAATTATACAATATATAGCAAAGTCGACGACGTGCATATTGATGACTTGCCCCCTATCTTAGAAAGGGAGGATATTCGTGGAAGTGCGGACTGTGTACAAAATAAACCGGATGTGGTCATGATAGGCGTGCCAAAATGTGGTACAGGGTAGTGCGAACATTTCTAAATGAGCATCCAGACATTGCTATGGAAATGAACTCAGAAGGCGTTCAGTACTTCAGCGCTAGGTACATGCGCGGCAATGAATGGTATGTGAGCCAAATGCCATGTACCAAACCAGGGCAGATTACTATAGAAAATTCAGCACAATATTTCGCGAGTGATTTAGCTCCATTGCGTATGTACAAATATAATCCAAATATGAAACTTATTGTTACCATAAGAAATCCAATCAAAAGACTTGTCTCAGAATTTGTACAGATGACGGTAGGACGTCCACAGTTTTTGTCGGAGATGTCCGTGGAAGAAAATATACTACATCCAGCAAATGGTAAAATAAATGACAAGAAAACCCTTGTTGCAAAATCAATGTACATTAAGTATATAAAACAATGGATGAAATCCTTTAATCAAATCAAATCCATATTGTCGATGGGGATAAGTTCGCAATGAACCCTGTCAAAGAGTTGCAGGATTTGGAACGTTTCTCAGGAATCCAGCCATACTTTACAAAGTCTCATTTTGCGCTTGTTAAGGAACGTGGGTTCTTTTGCTTACAACGTTCAAACGGTGTTGAGTGCCTAGAGAAAGGAAAGGGTCGCGCTCACCCTAATGTATCACATGAATTTTTATCTAAGTTGAAAACTTTCTTCAACCTTACAACGAAGAGTTGTATGCTCTGATAGGTCGAAGGCTTGACTGGGATTGATGACGTCTTCTTCCATTTTCATACTGTTTCTCATCATTGGGTATTATTGTCTGGTTCCCAGTTGTAATTGGACTGGTAAAAGTACAGAAAAATGGTGGCACCTGATAAAGGCATGGACGTTTTCGAATGCTATTAAGTCATACATCATACATGTGAAGTCTTAGAATGCGTTTTATGAAGATGATATTCAAGAATATATACTATTTTGTTGTATACAAAATAATGGCGGCACCCGATGAAAGCATGGACGTTTGTGACTGCTATTATGTCATACATATGAAGGCTTAGCACGTGTTTTATAAGGATGATATTTAAGAATTACATCATAATTTTCTTATGAAGATTTTATATGCAATGATTTGTGCTCAATAATATTGTGATGTCCTGGTGAAGAATACAAAGTCATGATAGATTTATGTGTTTACAAATATGTGATTATGTGATAACAAAATATATTAACTGAAATCTTATTTATTTTGTTTGTTTTTGGTTGAAATTTACAAGGAAGCTGCAACACACAGTATAAGTCATTTGACGTCGGTCAGTCAACTTAATAACCATTCCTGAAAAGGCTAAATCTCTGGATTTAGCTTTTAACTAGTTGATAGGTGCCTATTTCCGCCAAGTACCAACAACTGCCCTACATGAGTGAGAATCAATCATTGGAAGCACGGAGAAATTGTACTGCTAATTTTCTTTCTAAAAAATCTCCATTGAGTTTTGATCGCTAGCTCCAAATCCTCCGCATTAAATTGAATCGAGCGATAAGTTAAATCTTAGAAAGTTAACGTACTACATGTATAGTTTTTTATTATCAAATTCTTGCAGCAGCCAAAAAAAAGAGAAAATTATTAAGAGAATGCATAAAACAACTATTACGGTTTTTATTTGTTCGAAAATGCCCATGTCTGTCAGTCTGTGAATTGTAATTGATTACATTTGTATTCTGAATCCTTTGCACAAATACTTCTGCAAATGATCTAGTTTATGGTTCGCTTGAATTTTTGTGCGGAAGATATGGAGCTAACGATCAATACTCACGGCACCAGTTTGAATTTCCGGGGCAAGAAAGGTAGTACAGTATATGTAGTTATTTCTTCACGACTCCGCGTCATTCATTTATTTCTAGAAAAATCAATCGAGCACGTTAATACAAACTATTGTAGATCACGTGACTATAGAGCCTGGAAACATTTGTGATAGCTACAAAAGATGAAGCGATAACGCTTGCCATTACAAAATACTGCAACTGTTTTCGGTTGGTTGATTTTTATGTTGATCAATAATTCAATCAATTTGTGCTACACTCAACTTAAGCAGATATTAATTCTGATGAAAATATGGTTCACATAGTTTTATGTGCAGTTTTTGTTAATAAAACAAATTTTCGTTATAATCAATATGGCCATTGGCTATGAACAATATGAGATGATGAGCAACTTTACGATTTGTTGAAATCTATCTATTAAACGGTCTGTTTTGGTTTTCTAATTGAGCATACAATGTATTCTAGAGTGTCAAAATCCGACTGCTGAACCATTGACCTCATAGGGTCGATTGCATAATTCTAGTTTAAAGATAATCTTGAGTTTAAACTAGAGTTTAAACTCGAGCCATTGCATGAATATAATTGAACTAGTCGCAGTCTAAAGAAAAACCAGGATGGATTGCATAAATACAGATTAGACAAAACCTGAGTTTATATTTAGTCTTATACACCATAAAAATCAAACCTGCCATGGGGGTAGTTTAAAGCCGAGTTTTAGAAAATATATCAGTTTTGTAAGTTGAGAAAAATGTCGCTTGCATATAAGCATTATGTTTGTTGATCATAAATAAGTATTGTGTCATTGTCACGTGATTGTATACTTTTTGAAATGCATTTGTATGTTTCACACGGGCCTAATGACCTATTGCTGCAGAAATAAATTCTTCACTTCTTCTTCATATTTGCAGAGGATTAATTTCAATATAATGCGCAGTTATCTAAGAAATTAACCTTCATAGTGAAACAAATTCTCATAACCAAGATCAAACCAAAGTAATGGCTTCTAAACAAGACTCGAACCAACACAGAGGGTGAAAGTCTACTGTCATAACTGATCTGCTACAAACACCTCATAGTGTGATATCGATGAAATATCAATGAAGTTTTTTTTCCTCATAACTTATAATATAGTTTTATGTTATTTTTGCATTAAAGAAATTTAATTTCTAATTAAATTCTGATCACTTTATGTGAGCTTTAAAGGCTAAGGTCTGAGATTTTTCGATATTGCAAAGCACCGACAAAGAGCTATTAATTTACTTGGGATATGTCTAAATCCCCTAATAACCAAATACATGTAGTAACATTTGTAATAGAAGCACAAAATAACGACAATAATTTCAATAATAATAATGTGATGTTATTTTGGGCTCAAACAGAAGTATTTTTGTCATATTTATATACTATAATGTACGGTGATGTGGCTTTTGCGTTTTGATTATCGCACTGTTGGGTATAGTGTTTCAAATCAACTCTCTGTAAGGGGATAGTAGGAAGTTGCACTAGCGATATTCTGTGGAAAACAGAGCTTAATATATATTTGTATTAATGCTTGTATTTATTGAGAGCTATATACGTCATGTATTCAATAGATTAAGTTCTGCACTTGACAACTTTTATCATTCTGCAAATAAGTCACTCCCTGTATGATTATTATAATCATAACAAATTTAAAACATAAATGCCCTTCAAATAAACTTAAATAAACTCATTTGTAGTTAGACTACTATTTTCAATATTTACTTCACACGAATCAACATTTATCAATACCAAAGAATTTCTTTTCTGTCACAACTCATCGAAACAAATTTGATATTGAATAGAAAGGAATGATCTAATTTGTAACACAAATGCCTGAACAAACAAAACAAAACTGAAAAAACTGGAAAAATACAAAAGCAATAAAACTTAATGCAAGTTCACAATAAAAAAAATTGGCCGAATAAATGAATCTATACCATATCTGTACCATAAACTGATTAAACACCATACATGTACAATACATTTATTAATTTACTAATCCATCAATTAGATCGCGGATTATATACAAGAAATATTATTAAAGTTCAGGTCTGATAATCACACTATTGATCGATTTTAATTTTGTGCAAAAATTAACGTCCAAGCACGAAATTTTCATGAATATGTGGTATTTTTGTGTGCAATGAAAACAAAAACAGGCGATAATTTTCTAACCTGAAGACTAATGCCCAATTTCTTTACTGGAGGATTAACTCCTGACAAATTCGGGGTTTGCTAACCCGCTATCTTAGATTGTTTTAAATTCGGGGTTATTTCTATCGCGTTTCTTTTAAAAAATTAGCAAATCCGAGATTAATTCGAGTGTAGAAAATAATTGACATGAGTACGGATTTACTCACCAAAGTTCACGTGAATTAATGGAAAATGCTCACCTTAGGTGACCATGTGACTATGTTGTCAATACGAACGTTGATGACATCACAAGAATGTACTGGTATGTTGATGGAAAATATGTTTGATAATTATAATTAAGGTTATTATTTTGTCTTATTACAGTAAATTGTTTTAATTCAATATTTATTCTTCTGATAAGCATGTTTTGCCATCTTTTATTATATAATTTTGTCCTCATTCATTAACAAACGTTATAAATATAAAAACAAATAAACTATCTATCATGTACATACATTTAACTTAAAATAATATTCTATCTATATAAAATATATTCGATCCTCACTTTATAAATCAATTTTCTTTCAGTATTTTAAGGCTCTCGTGGAAACGTTTACTGAAAATTCGACGCACATTTTTAAAGGTCGCTGGTGCTCCTTGTAAACCTATGGATAAATTGCAATTTAGGAAACCTGAGGTATATAGATACGAACTTAATTACTTCGCACTATAATAATAGTTCTTTTGGTTTCTAATGGTGTCTTTTCAAAAAAAGAAAAATACCCGTCCTTTTGATAAAATTCAAGAATTCATTATCTAAACTATTTTTAGAATTACATTAAACCATATGTAGGTAGTATCTACGACTAACTTAAATGTCTTATGTTCGAATTTTAATTTTTAGCACCGACGATTAAATTCTGCTTTCGGTTTCGATAATTTTTGAATGCAAGAAACAACATTAACAAACTTTCAGACAAAATTACTTTTAACTTAAAATAATACAAAACACATTGTATCAATTCGATTGGATAAATATATTTTGTAGTCAATATGCAGAGTTAGTTCTGATATGGGTGTGTTCATTTTACAAATTACCGGCTAGAAAACATTTGGAATGGCTGTACATTGACGCGGCTTGGAGCCTTAAATCTTATTTTTTTACCAAAGAACGCAAGCATATAAAGTGTTCCCCTTCCACAACATGTCCATACCAATCTAACAAACTCAATTTTAAAGCTTCAAAGAGCATGAACTTATAATTTCCCTAATTCAACAGTTGATTATATATCACTCTATGCTCCACAGCAACAGCATTAATTAAATTGATCAGTATTTCAGTTCAGATTCCAATCTACACTCGAATTTAACCACCCCTATAGCAGGATTATTGTAACAATAGGCAAATAACCCAGAGTTAATCTGAGAATTTTTAAAGAAACGAACTTTACAAAATACACCTAGATCATTTCCTAACGGGATTATAATTGAGGATTAAACTATTTCGAAGGTAAAGAAACACACCGGGTGTTATATCTCGTGTTAATTCATGATATAACACTTGGGTAATGTAAAGAAATTGGGCATAAGGCTAGCTAAACCAAAATTAAACTTGAATTATGCAATTGAGAGATAAACTCGAGGCTAGTGAGTCCTGGACTAAGGCTTAAACTAGACTAAATTAAACTTGAATTATGCAATCGACCCAATATGTCTGTATGTACCCTGTTTTAGCAATACATGTTTAATTGATACTTGGCGTCCATTTTATTTTTACAAATATATTCGAAAGCCTCCAGGCACAAACCATGTACATTAAATAATGTGTACGAATGTTATCTTTCATTTTAATTAAATAATTATTTTGTAAATTGGTCATTCAAAATCTAGAACAGGGTCAAAAGTCTTTATCATTTAATAAAATTTAATGTCTCTTTAATTTAGACACAAACTAATATAATATGTATCACTGGTTAAAATACAGTGTTAAGGTTCTGGAACTGTAATAGTGACCTTCCACAATCTTTATTATGATATTGTTTCTTGAATCTATACTATCAAAGACATTGAATGGTGAATTTTTAGCGAAGTTTACCGTTCGTAACTTAAGTTATGTGCATTTTTATAACGTGACCCTTGGTTTTCGAAGAGACCGTAAATTTTGCTGTGACAAAAGATGAAAAAACATATTTTTTCAAATTCTGCAGTTTTATATTCACATTTTAATTTTCCTGTTACACAATCATGTCAAGATAAACCAGAACAATCAGATTACACTTTGGACAAATACTTATAAAAATATAGTGCTTTGTATACATGTACCCCCCAAGCAAAAATCCGATTTTTTGAGAGTGTTCAAAAATTACTCTATCTTTAAAAGCGAATATCTCAAGTTTAAAGCCACTATATTAAGATATATTCATTAACAATAGACATGAAAACTCTTTTATAACCATGAAGTTATCAAAAGATAACATGCATTAAAGACACAATTAACAGTTCAAACCATTATGCTTTTTAAATTTGAGTTTGCCTAAGTGTCCAATTCTTAAAAAAGTGGGGTACTTTTATAAGAGCACACTATATTCATTTATACGCTGATGTTCAATATACCTGATCCAAAATAGATTAAAAGATTAATTATGTAATTTGGAGTAAGTTTTTTCTCTAATAAGACTTCATCATTAACATGCTGTGATCAAAACTATTGTTTTGAGTATTGACAACTGAATTCTACTTTCGGTTTTGATCTACTTTCACTTTGAAATACAATAAATTACATGAACATATCTAAGCAATATTTGCATTTATTTAAAAAGTCTAATTCAATAGAGGTGTTTGAATTAGATAAATGTCTATTTTCTTTGCAGTCAAAAAACAGTGTTACTTTTGATATAGGGACTTTAAAGTTAGTTAGACACGTGCAACCAGTTTTAAATTTTCTGCAGTCTTTTCTGCCCATGATATGAAATATTAAAGAAACTACCGTTTCTAAAAACATTTATAAGAATCTGTATAAGATTACTATAATGAAACTGCAAGAGAATTTATGGCGAAAAATTACGTCAAAATGGTTAATTACTGATAATACTCTTTTATTGGTTATATATCATCTAAATTGGTACTGGATATAGAAACTTGAATGTAGAACTCTGCATTATCGTATGAAAATCTTCTCTTTACTGATTTTGGCTGGTTTGAGGGAAATATTAGAAACTTACAGCTTAACACGTTTTTTCGTAAATCATTCTGACTAGTTAGGACTCAACGGAGTCAAACACTTTTTGTATTTGAGACTTTTGATAATACGCTGCCCAGAACATCAATGCGGAAGGCCACTCTTAAGTCCTTATAATTAGAGACTAATGGTCACATTGGGCAAATGTCCATTCTCTTTATGATATTGTCCAAGTAAACCGCTTGAGATTTTTTATCCAAAGGATTACCTAGGTTTTTAGCTTAAGAGCAAATACAAATTTCTGAAACTAGAGCTACTCATTGTTAACTCTGGACGGTAGCCTCAAAGGCTCATACTGTAGGTGGCTAACCTAATTTTCAAGCAAATGCCATTTTTGATCTTGAAGATTGTGCCCTAACAATAAATTCTTGGATGAATGAATATAAATCGAAAATGAACAACTCAAAGACTGAGTTTATCATGTTTAGAAGCAGAGCACAGTTGAAAAAATGTTTAACCCAGTCAATTAATATTGCTGGTGAAACTATAAAATCTGTGAAGACAATTCGCTATTTAGGGGCCTTTCTTGATGAAAACTTAAGCTTTAAAGATCACATCAAAACAAAAAGTAGAACTGCCATGTACAATTATTTACGTATCAAAAGTATAAGAAAATTTTTGGATAAAGATGCAACGGAAACACTAGTCCTATCTTTGGTTATGTCCCACATCGATTACTGCAATCTGATCTTGTGGAATTTCAAAATGTGATCTGAGCAAATTTCAGCGAATTCAAAACATGTGTGCAAAACTGATATTAAGGCTAAAAAATCTGACAGTTAAAAAGATGCTTTGTATTCACTTTACTGGTTACCAGTCAAAGCAAGAATCAACTTTGAAATATGTACTTTCATGTACAACTGTTTTACTGAAACTGCACCTGCATATCTGACTGAAACTCTGCGAAAGCCTTTACAAAGCAGATCTGGTCTTAGATCTGCAACGTCCAAAGACCTAAATTTTTTGGTTCCAACAAATAAGAAAAAAACATTCAGTGACAGAAGCTTTAGTACAGTTGGCCCCATGCTATGGAATAGGCTACCAGATGATATCAAATTATCACCTACTTTGGATGTTTTCAAAAAACGATTGAAAACTCACTATTTCTCTAATTTTTATGATCTATTCTAAAATTGACAAGGCTAGTAAATGCCTCACCTTACAATTACGGTAAAAATACTAAGTGATTGAGTGAGTGCATTATGACGTGGAAATGAGGATTGCCTCGCTCTCTGTCATTTTCTACCTTGTTTCATATGACTGTATAACAGCTATAAAATAAATTGTCCCTTTAAAGGTGATGGTTAGACACCTTTGGGGATGTATTAAGGGCCCTTTAAAGGTGATGTTTCGACACCTTTAGGGAAATGTCTGGTTAACAGTGGCGTTATGTTACACTCTTCAGGACATGTCCAGTTAACAGTAGCATCATGTAATACTGTTCAGGACACCAACTTTTAATATCAAATTAATAAAAAATCATAATGTAAAATTAGTGATAAAAATGTCAAATTAAGTAGGATCATGAACTTTGAATGATGTAGGTACAATAAAAAAATCCACTTACACACTATATTACATCATGTGTGATAAATTTTTTTTTGTTTTGTGTTATTGTATATACATTATGTATTTATGGTGGAGGGTTTTTACTTATTTATTTTTTATAATCTATCTTTTTGTACAACGCGCACGATATGACCTTTTTGTGTTGGTACGCCGTAAAACCCAAACAAACAAATTGTACAACGCCATTGAATATGTAATATAGAAAAAGGCGTTTAATCATATGAAAAAGTTTAAGTTTAATTTTCATACAGTCATCTGCGGTATGTATTTACGTAACCCATTATATCAAGAAAATTACTGGGGAATTCTATACAAAACCCATGATGTAGTATGAGTGTGATGAATATACGCATTGGTGGGAGTGAAATTCCTAATTATTTCGTTTTTTTCTATATATATTTACATCTAAACGTTAGTGGGATTCAAAACTACATTTGGATTCGCGTAAAAATGTCAGATTCAAGGTGATTTTTAGGCATAACTAGACCAAGTCTGTAACTTGCTGTGATTGAAATTACAAGTTTTGGCATTATCATAGGGTAATTGCCTTATGCAGTAATCTTGGTGGCTTTATTGCTCATTTCCGGGCGTTATGAACGTCATAATGATTACCACAATGAAACTGGCCATAATGCACTTTTGGATCGCTCAATCTCAATGAACACGAATAAATATGTCCCAAATTTGTATGCGAGTCGTAATTATTCTTTATATTATATACAAGGTTGTGTATATGTACACAGGGACTGTATCATATAGGGATATGTGTTATTTTATCATCATAAGTATTGGACTCTGGTACCAACGCTTTATCAGTCTAACTCTGACATAAATAGGAAAACCGGCGAACGCAATCCAGTTTCGAAATCCAGTTAGGTTTTCAATCGATTTCTTTGTAAATAGGACCATCTTAGATAACCCCTATAAATATGAAATCTGTACCTGTTATATGGATTTTTGTTGGCTTTTATGACTTACCAAGTCATTGTATGGGTTATAGTAATTTACGGTGGTCATTGGTCAGTCAACCTACTCATCGTTCCCTGAAAGGCTAAATCTCTGAATTTAGCTGTTAACCAGTAACTCGGCGCATACTTATGTCTGTTACTGACAACTGTCCTAGATGATTCAGAATCAGTGGTAGGAGGGAGAATGGCCGTAGAAACTATTTCATGACCAAACTCTACGAAAGTATTCCCGCCATGCAGGAAATCCTACACACGACCTCATATGGATTTCATCCCCCGATCTGATTTCAAGTTTCAAAAATCAATTTTTAGAAATAACCTGATTTCTAATTTACTTGATCATGCCTGACTATTGACGCTCATAGCTAATATCTGTCCCATCGGTTTATAGTTTTCATTGTAATATTGCAATATCGATCATAAACCAGAGTTATTATGACTCCTATTAATATTCCTGCATTAATTAAAATAATCAGCATGTGTTACTTGAGCAGATGAAAGTCCTATTAAACGATATTGGTTAATAAATCCATATGAAAGTAAATGTTAGATAGTTTCAATATACGTTACATTAGCTTTGCTTCAGTCATTATTTGTCTTCCTTTAAGTTATTCCACTGATTTACGTCCTGCGTTGCTACAACTTGAATATTGACATGTTGAGTAACAAAACTGTAGCTACAACTTACACAGTGTTAAGTTCATAAACGAAGAATTGTGGAAAACTGCAATATGGATACTGTTGCAGTTATTAATGAGTTTGTGCTGTGATACGGTTTTGAGCCTTTTTGTTTCCTTGTGTAAAATAGCGTTAATATAAAGAACATTGCAAATGTTTTGAAACTCTCTGGTTCTATCGGCGGATAATTTGTTGATTATAAAGTATCTTGTAAAGCATACAATCACATATTTTGACTGTAAATTGATTATTTAAAAGTGCATACAGTCAAACTTTTGATGTGAGAAAATTGGACGTTATTTCATTGACTGGGAATTAATATTTATTGTAATTCAAACTATGGAAGCAAAACTTAAGTTTGTGAGAAAAGTTTGGAGAAAAGAAACTTCAGCTCAGTCTAAAATAGTTTCAATGAATGTATTTGATTCAAATGAAAATAGTTTACTGCGGTGTGAAGCTCTCAAAGTACCAGAGAAAAATGCATCGACCATATTGTCCCTTTTAAAAAGTCCACAACGGACAATGTTTTCAGCATATGTGCTAGACACCAATTACATGTGTATTGTTGACAGCACTCGGTGTTTAATAGGTCGCGGTGGATTTAACACGAATTATGAAAGACGTCGAAGAGTTGATTCGAAAAAAGTTGGAAAGAATGGTCAGATTGGTGAACACGGACAAGACAACAAAGGAAAGGGAGGCACTAAAATAGATCCAGAGGAGAATAATAAAAACAACAATAGAGATAAACATCTTGATGATGATGATTGTGATTATGGTAATGATGGTGGTATTGATAATGATGGTTATGATGATAAAGATAATGATGTAAAAACTAATAATGTTGATAATATTGATGGTAATGATGATGATGCTGGAAATGATAAAATTAATGGTGAAAATGATGATAATGATGTCGATATTGACGATGATGATAAAATTAACAAAATGAAGAGTAGTTCTGGCAGTTTGGAATCGTTTAAGAATAAAACATTTTTAAAGAAAACAACAAGAAGCATATTGTTAAAGAAAATATTGATTTTCATAAAAATGTAACCATGACAACCAAGTACAGAAGTGAAACCCGTGAAACACCTGTAAATGTAATCAGTGCTTGTACTGTATCAGATCTAGTTGTTGTTGTTCACGGTGAGTCACGTGATCAAAAATCAATATTAGGATTGCTTCATGTTATAGTATGTTTACTGTCGGATGTCGGAAACAAACAAATGAAGTAATTTATTAAATAAGCTTTGCTTTTGGGACACATGGATTGATTATACGACAACATATTTTAATTTCCACTTATTTTAAACTTGATGCATGTATATCATATAACTTAACATATAAGGGTTTTCAATTATGTTTATGTTGGCTACAAATTGTACATTTGATGCCAAATAAGGAATAAGTTATGATATGTTATGTATATTATATGTATGAAACCCTCTATTTACAGAAAAGAACAACGCTGGTACTCAAGTATTGGTTGTTAAATTGTATTGGTATTAAACGTTCAGTTTAAAGTTAAGTTTGTAGTTCGCAACAGTGACAATTTATGAGATAGATGGATAGTACACTTTATTTTCGTTCCTGGTATGCACCAATATCAGGGTCTGTAGCCTGTAGCCACGTAATCTACAGCAATTTGTAATATCGCGAACAAGCACACGCTTCTCGCCGTTTTCTTTTGGTGGACAAATTGAATTATATCATGTTGCGCATAAGATAAATACTATGTAATACTTTTCTTGGCGACACGTAACTTTAAATCCTCCGCACAAATAATTAATCAAACGGTAAACTAAGTCAATTGCAAAATTAATTTGTGCTAATATTTTAAGCAAATATCAATAAAAATCATAATTAACATTGTATTGTTTTTTAAGGCACTATATAAATATGTTCTATATTTCGGTTGCAACTAGAATTTGATGTCAAATAAGAGTTTTTTAAGATCACGTAATTATATAACCTGACTAAATCACTCCATTGCTCTGAAAAAGAAAATGCCTATTCTATAAGTATCGACCCATGGAAGATAGCTGGGCTCTTAGATCCACAATTCAGCAAAAGATTTTAGTCTCGATTATCTGCTCCTTACCACTAACGTTAACGGGTCAGGTTAAGGGCAATAATGGCGGCGCACGCACTGGACATCTTCAGGTGACATTTATTTTCTTTTACTTTGCATTAATATACTCTGACGATGATCAATTTGGTAGGATTTCAGTACTTTATATGTAATTCGAATTTTCTATGTGCACTAAGATTTAGCAAACGATTACCAAAAACCGTGTCTGCTAAGTGGACACGATTCGGACGTTGGTCATTTCGTTTAAGTATTTCGGCTACTTTATATACCATAAATGTAACAGATCGACTAAAAATAATGTATCCTCTGTAATCATTGTACAAAAATCCTTTGATTTAAGTCTATGAAAATATAAATGTTCATTTGAAAATAGAATTATCCAATATATTCAAATTGTACAATACATCAGACACTGCCATTATTCTGCTTTGCCTGACGTACCTTACCCATTAAAGTACGACTGGGGACCAGACAATGGATATTTAGCAATCCTAACCACTCAAAGCAAACATTGATATACTAAACTACGTACACGTAATAATAACTATATCACACGATTTTGCTGAAATGTATTTTATGACCAGTAGATGTAATCAGGCATACATGGATTTTAATGAGTAATATGCACGGGGTTGAATTTTAACCATTCTGCATTATGTACTCGTAGAAGAACTGTTTATATGTACTTATTAGACCTCGATAGGAAATTGGAAAAACAAACCAGAACTGATTCTGCTGGCTTTTGAAGACAAGTTAACTCTAGAAAAAAAGCCTCTAAGCCAAATATTGGTGTAGGAATTCAGTTTAATGGAGTGGCATACAATGATCGAGAGAAACTAACAGAACAATGGAAAAACTATTTCTCTTCTTTATATTTTCCTGCAGAATCTGAACAATTTTACGAGGTTTTTAAACAACACGTTGAGCTTACATTTAATGACTTCTTTATTAACGTTACTTCTGATCCACAAACATTAGTGTCAACAGAAACTGTCAATAATGGTATTCAATCATTACCGAAAGGCAATGCGGCTGGAGACGATCTGGTGTTTTATAAAGATATTATTTACGCAGATAGAGCTTTTATTTCATCTGCATTAGCCAACTTATACACAACAATGCTTCGGCATGGACACGTTCCAGATGAACTAAAATGTGGTTTAATAACAACATTGCATAAAGGTGGAGTAAAACCCAAAAACAATCCAAACAGTTACCGAGCCATCACGTTATCTTCAATTATTCTAAAACTATTTGAAACCATTCTCTTAGATCGATGTAAATCTACAATTCTTTCTCAGATCAGTAAACAACATGGTGGATTCCAGGAACAATTAGGTTGTTTAATGACTTCATTTATGTAACGTGAATGTCTACATTATTGTCGAGAGTTCAACTCTAAAGTATTTGTATGTTTTCTTGGTGGAAGACAAGCTTTTGATTATGTCTGACATGATGGATTATTTTACAGTTTATTAGAATGTAATATTGACATTACTACCCTTATTACCTTCGTGAGCTGTATATTTTATTAACTGGTAGAATCAAGTATAAAGGGTCAATTTCAGACAGCTTTCCTGTACTTCAAGGAACGAGACAAGGCGGCAAGAGTTCACCACTCATGTATCTAGTGTTCATTAATGGACTTATAGAGGAATTAGAATCCAATAATTGAGGTTTATGTATGTATGACTTTAAAATGTGTTCACCCACCGTTGCAGACGATATGGTTTTAGTTTCTCTATCAAAGACTGGAATGGATGAAATGTTAAAGATATGTCATGATTATTTTTGTAGACGGAGATATTTTTACAACGTTCAAAAGTGTGCAATTATCAAATTTAACTGCATTTTTTCTGGAAATCAAGACGATGTTTTTACTCTGGGAAATGAAACAGTGCCTGAATCTACTCTTTATGTTCACCTTGGTGTTACCTTAGACCAAAATCTTTCTTCTACCCAATCTATGAAGAATGCTTGTATTAAACTTAGAGGTACATATGTGTAAAATTAATAGTGGTATACATCCTATTTCTATTACTCAAGTGACACTTAAATTAATATATGAAATTGTGATAATACCTAAAGCCTTATATGGCTGTGAATTGTGGAACATTTATTGTAAAAAAGATATGTATGCTTTAGAAAGAGCTAATAAATTTTGTTTAAAACATATACAATCATTTGCTTACAGCACTGACTCTGTATTTACTCTTACGATGCTTAATTGTGTACACATTGAAACTCTGATTGATTATAGAAAATTACAATTGTTTGAACAGTTATGCAGATTACCTGCACAATATCAAGCCAAAGAGATTTTTGTGTACAGGTTTACCCATTTTGCAAATCATGATAGACAGACAAGAGGTTTTATACCCGATGTTTATCGAATATTTCGTAAATTTGGCCTTCAGAACTATTTTTTCAGGTTTGTAGATTCAGGCATTTTTCTCTCAAAATTTCAGTGGAAAACCATTCTTAAAAAAGACGTGATTAATGCTGAGATACTGAAACTTAGAAATAGGTTCGCTAATATAATTTGTGATGACTTATTGGTCAATATTTTAGATGACAATGGGTGTAGTCCTCTGTGGAAGATTGTCCGAGATCTTGATAACTTTAGTTTAAAGAAATCTATTCGTCTCATCATCCACAGTTTGGCATTATTTATATCTCGCCAATATATAAAACAGTGTGCTAAATGTAACTTATTCACAGATAATATCATAGTTCATAGAATTTGTCACTGTCATGATCTACATTACAAAAGGCTTAGGCTGTGGAGCGCTATTTTAGATAATATGGGATTTCCATTGTTTTTGTACTATATTAAGTTTAACTGTATTGACCAATGTAGACAATTATTTATACTTGCTACTGACAATAGATCAGGGTTTTTAATGAATTCACAAATAGTTTTTACTTTGAGTGAATTGTTATATAATAGTGGAATTTAAATCTACCTTTGAACTATCATTGTGCTATTACCCTACAGTTTATTAATATAATTTGACGTTGTCAATTATATATATGCATATTTTACAGGTATAAGATCATTGAGATTCATGTAAAATATACTACATGTAACATGACTTATGATTACGTTCCCAAAATCATTTGTATTTTTATGTATGATATGTAATGAGTGACTGTATTATTTTTGTACTTGTATATATATGAACTGTAAATATATGTTATGCTCTTCAGTAATGGAGGAAAATAAATAAATTATATATTTTTAGTATAATTATTAATATAACTTTATAATAATTATAATGCAATAAGTATACAATGTGGTTTTATATAAATTGTATGTTATTTATTTAAGAAATAACTTACAGTTGTCTATATTTTGTTGTCTAATAAAATATAGGCACGAGTTGTGATGCGCGTATGATTAAATCACGAGTGCTTTAGCACGAGTGATTTAATAAGCGCATCAAACGAGTGTCTATATTTTATTAGACAACAAAATATAGACAACTGTAAGTTATTTCGATTCTAACATCGTAAAATACATCCGTAGAAAAGATATATTTATAGAACTATTTTTAACTGTCAGAAACGTCATGCTGTTGAAATCCACCCCAGTGCAAAGGCCGAAAATAGCATTTATTTACACAATTCTCACAGATAGGTGTTTCTTATTCCAAACAAAAAATATTAAAATCTTAATTATAGAATAGACACCAAATTGTAAAAGTCAACCCTTATAAACTCGGGCGCCATTTTCGGCTTTGCGCATTTAACGTGGGGAGTAAAATTTCAACAGCCGTCACGAGATATATTTTGTTGAATAATAAAGCATAGATGACGTCACATTAAATAAAGAGTGAAAACGCACGTGCCTATGTTAGAATACTCATTATCGTGGAACAAAACCAGTCATTACAAAATGTCATGCAGACTTACATTCACTTCTTACCATTACTAAGTGATTAATATGCAAAACATCGACTTTGTCGTAAATCTGTCTGATTTGGACGACACGAGGGGTCGTGGTTTTGATTCCTGAAAGGGCTATATTTTCGAGGAGTGTGGTCATAAATAATATCCATGGTCATCTCAATCTTACTGCTGATTCTGAAATACGTAAGACAGCTGTGAGTCACTTACTTAAGTATTGCTATGAGCCTGATTATCAGCTAAATCCAGAGATTTAGCCTTTCCCGGTTCGTTGAGTAGGTTGACTGACCGCCTTGATATGACCTATACAATGGGAATCTACGGCGTTCACCACAACAAATAAAACCGTAGAATATTTCTATTTCATAGCTGCAGAGTAACAAAAAATAAGAAAGTGTTGTATACATCAGCTATTAATCATCATTCGGTACTATCAGTCACGAAATCGCCTTAAGTATGTTTGTACTTAAACATTATATTAAAATACACAAGTGAAAATTGTTATAACATTTTATTGCATTTAACATGTAACAAGCATTTGATCAATATAAGCATTTTTAACACGGTGAAGAGTTATTTGCATGTTTTTATGATTTATCCAGTTTAACATTAATCCAATTAAATTTTAAGTTAGATGTATCAACGCATTATGTTAGTTATAATGAAATGCAACATTTGAAAGCGGTGAAATGATACTTTATACAATTGTAATTGTTATATATGTACATGTGTACAAGTACTGTGAACATGTGTACTGTACAAGTATTAGTAAAAATGATAAAACAAATGACAAAATGTATCAAGGAAACTATATATGACACTGTTCATGCACATCAAAATTTAAACAAAATAGAGATACATATAATTTGATCATTGTTTTCGCTACATTTTGATCAATTTTGTGCTTTAGTTATACACATTGTTCGTTGCAAAATGTGGTCAACGTTTCGTTCATCTATTCACACAACCCCTATGCAAATTCGTTATTTCAGTGTTATATAAGCAATTTTCCAATGTATAATATTTTAACTCTTTTTCTCAAATCTTCGAATCAACAAGTTCCGTCCGAGACATAAGTAGGCGGAATTTATAAATGAATAGAAGACGTGTTTGTTATCGGTCGACAGCGCCTCCTAGTGAGTGATACATTGCTAGACAGTATACGTCTGTAAACGAACAAAGGGCGATGACATTTGTCGACTTAGTTAAAGTAAAATTAGACGATGCACTTGAACTACGCCTCTTTATCAATATTCAAAATTGTTGAAGCGTAGAAAGAGTAGTCTTATGCCCCAGTCCCATAAAGTCGTGGCTGGCTTGTTGCGGAACCGTACGTGCAGACAGCCGTAGGCCGTGGGAAACCTTGCGTATTAAGGGGACACTACGCACATGGCACAAAATAACACACCTGTACGAAGCCGTTGCTGAGAGATAAGCAAGTTTAATCCATACTCGGCCACAATTTTGTTCACGATTTGTCTTTGAAACTGATACGTCTATCCTGGGCTATCTCACAGACCCTGGTAAAAACGTGCCAGTACGTATGGGTACGCATGAGTTCGTACGGGTCCTTGCGGAGCATGATCGCGCGGCGCCTGTACGGTGCCCACACGGCTATTTTTATGTTTAAGGGACTGTAGCATTGTTCTCTCTTGTTACTATTGGACCGATGTAAAGACATCACACCAAAAATCAAAACCCCTTAAAGTAAATAATTATTTGACTTTCTTTGAAGTTCACCTGAACAATGCGTTCATTTCGGTGTTGCACTTATTTACACACAATAATCCTTAATGGGTTATTACTGAGGTTTCTTCATAACATATCGTTTTAACTTGTTTTTATTTGATTTCAAGGTTTCTAGGCATGCACTTGGATTTTCAAAATCATCATTACTTTTCGGTTGGTCTGATATTCCATGTACTTTGAAACTCATTAAATTTGGAAATAAGCTTTCCTGCTTTTCCAACTCTAGTTTGTTGAAAGTCTTTACACAATCCTTCATTGGCATGTAACCTGAACACTCTGTTTTGCAAACAATTTCCCTACTGTTATTTACATCACAATTTAGAACGTCTTTGTGTTGAAGAAATTCACTTTTGTTAAAATATTCACTTGTATTTTCAACAGGCTTTGCAATATTCATTGACAAGTAAGTGTCACTATCATTATCAGAAGTGATACGATGAGAATGAATCTAGTTGACAGTTGTATTTTTATAATTTACACAATTTACATTAGGCGAGTCTTTGCTAGCATCTTCATTTTCAGAGCGTTTGTAAAAAAAAAGATTGTCATAGTCACTTGTTTGCTTATCATTGCTATGCAAAGCCTCTGCATCACATTCGATTTTTTCAACAGTTTCATACTTTGGTTTCGGATTTGGCTTTGGCTTAGGAGCGGGCTTTGGCTTGGAAGCGGGCTTTGGCTTCTGAACTTTATCTGCGACTATTGGTTTTGCATTGATTCCACTTAGATTAACATAGCTGCTATCTGACGGAATTCTGAAATTGTTTGGATAAATATTAAATGAATCATAGTTAGCAGAAGCTTGTTTAATATCATTAACAAGCGTTTTAACATCTTGATCACTAGATTTAGCACTCTGCGGTTCAATATGAACGTCATCGTTTTGAGAAACAGCAGCAACGTCGTTTCTATTGACAAGCAGCATGGGCATATAGCGTTCATCTGTTTCAACCAAATCACTGACTGTGCTGACGACTTTTGGTTTGGTTGCATCGTTCCTGTCTGAGTGCATGATGACGTCAGTGGGGTAAACATACGATGAACTTGAATTGAATGACAACTGTTGAGAAACGTTCTTAATGCTTGACAATTTGTTCATTTTGCTGATGATCACATTGTCATAGTTGTGTGTGATTCTATTGTTGTTGTTGTTATGGCAATTGAATTGGACGTCACTTAAACTAGAACGAATGCTGTCATATACTCCAGAGTTCACTTCTCTTTCAATGACTTTTCTACGAAGTGTTAACTTATTGACGGCAGACGGGATTCTGGGTAGTGGTCTTGATTGGATGATTCGATCACGTGCTAGAGTAAATGTTCGCTGTAAAAAGTTTTGACGATGAGGTGGTCGACTTGGAGGTTGTGTAGATAACTGTTGTTCGGAATCTTTACTTTTGTGTAGTCTGGAAAAAACAAAAATAAATAAAATCTATTAAAAAGAACAATGTATGCCATATTTACGAAGCCCAAAAAAATTTTTTAAGTCTTATTTCACAATAATTTCGTTCTTTTTACAAAATATAACTTCGTTTAAACGAAATAACTATTTCGTTAAAACGCAATAATTTTGAGTTTTTCTTTTTCAAGAAATATAATCATTTTGTAAAACCGAATAACATTTCGTCAGAACGAAATACTTATTCGTAAAAAGAAAGTAAATTTATATTCAAACGAAAAAAAATCTTAAAAATAACGACATATTTAAAATTTCACTTTAGGGGCTCCGTTCATATCCATTTGTATACGAGATGTTGCTTATTCGTGACCTTTTAAAACAGTCAGAGACATGTTGGCCGGTCATTTCATTTAAACATATTTCTTAAGTTTCGTTGGTTCTACACGCTGAGCATTGATAAGCGAAAGTCAACTTAAAAGATCAAAAATTTGAGGAAGACCTGTATAGCCTGTTCATTTACCCCGAAACGAAAGGTTTGAAACAATTCAACCCAAAGACTACTCAACACCAGACAATTCAATTCCCTACTAGCACGTTGAGTTGTCACAATTTTGAGTTCAGTTATCTACAGGTTGAGTTGTCTTCGGGTTGAGTTGTCACGTACCCGTAACGCTAGCTAACAATCGATACTGAACACACTGCTGCTTTCTAAACCACGTGACAACGGAGTCGGATGAGAAAGCCGTATGAGAAGTTTTGTGGTCAAGACAATGCTTGGTTCTACGCTCGCAACAGGAATGGATTCTGGCGCATTATTGCTGGCGAAAAAAACGAATAATTTTCTTGCAATTGCCCGGTGTGCGCGGGAAGATTTGATGGAACATATCTTCCCCCCAATAACTGTTTTACTGACCTGAAGTCCCCTCAGCTGCCACACTGACCTGAAGTTTCCCACCTTACCCTCCGCACTGACCTGAAGTTTCCCCCTTACTCCCAGCACTGATCTAAAGTTCCCCCTTACTCCCCACACTGACCTGAAGTTTCCCCCTTACTCTCCGCATTGACCTGAAGTTTCCCCCTCAAGCCCCGCACTGACCTGAAGTGCAGATTACGAATGTCTGAATGTCAAGTAAATTTGTTCGCCTAGATTGTTTATTATGGTTCATTTCCATAAAATATACATAATTAATATTCAAATTATGTAAATCAGTTCTCCGATGCATGATAAAATTAATTTCACCTGTTTAAGATATCTTCAAAAAATATAACAAAATCTTATTATTTTCTAGAAAGAAAAACTTGTAGTATTGTAGACTTGCAAAAACTTATATTATCACATAAAATTGGTATGAATCATATCAATCAAACGGTTCACGATCAATGTCTGGAGAAATAAAAACGGAGGTTATAAATAATCTCAAAAATACAAAAACGTTCAATATTCAAAGCCAGTCTTGTTGTCTCTTCGAACTTGTTTCAGTTCTCACCACAGACTGTCAGCATAAAACACCCCCCATATATATACAATGGCCTTGATATTATTAAGTATTCAGTAAATGTAATGGTTAAAACTTGAATGTCACAATTGTGATAAAATATATTAGTCCACGTATTAAGTGAACGGGTTCCGATGTAAGTTTTTGAGTACTTTTGTACTAGTTTTACATCAAACATTACAAAACAAGAGCACCGCTAGGCGGAGCATTATATGCCCGAAAGTGTTGTTTTTAGTTAAGATGAAGCATTTGTAAGACATGAGAATATTTCAACTTAAGTTATGCAACTTAAACAGTTTTCAGTTTTAAGGTAATAGTGACCTTGCCTTTGACCTTCTAACCCAAAAATCAATAGGGGTCATCTACCTGATATGGACAATCATTGTATGAAGTTTGAATATTGTGGACCAAATCGAACTTAAGTTATGCTCCGGAAACTGTTTTCAATTTTAAGGTTATAGTGACTTTGACTCTGACCTTGTGACCCCAAAATCAGTAGGGGTCTTTACCCGATATGGACAATCACCGTATGAAGTTTGAATATTGTGGGCCAAATGGAACTTAAGTTATGCTCCGGAAACCAAATTGCTAACAGACGGACGGACGGACGGACGCCAGGGGGTATAAGAATTTCGGGCATATAAAAAGGATCATCAGTTTTAAAACACTAAACACAAAACTACATTGATAGAGTCAAATTATTTTTTTTAGAGAAGGTAATGATTACTTACCTGGCTATATAACAATATAGACATGATATAAGAACTAACATTGGAATTCCTATACCCACCACTGCACCAACAATAACGACTGAAAAAAAGATAAATACATTTTTGAAACATGGGTCAATTGAAATGAGCCGAGGCTTGGACATGAAGCATGAAGACCTAAACTAAAGACCTGTAAACTAAACTATTTTACATAAATAGACATAAATTATGGTAAATTATTCGGGAGAGTGCATGATTACCTTTTTCTAAAATTTTATTTGCCGAAGAACTGTTTGCAGGCACTATACAGGTGTATATATAAGAATACACCTTATCGTTCTTGGAAGTACATTTTGACAGACGAGAACAACAAAGAAAATCAAAGCACTGGAATTACTGGGGGTATTCATTGTGTTTAGATTTATTCAATTTTTGTTGGGTTTTATGCTGTAGGAACACCTTATAAAGGTTATATCACAGCGGTCAGTCCACCTACTCACTGTTCCTGAAGAGGCTTTATCTCTGGAATTAGCTGTTAACAAACTACTAGGTGCACTATGACTACTGTTGTAATTAGTCAAAGCTATTAACTGTTACAATATGACTATCACATTGTTTAATTAGTCTGTGTGTCAAAAAAATCTCTAATATAGGAGAGATTTAAAACTATGTCATTGTTATCTGTTATGTGTGCTACGTAGTACACATTTTTGAGTAAAGTTGGACTAACACACTGCTGCTATTCTATGATTTATATAGTAACTGAACAGAAAATAATGTATTTAAACCCCATTTCTGCTTATCATAATTGTCTTAGAAATTAATTTTACCTGCACTGGTGGTGTTTAATGATGAAGGTTAAAATTTACAGATATAATTAAGAATTAATTGTTTGATAAATTATATTTCTTTTTTTCATTCGATTACCTGATTTAACAAAGAGGTTAATGTAGTCAAGTGAATGGGATTATTTTTTGGAAAATAGTTGAAAGTGTTTTATATGCACAAATTATCTATATCTTGTAAGAAAATAAACAAATGTTAAGATTCAAAGTGTTATACTAAGATTTAATACCCGAGTTCATTATTACACACAAACGAGTTATTTTGAAGAAAAAGTGGTATATGTTCCAAACATTAATTATGTTGATGACTTCAACAAGTACAAATAATATATTCAATACATTAATTGATAGTATAATAATTATCATTCATATTATTGATGTATTTAAGTTAAATACAGTTATTGTATTTTTAAATGAGTATGTTTTTTTAACATTTTTTTATTCAGGAATGTTTCCTTAATCTCTCCAGATCTTGTCAGATTACACTTTGGTGAAATGAAACTTTTCCATCATAATCCTTTATTCTTTATTGAATAGATTTTATAGATTTTATAATCCCTTAGCTCTCACAGTGCTTCAAACTGTACCTTCACAAAGATAAAAATCTATATCAATTTTTATTTTCTTGAAAGGGTTTGATACTCCAGTATCCAAGTCAGGGTGCTACTTAATGTATCATAGTCAACACTAATAGTGTGGCTTTACCAATGATAGTTCACACTATTTTATTGCACAAGATTTTTAAAAGACCCCCCCCCAAAAAAAAAAAAAAACCCCACTTCAAAACAGAGGACGTGTAAGTATTTAAACCCGATATAGTCATGGATGCAAGTATTGCAAGTATTTTATCCATTGTGATACTCATTGACAAAATGTATATTGATGATTTTATCCTTGTTAAATTTATTTCACCTAAGGACTTGCATCCAATGCACCGTAAAATTCAGAGGTGTGTTCAACAATGCGAGCGCTCGCGATATAGCTCGCGAGGTGTTTTGCTTAAAAATTGTTATATAAATAGATTTCAGTTTATATGAGTTTCCTCCCTTGATCTAAAATACTAGATTTTATATACAATACCCACCAAAAGTGCGGAGACATTTTCACTTTGCAGGCCTACAAAATAGCTTTTGTCCAAAATTTTGAAAACTGATTACTTAAAAAAGCTGTTAAGTTTTATTTTTTGTTTATCACTTTACTTATAACTGAGTCTACAAAAATACCAAACAAAATACATTATAGAAAATGATTACAATAAACAGGCTTAAGCTAGGGTGTCAGATGCTGAATATTATTCATGTGTCGCATTAATGAAATTTGTTTTCATTTTATCACAACCATATTTAAATATAAAAAACTAGTAATTCTACAAAAGAATCATCAAAATTAATGAGTTGTAGTTTTTTTGGTGGGTACTGTATTAATATATCATTGGAAATATATATTATAACAGGTACCAAAGATGGTGGCAGGAAAAATTATTTTTTTTATATCAAAGAATTTTTCTGAAAAGTGGGACGCAAACTTGTGTGTTACTTGTTCCACATAAAATATCCACGCAATGCATAAAATATACTAAATGTACCCTTTACTTGGTACAGTAAATTGTCTCTATGATTTATGTATGGTAAAAATATGAAAGATCTCGTGTATCAGCAGAAATAATTGTTTCCCCACCCGCTTTTTGAATAATGTGCTGTTTGACGTCATCTTGGATTTTATAGCGAGCGATCGACATTCTGTACACAAACGGTCTTACTGACCGATATTTTCACCTATTTATGGAATGACCGCAGTCGTTCAATAGCCTAACAATTCGCGAGGCGGGCGCTCGCTCGAGCGCTCGCATTGTTGAACACACCCCGGGTTTAATTGCACACGACCCGAACAGTTACAGTCCGGAAATAATTATCTTTAAAACAAACCCAATACGCGGGAATCAGCACTTATAATAATGTATACAGTACAAGTATTAGCATTTCCAAAAATGCTTGAATCGTCGATTAACCATGTATGACATCTCCTTTAGTAAAGCATTCAAGCAATATATGTATCAGAGTTTAACAATTTCGTCATGTTCCGACCGAGCACATACAAACTCATTTTTATGGTATACTTTATAATTCACCTGTCCATTTGGCAAGAAATTATATTTATTGAAAACCAATCCAGATTATTCGATTCAAAAACATGTTCTGTCCCATATTCCGACGGCTAATCGAACGAAGATTATATTTCTTTACAAGAAAATATTGACGCAAAGCATCAAAGGTCCCCAAACAATTAATAGCACGAAAGTACTGCTTATGCCTGTGATCTCTATAAGTGAGGCATTAAAATTCTTTAAAATGTTTATCAACCGTTAATTAAACCAACCATGTTTGATAATTTAATATATAAATGTACAATATATAAAAGGATCATTATCAGTGATGGTCTGATAATTCTTCTCTGTTTATGGTGTCAGTCACAGTGTCTTCGACAGTGGTTTAGACTGTGACTTTCTATAAATAGACCGCGAAGGCCGTCGAGTGTACATCTATCTCATAGTATTGCCACACACCTCTCACGAGTATTATGGGCAGTCTTATCTCTGTTACAAGTTAATCGCTTCAAGTATATTCTGTGACGTCATATTGAGCGTCTGGTCATTTTCTCGGGCAGAAATACATAAAGTACCAGTTTCAGTATGAACTATTTTATTGTAGCGGAAATTATCCGAATATGGATGCTGTTAGGTCTCGTTGATTAAATATAGGACTCCGATCGGAATACCACTATTAATCTATTGGTAACAGAGTATTCATTGTTAACACAATGAATACAAAAAAATAGATTTGTAAATTACATGACAATAAATAAACATATACATGCATTATCTGTAATGCATTACCGTGAGGTTAAGAACACAATGTATATATTTTACGAAAGACAACATAATGAATTTAAGGACATAAAATATATAAAGTACAAAATATATTGCAAATAATATACACACACGTTAAGAGAACATATACAATATACATTACGATTAATAATCTAGTACATAAACAAAAATTGGCGGGAAAATTTGAAAGTGAGCAATAATACTCAAAAGTTAATGCGTTTAAATAAATATGTAATTAATCTACCAATAATAACTTTACTGTTGAGACCAAAAGTCTGGTAGTAGGGTAAGTGGATAGATAAGAAGAAGTTTTTAAAAACTTTTGATGGATGGGTATTATTTGAATCTTGACAAACGCATTTACTTAACCGTAAGATCATTGTGGTTTATGAATAGATACTTTAAAATCATCCTGAATTATGTTAACCGTGGCGTAATCAGTAAGACGTAAATCAAGTAGCTTTGAATAAGGTATGTTTGAACAAAAATGCACAGCAAACACACTCGTCTCCTTGTTTTACATGCTTCACATAAAATCTTGGATTACAGTTGAATTTCGCTAAAAGTAGTACATTGGTAAATACAAACGAGTTAAAAAAAACTTGTCCATTTTCTAAATACAGTTTCTTGCTCAAATCAGTGTTTAGTAAAATGATCATTGAAATGTACATGGTACAAACAGAATTTCCACAAATAGTTAATACACGGAACTCGAATTTAATCGTTTTATTTTTAGCCGAAAAGACTTCTGTGTATCGGATAAATACGCGCAACGAAGTTATGTTACATAATATTGCTTAAAGACATGCAACACAGATAAAATCCTATTGTTCTGTATGAAAGAAAGTATGCGCTTAGTAGTTGGTTAACAGCTATATCCAGAGATTTAGCCTTTCCAGGAGGACTGAGTAGGTTGACTGACCGCCGTTATGTGACCTATACAATGTGTTGCTACGGCGTTAAAGCCAACAAACAACAACAGAACATCCAGTACAAAGAAAGTTAACATCATCTAAGTTCCGAATGAAATTTGTTCTAATCGCATGAATAGACAAAACTAGACAATAAGACGCATTTTATGAATTTTAAGGATGAGTGATCAATTTAGTGATCATAGCAGTTAAAAATTTGAGGACCAAAACATCACTTACCAGTGTGCTTAGAACTAGACGAAGCAGAAGTTGTCGATGGCGTCTTCGTTGTCGTAGAAGTTGTTGATGACGTCTTCTCATTGTGATTATCTGAAATGTAACAAAGGATGGTAATTAAAATATTATTAATGTTCAAATACTTTCTCTTTACACATGGTCCGCTCATAGGCCACAAATGTCAAATTTTGAAAAAACTAAGAATAAGAGTTTGTTTAAAGTCCTAAGCTGATTTTATGAGGATAATATATCTTAAAATGTTTGAAACATGGACAAAGATGTCAATATATCATGTTGCAAAAATAGGCTCCATAAAGCTGTTCATTGTTCGTCAGTGACATTGGAAACACATCATGATCTAACATGACATCATATTCATATCTTGTGTGAGCATTGCTGATATTTAAAATCAAAGGCAAACTTAGCTGAACGTTTTATTTGATTAGTGATCAAGAGACTATCTGATAATCATTGTTCTTATTTTTGAGTGAATCACAAAACCAGTCGCAACCGAGAATAGGGCCAAAATACAGTATAAAAACCTAGCTTTAAACTGAATATGTGTTAAGGGATGGCTGCCACTGTCGTCAGAGGTAATATAATTTGTTGAATATATATCAAGTACAGTAGATCCATAGTTCAAACTATTCTGCCAAAAAAACCAAACTAATGACCCCTATTGTCAAATACATTTCGGGTCATTAGTTTTTATCTAGGATTTTCCCTGACTGAATGATTTAAACTATTGACCATCTAAGATTTAAATTAAGTGAGTAATATTTAGATAAAAATATTAATTTACTGTTTCCTGTTGTCTCTGTTTGTGTTGTTGTTATGGCGACACTTGGTGTTGTTGGTAGTGGTGTTGCTGTTGTTATATTTGTTGTTGTCGTTGGTGTTGCTGTCGTTAAATCTTAAAGTACAGTAATATAGTGAACATTATGTTAATGATATTTTTTCCATTACATGTAAGATTTTTAATTATGTTTTTAAATTTAAAGGAATATACAGGCAAAAGTTGAACTTCATATTTCCTGATTTTGAACTATATTTTTATAAGTGTGAATGCAACAGACACACTGTTATCTTACTTGGCAAAATATGTCTTTATTTACTCGTAATATTTGGGGTGTTTCCTAACAAGACCCACGCGGGTCAGGTTAGCTAAAATATACTAGTGTTAAACTATGCATTTACTGATAGACGATACAAGAGCTGGTTATTGTGAAACATTAGTATGATGCTATTAAAAAGATATCTTAACCGCCTAACAATGTTGAAAAGACAATAAGCTACCAATGAAAATGTTAAATTTCAGCAAGTACGACATATAACAAATCTATAAATAGTTTGGTGATTCCCTCAATATCCTACTTTCGTTTTAAGAATGTGTATGCCATATACAATGTATTTTAATTCGTTCAATTGAATATTCTACGTGACAAATGTTATTAGTACATGTAAGTGATTTCTTACGTTCTTAATACTGTTTATAAGACTTAACTTTGTTCCATACTTTTGGGAATACGATTCTAACATGTTTGCATTGACTTGAGACATGGAACACAATTCTAACATGTTTCAACATCAATTCCATAACATCTATCGGACACATTAGCATCAGACATTGTTTCGAGTAAAAACCACTATAGCTTAATTTGGATAAGTTGAGACAAAATACAACGATACCATTTTTATACACAAGTGGATTTAAGTATTCAGCTGACCTCCATATTTTATGTAATACCGGAGATGCGATTTAGTGCGCAGGTAAAGTGCATGTAAAAGACACTGGCACCAGAGTCAATATCCATATGATTATAAAAAAATGCGTTCGTTCCTAAATATAGTTCCCTGTGTTTAATTGTGTTGGTTGACAAAATATTATATGTGTGCTTATTTAACGAGTGCGAAGACTCTGGTGCCAGTGGTAAAAGTGTTTCACGAGCTTGTATCAACATTTATAGCGAGACTGTAGGAGTAGAGTAAGTTTAAATTTTTGATGGATGGGTAAAATTAAAATCTTGACAAACGCATTTACTTAACCGTAAGATCATTATGGTTTATGAATAGATACTTTAAAATCATCTTGAATTATGTTAACCCTGGCGTATTCCGCTAGACGTAACCCAAGTAGCTTTGAATAAGGTATGCTTGAGCAAAATTCAAACAAACACACTCGTCTCCTTGTTTAACATGCTTAACATAAAATCTAGGATTACAGTTGAATTTCGCAAGTACATTGGTAAATGCAATACGAGTTTCAAAAAAACTTGTCCATTTTCTAAATACAATGTTTGAACAAAAATGCACAGTAAACACACTCGTCTCCTTGTTTTACATGCTTCACATAAAATCTTGGATTACAGTTGAATTTCGCTAAAAGTAGTACATTGGTAAATACAAACGAGTTTAAAAAAACTTGTCCATTTTCTAAATACAGTTTCTTGCTCAAACCAGTGTTTAGTAAAATGATCATTGAAATGTACATGGTACAAACAGAATTTCCACAAATAGTTAATACACGGAACTCGAATTTAATCGTTTTATTTTTAGCCGAAAAGACTTCTGTGTATCGGATAAATACGCGCAACGAAGTTATGTTACATAATATTGCTTAAAGACATGCAACACAGATAAAATCCTATTGTTCTGTATGAAAGAATGTATGCGCTTAGTAGTTGGTTAACAGCTATATCCAAAGTTTAGCCTTTCCAGGAGGACTGAGTAGGTTGACTGACCGCCGTTATGTGACCTATACAATGTGTTGCTACGGCGTTAAAGCCAACAAACAACAACAGTACATCCGGTACAAAGAAAGTTAACATCATCTAAGTTCCGAATGAAATTTGTTCTAATCGCATGAATAGACAAAACTAGACAATAAGACGCATTTTATGAATTTTAAGGATGAGTGATCAATTTAGTGATCATAGCAGTTAAAAATTTGAGGACCAAAACATCACTTACCAGTGTGCTTAGAACTAGACGAAGCAGGAGTTGGCGTCATCTGTGTCGTAGAAGTTGTCGATGGCGTCTTCGTTGTCGTAGAAGTTGTTGATGACGTCTTCTCATTGTGATTATCTGAAATGTAACAAAAGATGGTAATTAAAATATTATTAATGTTCGAATACTTTCTCTTTACACATGGTCCGCACATAGGCCACAAATGTCAAATTTTGAAAAAACTAAGAATAAGAGTTTGTTTAAAGTCCTAAGCTGATTTTATGAGGATAATATATCTTAAAATGTTTGAAACATGGACAAAGATGTCAATATATCATGTTGCAAAAATAGGCTCCATAAAGCTGTTTATTGTTCGTCAGTGACATTGGAAACACATCATGATCTAACATGACATCATATTCATATCTTGTGTGACCATTGCTGATATTTAAAATCAAAGGCAAACTTAGCTGAACGTTTTATTTGATTAGTGATCAAGAGACTATCTGATAATCATTGTTCTTATTTTTGAGTGAATCACAAAACCAGTCGCAACCGAGAATAGTGCCAAAATACAGTATAAAAACCTAGCTTTAAACTGAATATGTGTTAAGGGATGGCTGCCACTGTCGTCAGAGGTAATATAATTTGTTGAATATATATCAAGTACAGTAGATCCATAGTTCAAACTATTCTGCCAAACAAACCAAACTAATGACCCCTATTGTCAAATACATTTCGGGTCATTAGTTTTTATCTAGGATTTTCCCTGACTGAATGATTTAAACTATTGACCATCTAAGATTTAAATTTAGTGAGTAATATTTAGATAAGAATATTAACTTACTGTCTCCTGTTGTCTCTGTTTGTGTTGTTGTTCTGGCGACACTTTTTGTTGTTGTTGTTATGTTTGTTGTTGTCGTTGGTTGTGTGGTCGTTAAATCTTAAAGTACAGTAATATAGTGAACATTATGTTAATGATATTTTTTCCATTACATGTAAGATTTTTAATTATGTTTTTAAATTTAAAGGAATATACAAGCAAAAGTTGAACTTCATATTTCCTTATTTTGAACTATATTTTTATAAGTGTGAATGCAACAGACACACTGTTATCTTACTTTGCAAAATATGTCTTTATTTACTCGTAATATTTGGGGTGTTTCCTAACAAGACCCACGCGGGTCAGGTTAGCTAAAATATATTAGTGTTAAACTATGCATTTACTGATGAGACGATACAAGAGCTGGTTATCGTGAAACATTAGTATGATGCTATTAAAAAGGTATCTTAACCGCCTAACAATGTTGAAAAGAAAGCTACCAATGAAAATGTTAAATTTCAGCAAGTACGACATATAACAAATCTATAAATAGTTTGGTGATTCCCTCAATATCCTACTTTCGTTTTTTTAAAAATACAAACGAGTTAAAAAAAACTTGTCCATTTTCTAAATACAGTTTCTTGCTCAATTAGTGTTTAGTAAAATGATTATTGAAATGTACATGGTACAAACAGAATTTCCACGAATAGTTAATACACGGAACTCGAATTTAATCGTTTTTTCAGTCTAAATCTGTGTACCGGATGCATACGCGCAACGAAGTTATGTTACATAATATTGCTTAAAGACATGCAACACAGATAAAATCCTATTGTTCTGTATACACAGATATCTATTTTATCTTTGTTCTGGTCAATACATCCCGAAAAACCGCCCGGCTCGCTCAGTTGGTAGCACGCAACTCTACTGATCGAGGGGTCGTGGATTCGATTCCCGGGCGGGTCATACTTTCGTGGAGCTTAGTCATGAAATAATTTCTACGGCCTCCTACCAATGATTTTTAATTATGTAGGGCAGTTGTCAGTCGCTGATGAAAGTACGAGTTTCAAAAAAACTTGTCCATTTTCTAAATACAATGTTTGAACAAAAATGCACAGTAAACACACTCGTCTCCTTGTTTTACATGCTTCACATAAAATCTTGGATTACAGTTGAATTTCGCTAAAAGTAGTACATTGGTAAATACAAGTGATTATTTTAGTGATCATGGCAGTTAAAATTTTGGAGACCAAAGATCCATTGACCAGAATAGTATATTGATACTTATAATTCAGAATGGTCAACTTACCAGTGTCATTAGAACGCGGTGTCGTAGAAGTACGTTCCATGATGCCTGTTAAGCAATTAGCTAAAATCTGAGTTTTATGATCTGAAATGTAACAAAAGATGGTAATTAAAATACCATTATTAATGTTCAAATACTTTCTCTTTACGCATGGTCCACACATAGGCCACAAATGTCAAATTTTGGTCGCCTTTGGAAAACAGTAGAGAACAAACACTTAACAACTAAGAATAAGGGTTTGTTTAAAGTCCTAAGCTGTTTTTATGAGGATAAGATATCTTACAATCTTTGAAACATGGACAAAGATGTCAATATATCATGTTGCAAAAATAGGCTCCATAAAGCTGTTTATTGTTCGTCAGTGGCATGGGAAACACAATAGTTTGATTTCCATAACATCTATCGGACACATTAGCATCAGACATGGTTTCGTGTAAAAAGCACTATAGCTCGTTTTGGATAAATTGAGACAAAATACAACGATACCATTTTTATACACAGATGGATTTAAGTATTCAGCTGACCTCCATATTTTATGTAATACCAGAGTCCAAAATTTGTAAACAAAACGAGTCGTTTTGTATCCTAAACGAGCTGTATATACATGTATATTTCCCTACAAACATGTCTCCTTAGTGAAATTTCTAAAAATTGTAGGTACAGTTAATTGGCAAATGATTTTCAATTTTGCATTTTTTGAAATCAGTGAGTTTTTCTTTTGGATGTTAATTTGCAAACATAATCACAACTTGACCCTGATTCTTTGAGATACATTGGCCATTGTTCTTCAAATATGAACCCGGCAGTAAAAGCAATTCAATTAATTGTACTGTAAAAGAACTTTTTACGGGAAGTTTATAGTGCTCGCATATTATTAGTCGAGAGCTTATTCTAGACGCTACATTTACATTGAGACATAGACGAAAGAGCAAAGGTCGTTAGTCACGTGTTAGACCCATTTTAAAACCGCTCCTCCTCAAAACCACATAAATTTAACAAGTACCATTCATGTTTAACTGTATATTTATATAATTATGCAGCTATTTCTTTGTCTAGGGTATATAATAATAGATATGTAAAACTGTTTGGTTGAATAATTTGGATGTATAAAGATATATGAAACCATCTCTTTATATTCAATTATATTCTACGGGGATTCAACTGCATCTTTATTTACTTTTCGCAAGGTTATTGTATTTCAATTGATGACAAAAATCAGTACATCTTCGTGGATTTATAGCTACAAAAAGATATCTTGCAGCAGTTTTTTTTACATTTAGCAAAATGTATTTTTTACGCCATTTTGAATTTACAACAGCCATAACATGTATTCAGTTACAAGTATAGTCCAAAAGAATTAACCTGAGCTTGAACTACCTAATTATAATAATTTCACACTTCACTTACATAAAATCGTGAGTTTCTGTATGCGTGTATACGGTTAAACACGTGTCTATAACAATCAATGTGAGTATAAATCAATTTATTAAAAGTGGCATGTTACTGTACTTTTAATTTTGGACACATTAGTTTGGGGTAAAAAAGTAAGTCAGCAGTATAATGGCACAGTTTCAAGGTATTCATTCTTATGAAAACAACATTAATTGTTTAGTACGGGTATTTTGCCGAATGCTTCCGATAAAGTGCGATTTACAAAAATAGACAGTAAGTACTGACTTCAAAATATTCTTGCATAAAGGTCAAACTCAGGTAAATCCTGTTGGACTATACATTTGATTTATATAGCAATTTGTGCAGATGATTCAATGTAAACGCTGTTAACTCACAAGCTTACGGGGGCATTTTCGGCGACAGAAATGTATAACAGTTAATTTACGCACTATTTGAGTACTTTTTATATTTTGACCGCTGCAAGAACTAGACAAAATATACAAGAGTTGGTTTACGATGTGTATGAAAATACACATACATGTAATACTTTATTTTAATCTGAAAACTTCCTACGACAAAATTATAAAATGGAATAAAAATTTATACAGAATTGTTTCATATAGGATAGTTAGTAAAATGACATGGAACATGTTATATAATTTCGTATATTAAAATAAAAAAGAAAATTTCATATATTATTTGTCATTATTCAACACAAGTTTACAAAGATGACTCATAATCATTAATTATGCAATTATTCATACAAATATTCTCATTATGTTAACTAGACATGTAACATCTGAAATAGACATCATTTATGATAATTATTATTATACTTATTTGATTTTATCACTTTTAGTGATTCAGGTATTAAATCACAGCTGCAAGAACATCTGAAGCCTGTTCAATTACCCCTAACGTTCCAAATCGTTCTGTAACGATACATTTGGAACTCCTCGACCATTCGCTGCGAATAATCCCGGACATATTTAAAAGCTATTTTGAAACTACCGGTTTTGAAGTAAACAAATTTACGATCGTTTAGGTACTGAGTGATGTTTCATTTTAGTCCATAAATTTTGAAACATCACTCATTGCCTTAACGATCGTATATTTGTTTATTAGATTAGATTATTCGCAGCGAATGACTAAGTAGTTCCGGATGTAGCGTTAAGGGACGTTTTGGAACATTTAAGGTAATTGAACAGGCTACTGGTAAAAGAATACAATATCATGAAATTCAATCCTAAATTTACCAGTCTGTTTTGATTGTGACGTTTCAAATCTGCCTACCTTATTTCTCGGCCTATGCAAAATAATATGTTGGTGTCATGCGATGTAACAGAGCCTTAGCCACGCGTGAATGTATAGATGTGTGAAATGAATTCATTACAATGGAGAAAATGGCATCTAGTTGAACTTGATTAACAAAACTACTATTTTTAATAATGAACCTTATACGAAAACCGAATGGTGTCGCATAAAAATAAAAAATAAAACTATACTATGTCGTAATAACGAGTTTGTTATCTCGTAATTACGAGATAATTATCTCGTTATTACGACTTAGTTATGTCGTTATTACGAGCTAGTTATCTCGTTATAACGACATAGTATAATTTTTTTGTGACACCATTCGGCTTTCGTCACCTAACATGTAAATAGGGTGTTTTTTTCTTATTCGGGACCATGCCGACCGCCTCTGTTTTGCAGTATATGCGTATTACAAGTCTTGATATAGCTCGTTTTGGATAGCTTGAGACAAATCCTAACAATATTCTTTGTAAACAATGTTTCTTTTTATCCTAAACGAGCTTTATCAGGGCCTATAGTCACGTGGTCTACAACAACAACAATTAATTAGGACACCAAGCATGTTTTTCACTGAATTCACTTTTAGACTAATAATTAAATCACATCAAATAGCGCATAAAATAATTACTTCATTTCTTTCCCGAAAAATTTCTAATTGATTCTGTGAATATTGATTGCTAGCTAAAATCCGCCATACAAACTTAATTTGAACAAAAATTGAAAATTAATTTGTGCATAGGATTAAAAATTAACAAATACAATTCACAGAATTTTATAAGCTGTTTGGGACAAGGAAATGTAATAGTTATTTTATGCATTTTTTGAATCGTCTCTATACTTTAGCTGACGCAAAACTTTGATAAATACTCGTCCACGTAAACATTGCGTATATAAACATAGCCAGTAACGTGTTCAATTACACAAACGTTACAGAACGTTACATAACGATACATTCGGAACTCCTCGGCCATTCGCTGCGAATAATCTAATCTAATACACAAACATGAGATCGTTAAGGCAATGAGTGATGTTTCAAAATTTACGGACTAAAATCGAAACACCACTCAATGTCTAAACGATCATAATTAATTATATTTGTTTACTTTAACACCGGTAGTTTCAAAATTGCGTCTAAATATGTCCGAGATTATTCGCAGCGAATGGTCGAGGAGTTCCGAATGTATCGTTACGGAACGTTTTGTAACGTTCGCGGTAACTGAACGCAGGGCAGTTTTATTACACACCAATATTTAGGGATGTATTATTTTTTCAGTAATATAGTTTAGTTATTTGACACTTATTTTATGAACATACCACTGTATAAAATTTAAAATGTGCATATCTCGGTATACAGTACTAAAAAAATTTTAAATATCAAAGTTGTATGTTTTAATCCGTAAAATACTTTCATGCATCAGCTTATTCACCTATTCAGTGGGCAAGTCCATTATTTAAAGTACAAAAACACACATGACCTAGAGTTGCGTTTACTTTTATAGATCACGTGACTATATACCCTAGATGTAGAGGCTTCACATAAAGCTACTATTCCTTATTCTTTAAGGTAAAGAACAATGTATGCATACCTGGTTTCACGAGTACTTTAATAGTTGGTTCGGGAGGTTTCGAGGATTTTACCGGGGTAATACTAAGATCGAAATTCGAACCATTCTGTAAATCTTCTTGGTCGAAAATGTGACTGGTAGAATCACAAGTCAGAGTGTTAGATGACTGATCACCTGTAGTGGTCAGTTCAAACATCGTATTACAGAGTTTGTATTCAATGCTGGACACAGTAACCTCCTTGGTGTGGTTGACTGTACAATTACAGCTAACCGATGCCTTGATCGGACGGGCTGTTAGATCTTTCTGTATTAACATGTCCATAGATTTGTTCACATACGTATGTTCGCAGGAATCAACCTTTTTCCCTGAAATGATGAAACAAACAGTATAAGACTGTTTTTCTCTTGCAAGGTAGAATTCATATAATGCTAATTCACAATCATTTTCATGGGCGGATCCAGCGGGGGGGGGGTCAAGGGGCCAGGATCCCCCATAGATTTTGGAAAACGTACATGTCCAATAGTGTATTTCTTGCTTGTAATTCATTTTAAAATAGTATGAAGTATTTTTTTCTCGGTGCTTAACATAGATTTAATTGTTATGTTGTTTTTACTATCAATATATTGCATTTTTTCCACAAAATGTGCATAATGTGGTTGTTGTTCGAGTTACGCCCCCCCCCCATAGAAAAGTTCGCCCCCCCCCCCTAAAAAAAGAATTTAAGAAAAGTCCTGGATCCGCCCCTGATTTTATACATTAAAACTCATGATAATTGATAACAAACAAAACATTATATACTTCAATGATTGCAACAAGTTTTTAATCGTTTTGCATGTACGTGAATTAATTTCATGAATTTTGAAACAACATATGTTGTGTTCTAGTTATCAATGACAACTTTTTATGAAAGTAAGTAGATATTTTCCTTTGATATGAACATCATGATTTTTAAATGTGCCTATACAATACAATGGTCATAACAATTTGAACATACGACATGCAGAAAATGTAAGAAATACGATGCACAATAAGAAACCAAATCTCGGACAAAATTTATGTGGCCATAAACATTGTTTTGTGTTAGTGGAATACAACTTTAAGAAAACTGACAAATAAGACATGCGTTTCCATAATTCAATTATCACCTTAAGATATATTTTTGCAGACATTAAATAAGGAGGACATGACATGAATTCTAATTATCGGTCAAAATCAGATTAAGACCAATGTCTGACACTGATTAATTGTTCTTTTGCATCGAACTCTTATGGCAAAGTTTTTATCATTTTTTGGAAGGAATTTTTTATAAAAAAATTCCTTTCTATGTCAGCGCTCTACGAAATTTGAAAAAGAACGAACAACACCTAACAATGAGTAAATGCGCCCAAGAAAATAGTGCAGTAGAAAAATATGAATACTATCAAAAGTAGATGAATTGGAAAAAAATAATTCAAACAAATACTTAAAATTATGATATTTAATGTTTCTTTACATTAATAAAACATTATTCGTATTGTGTACATAGTTATTTTGTATTATTGCGCAATATTATCTGCCACACGCTTGTATATAATATATACTACTTAGCAGACGATTTCCACTGCTGGAGTTTACTGTGAGAACGTAGGGCGATTGCAAGGTGTCAATGAATGGCTGACTGAATGATCGTTGTAGATTTTCCATCATGATGTAAGCAGATCTGATTTATACAGAAATATTAGAAGTATTTAATTGAAGATTAATATTGAATGAATTCACTAAATGTGTTAGCTATGCAGCATAATGATATTGGACAGAAAATGCGACTTGAACAAAAAACAGTCATTTATGATGTATGTACCATATTAAAGCGTTTATGCATGCTATCAAAAAGTAATCTTTTTAACAACAACCTGCAAGATTAACAGAATTATTATTAGTATCCCAAGATCAAAATAATAATGTCCAAGGAACTTCGACATATCTTATTTAAAATATTTATATAAAACTATATAAAGTAACTTATAATGCTTTTCTGAATTACACATTATGATCTTTTGTTCTGTAAAAAGTCCATATTTAGCATGTTTTTAGCAAGACTGTGAAACAGGCGAAGCTATAAGCGGCATTTCAGAACTGCGATATTGAGTAGTGGTCCATTTTTCCGCATGCCAGCAAATAGTTCAATATTAAAAACTCGATACATAACTGCCTTTATCTTGCATTCACACATATTTCATAAATTCATTGCGACATCAAATCTCTTCAATTTTGTGAACAATTAAACTTTGTTAGAAAAGTAATAACTCTACTGGTTACCGCGGATGTATACATGTACATCGATTTCATTCATGAAAATTTATGAATGAAAATATTTTACTCGTCCCCGTATCAAGCACTATAGTCACGTGATTAACAATTCAATAAACCTGCTGAAAAGACTCGATCAAACGCTTTACTTTGAATTGAATTTGTAAGAACGGTTAAATTTCACAATAATATAAACAGTGGAGTAAATGTTTTATTTCTGTGTAAAAAATAAACAAATATTAAATGACACAATATGCTAGTTGTGAAGTAGTCTATTCGCCGTGCAAATTCGAATATTTCATAAGTTCATTACTACTGTTCTTCGCAGTGAAACTTCGAATATTCGTAACATTGAAATGTAAAATTGTAACGAGCTCACCCCGGACAACTGTGGACGCGTGTATAGATCTACGCACGATGTATCGTCTAGATCTATACCGCCGGAGTGGATCTACGTCAGTGGAGGTTTCTCCGCGGTGAACTGGTTGGTATCGGGGTTGAGAGGCCTGTCGAGTGGTTCTCTTACGCCTGTGGTTCTATTGGTAGCGTGAACGATTGAAGTTCACTCGATGCTCTAGTCAACATTGTCAGCGTACCAGGTACACAAGAGTGAACACAAAGACAACTCGTTAGTAAAGTTTCAACTCGAACGTTTTATTTTACGTTGAAAGTATTCTATCTACCCATGACTAAAATAACTTAGAATTCCTATTTAACAGTAAAATGCAGATATATCCATGACTATAATACTTTGATTTGGCCCCTAAACAATATTTTAGACGAAAACATAGTTCCTTTAGACTGTACAGCGTAGGAATAAATTCCCAGAGTTAGATGTAAACATGATAGGAACGCTGACATTTAGACAAAATGTGCTCCTAACAAAATGGATAAAAACTTGCGTTAAAACTGGATTTAAACATTAACATTCAGCAAAAGTGTACGGAATTAACTAATTCACATCTAGGATTAGGATTTAACATCGAAGGATACAAATTTACTGGAATGTAGAGGATCCAAATATGCGAACGTCGCGAAAACTGGTTATGAAACATACTGGATAAACAAACATTGATTTGAGCTCAGAATCCTAGTTCATAACCTACATATATGTGCTAATGTGTTCTGTGTGTTGCCCAGAACACTAGTCATTGTGTGCTTTATGGCTAGAGACATGCATCATGCTCACTAAACAGGAAACATGGAACGCAGAAAAATGTAAACATGAATTACAAGGTAACTTCTGATTTAAACTGTAGTTATTATGTGTAATAAACCCCGGCCCGTTTCAATATTAGCTGGGGAGGGGGGGGCTATTGCATTTACCGGTACGTAGTAATTCACCTGAACTAGAAATACCAGTATTAGAATTTTCAAAAATGTTTTACTGTGTATTCACAACGTATCCAAACCGTCCAAAGTTTATTTATAGAAGACAAGACTTAACATGCCCTGATAATATGTAAGACCATTGAGTCTATTTTTAGAATTCCAGGAATTAGCACCCTAAAGTTATTTACAATTGGAGTAAATGAATTGAAGTAATATCCCTCAACGTTTTAAACCGTGCCGAGTCTATTTAGAGAATATCAAGATTTGCGTGACACGTGAATGATACCTAACATTTAGACCTTTTTTGATTCATTTTATGGAACTTTCTGGGCTGATGAAAGTACACCGAAGGTGTTGTCCAGGATTTGTTCGGACTACAAACATAAAACAGCATTATTATGGTAGACTCTAGAACTGTTCCTGTCTATTTGACATATAGGGACTAGCCCCAATCTTTGAGCAAACCGAAATATTCCTATATAAATAAGAAGGGTGTTAAGCTAATAGCTATGTTTATGAGGGTATCTGGAGACTTCGGTAAATGACTATATCGGTAAATTGATTTTATATAGTAAATCGTTTGGAGAGATCGGTAAATTGATTCTTTTATTGGGGGCTTCTGTCCCCGAACACCCGCTTTTTCATGGTCATTGTCAATACCGACACGTTGAAGACACAGTGATTCATAACGATACCATTTATACCTTTATCCATGGCTGCCCTAATTGTGGCATGTACCCATTAAATAAAACCCTCTTTTGGCTTCAAAGTTTGCATTGCATGTCTATGGAAAGTATGTTATGAATTTTAAAAAAATTCAGAATTTTTGGATTTGCGGAGGTTAAAATCTATGCTAGTTAAAATCACAAACAAAATTTGAGTAAATTCCATCCGATAGTTATTTAGATATTTCATTGGGTCCAGCTTTAAGGCAAAATGAAAACAGTTTGTATTTTTAATGTGTATTTCACAATTCATATTGTTTCATTTCAATTGATGATATAATTTGTTCTCTACCTCATGCTGTTGCGTTGTCCTTTTTTTCAAAAATGTACATACTGCAGGCTGATCCAACAATTGTTATCAACTTCATTAAATTTTATGATAATTACTACAGCATACCTTAAAAGTAACTCATATTAGCAGAACAGTTCTGTTCTGTTTATGATAGCTATGAAAGTAAGATTACAAAAACAAGAATTATTTGAAATTTCTTTTTTCCATTTTTGAATCATCTAGCTTGTGAATTATGATTTTAATTTTTTCTTCACGTGTTCAACATGATTTTGATATTTTACTTGAAGTACAATATTTTGTTATTATAGACAGGATGTATGAAATCATTGTGTTGACATTACTGAAAATCATTATTTCTATTGAATGAGGAAATAAGACTTCTCACAGCTCTTCATCAACTAGTAATTATACAAGTCCATTGATCAGTGAGTTATAAGAAAATGTATGCCAATCTTTCTTAAAAAGCCTTTAATCATCAGATTTGATTTATACCTAAATTAATGACTGGTTATACGTGAGACGAAACTAAAGCTTGAACTATTGATGGTTGTTTGAGCCTTCAACACAGTCTTGCTTCAGTGCTTTTCAGCACTTTGATTTTACATTTGGTACATATATGTTCATGAAAATATCACATATTAATTCTCCGCCTTTCGCTCGCTTCTCAAAATGCCAGAAAAGAGAAAAACATTTTTTTTTTGCATGCTAGCTCCATTTTTGAGACAAGATCCATAGAACATAATTAGTATGATCAATTTGTTGTGGCCTTAACGCCATAGCAACACATTGTGTAGGTTATATCACGGCGATCAGTCCACATACTGTTCCTGAAAAGGAGAAATCTCTGGATTTAGCTGTCAGTGACTGACTACTGCCCTGCATGATTTAGAATCAGTGGTAGGAAGGGAGAATGACCGTAGAACATATTTCATACCTAAGATCCACGAAAATATGACCCGCCCGGGAATCGAACCTACAACCCATCGATAAGTAGAATAATGTGCATTTGGAGTGAAATATGAAACTTAGTTAACAATGAATGATAAAGAGATAATGATGGATATCGAAATAGTAACTTTGACCTCTTAAATCTTTCAGAAATTTCTTCCAACAGTACTTTCAGAACTTTGATTTTAATGTTTTAATCAAGTCGAAAATCTACGCGCTAACCAACATAAAACATTAAAACATTCCAGTGTCTTGGACATTGGTGAAACATTAGTATGATGCTATTTAAAAGGTATCTTAACCGCCTAACAATGTTGAAAAGAAAATCAGCTACCAATGAAAATGTTAAATTTCAGCAAGTACGACATATAACAAATCTATAAATAGTTTGGTGATTCCCTCAATATCCTACTTTCGTTTTTTAGTAAATACAAACGAGTTAAAAAAACTTGTCCATTTTCTAAATACAGTTTCTTGCTCAATAAGTGTTTAGTAAAATGATTATTGAAATGTACATGGTACAAACAGAATTTCCACGAATAGTTTATACACGGAACTCGAATTTAATCGTTTTTTCAGTCTAAATCTGTGTACCGGATGCATACGCGCAACGAAGTTATGTTACATAATATTGCTAAAAGACATGCAACACAGATAAAATCCTATTGTTCTGTATACACAGATATCTATTTTATCTTTGTTCTGGTCAATACATCCCGAAAAACCGCCCGGCTCGCTCAGTTGGTAGCACGCAACTCTACTGATCGAGGGGTCGTGGATTCGATTCCCGGGCGGGTCATACTTTCGTGGAGCTTAGTCATGAAATAATTTCTACGGCCTCCTACCAATGATTTTTAATTATGTAGGGCAGTTGTCAGTCGCTGATGAAAGTACGAGTTTCAAAAAACTTGTCCATTTTCTAAATACAATGTTTGAACAAAAATGCACAGTAAACACACTCGTCTCCTTGTTTTACATGCTTCACATAAAATCTTGGATTACAATTGAATTTCGCTAAAAGTAGTACATTGGTAAATACAAGTGATTATTTTAGTGATCATGGCAGTTAAAATTTTGGAGACCAAAGATCCATTGACCAGAATAGTATATTGATACTTATAATTCAGAATGGTCAACTTACCAGTGTCATTAGAACTCGGTGTCGTAGAAGTACGTTCCATGATGCCTGTTAAGCAATTAGCTAAAATCTGAGTTTTATGATCTGAAATGTAACAAAAGATGGTAATTAAAATACCATTATTAATGTTCAAATACTTTCTCTTTACGCATGGTCCACACATAGGCCACAAATGTCAAATTTTGGTCGCCTTTGGAAAACAGTAGAGAACAAACACTTAACAACTAAGAATAAGGGTTTGTTTAAAGTCCTAAGCTGTTTTTATGAGGATAAGATATCTTACAATCTTTGAAACATGGACAAAGATGTCAATATATCATGTTGCGAAAATAGGCTCCATAAAGCTGTTTATTGTTCGTCAGTGGCATGGGAAACACAATAGTTTGATTTCCATAACATCTATTGGACACATTAGCATCAGACATGGTTTCGTGTAAAAAGCACTATAGCTCGTTTTGGATAAATTGAGACAAAATACAACGATACCATTTTTATACACAGATGGATTTAAGTATTCAGCTGACCTCCATATTTTATGTAATACCAGAGTCCAAAATTTGTAAACAAAACGAGTCGTTTTGTATCCTAAACGAGCTGTATATACATGTATATTTCCCTACAAACATGTCTCCTTAGTGAAATTTCCAAAAATTGTAGGTACAGTTAATTGGCAAATGATTTTCAATTTTGCATTTTTTGAAATCAGTGAGTTTTTCTTTTGGATGTTAATTTGCAAACATAATCACAACTTGACCCTGATTCTTTGAGATACATTGGCCATTGTTCTTCAAATATGAACCCGGCAGTAAAAGCAATTCAATTAATTGTACTGTAAAAGAACTTTTTACGGGAAGTTTATAGTGCTCGCATATTATTAGTCGAGAGCTTATTCTAGACGCTACATTTACATTGAGACATAGACGAAAGAGCAAAGGTCGTTAGTCACGTGTTAGACCCATTTTAAAACCGCTCCTCCTCAAAACCACATAAATTTAACAAGTACCATTCATGTTTAACTGTATATTTATATAATTATGCAGCTATTTCTTTGTCTAGGGTATATAATAATAGATATGTAAAACTGTTTGGTTGAATAATTTGGATGTATAAAGATATATGAAACCATCTCTTTATATTCAATTATATTCTACGGGGATTCAACTGCATCTTTATTTACTTTTCGCAAGGTAATCGTATTTCAATTGATGACAAAAATCAGTACATCTTCGTGGATTTATAGCTACAAAATGATATCTTGCAGCAGTTTTTTTTACATTTAGCAAAATGTATTGTTTACGCCATTTTGAATTCACAACAGCCATAACATGTATTCAGTTACAAGTATAGTCCAAAAGAATTAACCTGAGCTTGAACTACCTAATTATAATAATTTCACACTTCACTTACATAAAATCGTGAGTTTCTGTATGCGTGTATACGGTTAAACACGTGTCTATAACAATCAATGTGAGTATAAATCAATTTATTAAAAGTGGCATGTTACTGTACTTTTAATTTTGGACACATTAGTTTGGGGTAAAAAAGTAAGTCAGCAGTATAATGGCACAGTTTCAAGGTATTCATTCTTATGAAAACAACATTAATTGTTTAGTACGGGTATTTTGCCGAATGCTTCCGATAAAGTGCGATTTACAAAAATAGACAGTAAGTACTGACTTCAAAATATTCTTGCATAAAGGTCAAACTCAGGTAAATCCTGTTGGACTATACATTTGATTTATATAGCAATTTGTGCAGATGATTCAATGTAAACGCTGTTAACTCACAAGCTTACGGGGGCATTTTCGGCGACAGAAATGTATAACAGTTAATTTACGCACTATTTGAGTACTTTTTATATTTTGACCGCTGCAAGAACTAGACAAAATATACAAGAGTTGGTTTACGATGTGTATGAAAATACACATACATGTAATACTTTATTTTAATCTGAAAACTTCCTACGACAAAATTATAAAATGGAATAAAAATTTATACAGAATTGTTTCATATAGGATAGTTAGTAAAATGACATGGAACATGTTATATAATTTCGTATATTAAAATAAAAAAGAAAATTTCATATATTATTTGTCATTATTCAACACAAGTTTACAAAGATGACTCATAATCAATAATTATGCAATTATTCATACAAATATTCTCATTATGTTAACTAGACATGTAACATCTGAAATAGACATCATTTATGATAATTATTATTATACTTATTTGATTTTATCACTTGAAGTGATTCAGGTATTAAATCACAGCTGCAAGAACATCTGTAGCCTGTTCAATTACCCCTAACGTTCCAAATCGTTCTGTAACGATACATTTGGAACTCCTCGACCATTCGCTGCGAATAATCCCGGACATATTTAAAAGCTATTTTGAAACTACCGGTTTTGAAGTAAACAAATTTACGATCGTTTAGGTACTGAGTGATGTTTCATTTTAGTCCATAAATTTTGAAACATCACTCATTGCCTTAACGATCGTATATTTGTTTATTAGATTAGATTATTCGCAGCGAATGACTAAGTAGTTCCGGATGTAGTGTTAAGGGACGTTTTGGAACATTTAAGGTAATTAAACAGGCTACTGGTAAAAGAATACAATATCATGAAATTCAATCCTAAATTTACCAGTCTGTTTTGATTGTGACGTTTCAAATCTGCCTACCTTATTTCTCGGCCTATGCAAAATAATATGTTGGTGTCATGCGATGTAACAGAGCCTTAGCCACGCGTGAATGTATAGATGTGTGAAATGAATTCATTACAATGGAGAAAATGGCATCTAGTTGAACTTGATTAACAAAACTACTATTTTTAATAATGAACCTTATACGAAAACCGAATGGTGTCGCATAAAAATAAAAAATAAACTATACTATGTCGTAATAACGAGTTTGTTATCTCGTAATTACGAGATAATTATCTCGTTATTACGACTTAGTTATGTCGTTATTACGAGCTAGTTATCTCGTTATAACGACATAGTATAATTTTTTTGTGACACTATTCGGCTTTCGTCACCTAACATGTAAATAGGGTGTTTTTTTCATATTCGGGACCATGCCGACCGCCTCTGTTTTGCAGTATATGCGTATTACAAGTCTTGATATAGCTCGTTTAGGATAGCTTGAGACAAATCCTAACAATATTCTTTGTAAACAATGTTTCTTTTTATCCTAAACGAGCTTTATCAGGGCCTATAGTCACGTGGTCTACAACAACAACAACTAATTAGGACACCAAGCATGTTTTTCACTGAATCCACTTTTAGACTAATAATTAAATCACATCAAATAGCGCATAAAATAGATACTTCATTTCTTTCCCGAAAAATTTCTAATTGATTCTGTGAATATTGATTGCTAGCTAAAATCCGCCATACAAACTTAATTTGAACAAAAATTGAAAATTAATTTGTGCATAGGATTAAAAATTAACAAATACAATTCACAGAATTTTATAAGCTGTTTGGGACAAGGAAATGTAATAGTTATTTTATGCATTTTTTGAATCGTCTCTATACTTTAGCTGACGCAAAACTTTGATAAATACTCGTCCACGTAAACATTGCGTATATAAACATAGCCAGTAACGTGTTCATTTACACAAACGTTACAGAACGTTACATAACGATACATTCGGAACTCCTCGGCCATTCGCTGCGAATAATCTAATCTAATACACAAACATGAGATCGTTAAGGCAATGAGTGATGTTTCAAAATTTACGGACTAAAATCGAAACACCACTCAATGTCTAAACGATCATAATTAATTATATTTGTTTACTTTAACACCGGTAGTTTCAAAATAGCGTCTAAATATGTCCGAGATTATTCGCAGCGAATGGTCGAGGAGTTCCGAATGTATCGTTACGGAACGTTTTGTAACGTTCGCGGTAACTGAACGCAGGGCAGTTTTATTACACACCAATATTTAGGGATGTATTATTTTTTCAGTAATATAGTTTAGTTATTTGACACTTATTTTATGAACATACCACTGTATAAAATTTAAAATGTGCATATCTCGGTATACAGTACTAAAAAAATTTTAAATATCAAAGTTGTATGTTTTAATCCGTAAAATACTTTCATGCATCAGCTTATTCACCTATTCAGTGGGCAAGTCCATTATTTAAAGTACAAAAACACACATGACCTAGAGTTGCGTTTACTTTTATAGATCACGTGACTATATACCCTAGATGTAGAGGCTTCACATAAAGCTACTATTCCTTATTCTTTAAGGTAAAGAACAATGTATGCATACCTGGTTTCACGAGTACTTTAATAGTTGGTTCGGGAGGTTTCGAGGATTTTACCGGGGTAATACTAAGATCGAAATTCGAACCATTCTGTAAATCTTCTTGGTCGAAAATGTGATTGGTAGAATCACAAGTCAGAGTGTTAGATGACTGATCACCTGTAGTGGTCAGTTCAAACATCGTATTACAGAGTTTGTATTCAATGCTGGACACAGTAACCTCCTTGGTGTGGTTGACTGTACAATTACAGCTAACCGATGCCTTGATCGGACGGGCTGTTAGATCTTTCTGTATTAACATGTCCATAGATTTGTTCACATACGTATGTTCGCAGGAATCAACCTTTTTCCCTGAAATGATGAAACAAACAGTATAAGACTGTTTTTCTCTTGCAAGGTAGAATTCATATAATGCTAATTCACAATCATTTTCATGGGCGGATCCAGCGGGGGGGGTCAAGGGGCCAGGATCCCCCATAGATTTTGGAAAACGTACATGTCCAATAGTGTATTTCTTGCTTGTAATTCATTTTAAAATAGTATGAAGTATTTTTTTCTCGGTGCTTAACATAGATTTAATGGTTATGTTGTTTTTACTATCAATATATTGCATTTTTTCCACAAAATGTGCATAATGTGGTTGTTGTTCGAGGTACGCCCCCCCCATAGAAAAGTTCGCCCCCCCCTAAAAAAAGAATTTAAGAAAAGTCCTGGATCCGCCCCTGATTTTATACATTAAAACTCATGATAATTGATAACAAACAAAACATTATATACTTCAATGATTGCAACAAGTTTTTAATCGTTTTGCATGTACGTGAATTAATTTCATGAATTTTGAAACAACATATGTTGTGTTCTAGTTATCAATGACAACTTTTTATGAAAGTAAGTAGATATTTTCCTTTGATATGAACATCATGATTTTTAAATGTGCCTATACAATACAATGGTCATAACAATTTGAACATACGACATGCAGAAAATGTAAGAAATACGATGCACAATAAGAAACCAAATCTCGGACAAAATTTATGTGGCCATAAACATTGTTTTGTGTTAGTGGAATACAACTTTAAGAAAACTGACAAATAAGACATGCGTTTCCATAATTCAATTATCACCTTAAGATATATTTTTGCAGACATTAAATAAGGAGGACATGACATGAATTCTAATTATCGGTCAAAATCAGATTAAGACCAATGTCTGACACTGATTAAAACACAAATACACGTTAATTGTTCTTTTGCATCGAACTCTTATGGCAAAGTTTTTATCATTTTTTGGAAGGAATTTTTTATAAAAAAATTCCTTTCTATGTCAGCGCTCTACGAAATTTGAAAAAGAACGAACAACACCTAACAATGAGTAAATGCGCCCAAGAAAATAGTGCAGTAGAAAAATATGAATACTATCAAAAGAAGATGAATTGGAAAAAATAATTCAAACAAATACTTAAAATTATGATATTTAATGTTTCTTTACATTAATAAAACATTATTCGTATTGTGTACATAGTTATTTTGTATTATTGCGCAATACTATCTGCCACACGCTTGTATATAATATATACTACTTAGCAGACGATTTCCACTGCTGGAGTTTACTGTGAGAACGTAGGGCGATTGCAAGGTGTCAATGAATGGCTGACTGAATGATCGTTGTAGATTTTCCATCATGATGTAAGCAGATCTGATTTATACAGAAATATTAGAAGTATTTAATTGAAGATTAATATTGAATGAATTCACTAAATGTGTTAGCTATGCAGCATAATGATTTTGGACAGAAAATGCGACTTGAACAAAAAACAGTCATTTATGATGTATGTACCATATTAAAGCATTTATGCTTGCTAACAAAAAGTAATCTTTTTAACAACAACCTGCAAGATTAACAGAATTATTATTAGTATCCCAAGATCAAAATAATAATGTCCAAGGAACTTCGACATATCTTATTTAAAATATTTATATAAAACTATATAAAGTAACTTATAATGCTTTTCTGAATTACACATTATGATCTTTTGTTCTGTAAAAAGTCCATATTTAGCATGTTTTTTTTACATTTGGTACATATATGTTCATGAAAATATCACATATTAATTCTCCGCCTTTCGCTCGCTTCTCAAAATGCCAGAAATGAGAAAAACATTTTTATTTTGCATGCTAGCTCCATTTTTTAGACAAGATCCATAGAACATAATTAGTATGATCAATTTGTTGTGGCCTTAACGCCATAGCAACACATTGTGTAGGTTATATCACGGCGATCAGTCCACATACTGTTCCTGAAAAGGCGAAATCTCTGGATTTAGCTGTCAGTGACTGACTACTGCCCTGCATGATTTAGAATCAGTGGTAGGAAGGGAGAATGACCGTAGAACATATTTCATACCTAAGATCCACGAAAATATGACCCGCCCGGGAATCGAACCTACAACCCATCGATAAGTAGAATAATGTGCATTTGGAGTGAAATATGAAACTTAGTTAACAATGAATGATAAAGAGATAATGATGGATATCGAAATAGTAACTTTGACCTCTTAAATCTTTCAGAAATTTCTTCCAACAGTACTTTCAGAACTTTGATTTTAATGTTTTAATCAAGTCGAAAATCTACGCGCTAACCAACATAAAACATTAAAACATTCCAGTGTCTTGGACATTGGTGAAACATTAGTATGATGCTATTTAAAAGGTATCTTAACCGCCTAACAATGTTGAAAAGAAAATCAGCTACCAATGAAAATGTTAAATTTCAGCAAGTACGACATATAACAAATCTATAAATAGTTTGGTGATTCCCTCAATATCCTACTTTCGTTTTTTAGTAAATACAAACGAGTTAAAAAAAACTTGTCCATTTTCTAAATACAGTTTCTTGCTCAATTAGTGTTTAGTAAAATGATTATTGAAATGTACATGGTACAAACAGAATTTCCACGAATAGTTTATACACGGAACTCGAATTTAATCGTTTTTTCAGTCGAAATCTGTGTACCGGATGCATACGCGCAACGAAGTTATGTTACATAATATTGCTATTGCTAAAAGACATGCAACACAGATAAAATCCTATTGTTCTGTATACACAGATATCTATTTTATCTTTGTTCTGGTCAATACATCCCGAAAAGCCGCTCGGCTCGCTCAGTTGGTAGCACACAACTCTACTGATCGAGGGGTCGTGGGTTCGATTCCCGGGCGGGTCATACTTTCGTGGAGCTTAGTCATGAAATAATTTCTACGGCCTCCTACCAATGATTTTTAATTATGTAGGGCAGTTGTCAGTCGCTGATGAAAGTATGCGCTTTGTAGTTGGTTAACAGCTATATCCAGAGATTTAGCCTTTCCAGGAGGACTGAGTAGGTTGACTGACCGCCGTTATGTGACCTATACAATGTGTTGCTACGGCGTTAAAGCCAACAAACAACAACAGAACATCCAGTACAAAGAAAGTTAACATCATCTAAGTTCCGAATGAAATTTGTTCTAATCGCATGAATAGACAAAACTAAACAATAAGTCGCATTTTATGTATTTTAAGGATGAGTGATTATTTTAGTGATCATGGCAGTTAAAATTTTGGGGACCAAAGATCCATTGACCAGAATAGTATATTGATACTTATAATTCAGAATAGTCTACTTACCAGTTTCATTAGAACTCGGTGTCGTAGAAGTATGTTTCATGATGCCTGTTGAGCAATTAGCTAAAATCTGAGTTTTATGATCTGAAATGTAACAAAAGATGGTAATTAAAATATCATTATTAATGTTCAAATACTTTCTCTTTACGCATGGTCCACACATAGGCCACAAATGGCAAATTTTGGTCGCCTTTGGAAAACAGTAGAGAACAAACACTTAACAACTAAGAATAAGGGTTTGTTTAAAGTCCTAAGCTGTTTTTATGAGGATAAGATATCTTAAAATCTTTGAAACATGGACAAAGATGTCAATATATCATGTTGCAAAAATAGGCTCCATAAAGCTGTTTATTGTTCGTCAGTGGCATGGGAAACACAATAGTTTGATTTCCATAACATCTATCGGACACATTAGCATCAGACATGGTTTCGTGTAAAAAGCACTATAGCTCGTTTTGGATAAATTGAGACAAAATACAACGATACCATTTTTATACACAGATGGATTTAAGTATTCAGCTGACCTCCATATTTTATGTAATACCAGAGTCCAAAATTTGTAAACAAACCGAGTCGTTTTGTATCCTAAACGAGCTGTATATACATGTATATTTCCCTACAAACATGTCTCCTTAGTGAAATTTCCAAAAATTGTAGGTACAGTTAATTGGCAAATGATTTTCAATTTTGCATTTTTTGAAATCAGTGAGTTTTTCTTTTGGATGTTAATTTGCAAACATAATCACAACTTGACCCTGGTTCTTTGAGATACATTGGCCATTGTTCTTCAAATATGAACCCGGCAGTAAAAGCAATTCAATTAATTGTACTGTAAAAGAACTTTTTAAGGGAAGTTTATAGTGCTCGCATATGATTAGTCGAGAGCTTATTCTAGACGCTACATTTACATTGAGACATAGACGAAAGAGCAAAGGTCGTTAGTCACGTGTTAGACCCATTTTAAAACCGCTCCTCCTCAAAACCACATAAATTTAACAAGTACCATTCATGTTTAACTGTATATTTATATAATTATGCAGCTATTTCTTTGTCTAGGGTATATAATAATAGATATGTAAAACTGTTTGGTTAAATAATTTGGATGTATAAAGATATATGAAACCATCTCTTTATATTCAATTATATTCTACGGGGATTCAACTGCATCTTTATTTACTTTTCGCAAGGTTATTGTATTTCAATTGATGACAAAAATCAGTACATCTTCGTGGATTTATAGCTACAAAAAGATATCTTGCAGCAGTTTTTTTACATTTAGCAAAATGTATTGTTTACGCCATTTTGAATTTACAACAGCCATAACATGTATTCAGTTACAAGTAAAGTCCAAAAGAATTAACCTGAGCTTGAACTACCTAATTATAATAATTTCACACTTCACTTACATAAAATCGTGAGTTTCTGTATGCGTGTATACGGTTAAACACGTGTTTATAACAACCAATGTGAGTATAAAACAATTTATTAAAAATGGCATGTTACTGTACTTTTAATTTTGGACACATTAGTTTGGGGTAAAAAAGTAAGTCAGCAGTATAATGGCACAGTTTCAAGGTATTCATTCTTATGAAAACAACATTAATTGTTTAGTACGGGTATTTTGCCGAAAGCTTCCGATAAAGTGCGATTTACAAAAATAGACAGTAAGTACTGACTTCAAAATATTCTTGCATAAAGGTCAAGCTCAGGTAAATCCTGTTTGACTATACATTTGATTTATATAGCAATTTGCGCAGATGATTCAATGTAAACGCTGTTAACTCACAAGCTTACGGGGGCATTTTCGGCGACAGAAATGTATAACAGTTAATTTACGCACTATTTGAGTACTTTTTATATTTTGACCGCTGCAAGAACTAGACAAAATATACAAGAGTTGGTTTACGATGTGTATGAAAATACACATACATGTAATACTTTATTTTAATCTGAAAACTTCCTACGACAAAATTATAAAATGGAATAAAAAATTTATACAGAATTGTTTCATATAGGATAGTTTGTAAAATGACATGGAACATGTTACATAATTTCGTATATTAAAATAAAAAAGAAAATTTCATATATTATTTGTCATTATTCAACACAAGATTATATGCACGGAACATAGATGACTCATAATCATTAATTATGCAATTATTCATACAAATATTCTCATTATGTTAACTAGACATGTAACATCTGAAATAGACATCATTTATGATAATTATTATTATACTTATTTGATTTTATCACTTTTAGTGATTCAGGTATTAAATCACAGCTGCAAGAACATCTGTAGCCTGTTCAATTATACTAACGTTCCAAAACGTTCTGTAACGTTACATTTTGAACTCCTCGGCCATTCGCTGCGAATAATCTCGGACATATTTAGACGCTATTTTGAAACTACCGGTGTTGAAGTAAACAAATATACGGTCGTTTAGGTACTGAGTGATGTTTCGTTTTTAGTCCATAAATTTTGAAACATCGCTCATTGCCTTAACGATCGTATATTTGTTTATTAGATTAGATTATTCGCAGCGAATGACTAAGTAGTTCCGGATGTAGCGTTACGGAACGTTTTGGAACATTTAAGGTAATTGAACAGGCTGCTGACAAAAGAATACAATATCATGAAATTCAATCCTAAATTTACCATTCTGTTTTGATTGTGACGTTTCAAATCTGCCTACCTTATTTCTCGGCCTATGCAAAATAATATGTTGGTGTCATGCGATAGAACAGGGCCTTAGCCACGCGTGAATGAATAGATATGTGAAATAAATTTATTACAATGGAGAAAATGGCCTCTAGTTGAACTTAATTAACAAAACTACTATTTTGAATAATGTACCTTATACGAAAACCGAATGGTGTCGCATAAAAACAAAAAAATAAACTATACTATGTCGTAATAACGAGCTTGTTATCTCGTAATTACGAGATAATTATCTCGTTATTAACTAGTTATGTCGTTATTACGAGCTAGTTATCTCGTTATAACGACATAGTATAATTTTTTGTGACACCATTCGGCTTTCGAATCTCACATGTAAATAGGGTGGGTTTTTTTCATATTCGGGACCATGTCGACCGCCTGTGTTTTGCAGTATATGCGTATTAAAAGTCTTGATATAGCTCGTTTAGGACAGATCGAGACAAATCCTTACAATATTCTTTGTAAACAATGTTTCTTTTTATCCTAAACGAGCTTTATCAGGGCCTATAGTCACGTGGTCTACAACAACAACAACTAATTAGGACACCAAGCATGTTTTTCACTGAATCCACTTTTAGACTAATAATTAAATCACATCAAATAGCGCATAAAATAATTACTTCATTTCTTTCTTGAAAATTTCCAATTGATTCTGTGAATATTGATGTCTAGCTAAAAGTCCGCCATATAGACTTAAATACAATTCACAGAATTTTATAAGCTGTCTGGGACAAGGAAATGTAATGGTTATTTTATGCACTTATTGAATCGTCTCTATACTTTAGCTGACGCAAAACTTTGATAAATACTAGTCCACGTAAACATTGCGTATATTAACATAGCCAGTAGCGTGTTCAATTACACAAAACGTTACAGAACGTTACATAACGATACATTCGGAACTTCTCGGCCATTTGCTGCGAATAATCTAATCTAATACACAAACATGAGATCGTTAAGGCAATGAGTGATGTTTCAAAATTTATGGACTAAAAACGAAACATCACTCAGTGCCTAAACGATCATAATTAATTATATTTGTTAACTTTAACACCGGTAGTTTCAAAATTGCGTCTAAATATGTCCGAGATTATTCGCAGCGAATGGTCGAGGAGTTCCGAATGTATCGTTACGGAACGTTTTGTATCGTTCGCAGTAACTGAACGCAGGGCATTTTTATTACACACCAATATTTAGGGATGTATTATTTTTTCAGTTATATAGTTTAGTTATTTGACACTTATTTTATGAACATACCACTGTATAAAACTTAAAATGTGCATATCCCGGTATACAGTACTCAAAAATGTTAAATATCTAAGTTGTATGTTTTAATCCGTAAAATGTTTTCATGCATCAGCTTATTCACCTATTCAGTGGGCAAGTCCATTATTTAAAGTACAAAAACACCCATGACCTAGAGTTGCGTTTACTTTTATAGATCACGTGACTATATACCCTAGATGTAGAGGCTTCATATAAAGCTACTATTCCTTATTCTTTAAGGTAAAAAACAATTTATGCTTACCTGGTTTCACGCGTACTTCAAAAATTGGTTGTTTAGGTGTCCAGGTTATTTCCGAAGTTATAAGGAGATTGAAAATCAAGCCATTCGATAAATCTTTTTGGTAGAAAGTGTGATTGGTAGAATTACAAATCAGAGGAGTATCAGTGGTCAGATTTAACCCCGTATTACAGTGTTTGAATTCTGAGAGGGTGTGTCTGGACACTGTAGCCTTCAGGTGGACCCCCTTGATTGTTTCGACTGTACAATTACAGCTCATCTGTTCCGATTTCTGAAAGGCTGTTGGACCATTCAGTATTAACATGTCCATAGATTTGTTCACAGACGTGTGTTTGCAGAAATCAACAGACTGATGTTTCTCTGAAACGATAAACCAAATGGTGTGAGATGTAAACTGTGTCTCTTGCAAGGTAGAATCATGATAATGCCAATTTACAATCATTTTCATAGACGGATCCAGCGGGGGGTCAGGGGGTCCGGACCCCCCCCATAGAATTTGGAAAACGTACATGTCCAATAGTGTATTTCTTGCTTGAAATTCATTTTAAAATAGTATGAAGTATTTTTTCTCGGTGCTTAATATAGATTTAATGGTTATGTAGCTTTTACTATCAATATATTGCATTTTTTCCACAAAATGTGCATAATGTGGTTGTTGTTTGAGGTTCGCCCCCATAGAAAAGTTAGCCCCCCCCCCTAAAAAAAGAATTTAAGAAAAATCCTGGATCCGCCCCTGATTTTATACATTAAAACTCACGATAATTGATAACAAACAAAACATTATATACTTCAATGATTGCAACAAGTTTTTATTCGTTTTGCATACATGTATTAGATTCATGAATTTTTAAAAACAACATTATGTTGTGTTCTAGTTATCAATGACAACTTTTTATGAAAGTAAGTAGATATTTTCCTTTGATATGAACATCATGATTTTTAAATGTGCCTATACAATACAATGGTCATAACAATTTGAACATACGACATGCAGAAAATGTAAGAAATACGATGCACAATAAGAAACCAAATCTCGGACAAAATTTATGTGGCCATAAACATTGTTTTGTGTTAGTGGAATACAACTTTAAGAAAACTGACAAATAAGACATGCGTTTCCATAATTCAATTATCAACTTAAGATATATTTTTGCAGACATTAAATAAGGAGGACATGACATGAATTCTAATTATCGGTCAAAATCAGATTAAGACCAATGTCTGACACTGATTAAAACACAAATACACGTTAATTGTTCTTTTGCATCGAACTCTTATGGCAAAGTTTTTATCATTTTTGGAAGGAATTTTTTATCAAAAAATAGTGCAGTAGAAAAATATGAATACTATAAAAAGTAGATGAAATGGAAAAAAAATAATTCAAACAAATACTTAAAATTATGATATTTAATGTTTCTTTACATTAATAAAACATTATTCATATTGTGTACATAGTTATTTTGTATTATTGCGCAATACTATCTGCCACACGCTTGTATATAATATATACTTCTTAGCAGACAATTTCCACAGCTGGAGTTTACTGTGAGAACGTAGGGCGATTGCAAGGTGTCAATGAATGGCTGACTGAATGACCGTTGTAGATTTTCCATCATGATGTAAGCAGATCTGATTTATACAGAAATATTAGAAGTATTTAATTGAAGATTAATATGGAATGAATTCACTAAATGTGTTAGCTATGCAGCATAATGATTTTAGACAGAAAATGCGACTTGAACAAAAAACAGTCATTCATGATGTTTGTACCATATTAAAGCATTTATGCATGCTAACAAAAAGTAATCTTTTTAACAACAACCTGCAAGATTAACAGAATTATTATTAGTATCCCAAGATCAAAATAATGAAGTCCAAGGAACTTCGACATATCTTATTTAAAACATTTATATAAAACTATATAAAGTAACTTATAACGCTTTTCTGAATTACACATTATGATTTTTTGTTCTGTAAAAAGTCCATATTTAGCATGTTTTTTTTTTACATTTGGTACATATATGTTCATGAAAATATCACATATTTATTCTCCGCCTTTCGCTCGCTTCACAAAATGCCAGAAATGAGAAAAACATATTTATTTTGCATGCTAGCTCCATTTTTAGACAAGATCCATAGAACATAATTAGTATGATCAATTTGTTGTGGCCTTAACGCCATAGCAACACATTGTGTAGGTTATATCACGGCGATCAGTCCACATACTGTTCCTGAAAAGGCGAAATCTTTGGATTTAGCTGTCAGTGACTGACTACTGCCCTGCATGATTTAGAATCAGTGGTAGGAAGGGAGAATGACCGTAGAAAATATTTCATACCTAAGATCCACGAAAATATGACCCGCCCGGGAATCGAACCTACAACCCATCGATCATTAGAATAATGTGCATTTGAAGTGAAATATGAAACTTAGTTAACAATGAATGATAAAGAGATAATGATGGATATCGAAATAGTAACTTTGAACTGTTAAAACTTTCAGAAATTTCTTCCAACAGTACTTTCAGTACTTTGATTATAATGTTGTTAATCAAGCCGAAAATCTACACGCTTACTAACATTAAACATAAAATCAATCCAGTGTCTTACATGTACCTCTAGACATTTGTCGCAATTGTTACTGTAATGGTGCCTATAGATCAAGCCAAAGATTTTTGCAAACGGTAGTTATGAAACTGCACACGCTGTTTGAACTTATAAGTAAACAAAAAGCATATTCTTACCTTCTGCAAGACAAGAAGTAATTCCACAACACAAAATAAACACTAAATTCAGTAAAACTCGCATTTTTGTTAACTATATTGTTATTGTTCTGTATTTCACTGCTAAAACTAAATGTTATACGATTTCATCGGCAACAAATGTAACGCAATTGTAAATCAAAATCAAATTTTATTCTAAACTGTCATATTCCGACAAGTTATATGCAAATTAAAGTCCAAGTTAAACATACGATGTATACTCGTATAATGTATGCATCGGTCTATCCTTTCATATGATACACCTTGTAAATTTATTTCATGAATGAGAGAATGGGTACAGAGATCTATTATTTTGGAGACATAAATCACGACGAAAGAAGTGAAAATAAATGGGTTAAGTGATGCGAGACAAACGACGTCATCATACCGGGTTGCCAGTCAGAACTTCTTGAAAGAGGAAGATAAAACTTTCATCCATGGGCGTACATTACTGCTACCCTTGGCGACCGGCACGGATCCTGATCAAAAACACTATCACTGTAAATGAACATGCCGGTGGCCTATACTGCAACCCATCCATTTCACTGTGGTGTATCATTGAATGAAATATATTAATTTTTAATTCGCATTTAGAAAATTCATGGACGTTGAAGCCATCACGAACGCAAATTCTTTTCAAGTTCAGAGTTCTCGTTCAGAACTACGATCTTGTTTTGTTACAGAATTCAATTCTGTGTATAAACCCTCTTGGACATTGAATTAAAGACTTAATGAGTGTTTCTTTACGTCGCATATTTAACCATGTATCGGCATATTGCGGCGACTAGTCGCCCTTCCCAAAGTCATTCGATAGGACTTTATCGTTGGACTCAAGCTTTTAACCCAGCCAGAGGTTGACAACTGCCCTTCTTGATAATGAGGTATGCGAGAGAATGGATGTAGGAAGCTCTCTGTGACCTAACTTCAATCAAAGCACTGGAGTGCTGGAGGAACGATGTCCTGAACTTATTTATTGATTGAAGAATATATAATTATGTCAAAATATAAATATTATCTATAAAATAATGTATTAAGTATCAATTAACAGAATTTAACAAGAGGACAGCACTAGACTTCTCAAGTGTTTTGCTCATGGCAAGGTTTATCTTACTTTATCAAACAAAATAAACCAATCAAAGAATTATTAGGATTTAGCAATTTTCATCAACACATTTTAGGGCCATGTACAGCAGCCATCTCACCAAACTAAAGATTATTCTGGACTAATTTCTTTGACCACAAGGAGCTGACAACTTCTCATTTTGTGCAAGTAATTTGATATTAAAATCAAGTTTTCATACACTGATATAACCTGCCTGACTGATATAACCTGCTATGACTGGAGATTGAGTCAGGAATCTACAGATTTGTAATTCTAAGCTCTTACACTGCACCATGTGTTCAGTTAGGAATACACGTTTTCACTAAAATCCTGCCCACATTATTCTCAAAATAATTAACCATAAGCACTACATACAAAAGAGCCATTTTTAATTTTTTTATTCCATTATAACTATATAAGCATCTTTCAGTCAAGTACAGTTTATATAAAATGACAAACAACAAATATATTGGAATGTCAGAACATATCAATGAAATGTTTTTCAATTATATTAGATAAGATGTTATGGTATAATTGTAATCTACTTTAGAAAATCATAATTAAAGTTTGTCCTACATAGCAAGTATGAGGAACTGTAATGTTTTAAAATTATACAGTCAGACAATTTAAGTTGTCTATCACTATATATATATATATAGTAACTGCAAGCGCTTTCACTGTATGGAACAATCATCCCAGTATTTTGTTTAATTTCTCACACACACACACTTCTCAGATTCTATGGTTGTCATTCTGAAATAAAAATTGAAGAGAAATTATACTTTACATACAATGAAGCTATTTTTTCATTTCAGTTTTTATTCGATCAATAATGGATATGTAATTGAAATATTTTTAACATATATTTCAGTACATCAAGCTAAAGAATCTGTTCAAGATTTACTTAGGATTAGGTTTTCTTAACTTCTATCTAATGGTCACTCAGTCAGCGCTTTTTATTAAAAGATTACATTGTATATATAGAATTTAAATGGAAAATTGCCATATTGACAATACCTAAAATTGTTCTAACATAACAGATGCAGATGATGCAATGGTGTATGTCTAAGGTTACGCCAATATCTTGAGACTACTTGTTTACCCGGATCCAGGAAATTAGATACATCTACGTCTCTGCCGGATCATTATCTGATTAGAAAAACTAAAGCCTGGTGACTGTCTCTATCATACAATATTATCACATGATCATTTGTGTCCCATTCTTGCGTTGTTTGTTGGCTAACTATCTGAACAAAATAAAAACATTAGTAGGGTTAAAATTGTTAAAAGTCCAATCAATGAAATATAGAACTATGGATCTACAGTCTTTACAAGGGGAGGGGGCTGTAAAACATTATTTGTAAGGATCACAAGCAATAAACACTCTAAATTGTATTTTCTTTCTCGAAAGAAAAGAATATCTTACTATGTATGTAGATTACATGCTCTCATTTTTTATTTGTTCATGATGTCATGTTCAATACAACGGCAATACCAGTAGATAACCGAATTTCCTGAACAGACAAAATGCATTGAAATAGTATTCAAGCGATAGTATATTCGTCTCTGGATTTCGCCCCCCCCCCTAAAAAACCAGGATCAACCCCTGCAATTCAGTCTGAACATTGTCTAGAACTTCATGAAGCTGTTGACCGAGATGATCCCATATCACAAAAAGGGTGACAAACTGACAACTAACATGTAAGGGCAATGCTGGCCTTTGGAAAAAAAGTTTAATTAATAATAAAAAACAATGATTACATTATTTTATATCCAATACTGCAGTTTAAGAAAATATCTCAGTCCTTTTTGTTTTAAAATGCATTTTGCAAGCATCAAACACTTAGTGAAAAATATAATCTAATGTGCTTATGTGTATGATTGAATATGTTGAAGGATTACACAATTTTGTATGATCCATTTAAAATAATGGCAACAGTGCCTGTGTTGCTGAAAACTATGTAAGAGGTGTAGAGCAAGACTGCCAATCTTCAGCTGATTTTTTATCATCAGCAAATATATTTTATTTCTTACAGTATTGTTACTTAATCATAAGTTAAACTTGACAATTATAGTAGTAAAATCTTTGAAATGTGTAAAATGCATAACCATCTAACTATGAAGTTAGTTAGATTTTTCAGTCTGAAAACTTTAATTATATCTTTTCAGGTTGAAGATAAGCTATGATGAAACAGTTGTAGATCTATGTATCAACCTGAAATTCTTAAGACAAGTCTATGTATCAACCTGATATTCTTAAGACAATTTAATGTGTTAAGCTGATATTCTTAAGACTATTTAATGTGTTAAGCTGATGTTCTTAAGACAAGTTAATGTGTTTAGCTGATATTATAAAGAAAACTGTTAACTAGTTTCATTATTTATTGTATACATATCATTGTTTATTATATACATGTAGTTCATTTATATATGGTGATATTGCCTTGAAATAGAGATTTCAATTTTTTTCTATGACAACAAGTAAAATTATTATATTTATTTTCTTTGAGTGTTATATGAATGTAGATTTGTTAAATGTAAATGGTAGTATTGTTCTACATACATATTTTATTAAAAAACTACATAAGTTTGGATTGACAATGGGTTCATATTAACTTTATTGTATCTTGCTTCTCATATATACAAGACTATTGTTTGATTTTTGCATATCTTTTTTAAAAAAACCATCAACTTTCCATTGTAGAAGTAATTTCTTTTCTGTCACATTGTGCTACAAAAATAACTGTGTCAAGTAATTAAAAAATAAATTAATACATTATGTAGCCCTTGAATTATTTTTATTTTTATAAGTTTCTATGGTGAAAGTCTGGAGATTGTTTGTAAACAAATTGAGCAAGATCATAATTTGTGACTAGCATTAGTTATAGACATTCTATTGTAATTAAATGGAATTAATTACAACTGACATCAGAAAAATTGATCCAATTGAACATTTCTGCAAAAATAATTGGTGACCCTGTTCAGAACTGCATTTGTTTCTGCAATGTGGACTGCTTAGTACTAGCACCTGTTGTTATCTAATCCACACTTATGACATTCATTGACATTCTTAGGCCGGAAAATTGAAACTTGAAACAGAAAATAAATAGTATAGATAATGGTATATTTGCTACATATTTCCATGCTGGATATGTGATGGTTGCTATGGTAATGGTACTTGAAATGTCTTTTAAATGACTAGGTTAAAGGTGTTAAAACCAATGCTGCAAATTAAGACTTGTAATCACATTATCTGAGAATTTATTTTAAGTTTTGTGGAAAAACATACATTCATATATAGCACTGGATTTCATTATTTTTTCATGTCAATGGAGTTAATTGACATAATATATATACCCTTCTCCACACAAAAGCCTATAACTTATAAACAAATCCATTGTCAACAAAAATGTTTTGACAAAATATTCTTCAAAGCTAAGACCTTTCAAATGATGTAAAAACTGAAACTGTGATTTTTACTCATTTGGTCTTATTTTCACAGTCCTAGTCACATTAGCATTTGTTACTGCACTGTAGTGTTATAACAATGTAAATATACAGTGTTTGCATTGTTTATAAATATAAATCATCTTTATAGATAATCTGTGTTAAATAGTTGTTTTAATTGTACGTAGGATAATGTTCAAGTTGATAGTACAAAATGAGTTAACTCAATGCATCGTAAAGAACTTATGCAATACCAAAACTGAAACTTTGTATATCGTTGATCATTGTTGCCGTGGAAACTAAGAGTACTTGTATCTAGATTTTCCAATGTATGTTTTGAATTGATATTTTTTTTTAAAGTTGTGTTACATTCGACCAATAGAATACTTTGTCCACAAATTGACTTTAAAATAATGAAGTTAAGATGGAATTTTGACACTGTTAGTGTTGCTATGGCAACCAAAATCGCCAGAATTATTCATATTGAGCAATCTATTTATAATGAAATATTTATATAAAAGGTTTTAGTGCATCAAAACTATCAATTTAAAGAATTCTACATGAATAAAGGAAACAAATATGAAATGGTAAAGATATTGATATTAATAAAGTGTTACCATGGCAACCTGACATGTAAATCTTTGTTCATTAACCTAGTTCATATTTCAGACAAAATAAAATTATTTAACCTTAAAAAGATGCTAAGACTTGACTCATACATATTATATGTTTCAGGAACCATTGCCATATTGTGTATTTTTCATGCATATTATATGTTTCATGGCAACGGAACTATAATAGATTTTCATTCATATTGTGTTTTTTATGTTTCCTCATATGACCTGGTTTATTAAAAAGACATTTGGTACAAATTCAAGATGGGGCCGATTTTGGCCCTTCGTGAACCTTGTCCTTTGAAAAGAAAAACTTTGTTTACGTTCTGTCCGTCGTCCTCGACCTTTACAAGTTTATTCATTTCTGACGGCAAATTTAGGTCATTAAACAATTACAGTCATAAAATAAAACGATATACGTGAATTCTAATACCTACCTAATTAATAACAACCAGCATTCATATTTTAAAATGTGTGAGTTACCAAATATCAACTCGTAGTCCCTGATTAATGTCCAATTACAAACAGGAAGCAAATGGCGTACACCAATCTAAGGGAATTAATATACTTGGGAAGAAAATAGAGTGAATTCCCTTGTTTATAGAAAATGTTTTGTTATCGGACGAATATTTTTGCGGATTTTAATTGAAAATCGCCGAAATAACCTCCCTTTGTAGAAATATAATGTTTTTTTCAACGTTGACGTCTCCATTGCAAGGTTTGTATGTCCTGAGAGTAACCTCCCTTTTCCTGAATAGTTTCAAGAACGACAACACAAGCCAGCGTTGTTATACACTAAAATGAGATGTTAATGAGTTTCACGCTTGAACCACGCCTCTTTGTCTATGTTGAAAATTGTTGAAGCGTGAAAAGAGTAATCTTATACTTTCTTGTTACCATTGGAACGATTATTAGACATCGTTCCAAAAAGGTAGGTAGGTATTTAAACCCACGATCCCTTAAACGTTCTACCATTACAAGCAAGATAAACAAACTTTGTTTAAAAGACTAGATACAACTTTTGTTTTCAATACTACCCAACAGGTCGTCCACGTTAACATTGTGTATATACACTCACCAAAATTTCTAATCGGTCACCCCATTAATTCCTTATTTTCAAAGGACTAAAATAAACTATGGACTATCATCGCAACATTTATTAAAGCCAAATATATCAAGTATATTTCAGACAAATTTATATACAATGTAATCATATTATCAACAATTGTTATTTTATGAGGGTGTCTTTAAAAAAGGTATCAATGTTAAAAGTCACAAACTGCAGAAATTCACTTCAAGTAATTGATAACGTTGGCAGCTACCACGACACAGCAACGAGATCTCATGGATACTATGTATCTCTGCATACCGTTGTGGAATATTCCTCCATACCTCTTGAACATCACGCTCCAGTTCATGGAGGTTATGCTGCTGGTGGCGGGCTTGAACTCGACGTTTCATCAAGTCCTAAACGTGTTAGATCGGATTCAAGTTTGCGCTCTTTGGAGAGATAGGAACTACTCGCACATTATTCTCGTGAAGCATATTGATCTTCTAGCAGTATGACATGGAACATTATCTTAAATAAGCTGCATTCCTCGATTATCAGCAAAGTGTGGTAACAGTACAGACTGGATGATCTCTTCCTGATAACGTCGAACATTCCCGTTGCCGTTAATCAATACCATAAGCGTGACTGTGTGCATAGATATTCCTGCTCATATCATTATGGACCCTCCCCTGAATTGGTCAGCTTCAGCAACACAATTATCAATTTGCCTCTCATTGCGTCTTTGATAGATGCGTTGCCAACCATCTGGATTTTGTAATGACATTCTGGTTTCATCGATAAAATAAATAAGCCCAATCTGCACGATAGAAGCGTGAATGCCTTCCGTATATGTCATATCTCGGCGGTCTTTCAAGCTACCCTAACCATTTGAAATCTCAGGACTGGACTGTTAACCAGTAACTAGGTGCATACTTCTAGAGTCAGTGGTAGGAGGGAGAATTGCCGGAAAAAAATATTCCTTTACCAAACTCTACGAAAGTCTGCCCCGCCTGAGAATCAAACCAACAACCTTTCGATCTGTAGACTTGTGCGCTAGAGCTTGAGCTAGCCGTATGGGCATGTATATTTTTTAAACGAGTCTGCAATATTGTATCACAACGTATTGCTTATAAAATAGCAACAAGTACATTCCAATAATGAATTTCAACTAACCTGACGTAAAGATGTACCTCCTTCCAACATTCCCACCGCACGGGTCCGATCGACCAGGGACATTTTTCTCATTTTATATGTTTTTCCAGTCTGGATATCAACAACGTTTGTAAAATGCGTTCAAACGGGCGTGTTCAACTGTTTCCTGTTTGTGCACGTGCAAAACGTGCACAATTTGCAAAACCGGATGTTAAGACAAATTTGTTCTATGGGTCATGTGTATCACTGGACAGTTATGTACACAAACGTTCATGTTTAAAAATTCGAGCGAATTGAATTATTTTTCGGAAAAATATTTTGAAATAAAAAGTGACCGATTAGAAATTTTGTTGAGTGTATACAAAGCCTGTTTCATTACATCCCAATATTCAGGGGTGAATTATTTTACAATTTTATATTTTAGTTAGTTTACACTACTTTTATAAACATATCATTATAAAATATTACAATGCATATATATGCACTATTTCAAATTAATGTTAAATATCAAAGTAATATGTTTAAATCAGTAAACTGCTGTTCATACATCAGCTTATTAACCTTTTTAAGTGGGCAAGTCCATTGTTAATGTAAAAACACACGCATGACCTAGAATACGACCTTTTTGTATCTTAGGCATGGATTTGTTAATTTAATGTTTACACATACACTTAATGTTATTTTTAACGAACTAAACATAATATACCAAATAAAGTATCATCTTCTCATCTTAAATGTCTTGTGTATGTACATGAATATGTTACAGTACGCCCTTGACTTTAAGCTGTTGACTCAACCAAGCGTGGTTGGTAATATATACTTTAGTCACGACGAGGCTGATCGTACTATAATAGGTAAAATTATTTTCTTTTCCAATGAATCACAATCTTCGCATTTAAATGTAAATTCAGATAATTTTGAATGTAGAGTATAATTCATCAAAGTTGAATAAACAAGCTGTAACACTGTAAATAGAGGTACCCGGATATGATTTTTATAATTTGCTTCAAACTTTTCTTGAATATACAAGATACAACAAGATACAAACTTTTATTTATAGTCGGTATTATATTCAACAGTTAACGCCCAAAAGTTTAACCTCTTTATCACGATGTATATCAAAACTATCAATATTAAAAACCAGGTTTTGACTATGTATATTTTTATCGATGGAAATGGCTTGAATTTTTTCTGGATTTGCTTGGATTTTATTATTTGAAAACCACTTAATTAAAGATTTACTGTCCGATTCAAGGTCATTTTTTACTGTTTCTATAGAATGATGGGCACTGGACAGCTTGTTATCGTCAGCCTAGTTATAAAGATCACAGTGATTAACAAAATTAAAATTGTCATTAATAAAAATATTAAAAAGAACAGGTTCTAAAATAGAGCCCTGTGACACTCCCTTGTACATGGTTAAAAAAAATCACTTTTGGATTGTCCAATTTTAACACATTGTTTTCTATCTTTGAGATAACTTTCTATTAAGTTCAGAGCTGACTCAGCTGTACCATAGTGTTATAATTTTAGAAGAAGTAAATCATGTGGTAAGCAATCAAACGCTATACTTAAATCCATTAAAACGGACAACAACAGCAACAACATTTTTTATTAATTGATTTAGGCCTCCGGCCCATTACATACATGTGTTTCAAAATAGTAATATTATAAAGGTGCACCATGAAAATGACAAATTATACATTCAAGTGTTTATAGAGGTAATAAAGATAATGTACTCATGAAATACTTCACCATAGTTGAAATGCATTTCTTATTTTACGCAGGTGATGTATAAATGTGGAACATCTTTTAATTGTTTCAATATTTTGGGATGACATGATTCTATAATATTCATTGTGATACTTACTAAGATATAAATATATTGGAAACGAATGTCTGAGTATTATTAACAAAAGAAGAATGCATGAATTTCATCTTCAATTACCTCTATACCCTCGTGCATTAAATAGTAATTACAAAATCGCAGTTGCCTGTCTATATAACTGTGACGGCCGGTTTCTATACATAGTTAATGGTTAGAACAGCGAAAACGAAACGATGCTTTCCTAAGATAAAATGGTATATTACATGTGAGATAGCGTTCTACATCAAGCAGAGATTTGAAGTTTTGATATAAAGTACATCTACTGGATGTATGTATATCATTACTCCAATCCTGCTTAATGCAGCCCACTACTCTTTGTTTAAATAAAAACAAAAATGCCTTTGAATTACCTTACTCTTGTGTTAACTGTTAACCACACATGACCGAAGCCATAACGAAAAAGTAAGGCCTTTACTTTACTTGCCCAGTTATGACGACCAATGTCGTCTTGTTGTTTAAGCATTAAATAACAATTTCGTGGGTATCTATGAGAATCCATTTCTAACAGACGACACCAATACTGAATACAACGTAAGTAGTAAGTTGAACACAGAGCAATTCTACCGCATTCTCCAAGAGCCATGCTATCATTTATATGTCTAGATAAACCAAGATATTTTTTACAAAAATTGGCATGAATAGATTCAACTTGATGACAGTATTCGTACCCCCAGATTTGGCTACCGTAACAAAGAATAAGCTTAACCATTGTATCAAATAGCTACATGTAGATTTTGGTCGAGAGCATGTTTCCAGTCTTCAATAATTTTTAATAAAGTGGTTTGACAACCATAACCTTCTCTGAAAGCTGATAAAACATATTAAAATGGTTATTTAAAACTCATTTAATTCATAATAATTGCACATTAATAGCTCTTTCAAATATTTTTGATATAGTCCGTAAAATACTAACCGGTCTGTAGTTTCCCTTTTATAATGTACTATTCCTTATGAAGGGGGGGGGGTGACTTGTGCAGTTTTCAAATTGCTTGGAAATACTTCAGTATGAAAAGACATGTTCATTAGTTTAGTGATAGGACCTTGAATAGCATGTTTACCCATTTTCGATAATTTAGGGGATATATTGTCATGTCCGGTTGCCTTTTTGGTATATAATTGATCAATTTGTTTTGAAATAGAAGAGTCAGACACAGGTTTAAAATTCAATACCTCATTGTGTGTTTTCGTTGTTTGTATTTTCAAAATACTAGGATGTTGGTCATCAACAGTGATCGCAAAGTCACCAATATCTTTCGCAACATATTCAAAATAATTATTAAAAATAGTACAAACTTCTGTTTTATTACTAACAACATTGTTTGCACATAGAATTGTGTCTTTTGTACTGGTATTACCCTTATTTGTTAAAAATGGATGATTTACAGCCTCCAACACATCTATCAATAAAATACTTATTTAATGATCTCCTTTTTAGACTGGTGACAAGATGTCTTTGTTTTCTATACCTTTCAAAGTGTTTTGATGACTTGTTAGCATAAGATTTATTCCATAACATTATTTTCCTTATACTCGTATATTGCACGTTTTAGATGTTTATTCATATATGGTAGTGGTTTCTTCAAAACTTTCTTGCTATTTAAAGGGGAATGTTTATTGGCAACATTCAGGAAAGTTGTACTAAATTCATCATACACAGTGTTAGTATCGTGTTGGTTAAAATCAATACCAGAGAAAGCATTACTTAAATCATTGTTATATCATTCAATATCATTTTTTTAAACTTCTGTATAAACAGTAACGTGGTTTCATGGGTAAAAGAACATTTTTTACTTGAAAACCTATCATATTATGGATATCACTGATTCCACTGTTAAAATTAAAAGTTGTTGCAACATCAGATTTCATGTTAGTTAATACTACATCAAGTAAAAAATTATTACAATTTTTAGGAAAACAAGTTGGTTTATCTATCAAATTGTCTAAGGCATACACATCACATATCTGATTTAAAGTTTGACATTTGTTGGGAGTTAACGTATCTCCTGTTAACACTACATTGTCATATTTGTCCAAAGCTTTTTCTAATATCATATCAAAGTCAACAGTAAAAAGTTTATCACATAGAGAAGGGGTTTTGTATGCTCCAATTATCATCCATCTGGAATTATCAAATCTAACCTCAATGCTGATAGTTTCACTATTTATGCTTTCAAAATCTTTGTTCCTGTCACCGGCAATGTCAGAACGTAGATAGGCTGCAATACCACCTCCATAAGAGTTCCTGTCTGCACGCCAGAAATGATAGCCATCCATAGAAAATTGAGCATCTGGAAAAGTGTCATCAATAATATATATAATATGCAGTAACTTATTTATTTATTTATACTGGGTTTAACGCCGTGTCATCACATTTTGATTCTTTAACGGCGTCCAGTGCATCTAATCCAGCTTTCCTGGACCATTGTCCATAACAAGTACTCACCCTTCCACTAGACCGAATACTTCTCCATATATTTTGTTAATAGAGCAAAATTGAAATCCTTTTCAAATTTTCACGTAAGGGTATAACCTCCCCAGACGAGAGGGTCGAACCCGTACCCCCTTCCAGACTCTAAATTCGAAATCCCGATGCGCTACCAACTGCGCTACCGACCCTGGGTATAAAGTATGCATCAACACCAAGTATCACTGATCGAGTAACACATCCTAGAGTGCGTATTTGTTCAGCTGACGAGATTAGTTTATACTAATTTCAGTTTATGCAAGTTCATACTACTTAGATTCACAACTTTCGAGTCTGCATTCAGATCCCCTAGTACTGAGCTAACAGGATAAAGCTTCTTGCTCAAGAAAACGACGGCGTAAGTTTTGGATGGGATTCTAACCAATGCTGAGCTTGCTATCCAATAATAACCAACATTATATAGCTTATTAAAATTGATCAGAGATTTAAAATACAATTTTATTGTCATTTGCGTACATTAAATTAGTAAAATCATTAAAGTAGCGTAGTTACCGTTGGGTGTATTCTATAATCTGTCTCAAGTTAATTTGCACAAACTATGTATTGTACCTTTGTTTTTGATCACACTCAAATACCAAATGACGTAAAAGTGGAGAAATCATTTAAAATACTTGATCAAACTCCAACCAACCGTTGTCAGTTTTATAAGTAAGGGAGACAACCATGTTAGTTTTATTGTACAACCACCAACAGTGTTACGTCCCTTGACATTCAGTATAAAAGCATAAAATGTTTTTATCAAAGCTCAACTATTTTGTTCTAAACGCTGTGTTAAATTTTGGATATAAACCAATTATCTAGAACGTGTTCTAGCAAGAATACGGTCCATGTATTATAGATAGCTGAACGGATCACTACGAAACGTTTAATCAACTTAAGACCATTCAAGTATTCTAGGGCAGACCTCAATAGTTTTAAAGCTTTGGGCTGATCCTTTCAATGAAGGATTTTAAATGTGATTCTTTTAAATGTTAAAAAGAAACAACAGAAACAACAGAAATACAAAATATATTTTATTTTGTCATAAAGAAAACTGAACCAATCACTAGTGGTACTCTTACTAATATGATGAAATGAATTCATAGCTAAGATAAGCACACCATTTTAAAAATAGAGTATACACACAATCTCAATTAATTAGTTTGCCCAGGTTTCAAAGCAAATCGCTAGGTGGCGCTTCGCCCCGTGGTATCCTGACCTCTAATTGATTACAGATACTAATTATTATTCATTCATGAAAGGTCGAGGTGTTCCGAATGATTTCTTTTGGTGTAAGAAGCGTACAAGCCTACCAGGGGAAAAGGCGCTAGGTAGCAATATCATCAGGAATGGTCAGTAGATTATTAAAATTAAAGACAAATAATGCCAACTAGTTGCTATTAGTACCAAGATAACACAAATAATACACTTTTACTGAAAACAGCATATTTTGGGGAAGGGAATTAGGATTTAAAGATAAAGATTGAAAAATGGCGGCCATATTAAACGCCATCTTTGATTCCGAAGCGTAATGATAGAGAAGTTTGAAAAGTATGAATGTTCTTACAGTAAAAACCTTTAACAAGCTCTGGTATAAGTTTCATATATAGACAAAAATTTGATAAAATGGCCATTTTCTCTTTGGTTATTACATGTACATGTATACGTAAAAGATATGTAGACAACAGTAGATTTATTTTCTTTCCTAGCTGATAATCCGGCTAATTCTAGCCTCATTCTGGGAAACTGATTTCGCCATTTTGAAAGTTGTATTGTGTAAGAAGTCGGAAATTTCTACTATATCAAATTAATCAATTTATATATCACTCAATTACTATCAAACAGTATTCACGACTGAAACGTTGACGTATAAATGGGATGTAATACTTTAAAGGTTACAGTGAAGTGTCTTTCATAGAATCAAAGTGGTTAAGTTGGCTTGTCTATGACAAACCCTTTTATTACATAGGCTCAAGGCAACACTGCTCTTACTCAGTTTTCAGAACTTTTCATGAGGTCTCAAAACTATATAATGCTGAATTAAAACAAAACCTGTATTCAAAGTCAGGTAGAAAAAATGTCAATCTGTCCCTAAAATTTAATTCAAGTTAAAATGTTTTAATTTTGGAAGCATTTAGAAAATTTAGAAAATCCAAGAAAGTAATTTGTAAGACTACATGTTGTTATAGCAGTATTGGATTCAGCCGACGATTTGTTGACAGCGTTAAATATTCTGTCAGAACAATAATCATTGCCCTGAAACCTGACCATACGAGCCTCTCAAAAGTACTTAATACTTAAACAACATATAAAATGGTAGAATGGTTAGAGCAGTGTCATTTGCTTGCTCCAAAGACACATTCTACTAGGAGGAGTCAAGATATTCAAAAACTAGATCATTCAACTTGTTCTATATTAGTGTTAGGGTCCATCTGCCATTGACTAGTTATAGTATTGAGCACATTTTGTCGAGACTGAAGTCTACGTAATCTTTCTTGGCGCACGATCTCGTGAGAGTCAGACGAATTCTCTTCCTGCATTTTGAGGAGCGCCCTCTTGCGGGCAACTCTTGAAAATGTTAAAGCAGCGCGCACTATTTTACCAACTGATACAAGTTTGTTAGTAGACAAAGGTTTCTCTGGTTTGATTTCACTTAGAAGTTTTTCCGTATCACGTGATATCTCTTCGATGTCTGCTGGTATACCAAGAGAAATACTTGGACGATGACTAGAGACAATAGAACCCGTTCTAGACATTGGCATACTCATCATACTTGATGCTGAGCCTGAGTCTCGACGCGTGCGTCTACTACTCTCAACATAGGAGCTTAAATCTGAGTTAGAATGTTTAAACATATTTTTGTTAAGTAAAGACTGGCTGCTGGAACAACTTGCTGTTCGCGCTCTCTCCAATTTCTTACGCAGTCGACGTTGAAATTTCATAGAAAGTTGAATATTATCAGATTTGTTATTAGTTACATCACCACGTCCGTCTGTCATGTGATTAACAGACGTTGTGTCGTCGTTTCCAAAGTGATCATGCTCTTCCTCCTCGTCGCCTTCCTGAACAGGACACAGAGTACTCATTGAAGCTATACTAGGCTCCTTTTCTACAACACCCGTAGGAGGCTTCAAACTATTATTGGAAACAAAGTTATTCACCATTAATGGAGTATCAACTGGTCTATTTTCAAGCAACTTTTCAAAACTTTGACCAGTTTTGATGTATATACTGTCTTTAGTGATAAGGAACTTAGAATCACTGGCGTTGTTGTTAATATTAGCGGACGCTGGACGTTGTTTAGTATGAGTATTAGCAGATTTAGGTCTGGTGCGAGGTTGAGCGGTATGAGGTCTATTTCTTTTATGTCGATCTTTGTCTTCGTATGGTGTTGAGAAAGTCGGGGACGAGAATGATTTGAGATTGGTTTTCGTTGAGTCTTGTTTTGTAAGAGTATGACTAGCACAAACTACTGTTTTATAACTTTCAATAATATCGTTTTCCCATTTCTTAATATCAAAAACTTCAGATGTATCATCAGGGTTATCTTTAAGTAAATCTATTGGAGAATATTTATCCGTACTTGTTACACTATCGCTATCTTCAAAAACATCGTCGTCGTAATCTTCATTCTTTTTAGGAGGTAGTATCACATCATAATCGCTAGTCGACTTCTTTATGTACTTCTTCCTATTTTGTTTCGCCCTCTCTTGTTCATGCTGTGCTATAAACTTGTCTAGCTGTTTCTCACATTCTCTCCACTCTTGTAGCCGTTTGGTACTGAGTTTTAAACCTTGCATGTACGATGGGCATTTCTCAAAGTCGGTATCATTTTCATCTTTAGGTGGAATACCCAAATCACTAGCGCCGGAGGTTTTTATAACACTTTTAAATGCTTTAGTAATATGGCGTTTCTCTCTATCGATCTCATAGTTCATTCTAGTCGTTGCTTTATCATAATGTCTGTAGGTGACCTTCAGTTTATGAGTTTCCAGCCGATTCTTCCTTTCGGCTCTTATAAACTTCTCGGTACTCATTTGCATAGGCATTTTGAAGCCACAACCAAACTGAAAAATATAAATGTAATAAATAATATATCAGTTTAAAATCCATGATGATAATGAAATGATTGGTGGTGAACTAGATGGCTACATTGATCCCGATCGGTGTAAGCTGTATCCAGTAAAATACACATTTGCGCCTTTTTGTAGGTGCTAGACCAGGAGGCCTACACATATATATCAAAAATACAATTGAACCATAATTTTATGCATATCATTTAATGGAGTCAATCATATTACTGCTGTAGCTAGGATAAATTTAGTCAAATCTACATTTGTCCTCTTAACTTTGAAATTGAACGTTCGACAACTTCAACAGGTTATTTGTTGTTTTTTTGTGTTTTTTTTTTTTTTAGGGGGTTGTTAACGCCGTAGCAACACATTGTATAAGGTCAAATAACGGCCTACAGTCAACCTACTAACCTACTCACTCCTCCCGTAAAGGCTAAATCTCTGGATTTAGCTATTAACCAACTACTAAGCGCATACTTTCGTCAGTGACTGACAACTGCCCTACATAATTAAAAATCATTGGTAGGAGGGAGAATTGCCGTAGAATTATTTCATGATCAAGCTCCACGACGTAAGCCCCCGCCCGGGAATCGAACCCTCGACGCCTCGATTAGTAGACATACGTGCTACCAACTGAGCTAGCCGGGCGGCTAACAGGTACAAATACAATGCTTTACAGTATACAATCGCTAAAACATAACAATGATCGTGAAAAAAGTCTTAACGATTCCACCATAAGAGCGCGGAGTTCACACGAAGCACAATAATATTTCCTCCTTTGACTAAATTGTCACGTATAACAGTTTTTATTCGTGTTTTAGGCAAAATTCCCATGTTCATTAAAATATATGACAATTGTACACAATTATATACATGTCATTACTTTCAGCTAGCAGAACATGAATAGGTTCGTGACTTTGTTTTATGAACCAAATCAAATAAAATTATATAAAAAATTAAACTTTTCATAATTATAGTTTAATAAGAAAACAGAGAACCCACTGTAAAGTTTCAGCAATAATTGCGTAACACATTTATATTATTAAATTCAATGTTTAAGTAAATTACCTTAATTTATTGAATTTGTGTTATAACTGCTATCCAATATGTATAAACCACCAACAATCATGCTTTGAAGATTCTAAATACAATGCAAAAATGACTAAAAGAATTGACCGTCTATAGTTCTTATCAAATACTCAAGTCGAGTGTCTTGATTTTCGGCCACTTTTCTTTGTTTTCGGTCACTTAACAGTACCATGGCGAACCATAGTCACAATTTACAAGTTGGTGTTTATAATGAACATTTATATAAGAGAATATTCCATTGACGTAAATGTCTCATTTACTTTCAGAAGAATGTAAATGTTGACTTAAAATCAATTACAGTCAAACTATAAGATATATTTGCATAAATTATTAGAAAGAATCGCCGATACAAGTTAATCCACAGTTGATTGATCTAGAGAAAATGCCGCTTTAAATAAAAATACAAAGTATCATTTCTCTTATTGTACGAGGTCTATAACTTGACTTGACTATACCGGCTTATTCAACACTTCAATATTGTTGGAAAAAATAATTTTCTTTAGTCCAGTTTTTTTTTTTGGTATTATTACGCATTTTCCTCTCTCGTTCAGTGTCACAAAGGCACTTAAAAGTTAATATCGGCAATATTTCTAAACTAACGTTCAACTCCCAGACAATTAACGCCCTATTGTTGGGATTATTAAAAAGTTAAAGTCAGAACTTATTCTTGAAGATTTTTATGAATTCCAATATCTACAAAGTTAAAAAAATCCATTGTACGGCTATAGTCATTATTTGCTATTTGAATTCACTTTTCATTAAGTTGTTTTTCTTAACAATTTATGTGCTATTATATATGTAGAAAACGAACGAACAGCTAGACTTGATTCAAGGTGAAATACAATTATACATAATGGACATATTTTTCATGTATTTCTTTAAGTCAATTAAAATGTCGAGGGTCGCCCGCAAGACTGTAGTAAATAGGTCTTTAACGCAATGCTCTTACTACAGTTTTGCAGCCAATCCTCGATGTTTTTAAAAACGTCATAGACTAGATTAGTATGTATGATATATGAATAGTTTATTACGATTTTACCAATGTTTCTAACTATTTATAACAACTTGTTTCAATGGCTTGCAGAAAAGTTGCAACACTTAATGCGCAGATATACAATTGGTCTTCCATATACCTGAACTTTACGGAACATATTAGCATAGGCAAAGAATCGACGCATACTTAAGTTAGACCTGCAACGTGTTCAATTGCCCTGAACGTTCCAAAACGTTCCGTAACGATACATTCGGAACTCATTAGCCATTCGGTGCAAATAATCTCGGCCATACCTAGACGCTATTTTGAAACTACCGGTGTTGAAGTAAACACATATACGATCGTTTAAGCAATGAGTGATGTTTCGTTTTTGGTCCATAAATTTTGAAACATCACTCATTGCCTTAACGATCGTATATTTGTTTATTGGATTAGATTATTCGCAGCGAATGGCCGAGGAGTTCCGAATGTATCGTTACGGAACGTATTGGAACGTTTAGGGTAATTGAGCAGGCTAAAGATCTGGAGTAAGGCTTTTGAAATGATATTACCACTGTACAGTAATGATATTTACAGTTAGGTTCAACCGCAAAGACCACATTGGTTAGTGCAAACACATGCGACATTTTAAAGATTTCCAAGGGGTTTAAATGCATAATTTGGAAATAAAAATGCCGCTATATTAAGCCCATTCCGTTATAAAGACCAATTATTTTGATGGTTCAACTAGTGGAATTAACTGTACAAATAATCATATCAAGTAGTATACTCGTATCATCTGAGGTGCGTTCAAGAAAGCGAGCGCTCGGTGCGACATCGAGCGCTCTCGTTCTGAACGCGGACGCCAGCGCGAGTGCTCGCGAGCGCTCGCGATTCAGCTTCACAAGTGTTTCGCTTAGATATCAAAGATGGTGACTGGAAAATTTTAAATTTTTATCTCAAAGAATTGTCCCTGAAAAGTGGGACGCAAACTTGTGAGCTACTTGTTCCACACGACGCCATCTTGGATTTTACAGCGAGTGCTCGCAGTCGTTCAATAGCCTAACAAATCGCGAAGCAGGTGCTCGCTCGAGCGCTCGCATTGTTGAATGCACCTCGGATATAGCTTTATACACATTAAATCAGGTTAAGAGTGCAAACATGTATACCGTTAATTAAATAGCAAAAACAATACTCAGTATTTTACTTATGGCTGAACATAAGAGATATTCATACACGAAATGATATTAATTATGCAAGCAGCAAGTACGATAATATAAAAGTTCATAATTAGGGCTTTAAGTCAGTTTTCTTTCCTGACAAAATCTGAAGCAATCCAATTGGAAAGTAGATCCTTACAGTTGGAATACTCGAATTTTAACGTTGAATTCGTATGAAAGGATAACAAAATATTTCATCTAATATCTTTCTTGTTAATGAAGATATTAACAGAAGTGATGAAATTTAGATAGTTCTTTACCTTAAAAATACTTAGCTTGAATTTCAAACAAATTAAATGACTAACAAAAAATATTAAAGATTAATTTTGGCAAATTTACATTGAAAAGTAAGGGTAAAATCCGACTAATTGGACCTACCTTTTTGAAGAGCATACAATGGGAAATAACTGACTAAAGTCTCTTATTGCAACTAATACATGCACGTGTGAAATTTTAGTAAATTTTGTATGATTTGTAATATCTTTATACGAGTAAGTCAAATGCAGACTGGTTTTATAAATATATTAAATGTTTTGTTTTTTGTAGTACTGTATATAATGCATACGTAGATTGTGATAATCAACTATCAACTCTAAATTCAGAAATTTCAGCTGTACAGTTAATAGAATACATGAAAACTACAGACTACAATCCATAAACAGAAATGTATAATATAATATACCGTACCAAATCTCTTATAATAATAAACCAATATAATAACATTAATACCAATATTTCACTATAATACAAATTATGATTCAGTGAGTGAAATAATTGAAAAACGAAATGGAGTACATGTTTACGTTGTATTTTAATAACCTGTCCCAACTTAAATAATTACTCGGTCACTGAATCTGTTATTTTTCAACTCCTTTCGAACTTGTCATTTCCTCAATATTCAAAAATGCTGCATATATAGTTAGATCATCAATAATTAATAATGGATCGGTGGCTTAGTGGTTAAAAAGAAGTTGAATCATAACACATTCAGCGACCGTGTAATTATTCAAGTTGTGACAGTTTAATAAAATAGAACTATAACCTTTTAAAACAACCGGTATTGGAACTATGCTAATCTGATTGTTACACATGTAGAAAGGCAACCGAAGTTCGAAAGGTCATTTACACGGGAGAGTGTACGAGAGGATGGAATGCGAAGTGGTCGTAACTTTAGGTGCCTGTTTATGAACGTTGACTTTACTGAAAAGTGGCATTTTGTTGAAGAAGGCTGCAGAAGGCTGTTGTTATAGAGAGATAACCGGTCGTTGAAATATAGCTGCGATTAGAAAATGGTTGTTATTGAGAACAAGCAGTAGATGCGAAGTGACCATTAACTGGGTGTGGATTTAACTGAGAGGTGGCCGGCATGGGTCCGATTCAAAATTAGTGTTTTTGACTCACAACCCTGCTGACCGCCTATGATTGTAATTGGGAGGGGCTGTTATTGAAAGCTGACTGTTGATGGATATGTGGTGGCTGGTATTGGCAGATGGCCATTGTGGAAGGTTTCACTGTAATTCAATTATCAAGTTTAATCAACTGAATAATAAGCTTATCATCCTAAATTATATTACATTAATCCTACTGTGTGATGAATGTTGATTTATACGCTTATATAACTAAATTATAACATATTTGTAATAAATGTTAAATAATATCAAAAGATGAAAAGATCGCGAACATTAAGGTCTTCTGCTCCTGTGTGTAACTCTTCTAGCTGACAGCCCACATTGTAGAAAGTATGGGGCGAGTTGCCTAAACGTATCGCTACCTAGCGCTTTGCCCCCCTGTTACCCAAATTGATATCACGTACTTATTCCTTTTGGCATAAGAAGGGCACCAGGACACAAAGCAATACGTAGCGATATGCTTAAGGCAACCCGTCCATGGTGACTGTTTTATTATTGTTGGTATGAGTTAATGAATTAATTAAATGTGAAATTACTTACAAGTTACTTTACAGTATTTTTAAGCATATATGTTTTATTGAGTATTTAAGTATTTAGTACTTACGAAAGCGTTCAATGATCTTCCTTTATATGAACGAAACAATTAAAAGTTACATTGCTGTTTAATGCCTACTCCCATGTACATGTTCAGAAAACTTTACGATTATTTAAATCACTTTTAGGTATAGGTGGTCCCACACAGTACCCATTACACAGTAGGTAAATTTCTAGCTCAAGGAAACAAGCGGTGACCTTAGTGGGGTTCAAATCCGGAACCTCTCAATCTCTAAACGCGTCCTACCACTGGACCACTGCTTCTTCCGCACTTAGAGCTATTAATAATATTTGTTCGTTAAAAGTTTATACTATCTGGAATTGTAAAAGGTCTAGAAATTCAAATTCGTTGCATTTATATTCTTTTCAAAATAAGTCATCGATCGGCAATGAAATTTTAAAGTAAGGGGACTAATACCTTAACACCATTTACTCTGAGGTACTCAGTAAATCAATGAACTACTTATGTATCATAAGTTCAATAGCATTGATAGTTTGAGACGGTATTAGATTTTTATATGACGGAAATGGATTACTAAAGATGTCTCGATACATAGTAATGTTAAAAGTACATGTACATTGGCATGTGCCCTACTGAAATTGCTTGAGGTATATAGAACAAAATTCAGATAGAAACTTCTATGTTATGTGTTGAGGACAGTGCGCCTACTTGTCATTATTGTAACAAGGTTTCGACTTGAAAATTTTAAATTGATTAATGTGTGAAGCAACTATCTTATTATCTTATATACATGTTGTACATAACATAAAAATCTGTACACAAATAAGACATAAATAAATGAATGAATAAATAAATAATTGTCTTGAAGACTCGGAAACGTGTCGGTCACCTAATATTCCAATATTAAGAAACGATCATGACAAATAACCATTAATAAAGTTGCTAGTTAAAATTTTAACAGACAAAAAATATTACTGGTACTTTCATTTTCAACGTGCGCGCTACAATAATATATACTTATGGTAATAACAAAATGTAAAATGGCTCATTGAAAAAATAAAATGATTGAAAATTTTTATTGAAACAATTCATTTTTCACTCCTTGATTTATACAAAAAAGAAAGTACATGTATGTTATATAATGAAATCCATTCAGTTGTAATTTCAGAATCAATCTCCGTAAACAGAGATCCTGTACTACTCGCGTTGTCGTACTGGATCTCTTCTTAGTCAATGCAAGGTCACGTCGAGATGAACTTTGTGTCGACCAATCAATGCGTAGCTTTCATCTAGACGAAAACACTATTAATCACATTTTGCTTTCGTAATTTTTTATAATTTTAGACCAAGGTTTGCATGCAAATTTAACAGCGGTATTATTCACAGTCTTTGATTGGGTGGCTCATTTCAAATTGCGTGACGTAGACGATGTAAACAAGTTACGTATCATAACAATTTCGTCATGAATATTATCATGAGAAAAGGTCACCTGAACGTGACCTTCGTTTGGAAAAGGCCAGATCTAAATTAGCGAGTATGCGAGCGGTAAAATTTTAGATCGGGTTTTAATCAGATTGTTTCAGAATAAAACCCACTCTATCTAATCAATTAGATAAAAAAGAACAAAAGACAAATATTAGCTTATACTCATTGATTATAAAAATATTAATGTATACTTTTATACAGTTCAATAATCGACACACTAGAAATTTAATGAACGAAATCAATATCTCAAGATCCGGATAAATTCCGTGTACATTTGTAATTAGTTTAAATGTTCCATACCTACAATAATTAATGAAAATATTAAGTCCAGAAGCCCAATTCCAAGTTGATTAAAGAATAAAAAAAACTGAAATAACTTCAAAGCTACTAGTTTAAGTGACTATGTACAGTGAAATAAAAATACGTCACTCTCACTTATGAGGTATATATCAACATATTTATAATAAAGAATTCAAATATTGACATTGTAATTTTCATTTCAAAAGGGAACGTAATTATTGGTTTTTTCATTAATGAACATATACACCATGTTTTAGATACTTCAGATCGTGTCTCTTTAAACGACATGGAAAATTCGAACAATGTGGATTGTTCATTGAATTAGGTACTTTAGTCAGTTATCTTTCCCTGATATAATCTGAAGCAATCCAATTGGTAAGTAGGTCCTTACAGTTGGAATACTCAGATTTTATCATTGAATTCCTATGTAAGAGTAACAAAATATTTCATCTAATATCTTTCTTGTTAATGAAGATATTAACAGAAGTGATGGAATTTTGATAGTTCTTTAATTTAAAATTAATTAGCTTAAAGTTCAAACAAATTAAATGATATGATATACAAAAAAGTAATTTAATATTAAATTTGCGGATTAACATTGAAAAGTAAGGGTAAAATCCGAGTAATCCAACTAATAAGACCTACCTATTTTGAAGAGTATACAAGGGGAATAACTGACTAAAGTCCCTTATTAGACCAATTACCTATGTATCGACGTACTACTCTTTGAATAACTGTATGTCTATTGGAGTTGTTAAATAATTCTACTTATATAATTCTACTTACATAGTTAAGCCGCCAGGCTAGCTCAGTTGGTAGCACGCTAGTCTACTGATTGAGGGGTCGTGGGTTCGATTCCCAGGCGGGGCATACTTTCGTTAAGCTTGGTCATGAAATAATTTTTACGGCCATTCTCCCTCCTACCAATGATTTTTAATGAAGTAGGACAGTTATCAGTCACTGACGAAAGTATGCGCTTAGTAGTTTGTTAACAGCTAAAAGCAGAGATTTAGCCTTTCCAGGAATATTGAGTAGGTTGACTGACCGCCGTTATATGGCCTATACAATGTGTTGCTACGGCGTTAAACCCAACAAACAAATTTATATAGTTACATTTGTATATTATATACTTTCCTTATATAGTATATATTCCTTACGAAACTTCCTAACGAAAGTACCCCGATTTCCATATTATAGTTTTTTTTATTTTTCAACAATTTCCGATCGATAATGGAAATGTGTATAGGACCATACTTTCGTCTGGTTGCATAGTTTCCATGCTTCTTTATCGATGCAAAACTGGTTTTGAAGTTTCATTAAGTATATATTTTTATTGTCTCTTTCTTTTGAAGACTTACATAGTAATTACAAACATATATGAAGTGAACAAATAAAAAAATGAGAAAAAAACAGTAAATGTACTAGTATGTAAGTAGAACTAAAGTAAATGACGCTATGTACAATAGTGACAGTAAATATTTTAGTACGGGATGTCAACCGGAGTCCGGATAACCGAACGTTTGGGTCATAATTCGGTATTAATACATTAAAAATGTAGTCACCGCCTATGGATAAGTTCATTGGTTTAATTTTACATAGATATCACTGTTTCGAAAGACACATTGAGTCTGAGTACTTTAAAATGCAGAAAAACTCGGTCACTAACAAGCGGCATTCGGAACACCTCGACCTTTCATGAATGTTATTCGTAGCGAATGGACGAGGAGTTCCGAATGTAACAAGCGGGTGAATATATATTTTTTCACAGGATTCGAACACCAAACATACGAAACTACCCGATGTTTCACGAGACGTTGAGGTCCGCAATTAATACTAGTATTAGGGCTGCAGTGAGTATCCGAGTACTCGGATATTCGCAATCTCGAGCGGAAAATCGAGTACGAATATTCGTCACGTCCGAAATCGTCGGATCGCGATCTAGTTTTGAAAAAAAAATGAAAGAACATTTTTAGCATAATTACCACTAAAAACGAGTTGCACGACTAATGAAAACTTTAATTTATGTAGGGACCGAATTATCCAGTGTTAAAATTTCGATTGATACACATTTGAACAAAAATGTTATCACTGAAAATGCCCATAAAACGGCTGTTCGTAGAGTTTGGAGTACATGGTTTCCCATAGAGTAAAAGCTTCTATATTTTTCACTTATTTGTTATTACATGAATTTCTGTATGCTTTTCCATTAACATGTGGTTCGTGGTTCGATTCGTGAATCGCTACACATAAATCGTGGTTTGGATCGGATCGCCACTTGCTCAACAATCCACAGCCCTTACTAGTGTACGTTATAAAGTGATTGTCGTATACGTACTTGAAATATAAAGTAAAATTTTATGTATTCAGTATTTAAAAGTGCATTAAATGACTCTCCGCTTGAGAATTGATTCATGTAAGGTTAATATAAAAGCTTCCCAAGGTTATTTTACACAATTGAAGAAATAATCATAGCGCCAATTGGCTTTATAAATTAATCTTACTTAATCTCACTGATCTACTGAATATAGAGCAAACACAGTATATAAAGATTGGCATTCGTTAGTTGTTGGACTCATTATTAAAGAATTATAGACAAGAAATTGTTACTCATTTCTGTAGCATGTGTCATGTCTTTTGGTATATAACACGTACATGGTTTGGACAAATATCTATGAAGGTTGTAGCGACAATTACCGATACAATATCACAAAAAGTATGTCCTTGATTTATTTAAAAAATAAAGTTGATTTAAAATCAAATCGAACAAAAATATATACATGAAGTTAAATTTCAAACATAAATTGATTTATATAAGAATAAAGTTATTTTCAAGTCAAATCGAAAAAAAATATATGAAGTTAAAATTCAAGTCTAAATTATAATGTATATGCATATATAAATAATATATAAAATATATTAATTATCTTAAAATCATTATTTTGCTATGCCATGGTCACAGCCAAGCCGTATGTGTTTTGAAATTTAGATTTATTAGAAACAGGTGTCTACACACAGAATACCTTATTATCAGATTCATGTCAATTACGCAATTAAATGCAATCATAAATATTTCTGAAAGTATATTAAATTAAGAACTAACCCATAATGATTAATGTCATTTCAATACGCTTAGCGGTTGCCATATACGTTAAGAAACTCTAATTTTCTTAAGGTGGGTCGGTACCTTACTCGGAGGGAAAAACGAAAAAAATATTATGTTCACCGATTATGATAAAAGTCGGCATGCAGATACCTTCATGCTTCTTGTTTGTTTTTCTGGTAACCTTAGCGACGTTGTCGTTTTTTTTCACGACGTCACAATGGTTCGCGCTAAAACAGGCATGCAAGTACATTAAACCCATATATTTAAACTATTGAATGACCGAGGACAAAGATAATTATACCAAAATGTTTCTGAAATGTTGTTGCATGCAATATTTTGTTCCGATTATCTAAATATCACGTCAGTCGTAAAGATTGTACATTTCATCACTGAATTTAGGGTTTTCACGTCTAAAAGGTTTGAAACGAAAGTAGGATACTGAGGAAATCACCAAGCTATTTATAGATTTGTTATAAGTCGTACTTGCTGTAATTAAATATTTTCATTAGTCGCTTCTGGCCTTTTCAACATTTCTTAGGTGGTTTTGGATATCTTTTTAAAATAATTATACTAATGTTGCACAATAACAAGCTCTAGTATCTTCTTATCAGTAAATGCATAGTTTAACACTAATCTATTTTAGCTAACCTGACCCACGTGGGTCTAGTTAGGAAACACCCCTAATATTACGAGAAAATAAAGAAATATTTTCCTAAGTAATATAACAGTGTGTCAGTTGCATTCACAGTTATAAAAAAGATATATAATTCAAAATCAGGAAATATGAAGTTGAACTTTTGCCTTACAATTCTTTTTAAGAAACAATCTTTTATCAATAAGATAATAGCAAGAAGACGCAAACACCAGCACCATCGACGTCTTTAATGCATCATTATTCAGCACACTTGCAGCGTGTTCAGTAACGACTGTTAGCGAACGTTACGGATACGGGACAACTCAAACCGTAGACAACTCAACCCGTGATAACTCAAGCCAAAGTTGGGACAACTCAAACCGTTAATGAGGTATTGAATTTTCTTGGGTTGAGTTGTCCCGAACTTAACGTTACGGAACGTTTTAGAACATTTGGGGTAATTGAACACGCTGCTAAACTGGGTTGTTATATGAGTTATTTTAAATGTTTACGGATGTGTTGCTTTCATAGACCTATGTTAACAAATCCGTGCGACTATCACCTGATGGGATCTTACACAATACTAGAAGAATAACAACAGCAAAGTTTTAATGGCGATAGAGATAGGTATATAAGCAATGATATCTTATATAGTTTGTATGAATAATAAATCTTCTTTGTCGCCCGGCTCGCTCAGTTGGTTCAATTCCCGGACAGGGTATACTTTCGTGAAGCTTGGTTATGATATTATTTCACGGCCACTCTCCCTCCTACCAATGATTTTAAAGCATGTAGGGCAGTTGTCAGTCACTGACGAAAGTATGCGCTTAGTAGTTGGTTAACAGCTAAATCTAGAAATTTAGCCTTTCCAGGAGGAGTGAGTAGGTTGACTGACCACCATTATATGACCTATACAATGTGTTGCTACGGCGTAAAACCTAACAAAAAACATAAAATCTTTACAGACTTTTACAGACGAGGGAAAACTTGATTTTCCTCCCAAATATGGTAACACTACTGTTTTGACAACACAGAGAGACATGTACATTAAATGTATTTAATCACAAACCACAGGTGTCTGTATCAGAATTAAATAACTATAATACAGTATTATTATACAACACTACTATAAAGGTGAAAGCTGTCTCTGTAAGCTGTATGGAATCACGTGACCTATATGGCTCCTAACACGGCAAAAATGACTACCAGATCAACAGTTTTGGATAAAAAAGACAAGGTAAATGACATTTATACGTAACCGATTTTTATCAGACCTAGTGCAGTCTAAGCAGCACAAAATTCTCTTTCTAGCGGTAGTTCTCCCAACCCCACATCGGTTCTTAATTTCTAGATTACCTCGAGGTTCTTCCAAAAATCTCTCGACTCGTTTAAAACCTCGAGGTAATCTAGAAAATTAGAACTGTTGAGTGGTTGGGAGAACTACTGCTAAAAAGAAAACTTGGTGCTGCTTAAACTGCACCAGGTCTGATAAAAATAGATGGTCGAGGAGTTCCGAATGACACTTAAGAGTCTGCTTCCTGGTCCCCAGTACTGAGCTAGCTGGATAAATTTTTATGCTTCAGGAAACAACGGGATAGGTTTTGGATGGGATTTGAACTAATGCTGAGCTGGCGGTCTAATGATTACCAGACCTTGGTCGTAATCACTCAGCTACGCCCGCTCCTTCGTTGTTTTTAATCATAACGTTTACGCGGCCTTTCTGAAAAGCGTTCTATACATAAACCTGTGGCTCAAGAGAGAACGGAAGTCTTATAACATTCAGACATATTTGTTGATATTTATTTAACGTACATTAAAAAAAAGATATACAATTTAGGCTCTCATTTAAAGGGGCCTGTCATCTCTATGTAAAATAAATCAGATAAATTTGTTTTAGAATAATTATATTCAAATTTACGGGCATTAAATGGGTCTCACATGTCGTTATCAAAACAGAGCTCTATTTAATCTTGCATTTTGTACGGTTTCTAGCACTTCAATTTCTCTTTAAAATGTCTCGTGTTATGAATAGGACAACTTGATTAAAGCCTTTAAAACACAGGACAGGGTTTCTGTTCAATTTCTAGCGTCCAGGTAATCTCCACGGACCATCCCTGTTTGAAAGAGACTTCTAGCCGCTGTGGCTGAGTTCCCTACCTTGGTACCTTTTAAGGAGGGGCTTAAGGACCTAACCATCTATTAGGGATCCTATCACAAGGTTTAGAAAAATGGGTGCGAGCTTTGTCAATGGACCTAGTGCCCTAGTGAATTGGTCACTCCCAAAGTTTCATAAATGAAACGTGAATGGAGCATCTTTTCTATTTCTTCTATTTTTTCTATTAATATTGCATACATTCGATACGTACATTGTAATAGTGAGTAACGAACGGCAACTCATGAACATTCGAGATATCCACATTCGGAACATCCCGACCTCTTACGAAAATAATATTACATGTATGTACATCTTTATGAAATGAAGCAAACATAAAAGTTTACAATTTAACTTTTTCTTGCTTTCTTGTTTTGTTGTTTTTTTTTGTCTAATAGTTGTAAAGATTCTTTGGGTTTTTTTTCAGGTATAAGTACTGCTTTAAACGGATTCACATTCTGTAGGCTATTCATACTCTTCTCAATGCTATATTATTATTTACAAACTATCTTCCACTCGTATAATGTATGAGTGTTTGTAGACGGCGAAATCGTCGGGGCTTGTGAGGATGACAAGTTACTATCGTCATGTATCGATAGTTAGAGGTACTATCGCGATATCGTGATGCATCGAGAATATCGCCACAGCACTATCATACATGTTTGTTAATAAATATGTATAATTTCTCATATTTCTCATGATCTATTGTCATAACTTGTAATTCACATGTATATGTATGTATGTATTGAAGTCGCCGCCAAGTGACGACAGAAAAGCACATTAGTGCTTAATTGCTCAAATAAATATACATTTGCATTTGTTTTGAGTATTTTATTTGCATAGAAAATCGCCGAGGAAATCCGAGTGTGAATTTCATAAACATTTATAACAGTAGCTTCTTCAATTACCCTGAACGTTCCGTAACGTTCAGCAATGGTAGGGTCGGAACAACTCAACCCGAAGACAACTCAACCCGGGACAACTCAATCCCCTCCTAACGGGTTGAATTGTACCTACTTTTAGTTGAGTTATCTACGGGTTGAGTTATCTACGGGTTGAGTTGTCTTCGGGTTGAGCTATCCCGTACCCGTAACGTTCGCTAACAGTCGTTACTGAACACGCTGCAGATCTAGTGTAGAAAGGTAGTCAATAATAAATGACGTTTGTAAAATGAAAATTAATGCATTCAAGCAATCTAATGTGACATTATTTTAGCTTCAACTGTCAGAAGATATATATATTGCAATATGCAATTGACACTTTAAACAACATTTATCTTTCCATTACGTCATCACTGTCAAAACCTTCCATGAAGTTCTGACATTTCTGGAACGCTAATATCCGGGATATATATATCTAAATGCATTGAAATAGTTAATGGATAAATGCGTAAGAAAACAGCCAGTGTGATAAAGTTATTCAGATAACACTTTTTGTGAGGTAGAACATACGGAGAACGCGTTGTTTGAGAAAATTATCCTACAGTCTATATGAACAGGTCATGCTATATAGTCACACAATGATAAAAGCTGGTACTGGAAGTGTACAGACAAAAATGACAGAGCAACTTGGGCTGCTATCCGGGGTGTTTTTCCATCATATAAAAAGCAATACAAAGTAAATCATGTTCACTGATGGGAACAAATTTCTCACAGGGGTTGCTTTCTACGAAAGCCGAATGGTATCACATAAAAATAAAAAATAAAATTGTACTATGTCGTCATAACGAGATAATTATCTCGTAATAACGAGATAACTAACTCGTAATAACGAGATAATTATCTCGTAATATCGAGTTAGTTATCTCGTTATTACGAGTTAGTTATCTCGTAATAACGAGATAATTATCTCGTAATATCGAGTTAGTTATCTCGTTATTACGAGTTAGTTATCTCGTAATAACGACATAGTATAATTTCATTTTTTATTTTTATCTGACACCATTCGGCTTTCGTAGCTTTCAATCAATTAAACGAAATAATAACTGCGGGGAGTTTTGGATGGGCACGAATTAATCATGAATTTGCTACGAACAATGCTGAGTAGAAGTCGTTGCGGCTCTGGGTATTCATAAGTTGATTTGTAATCAAGACATTATTATATCCAGTAATCAAAGTAGGTGATGAAGACATTGGTGGCATGCAAAGTGATAACGAACTCTTTGGTCTTTTGTAGAAACTAGCATTTTGCAATTTAATAATTTATAACTTATTATTACATTGTCGTAAAATTTGTATTTCGAAGACTTAAAATAATGTAGGCCATGAACCGCATTTGTCAGAACATTTAACTACAAAATTTAATACTATGAAATAGAAGTTGTGGTGCAAGAACATGGGGTCCGTATTATCAAGCGTCTTACGAACGATTTCAGTCGTATATCCTTCTTTACTGTATTGTTAAAATATAGTCAGATTTTTTTATTATTTGCTGCCATGGTTCACTATTGTCTCTGTGTGATAAACTGTAATTATGGTAATTTTGTTCATGCTCCGTAAGGACAAAAATGAAAAGGTGAGACCAGCCATTCGAATGAACTGCCGATACTTCATTGCACACGCCGAAAAAAGAGATTGTATAGCAAGTATAGTGAATTCCATGTTATTTGATATATATTTCATACTCAAATGAAACAGTGTATTTGCACAATTTCCGCAGCACAGATCTATGATCAGTCAAGACTGACGGATGCCCTTCGACTAAATATGCATAGACTTTGTCGGAGCAGTTATATGGTTATATGACGTGCGCTTAAAGATCTTAGAAGCTTCGGGCTCGAATCCCACAACAGACAGTTCTAATTTCCTTAAGCAAGATATTTACCTATAGTTGTTCCACTTTACCTATGTATAATTAGGTACTGCTAGGGTTGCTTGCTTGAATGGGATTTCAATGACTAGAGGCTATCGTAGAAAATTGTAAAGTCAGCTGAACATGCACATGGAAGCAGCCATTAAACCAACCCGCACTTTTAACTGTTAATTTAACAGATAAGTATAAAAATCTATTTTGTTATACAATCATGTTATATCAACATACAACACACGTCAAAGAACAAAATAAAATCATTTATATAAATATTGATATAATACGAAGTAAAACTTAACAATGAAAATGTATTTTATATACTTACAATAAAATGGTATCCATATTTTTTGCTTTGTTAATATCCGCCAATATTTATGTTAACGGAGTGACCCGTTGATTGTTATTTGGACAAAGTAAATTAATGAAAAGAAAATTTAATCCGGGATTTACAAGTTGAACGTGAAGGAAAGTTCATTTCTCAAACATTTCTCAAAGGTTGGATCGATCCACGTAGCTTTTTATTATTAAATTGTTATCAACGGCAAGATCAACTGTTTACATAGATCTAAAGTGTCTCCTCGATACACAAATGAATAATGTTCAGATAAACACCTTTAAAATAATAAATTACAATATAAGTTATGACCATATGAAAGCTTGGTATTGTTCTGATGTAAACTATTCTTTCATAAGCATTTATAAAATTGCAATTGATTAAATAATCGATTTTTAAATCAAGCAGCAATAAAAGTGGCTACGGTATTGCTCTAATTGAATATGTCAGTGTGCGCATTTTTTTTTTTTAATTAAAGGTACTAGTTCACAGCTTTTGTTTATTTTTTCTATAATTTCAAAATACAATTCAGTGTCCACATGCAATTGTGTCAAAAAATTAATTCTAATTATTTTAAGACAAACTGACCTATATGTTGCAAGAAATATACAATAAAAGTCACAAAAATGCACTGAAGTGCCTGTATCGTGACATACGGAGTAGATATTTACTACATGAAACACCATCATTTGTAGTTGTATGTCAATTTGCACTAAAATTGTCATCATCAGAACACTACTTCCCTGCTTCCAAAAAATATTTCCATACAATTTTGATAGTTTTAGAAAAAGTTCGTATTAAAGTTGAAATCTGTGAATGTGTACCTGTCTAGTGCTTTAAACTGTTGAAATTAATGTTGATGAATAGCTGCATATCATAAAACAGCTGGTAAACTATAATTATAAAGAATTTCTTAACAGTTCCATTATCGTTAAAATATAATTTGAGCGATTAAAAGTAAGTACATTGTATTCGCAATCATTTTATGGACAGTTTATAATCTATCTATATTATCATATATGTATAAGGAGAATATGTGAGTTGTAATCATAACAGAATAAATCTGAAAAAGCAACTCAGCGCGGGCTAGAGTACAGAACAGAACAGAACAGAATAGAATAAAACATAAACCAGAATAGAATGAATAAAGGAACAGAACAAATCATATCAGAACAAAAACGAACAGAGAACAGCGCTAAACAAAACTGATCAGAGAAGAAAGCAAAACAAATCAGAACTAAAACAGATCAGTTTATGTCCGGCCAGATCAGGTAAGATCAGAAAAGAACAGAAGCGCCCGCCCGGTTAGCTTAGTCGGTAGCGCCAATTCTACTGATCGATGGGTCGTAGGTTTGATTCCCGACGGTGTATACTTTCGTGAAGCTCGGTCATGAAATAGTTTTCTACGGCCATTACTGCTCCTACCACTGGTTCTAAATCATGTAGAGCAGAGTATGAGACGGACGGAAGTATATAAATCCAGATATTTAGCCTTTCCAGGAACAATGAGTGGGTGGGCTGACCGCCGTTAAACCCAACAAAAAAACAGAATGGAAGCAATACGCTGAATACAGAAAATAAAGGACAAAACATTAATCTAGCTACAAACCAAAACGTTTCAGACGTAAAATTTAACCTAAATAAGTTGTAGGGCAATTGTATGCATGGTCAAGTATGTACGAATATGTACGTATATTAGAAAATTTACTTAGATAATCATCAGTTTAATGGAATTTATTTTTTCCTAAGTTACAATGCTATATTGTGATAGAAAATCTAACAGAAAGGACTACTGTATACGTCTTAATATTGGCGTCCGTTTTATATTGGCGGTTTTAGAGGTCGACGTCGGAACCGCCTAATATTGACCCCGCCAATATAAAAACCATAGATATAAAACAGTATATTTACATAAGCTAACATCACGTACATTTTAATATCATTCTTATTGTAACAATGAAGTATATGACCAGACAATAAGACGGCAGTTTTGAAGTACTGAAGTACAAAAAAGAAAGAACACCCGTGTGATTGTATCATATCTATGGATTAAAATGGACACAACTACTCATGATATAAAAATGTTATTTACATAGTAAATAATGAAAACTTTGATATATTTGTAATGATAATTGACTATCATAGCTGTTTTTTGTATTTGAAATCCTAGGGTCAGATGTATTTATTGCACTTACAGAAGTCTGAACAAACGATGACACACCCATCGTTATCATTGTAAGAACGGTGGTCTATATATTCAGAGTGAAAAGAACAATTATATTGTAGTTTGATTACAGTAAAGTTTCGCTATAAATACAACACTGATTGTCGCTAAAAATGCGTTTCTATGAGTTTTAGTAAATGCTTAAATGTCTTTTAAGTGTTTTAAATGCTTCATTTGAGAAGAAAATGGTCTAAATTTTATTAAATATTATTCAGACCAAATATACTATTTAGACATTCGGAACTACCTCGGCGATCATCTACAAAGATCTGCGTAGAAGATCGCCGAGGTAGTTCCGAGTGCTATTTAGATAATCGATTGTAATGGTCCTTATAATAGAATTTTAATGAAATGCTGGAAATAAATACAATCTTCGAAAAATACATGCAAATGCTTACGTTTTAGCGGGCTAAAGAACAGCACTATGAGTATTTATTTTTATATTCTAGATATAATTTTTCAGTTTTTACACAGATTTTCAAACAAATTAAGCTCCTGTAAATTATCCAACAATTATGAGAAAACGATAAATACCCAGCCAGCATGACCATATCGGGCCGATATACAATTAATGTCGGCATGTCGGCAAAATGTTCCGATTTGGGGCCGACATCGGACCGCTGCAGTGCCGACATACTCAATATTTTGAAAAATTCTAAATGCAATTGTATTGTTTACTTAATTATGTAAATAAATAGTCGTGTGTATGATTTCAATTACTAGAAGCACACTAACCACATTTCATGTTACATAAAAAAAAGTATATCGGGTCTGCGTCGGGCCTACATGATCAATTAATGCAACTATTTTGTATATCAGGTTGACATCGGTACGATAGTGCGTTTTCTGCTACACGTCAATATATTGTTAAATCGTTTAAATATCATGAAATATTTTTTTCCAATGAAACACCTTTGTAAGTTACTTATTATATTCACGTACTGTTATACCGGCAAAATGTGCCTATTTTGGGGCCGACATCGGACCGATGCAGTGCCGACATACTCAATATTTTGAAAAATTCTAAATGCAATTGTATTGTTTACTTAATTATGTTAATAAATAGTCCTGTGTATGATTTCAATTTCCAGAACCACACTAACCCTATTTCATATAACGTCAAAAAACGTATATCGGGTCTGCGTCGGGCATACATGGCATGAACGCAACTATTTTGTATGTCAGATTGACAACGGTACGACATTGCATTTTCTGTTACACGTCCATATTTTGTTAAATCGTTGAAATATTATGAAATATTTTTTTCCAATGAAACACCTTTGTTATTTTATATTTTATTTACGTACTGTCATAGTACATAAAAATCGTTCTTTTATAATAATATTTTTTTTTAAATGAAGAACTGGCAATTATTCACTGCATTCCTACTTTCAAATGAGCGCCAAAAAACTAAAAGTCAAAGGAAGGTGATGAAGGTGAAGTTTATCTTCTTTTAAAAGTAGATCTAATGATGATTTAACAAATGTGTAAACACTGTTAATTATTTGATTTTAACTATTTGAGTGACAAAATTTGTCTGTTTGTCTTATTTTAAAGTAAAATTATGGTTGAAAATATTTGTAACATGATTTCGCGACATGCATTAACAAAGCCGTGATCATTTGCACTTCATAGATAGACAATACTAAATATTCGCTCTTATGATCTTATTTTGTAAAACATATGGTTTTTTTGCATACTAGCTGTTAATTTTCACTCCACTGTTTATTAATGTACATGTACACCGCTATTGTTTTGGTGTTAGCCCGATGTAGGCAAGAAATATCGGGCCGATATTGTTTAGACATCGGCCCGATATTGTACTACCGATATCGGGTCGACATCATTCCTATTAGCAGCCGAGGTTAAATCCGACGTTGGGCCGTCATAGAAAACCATATAGGTTTGATGTCGGGCCGATAAAGAATAATTTCTACTGTTGACCGACATCACACCGCTATTGTTTTGATGTTGGCCCGATGTAGGCAAGGCATATCGGGCCGATATTGTGTAGACCTCGGCCCGATATTGTACAACCGATGTCGGGTCGACATCATTCCTATTTGCAGCCGAGGTTAAATCCGACGTCGGGCCATCATAGAAAACCATATAGGTTTGATGTCGGGCCGATATAGAATGTTGGCTGGGTAATCTATTCAGGCAATGTCAAGATGTCAATATTAGATTAAATATTCGAATACAGTGACGTATGCGTTAAATAGTATATAACCACAGGAGCTTGACAATCTGTATTGTAGTTTGAAAGATTCTCTCCTTCTTATATCAATAGTCCGTTTTTTCTCAACTGTCAAAACATGAATAATTTCACGGTGACTTCGTGCTCTTTATTTTACACCCATGGTATTGTGATAGTGTGTAATCAATCACCGTGAAATTATTCAAACCTTGACAGTTGAGAAAAAATAGACAATAATAAGAAAGGGATAATCTTTCAAACTTCGATACAGAATGTCAAGCTCCTGTGATATAACTTACCCATAAAACAAGGAATAATTTTCCGTTTTTAACAAACCACTCAAACACGAATGTATCCAGTCATATCAGAATCAGAGACATTAAAAGATGTACTGAATAAATTTCAGATGCTTCAAAATAATGTACCCCTTACATCAGCTTCTTCCTGAACCATCACCGTATATAAAGTGTACTTTAGTCTTTAGTCACGTGATTTACAACAACAACTAACAACATACCGATGACCATGTGACCATATACCCTATATATACAACATTGTGCCTTGGTATAGTAATAGACACAAAAGGTCAGTTAAGTCATGGCATTACTTCATCCATTAAAGAACATTTCCTGTTACAAACCGTTCTATGACAAGCCTGACATATGATCAATTAAGTATGAAATAATATCAATGGCCTGGGAGAAATATATCTAATTGAGAGATCAAGCCGTCAAAGGAACAGTTGAGATTCCTATCCGGTGTTTTAAAACATCATAAAATATTGTTCGATAATATTAATGTAGGAATTATGGTGCATTATTGTAGCCGAGCATCAAAATAATTTCAGATTTACTGTCACACACTGATACTATGGTCGACTATCACCCCTTCTGGCTCGATCTCGACCTGTCTGCCTATATGATATGAATATATCACGCTCGATTCGCTGCTTAGTGATACTCTAGCGTTACTTCGCAGAAAGTGAACGAGTGAAACTTTCGAACGTTGCACATGAGAGTATACGTGCGCATACTTTAATTCAGATGATTTAAATATTCAATATTGTTCGTAAAGTTTGACCCCGATCTGACCTTTATGCAAGAATATTTATTACATTGAATACGAATGTAGTATTAATGCTCGATACCGATCGGAGTATATCGTCAAAGCTCGATATATTAAAGCATACAATTAGTGTCTATTACACAGTGGCCGAGAGGATTATAGGATGTAAATCGATTGTTTATTTTGTATACGTTAAGTGCCGAATTGTAGAATAGGCGTGATGTTGATTTTCGTCGGGATATATGTAGATAATTATTAGATGCAAATGTGAAAGGTCAGATCGGGGTCAAACTTTACGCACAATATTTGTTCGATAATCCCTTCACAAAACGCGGATACCTATTTTTATCGATCGTGAGTACAGCAGTACTTAAGGGTGTATTTAATTCAGTGGGGTTAATGAATGTATCAATTTCCCTGGAGAGACTTTACTCCGCTTAGTGCAGCCGACATATTGGGGAAGCGGAATTATACCACCCTCACTTATTTACACCTGGGTGAAGTAATTCAATCGCAAGTTAATTTCTTGTTGACGAAAATTAGCAGTGCCTCTGGTGGGGTTTGAACCCGGGACCTCTCAATCCCTAAGCGCGTTCTGCCACTGAAAAAATGCTTCTACATACATACAATGTAAAATCAATGCTCGGTGATCAAGTCTTTCTCATTCACAGAGGTTATAAAAAAACTCGAGCATTTTGATAACCGCTGGAAACGAGAATGTGTTAGAGTATAACTTGATAAGCCCAGTGTGGTTAAATTGTATTCAACTGTCAGTGGCACTTTGATTAATCCAGCTGATTTAAATACTCCTTACAGTACTTCTTTACTTACGATCGATGAAAATATGGTGGCTGATTTATGCCATGTCGTATTTTCGTTTCTTTGCCGCGAAGAAACGAAAAGACGAAGATACGACAGATGTAAGGCGAAAACACGACAAGATGTAAGGCGAAAACACGACAAACCCATAGTTTGTCGTATCTTCGTCTATGGATTATAGTCGTGTCCTCGTGTTTTCGTTTTTTTGTTTCTTGGCGGCAAAGAAACGAAAATACGACATGGCGTAAATCAGCCACCATAGTGAAAAAGATATCCGTATTTATGTACAGGTTTTATGGAACAAATATCAAGTATCTAAATCAGCGAGGTTAATGTATGCGCCAGTGTCAGTTAAATAATTTTAACAAAACAAAATCACAGGCTATGGTGTAGCGATACAGTTTGGAAACACTGTGTCATGTTATCATTAACCAACAGTATTCCAAGTTTAGCAGATTTGTCAGGTATTTGTCAGATTGTTTAACTTGTCTACTTCTGTCAACAAAAATCAATTGTTTTATTACTTCCATACAGAACATGATTGTCCCATACTCTTCGATTAAAATTTCGCTAAAAGGCAATTAAACTAAAAGCAATGAATAGCCTATAATTGTCTGATACAATACCTTATTATACGACCCAACAGAGACTATAATAATTGATAGTAAAACTAAATTGATTCAATAAACGCGGCTACAATCCTATAATGCGAGCAGGATTAAAGTTTTGTGAGGAAATTTTGATGAGTTCTATAGATCATCTATATATTTGTCACATCCTTGTTTCCTGATAGCTATTTAGATCCCCGATCTTTCGCGATTTTTGATCAGCTGTGGGTTCATAAACGAGATTGATAGTTTTGTTAATAAAAGATTTAACACTAAATAATGTTTTTGGTTTTTCATTTGGATAAACTTCTATCATTCGTAAACAGTTTAAGCTTGGTTCAGCGGCTTCAACATTAGTGTTGGTGTCTTTTGAATTGTGAGTTTCGAAATTTGCTAAAACCTACCCTAATACCATAATTTGCAAATCCTTTTGGATGATTCTAAAAATTGTTCGACCATCGGCGAGTTTTTTAATTCCCCATTGCTTATATCCGTATCCTTCCCCCAGCAGTAGTGCAATCGCTAAACCTCGGCAAATTCCGCCACTAGGGGATGCGTTCTTTTTGAGCTTTGGTGACCGACCATATTACTGTTGAAATTTACAAAACAACGAGATGTTTCATGGGACATCTCTGGTTTTTTCCCAAAATTTAATTTTGATTCCTTTTTTCGCACCTTTGCATTTATATTAACATAAGTGCACCGATATTAGCTGAGCACAGTGCAAGTCGATGTATAACGACTGTTTTCATGTACATGTATTTGGAAAAAAACTCGATGGCCGGGCAAGTTATAGAATCACTCGAGCCGTTTTCCGAATTAGTTGCCGAGATGTTCATTGAAATGTCGTGGACAAGCAATTTAAATGTCGGTTAATCGATCCACTTCAACCTACCATTACCCCCTATAAGTATATATGTATTTAATATGTATACTAAATACACGTTTCTTTCAAGTTCTGTTTACCTAACCTGGTGGATATTTCCCTCCGATCTATAACAGTACGTCAGTAATATTACTATATAAGTAAATAATGAAAGGAATAACTTCAAACAGTAGATGTTTAACAATTTGTTTAACTTTGATCACCATGTTAAAAATTTATTTACAATCAATATAGCCTGAAAGTGACAATACAGTACCCACCAAAATTTCTTGTCTTGGGCAAACAAAGTTATAAGAAAAACATATCATGTACCGGGTATCTGCAAACTTTTACTACATTTGTATAACTCAAATTTACATAGGCGGATCCAGGATTTCTGGTTAGAGGGGGCGTAAAATTCTAGTTAGAGGGGGCGTAAAAAGGACAAGCCGAATGGGGTTCCAAGGGACGTAAGGGCCCCGAATGGCCCAGGCAAAACCCTGACCAGGGGACCAGGGGACCAGGTTACAGACGGCCAGGGAAATTCCTTAGTTTTGGTTAATTCTAAGGGATTCAGGCACATTTTCAGAGCCTCAACTATCCTTTTCCAGAGTATACAATATAAAGCATTTGTACATCATATAATTTTCTAAAATACGCTGAATCATGTTAAAATCTTACAATAATGAGAAGGAATTGTTTGTTCGGCGTAGCTGTCTAAGCTGGATTTTGATCTACATTTCTGTATAATGACGTCTCTGGGATTTCGGAAATCCGCCGTTCTATTGGATGATTTTATAAGCATTGAGAATGACGTACGGGGGAAACAGAGAAAACCCCCTCTTCGATTGGATGGCCCTGACACGCGCGAAAAAATAAAGGCCACACTATTGTAATGCAGTGTTTTACAAAATTTTGCTTCGTTCGTAGATTTTTTTTTTGGGTAGACTTCTATTGCTTTCCAAAGTGTTTTTTTTATTTTGTAACAATAAAAAGTTACGTGTCAAACACAATATTTTATGGGTAAAATGAATTACGTCTCCAGATGTGAACCGGTTTCTAGTAAAAAGTCTGACATATTACCCAATAATTATTAAATTAGCCTCACTACGTCCAGTTTCCGGGGTTTACACTTTGAGAGTCACAGCTCCACATATAGACCAGTTCATTGTTATTGTTATGATGTCTATAAATAGTAACAAGGAGCTGATAAAGACTACAGGTAACCGTTCGCTGGTTGGCAAGAAATGATAGCGAGTAAATACAATGAAAACACAGTAATTTTAAAATTGCAATTACTAAGTCATTTTTCATCAAACAATTTTGCATTTTATATCACTAGAAAGGTCTTGAAATTCATATTTTGAATATCTAAAAATTATTTGTCAAAAAGAATTGTTTTTTGTTGGCGTGTGTTTTAATGATCTGCCCTATGAAACATTTAATATTCATAGCTCGAAGAGTTATGTTTAATCAAATTAATCGTGCGGTTGAAGTGCTACTAGGGTATCAGTATTTTTTGTGAGCCACAAAATAAGAAATCTAGATGAATCGGTCTAGTAAACGCAGTTGTACCCCTTTATATAAGTATATTAAAGGTATGTTGGAAAAATCAAAGGGAGGTAACTTGACAATTCCCTGTGGTTATCAGTGTACGGCAATTGCATTGGCTGTCATATTGTTTACGGTAGGCAATCATGTGCCAAGTCTGCGAAACTGGTCTGCAAATGTTGTTGATGAAGTGATGATGCGTGGTCACAACTTGTATGAGCAAATACTAACGGAATCTGGCAATCCATCACCACGTCAAAAAATAGGTTTTAACATTAGTGGTCCTATGTAAATGGCTCTTCTGTGACCTTTGACCTTTTCCTCAGGTGAGCACCCAGGGCCCTTTGGGCCCTCTTGTTTTTAAATCGACGCCGTTTGTCTTTTTTAAAGACATTTCTTGTTTGGACATGTATTTCTTATAAATATCATATTTAATGATAAAACTACATTGCTTGGGCAATTTTAGGGGGGGGGGGGGCGGCGTACGCCGGGTCCGCCCCCTTTAAAACCGCCAATGATTTAGTCATGTAACATAGTTTGAATTATTAGTTGTGAGTAGTTTAATTCAACCGTATAATCCTGTTTTCTTTTTAACTGCTAGAAACTATAATAGTTCCCCACTTTGATTCTCTTTGAAAAAAATATAGTTCTATCCTTTTAATCAACCTAAAAATCATAGTTCTATTGTTTGTGTCGAAACGTCGTTGAGTATTTAACGTTGACTATGGAATTTGCACAGACGACTCAGTTTTACAGTTTTTCACAGATGAATGTATATTTTCTATTCTTAAAAAAAAAGATTTTATCAAAAGACTTTTGGAAGGCACTGTATATGATCGACATTAAACACCTTACAGGTATGTTCTGGTCTCAGGTCAATTTATTATATATAATATTCAATATAATTTTTATACTCGAGAGAAATGTCTATAATTGTAAGACCGTCCAAGAACTATGTATAAAAACTTCTGAATTTTAACATATGTCTGTAAGAATAATAATGTCCTCTACAGTTACAGACAGATGTTGAAAATACAGAAGTTTCTATACATAGTTCTTGGACAATATTATAATTACCATTTTCTCATCCTAAGGTTATCACAATGTTATATCGTGTCTCCAAGCTGTCCTAGAAGAAGACCTACATGTCTCTTTGCTTCTGTTTCACACACTACTTTCTGGTTCATTTTCTGTTGTATGTTTTCACTGAACAGTTTTCTTGACTTAAGAATAATTCTGTTTTATTATATAATTATATATTTTTTGCTGCCTATATAAAATGTAAGTTTGATCTTAAAATAAAGAATATGTTACATGTTATATTATGTTTATATCCTATGCTTTGATATGCTTTACGATGCTATTATATGCTATGCAAAGCTAAGCTTAGCTATCCTTTGCGATGCTATGCAAAGATAAGCTATGCCATTCAAAGATAACCTATGCTATGTAATGCAAAGATAACCTATGCTATGCCATGCAAAGATAACCTATGCTACGTAATGCAAAGATAAGCTATGCTATGTAATGCAAAGATAAGCCATGCTATCCTATGCAAAGATAAGCTATGCTATCCTATGCAAAGATAAGCTATGCTATCCTATGATAAGCTAAAAGTTAAACAAAAAGTTAAAGTGTAGTTTAAAGTCTGCTTCCATATACATGTTCAGCCGACTTTACAATCTTGTACAATAACTCCTGGTCACTGAAATCACCCTCAGGCAGGCGATCCCTCACAGTACCCATTTACACCTGAGTTAGAGTGGAACAATTCTAGGTTAGTTTCTTGCTTAAGAAAATTAGCAGTGCCCCTATAGGGGATCGAACCCAGGACCTCTCGATCCCTTAGCGCGCGTCCTACCACTTGACCACTGCTCCTACTACTATGCAAAGATCAGTTATACTATCCTATACTATGCTACACGATGCTGTTTTATGTTGTGTTACATTATGTTATTGTAGTGAAAATCATTTACAGATCTTATATGGTATTAAATACATCAAATACTGAAGAATACTCAGTTATTATGAAACTTTTTTAAAAATATTTCCCATTTTTGGCTCTTGTAAGAATTTGACAAAAAAAAAAACAATAGTATGTTTACATTTGGAAGATAACATGACTATATACCATGCTCACAAAGCAATCCTTTTTAGTTTTTTTTTAAATCATATTCCCTATGTCAATGATTGACCGATTTGACGATCACTCTCCAATTCTATCAATAAATATCTACTCAAAACAAGTATTGTTCTAACAAACATCCTCCATTAAAATATAGAATTTCTAATTACTCATTAATACTACAATAGTCAACCGAGTGTACGATATTGTTTGTTGATAAACACATTAGTTACATAGTAAGAAAATAGATCAATTAACTGTGGTCAATACTAGAGACAAATTTTTACTGATGTAATTGATTGTATATTCAGTGGTTATTATATTTTGTTTAGCTTAGCTCCATAGCAACACATTGTATAGATCATATCACAGCAGTCAGTCAACCTACTCTATTCCTGAAAATGCTAAATCTCTTGATTTAGCTGTTATCCAGTTAATGGCGCATACTTGTCTGTGACTTACATCTGCCCTACTTGGTTTGGAAACAGTGGTAGGAGAGTGAATGACAATAGAAATTATTTCATGACCAAACTCCAAGCAAGTATTCCATTCCAAGAAGTCGAACCCACAACCCCTCAATCAGTAGACTTTGTGCATCAGTCTGAGTTAACTGGACAGTAATGGCATTTTGACCAAATTTCAACCACATACTATATCTAAGGTTATCCCTGGAAGTGTTTATTCATTGGTTACCAATCATTATAAAATAAAAGACAAAAACAAGAAATATTTGATATTAAACTGTATATTGTTTTTCATCATTTTTCATGTTACATTATCATACATTACACATAAATGGAATATTTTATAACAATAATGATCTCAATATTACAATACATGATAATACAGCATATATACTCTCACTCAATAGCTCTAATTCGGAACTCCAATTTATGGGGTTTTCCATCCATGCACAGGGCGGTACAAACAAAGTTTGTCACACATTATTGCTGAAAAGCACAAAACACAAGGTAAATCCTATTGTTCTTTGTAATGGTGAAAATTTGTTTGTACCGCATGGAAAACCCCAAATATTTGAATTCTGAATGTTATCTATTATCTTCAACCACCGTCCTTCAATCCCTTTATTTAAACATCTGGGTCGTTTCAGTGACTTCAGACTCTACCCAAGCTGTTTCTTCCCATTTACATGAGCAGGGACACATTTCCCAGCCTTTATAAATACTGATCCAACCAGCTGTGGAACCTTTCTATCTTAACACCTTATCCACACAACCCTTTTAACACCAAACCCTTGGTCCTGGAGCGTATTTATATTATTTCTTTCTTTCCGAAGTCCTTTTTTACATCTTTCCCTTCTGTTCCCATGCTATCCCTAACAAGTCCTTGAATTGTTCACATCAGCTTTAAAAGCTTCCCATGCCTCCCTGCCTAAGCATTTAACATATCAAATAATCTGTAAGTCCATTCCTTTTCCCAAATCAAGCCCTAATCTACTCCAATATCTTTCCTAATAAATCAAGCAAGAAATTAAGCATCTTAATACATACATATATAATCAATTGGCAATACAATAACATAATGATTTGAGATTGTATGAAATCATGAACAATTTTCATAATCTATACAGTTCAACACAATACCATAACATTTAACTATTCATAGCCACTTTCAGTAATAGAAATGATATTATATAGAATAACTTAACAATTTTAAAGTCACTATTTCCACAATGAAAGTACACTTTTCAGAGTTGTATATATAAAGCAACACTTCAAAATATATATGGAAATCAAAATATTTCATAGTTGAAACAATGAGTGAATTTCTATACATATATTTTAGGGTGGTTGCATGACACTTTCTTCAAGCATTCTGCTTAATTTTCTAGGAGAAAATATATTTTTCAAAGTCAGATTTTTTAGTTGTCGAAGACTACTGTGTATATCTTCAAGTAATTTCAAGTAACATATCCTTAATGCCAAATTAGTCATTACTATATTTGAAATAATTACAAAATATAATAGCTCAAGGTTTCTGTAAGGAGTTAAGAAATTATTGCACATGTCATCGCAGACAATCTGTTTGAATTGCTATTTATATATTGATGGAACAATTTTAGTTTAAACATATTTATTCTCAGAATATCACAAAATTACAAGAATATACAAATTTTACAAATAAGATATTCCTTGAAAGGATTAGAACGAAAGAAAATTCTTATATAGTTCTTCTCCTTGATTTTAGATTCTGAAGCCTAAAAGCCTGAAGTAACAGTAGATATCTTGGGCTTAGTGCAAAACAGTCGTAACTCACTCTTCTTTTAACTTGAGTTACGACCGTTTTGCCAAAGTCACAATATATTAGTTCGGGCAAATAGCCCCAAACAAAATTCTGACATGGGGAAAACATCAGAAAGTCTCTATATTCATAAATATAGTTTTGTATAAAGGGAATTCCACCTTAATGTTATATATTCACTGATGATCTCAATGGAGTATAATGTTTAAATACTGATTACAAAAATATCATTATTTAGATAGTCAATACTGAATATTTACAATTAAACCAAGAGAAACTATATAACATCATGGCTTTTAAAATATCAGAACAATAACTGACAATGTCTGTATCCTTGTAACTTTACTAATTGAAATTGAGGTAATGAGATTTTGACTCAACAAGGACCATATATCTTATACTGTATACTGCTTGCTGCAAGTTTGGCATTACCAGGGATTCTATATAACAGGGATTTGTAACGAAGTGCTTTTTGAATTTTCTCGGTCGTCACTGTCTGTGACTGACTGAAGCAGGCTGTACAAACTATTCCAGAGTTTAAAAACTTGATTTATGTTTATGTACACGCCTTCCATGCAACTTGTGAATGTTTCTGTAGTTTTTGACAAAAAGTGTTGCAATTATGACCGAAAATATGACTTTAGGTGATGTAAAATGGGGCCAAAAATGGTAGATCGGCGGGAAAATGTATTATTTTGTGAAACAGTCTGTGAGCGTAATTTACCTCAAAATCATCTAGAAACACATTTTTCCTATCATTTATGTCAAGTTGAGTGGTAGTGGTACAAAATTTCATGTGATTATCCTTATTTAAACTTGTTATACGTGTTTTCCGTATTGGCCGAAATAATAGCAACGACAGTGAAATTTGTGGAAAATCTATTACATTTACTTATCGTTACAAATCCCTGTTATAAAAAATCCCTGGCATTACTTATAAGTCATGTGATCACTACAATTTATATATACTGAGTTTGTTAATGCATTATCAAGATTTCAATTCATTTTCATATCCGATTTACTTAGTCACAGTTACTAGCAATAAACCTTTGGCCATTGTCTTAAGGAAATCGCAACCTAGCGCTTAATTCTCTGGTACCCTTCTTACAACAAATATTATAATAAATTATGTGATATTAAATTGATGGTACCAATAGAGGGCAATGTGCTAGCCAGTGATATGCTAACGAAACCAATTGCCACAGGTCAAAATTTTAAAGGTCAAGCTACAAGTTGTTGTTATGTAAAACAGATAACTGAGAAATTACAATGAATGAACAATATTTAATGACTATTCATATGTTCAAAAATTAAAAAAAAATCATTCTATGGATAACTTTATGTTATTAGAATGATTTTACATGGCAAGAGTGATGTCCCTTTGAACAAATCTCTTCCTCACTCATCAAGGCTTGGTACCAGCAACGTTGTAAAATCTGGGCCTGGTACCAGTTACGAGGTAAAGACACTATGCTCTAGCATGAGGAAAATTGTTATCACCAAGCTATTTATAGATTTATTATATGTCCTACTTGCTGAAATTAAACATTTTCATAGGTCGCTGCTTGTCTTTTCACATTCTTAGGTGGTTAGGATATCTTTTTAATAGAATTATACTAATGTTGCACAATAACAAGCTCTAGTATCTTCTCATCAGTAAATGTATATTTTAACACTAATCTATTTTTAGATAACCTGACCCATGTGGGTCTAGTTAGGAAACACCCCAAATATTCTGAGAAAATAAAGAAATATTTTGCCAAGTAATATAACAGTGTGTTTGTGGCATTCACAGTTATAAAAAATATCATTCACAATCAGGAAATATGAAGTTGAATTTTTGCCTGTATATCCCTTTAAAGTGATGTATCCCACATTGTGTTGTACTATCATTTAAACAGTCAACAAACAGTAAAAAAGGGGACTTGAGATTTCCAAGTCGGAAATATGTCATAATAATTAAAAACAGAGCTTTGTACTACTACATGCAAGTCAAAAGCTGAGCTTATAATTCGAGGGCTGAAAGAAATACAATTGTAACTCCCCTTCCTTTTAAATGGAGTTACAATAGTGTTTCGTTGAGCCCTCAATATTACTTAAAGACCACATTAAACAGAAAAATATAGTTTTATTTATAACCACAAATTTACCACAAAAAAATAAAAACAGTGATAGCTGGCAGGCAAAATTTAAATAGAAGAAATATATATACAACTTGTTCATGCCATTGTTCAAAGGGGGAAAACCACACATGAATAAAAATCTAAAAATGTAGCACTTCGTAAAGTTAAGTTAAAGGACAAAAACACAAAAAATCATATTTGACCACATTTTCAAAAATAATAAGTTATAATAAATATATATGTACATGTACTATATAATACATGTAAGTCTCAAGTATAACAGTTATTGTATAATATTCAGTAAGTTTATGTTTTTGTTTTACATCATTTTTCAACAGTAAAACTCAACTGAGATGGACAGTTCACCTGACCATTGTTTCTTGGAAGCACCAATAATGGACAGAATCTGTCATAAGCAACTGTCTATTTTTGCAGATATTAAAGAGCAATAGTCATAAGCTAGGTTAGAAGACACAACAGTTACTCTCTTTCAAGGGGAAGTAACAATGATTAGAAGCAGCATCATCAACCATTAGACAATGGTTACCATTAAATTTTCAGAAATGAGTAACTTTCTTAAAATATCATAAAAATAAAAATGGGTACATGAAAATGAAAACAGTTCATCAACATGCATGGTAAGACCATCAATTTGTATGCAATTCAAATTAAATTTTTAAATATCAAGAGTTAAAAAACGACTAGAAAAAAGGTAACTAATAAATACTGATAAAAACTGTCATAAGAACATATTTAGAACTCAAATTTATGTTTTTTCCCAGCTGAATAAGGTTTGTCTATAACAGAAAGCATCAATGCACAACAAAGTGTGTTTACATTATTACTGCTGAAAAATATGCAACACAAGATTAAATCCAATTGTTTCATGTACTCGGATTTTTATTTTAACTCTGTTCCTCATGGGTACAAACATAGTTTTTTGCTTGAATAACTCATCAACTCGAGTTCCAAATTAAATCCATTACAGTTTGTTCTGAATATTTCCTAATCCAAGAATATATTGGTAGTTTCATTAAATAAATAAACATTTCATCAAATTACAAGTTAATCAAAGAAAGTGAAAATCTATTCTTAGACCATGAGTACATGCAATACCTATAACTCATACAAAACATTCATGGAAGTCGCAAAGAATAAACAAAGTAAAATAAAATAGATATAATTATTTTTACAATAATTATTGAAAATATCAGTAATATTAATACATAGATAATTAACACAAGGTAATTAATCAAAATAATATAACAAATTAGAGAAAAGAAATAAATAACTTGGCAAGAAAATATATAAATATAAAATATTAGAATATGAGAATATTAAATAAATAATAATAGTACATGTTATATTATACACAGGTACCCGCTTCAGTAAAGTCTTTTACACTTAATTCCTGAAGTTGTAAATTGTTTTGCTTAAATAATGAATTAATCTTTGATCCCTTTATTATGACCATTAACTGGTCTTTTAATTGTTAAAAATAGTAATCAGAATAATAATAACTTAAAGTTAAAGTTAAAGCAAGGCTTTTTGAAGTCTTGTCTACTATTAGTATCAATATTCAGTCTACTCTTGACATTAACTTCTCGATCATTGAGTCACGAACAAACTGTTAACATACGGCACAGATAGCAGCCACAGCATACAGTGCATGACCCTTACAGGTACTTTACACTATTGCTAAACTTTCATCATTATTTAATCAAGTCTGTAATAATTTTAGGTCATTTATAGTCCAGTGTTTGTTGTAACGTAAAATGTGATTGAAAAATGGATCATTCTGAGAGCTGCCTTTTTATTTGAAAAACAATACATTTACCCACAAAATTTTATATAACCATGTGCTCTTTTGTTAATAACTTGTTCGTGGGACAAAATATAACTGTAAACCTTTATTAAATATGTTAAAAGGTAAGGACATCAAAAGGTTTTGACTTACAAGCCAAAGTGGAAGTTGAAATTTATGAAAATACTGAAAACCTACTTTAAAATACTGAGATAGACAGCTTTTATATAATTTACATAGAGTAATATATTCTCAAAATACTGAAATCAGTATTACTGCTGAAAACTTTCACCCATGTACAAGTTAAATCCTTTACTGAAGCAGGTACCAGGATTTCATTTTGTGATTTGGGTAGTCGAGTATTTAACTGTTTTATGTATCAAGTTTGACCATAGTGTAAGCTCAGTGATATACTGTATGCAGCGGACCTCCTATTCGAGTATTAATCACCATTCCAAACTAATACACATGGCATTTATCAAGTTTTAAAAAAAAGAACATTTTCTGCATAGCCATACAGCAACAAGTAAATCTTTTCATTCCATGACAGTTCTTTCTTCATGAACATTTATTAATTTATTACGTAAAAATAAAATTAATTATTACAATCCAATAATCAAATAAGTTTTATAATGTAACTCTATTGAAAAATTTCAGTTTTAAATTAATTGCTTTAATTATTTTTTAAAAATTTAAATTCAAATCATGTTAAAATTAATCAACATAGTTTTTTCATCAATTAAATGGCATAAAAAATCAATTATAAAGGTCAATTTAGGTCCTGTCGTAGTTTTCAACATTGATGGCTATTGCAGAGTTTATAATAATGACAATATAAAAGAAAATTAGTGAAAGTTTTGTAGCAATATAGCAGGAAACTGCAGTCTGTGTTACTAGCCTTCTCGCCCATTTCACGGGTTAAGCACAAAATGGTCGTAACTCACTCTTTTCTTATATTGAGTTACAACCCTTTCCTGCTGAACCCGCGATTTGTCTTTCCTTTCCTAAAATTCTGCAAAAATACCCTCTATGTGTGCAAACATAGTCCTCTAAAACCTTCAACCCCTTTTCAGGGTTCCCTGACCCTTTTTAAATGAGTTCCATCTACCAATCATTACATTCTGTCAAGGTTCAACATATATGCCACAAGAAAAATTTTGAAAGTCATAACACTTTAATGTACATTTTGTAAATATAATGTTTTTCACTAATGCAAATGATTTTCAAAATATCAACCTTACAAAATGCTAAGCTAGAAACATAATTACCAGTATATGACTGAAATGAAACCACTTTTAATATTACACATATCAGGCACTGCCATTGAAACTAAGTTACAAACAATGATTCACAAATAAATTTTGATTAAGTGTTCAAAAAGGCCATTAATATATTGAAAACTTTGAACATATGTATTATAATGCTGATAAGTCTAAAAGAATAAATATATTGACTAGATGAAGACAAACTGAGTATAAGGTTATAAGATATACAAAAATATCAGTTAAAACTAAACTTTACTATCTCTCTAAAAGGCACCTATACATTTTAACCATTTACATGATGAATAAAAAATAATAATAATTTTTTAACAAAATTTTGTGCTTTATTTGTACTGTAAATTGTGTCATAAATAATTAAACAGGAATTAGAAGCCAAGATGGCCCTTATATATCACTCACCTAAGCGCACATAAGGTTTGACGAAAATTGATACAATGAAAAAAGGGTTTTTATTGATTTGACTTTGTGACCTAGTTTTTACCCCACATGACCCACTATCATTTTTTTGTGTCAGAGGGTTTAAAAATCCAAACAGTTACATCAAACAAAACATAAAGATATAATATATAATCAATTCAAATTTTATTAATTTAATCAACAAATATTTAATGAAGATAATTAATTAATGCAAAAGGTTGTTAAAAAAATCAGTATAAAACAGATGCTATTGTAAGACAACCAGTTTATCAAGTGATTGAAAATTGACTATGTTGATTATGTATATCTACAACATTTATTAGTATTTCAAGCATACCATGAAATCAACGATTTAAGAAAGAACTCGTCTTATGTGTTTTATTAAAAAACATAATGATTTCATGAATGTGACGTCATCAAAGAAATTTCAAGCAAGCCTTGGATAAGATTTTTCAAAATTGCAATAATTATGACGCAAACACAAGTTTTATTTGTTGAATATAGTTATTTGCATAAGGAACTTCCTACTTAGGTCTTCCAAGGGTTCCCAAATAAATTTGCAAGCTAACTTTTCAATGTAGCAAATATTATAACATAAGAAAATTGCAATGTAGCTCTGTTTATAGTGATATTCTTACACAGATTCTTATGTATCCAAACATCTCCTGTTTTATATGGCATGATCTGTCTATATTAATGTTACGCATGCAGTCAAGAAAAAGTTAATAATCATCCTTTTGAAGGTGAAGACGTTGCTCCATCCTTGGTATCCCAGGGTATTAATATTCTTCAACGATAATGAGTACCGATGCGTTGCCCTGAATGACATCACATCAAACACATTAATTGAATTCTATGTTAAATCAAATAAACATTTTGTTTCAAACAAATCATTCAAATCAAACATCAAACACACAAACATTATTATATAGACTACTATTCTTTCTACAGTTAAAACAATTGGAATGATTCTAAAAGCAAAGCAACAAACAAAAATTTGCAAACAAATTCAAAAAGGGGAAATTATTTAGTTTTAAGGGAGATAATTCAATGTTTTATTCAAATTTTTGATGAGGTTACTTCCCTTGAGTTATTTATTTTCAAATAAATAAAACATTAATCGTAAAAAATGGCATATACTTAAAAATACCAATAACCTGTGAGTATAGACAAGGAAATATTAACGATTTTTATGAAATTAGTTGAAAAGATCTCACTAACTTAGAATAGCATTTTTTAATCATCTTATAGTTTTATTAAAACATGGGTGAAAGTTGAAACCTACTTTAAAAATACTGAAAAAACCAACAGATTTGATATAAATTACATTGAGTAATTAATTCTCAAAATACTAAAATCAGCACAAAAATTGAAAACTTTCACCCATGAATAAGTAATTTTAGCCTTTACTTAATTTTTACTAGTCTCATACATCTGGCTAGGGAGTTAAGGTAAATAATGCAATCAGGAACTTGCAGCAGCCATCTTGTTCTTGTAGGTTAAGATGGTCACTCAACATGTGTGTAAGATATCCATTATAGTGCAATGGTAATATATCCAATAGTAAGTCAAATGATGTCCACCACGGAAATGATAAATAAATGCATACAAAGTTGATAGAAAAAAACATGGCCACACTTATCAATTTAGCACTAAAATAAATACAATATTTATCAAACATTTGACAAAAATAAATCAAACATAATAAATCAATTAAGAAAACAATAATTAGTAAATCAATATCAAGAAAAAATCTTATTTTTGAAAATCTGATATTTTTTTGTACTAAATGATTACAACGAAACAGTCTGAAATCAGTCATGAGCTTGAAAATTAATATACCTTAGAATAAGATCCAGGGCTCCTTTCAGTTCTTCTAGAAGGTGCCAGATCATTTCTTAAAATAATATATTTGAAGAAATTTCATCACATTTTATAGATTAGGGATTAAAGTAAATTCCACAGCAAACATAATGATAAAAAACATAATGACCTTAAAAAATCATGTCAAAAGAGAAAGGGGTCAATAAATGACCCCTGTGATAAGAAAAGATCCTAGGCTCCAAATTGATTTTTAAAGTTTGGGTCGCCCATTTGGACAATCAGCTATACATTTTACATGCTTGAACTTAGGTTTACTTGCACTAACAACTTCCCTGAACTCCAATATAGGTCTTCAGAGCACTATAATTTTATGACCTTAAATGTTGAGTCCTGAAAGATCATAGCTATCAACAACAATATGTCACGTTATGTCAGGGAAGCCTCAGTAAACAAATGTTTTCTAACACGTTCAATATTTCTCTAAACTTATCAAGGCTGACAAGATGACATAAGAATGTTGCAATATGTTCAATAAAATATCAAAAACACAATTTAATTTATAACTGGAAGCCAAACATATATTTATTAGGAACACTAAATGGCACAAATATTGAAAATTTCAAGAGTTTTTGCATAAAATGGGATAAACAATGACATCAGCAGATTGTTCACTAGATTTTTTATCTTTCTTTTATTGTAATGGAAGATCAAATGACAACTTTGGATTAGAATGTTTAAAAAATGTACAGAACAGAGAAATAATAATTGTTTCCACTGACAGAATGCTTGAATTCCATTCAAAGTGTCAAAGTTTCAAAACCAGACAGGCTGAAATATATTTTCATACTAAGTCAGAATTTTTTGAAAATATTGGTTAACTGTATAAAAATGGGTCATACCTCACTGATGATGAAATAAGAATACCACTGCAGCCCTTGTGCCTTACATTCTATCAATGAGTTGATTTTATAGAACTGCTCATGCAGCATTGGCATAAAATGCATCAATAAAGGGTGCGTAAAAAGACAAAAAAATTATAAAAACAAACTTAATGTTAAAATTCCATTAAATGAGCACTATTATAGGGGTGATGAGCAAAAATCATCAAAAATTGATTCACTTGACCTAAATACATAAATAATACTTAAAAAATAACATCTATCCCATAATACAACATTTATCAACTAAGCATAATGTACAACAATTATATATTTAACGACAATTATTATTATATGAATTTCTGACCATAATTCCATCGTACCACAATAATTCTATTATTTTAACAACAATGATTACTATATTCTTTTTCTCTTAGGATGATAATATACAAATGTGATTATAAGGTAAACAATTCCTAAAGCATACAAAATCATTTTTGTGTAACAATGCTAAACTTAATTACAATATTAATTCAGGCTTCAAACTCAACTATGACTCTAATCTTCTAAACCTCACCAGGGACAGAAAGTATGATAACTAACAGCTACAGTATGACTGAATAGTTTCCAAGGGTTGTGAAAAGTACTCATAAAACCTGAGTTTCACCAATAATTGTCTAATTGTCCAAGGACTCCATAAGTCAAAACTGTTGGGAACATTTAAAACTTATTTGGTTCCAGAAGAACCATATTACAGGGTTCATACTGATTTTAAATGACAAAATTCTATGATTTTAGTTTTCCATGATACAACAGAAACACAAACTGAACCCAGAACGAGTACAGTTTTATTTTTGTAATGGTGTAGTAGCAATATTTTCAACATTCGTACCCAAGAGTGTGATTTGTACCCAGCATTAAAGTTGCGATTTTATTTTGAATTTAGTGTTGTTCATTGATTTTTATGGATTGAATCCAAAATAGATATAAAATAGTTTTTTCGATGACACATTAAACTTTTTGCATGATGTTAACTAATTTTCCTTGATTTTTCCATAATACTTTCCCTGAAATCAGAATTCCATGATTTTTCCAGAAAATTCTCAATTTCCATGATTTTTTGCCAGTTTGTATGAGCCCTGATATATTTCTGCATTAGGTATTCTAAAGTTCATCAAATTGAATTTCATTTTTACTAACCCATGCATCAGCAAAGACAAGCTAACTTTAGAACCTATCAAATGACTTTTATACAATATTAAATTTTGTCTAAATCTCTGAATTATTTCCAAAAAACTTTCTTTAATTAAACTAGATGGGAATCAACGCCCTGGTGCACTAACCTGATTTCACAAGGACCATTTTGGTTTTGCATTTACAAAAGGGCGCAAATGTGTGACCTCAGCAAAATACTGTATCAAATCATTCCATAATAAAGAAATCATCCAAGCAATTTGAAGTACTAAGTTTATCATTGTTACACATTGTAATTTTATATACACAAGGAATGGAATACCTTAAAGGCTTACAACAATGATTAACTTATCAGTTAAAATATAACATGAACATAATACTACAGTCACAATTTAAATAGATACACAACATAAAATAAATTAACATATACAAAGCATCAATACATTTGCATTAAATTTACACAAGACCTATCACAGTAGGTGATAATGTATCCCCCTAAAAATACCTTGCCATGAAGATCTAGCATTTAAAGCTACTATCACTTTCTTAATTGAGATATACAAGGCGTCTGGCCCATTCACAATAACATACTATACAGTGTACAAATACAATTAAAGTACATATAGTTTTCAAGTTTGTTGGACTTGGCTAAAAAAGTAATTGTATTTTTGGTCTAAGTTTCATGCTGATGCATGTCCACAGACATTACATTCACTACCTTTAGTCAGGACGCTGCTGATATCTATTTATAAATCTCTATGAGGAGTCTTTAAAATGCCAATGTGCAGTCAACACATTGCTGTAAAACCACAAAAACAAAACTTTAAGTAAACATGAAATTCAATTTTTAATATAAACTAATAATTATTGTAACTTGACCTGTATTGTATCATTCATCTAGATACTCAAAGATAAAATGCTGTCCTCAACATCAGTGTATCTATATACATATTTCACTCCAGTGAAAAACCAATAGGAAACCATAAAAAGCCAAAAACGGCCAACGGACCAACAAGCTTACTCCAACATACCCTTCAAAACAATGTTCGTTAGGGTATTTAAATATACAAATATCAAGTTTCATCATGATTCTAACTACATAAAATATCACAATCCATATATTACAATAATTATATTGATGATTGAGACTGTCTGAGTACTTCAACATCTTTCTTTAACACAAAATAGTCAACTTTAAATTCTGAAACATTATCTGAAGAACGGCCAAGTAATTTCAAATTTTCAACTGTATGAACCTAAGCAAACTGAATTTTTATGTAATTATAAGCAACTTCAAGTACCTGGTGGGATTCAAATAGTGATTGTTCAGAAGCAGAATAGAAGGGTGCTGCACCCTGCCCTTTTTCTCTCCTCTCACCCTTTTTTGCACAGCCCTTTGCAAAAATATTCACTGTGAAACACCAACCCTGTGATGCCCACAGCCCTTTTTTCTGCCTCCTGGTCCATTTCTGAGTTCTAGAATAATCACTATTAAACCCACAGCCCTAACAATTTCAGTATGCTTTTATAGTCTATTTTTTCTCAACTGTCATTGCTTGAATAATTTCATGGTGACTGAATGCATTGTTTTGTACTGGCATCATTATTATTATTGAATATTTTTTTACTAAAACTTATCATACGGCAAAAGCAGTTTTACTCAATAATAAAACACACTTTCGGAAACTCATGAATGTGTCACGATGATAATTTTTACTAATGCATTCACCGTGAAATTATTCATGTTTTGACAGTTTAGATAAAACGAACAATGCATAGTATAAAAACCTTTTCATAGGGCTTAAACTGTAATAAACTTCAGGACTAGTCCAGGTAACTTTAAATCTATGTATTAACATTGAACACTTGAAATATCAAAAATAGAACGAGAGCCAATAAAAAACCTAGTGGTAATGCATGACTCTTTCATTTTACTATGAACCACTATGTAATCTATAGTTCTTATTCAGAACTCTTATTTATGTATTTTTCAGCGGAATCAATTTTTTTGTACTGATGCAAATGTGCCACACAAAGTTAGTTTAAAGATTATTGCTGAGAAGTATGCAACACATATTAAATCCTTGTGTTCCATATACACACGTTCTTATTTCAACCCTGTTCTACACGTCTGGTACATCAGATACAAACAAAATTTTACAGCTGGAAAAATACCAACTTGAGTTCCAATCACATCTACAGCAAACAGGTAAGTCGACATATACCAAAACAACAGAGATGAGGAAGTGATATAACCGTATAAATAATTCAATATTTTCATTTAATCATCAACAACTACCATCCATAAATCATTAACTGGCACTTCTATAATACAATGTTTATATATATATAAGTTATCATTACAATATATAATGTTATAGTATTGTACACCGTGATTTAGATTTGTGCTTCGTCTTAACAGGTGGTCTTTCATTAAATTCAAATAATCTGAAAGATAAAGTAGATACAAAATAGTCACATTACAATTAAGAACAAAGCCCAGGAATAGTGAAAAATTGATTTGGAAAAGTGAAAATTACTTTTTATACAATTGGGCTAGCTATTAATTTTGCCCACAACTATAAATTCAAATGAATAGGACTGGTGCATGTAAATATCTTTGACAAAATTTAATTCTACTTAATCCAGCCGAAATATTGTTGCAAAGGAATTATACCACCCTCACAGGTACCCATTTACATCGAGGTGGAGTAAAGCAATCACAAGTTAAGTTCTTGCTCAAGGAAGTTAGAGGTGCCCCTGGTGGAATTCTAACCTGGAACCTCTTGATCCCTAAAGGGACATCCTACCACTGCACTACTGCTCCTACAATGATGGCAAGAAGCTGATTTCAATGATCAGATAGTATCCTACAAAACAGTCATATGTGCATATGAAAGCGGACTTCAAACTCGATAAAATTTTACTGTAAAATACTGACCTGACTTTTCTAACTAATTCATAAAATGCTTGGTCTACATTCATTCTCATTTTAGCACTTGCTTCTATATGAGCTATCTTTAATTGTCTAGCTAATTCTTGACCTTCTGTTAGAGTTATCTGAAATACCATTAAGATAATTGTTAGTTTCAGTTATGTACAGAAATATATACTATCTATCAAATTATCATTATTATCACAGTCTTTACTACAAACTGTCATTATCACTGGACATTTGGTGCAGCAAGATGGATTTTTTCATTAGCACTGGAAACTTTGGTTAATATCATGTTAGTAAAACTGCTTTTTTACAACCCAACAAGTAAGACAAAAAAAAGGTTCATGATTTGTTTAAATTTGCTGTCAATTTTAATTATTTAGCATGATATATCCTAAAATTGAATTAACAAGACTCAGAGTGAGCTCTCTTTCATGCGTACCAGCCAGCCAGCTGGAAGAAAGTCTAGTGTTCCTATTGATACTTCCATCACTGCAGGATAGTCAAAACATGAATTCTGATGATGATGATGGTGATGCTGAGTATTGATGATGATAATATAAATAATGATGAAGATGATGTTGATGATGATGATAATGATGATGATAGTGTTGATTTTGATAATGTTGTTGATGATGATGATATTGTTGATTTCGATAATGTTGTTGTTGTTGAAGATGATAATAATGATAAAGTTGATTTTGATAATGTTGTTGTTGTTGATGATGATAATATTGATTTTGATAATGTTGTTGTTGATAATGATGATGATAATGATGATTTTGATAATGTTGTTGTTGTTGATGATGATAATGTTGATTTTGATAATGTTGTTGTTGATAATGATGATGATAATGTTGATTTCGATAATGTTGTTGTTGTTAATGATGATAATGTTGATTTTGATAATGTTGTTGTTGTTGATAATGTTGATTTTGATAATGTTGTTGTTGTTGTTGATGATAATGTTGATTTTGATAATGTTGTTGTTGTTGATGATGATAATGTTGATTTTGATAATGTTGTTGTTGATAATGATAATGTTGATTTTGATAATGTTGTTGTTGTTGATGATGATAATGTAGATTTCGATAATGTTGTTGTTGTTGATGATAATGATAATGTTGATTTTGATAATGTTGTTGTTGTTGATGATGATAATGATGATGATGATAATGTTGATTTTGATAATGTTGTTGTTGTTGATGATGATAATAAGATGATAATGTTGATTTTGATAATGTTGTTGTAGTTGATGATGATAATGATGATGATGATAATGTTGATTTTGATAATGTTGTTGATGATGATAATGATGATGATGATAATGATTATACTGATCATGATAATGTTGATGATGATGATGTAGAAGTTACTAACCTGTCTCTGATGTTCTAGGTCTGATTTATTACCAACTAATATCATAGGAAACTCATCTCTATCCTTAACTCGTAATATTTGTTTGTGGAATTTATAAATCTCATCAAAACTGAAAACATAAAAGTACATAATATATCATTATATTTCAAATAATCTAATCATAAAACAAAGTACATGAATAAGTCATACATAAATATCAATAAGAACTTAGGAGAACTATGGAAGGGTGTGAGCTTAACCTTTCCTACACAAGTCTTAAATAGGAGAAGAAAAAAATTAGTTCCTGATGAGAAACTCAAAAACATGACCTTCTGCTAGCAAGTTAGATGCTCTATCAACTAAGCTTAAGGGGCTGATAAATTTAGCAACAAATCCTTTAAACATATTCTATTATATACAGCCTTGCTACATATATCTTTCCTTTTAAAATAATTCAAAGCAACAACCCACATTTTTTACTAACCCAGCATATGATTCAACCTAGCTTTAGGATTCCAAGGCGAGTCTCACACTTACATCATCACACATCGTCAATGTAAAAGAAGGAGGGAAAGTAAAATTCCTTAGATGTGGGCCTCAAACCTGAGACCTCCCTGCTTTAAAACAGATGCTCTACCAACTAAGATAATTGGGCTGATGAATATAACACAATTATTAATTACATGTGCAAAATTGGACTTCAAATTCAGGGCTTATATGGCATTCACTATGGCATTATACTATAACTAAATACATGGTTATTACGGGAAAAACACACTTTTACAGTCTTTATGAAATATCATTAGGCTATTATGAGGTTCAGGCATTTTGATTGGTTGCAAATCTCATAATGACCAAGTTTTCTCATAAAGGCCTTGTTTTTTCTTTCCACAGTAAAAGAGCTGCCATTTTGAATGTTGGTACAATCTTACTGTTTTGATTTATTGATTTATTTATTGGAGTTAACACCGTGTCAACACAATTTAGGTCATTTTACGGCGTCCAGCGCACCTAACCAAGCTTTCCTGGACCATTGTCTATAACCAGTGCTCACCTACCCTTCCACAAGGCCGGACACTTCTCCATATTATCTAATCAATGGAGGAAAATCGACATTATTGTCATATTTTCATGGAAGGGTATAACCTCCCCGGGTGGGATTCGAACCTGCATCCCCTCGGGCACAAGTATCCAAATCCTGGCGTGCTACCAACTGCGCTATCGACCCGGGTTTTACTGTTTTGATAGGGACCCTATTGTAACCCCTTTACAAAGTCAGTCACACACCCAGTAAGCCATTTAGAAGCCCACAAGAATTGTTTACATAACAGAATCAGCCTTCATGCTAGTGGGTGTATAAAATATATTAAAAATTTACTCTTAACACAACAGATGGCATTGCTTAAACTATGTACAAGCCCAACAAAATGGAAATGTTACCAGACTTTCCAGCCACAAATATGACAATATGGCAATATCACAGCTGTTGTTTATTTTATGAGAATATTTCAATAAAACTAAACAGTGCATTAAGATATAAACATGATATAAAACATTACATAAACATAAGCAAGGTTGTTGGAATAAACAATAAAATATATTTATTATCAAACTTTGGAATTAATTACCCAGAATAAGTATGTATCTGGTAATTGTTGTTGTTTGTTTAGTTGGGTTTAACACTTAAAAACACATTGAATAGAATATATCACAGTGGTCAGACAACCTACTCACCATTCCTAGAAAGGGTAAGCTTTAGCTGTTGGCCCGTTACTAGGCTTGTACCCTTGTCAGTGACAGACAGCTGCCCAACATTATTTAGAATCAGTGGTAGGAGTAGAATAGTCGTTGAGATAAGTGTCAGGTAATACAAATTATTTAGAACAGGACAGGGAAGAATGAAAAATGGTTAACTTAATAAAGCGATCCTGGTATAAACATGTTCATACAGAAGAAGTTTTTGCAGAAACTTGAATTCATCACCTAAACTCACTAAACATCAGCCTTAGGATGAGTAGAAATTGACTGAGGCTAGTAAAAATTACTCATTTCATATACTGAAGTGAGGCTAGTTGATAGATTTACTTTTTACAACATAACACATTAAATAAGCAGTTTTTGAGAATATTTTGGACGAAGGGTTATATCGGATAGAAGGAGAAGACAAAATGGTGGGAATTGAAGAAAATGGCTGAATGCAGTGCCTTGCTATTTGGTATGCTTTCTAACAAGTCAATATGCAATATATTTTACTACTGAAATGCAGTGGTTGTATTTATAATCATAAATTAAACATAAAATGTTTACAAAATATTGTAATATGAATCATTGAACTCAAGATGTCGTAATGACTCAGCAGTACAATGTAACAGTCCTCTCAAAAATAAGGATAATAATATCAATAGTAATATTATATTGTACCAGTCAGTACCAGTACTCTTTATGAAATATAATACTTTGAACTGAATACAATACACTTAATACATCCTTATCATTTATATAAGAGTTCATCAAACTTATAATAGTTTTTTATGCATTACAATATGCATTATAATCATTGTGTTAAAAAGTACTGTTTTCTTGTACATTATTTTATTGTAAGCTTCTGTTTCCTTCTTAATGTTGATAATTGATAAGTTTTATATTACTGTCAGTGGTGCATACTTTAACCCCACTGTTTTAAATACTCACTATAGTATTTCTGAGGTCACTATATTGATAATCAAGTATTTAAATCAGCAGGGCTAATGTTTGTGCTACTGACAGTTGAATAAAATTAACCAATATATTATTTTTTTATATGCCCAGCATTTATCCAAAAAAATCTTCTAATGAAGAAATTGAACATTATTGTTTGTTAAAGTTTTAAAATCCAGGTAGGTTACATAGCGCAGTTGGTAGCGCACCAGGATTTGGAATATCTTGTCCCGAGGGGGGTACCGATTCAAATCCCATCTGGGGAGGTTGTACCATTCCATGAAAATTTGACAATAATGTCAATTTTCCTCCATTATTAAGGTATATAGAGAAGTTTCCAGTCTTGTGGAAGGGTAGGCGAGTACTGGTTATAGACAAGGGTCCAGGAAAGCTATGCTTGGTGCACTGGATGCTGGAAAATGACCTAAATATGTGTTGACACAGCGTTAAACCCAGTAAAATAAGTAATATAAATAAATAAAATTTTAAGGTGACCAAATTCAAACTTGAATAGCCTGATTCTGAGTTAAACTTAAATCATGGGTGATAGAAAAGTTTATTTAAAATTAACACAAAACTAAGATTTCTCATTTGTATTGATTTCACTTACAAAGTGTGAAATTGAAAATAAAATGAAATTTAAATGGCTTACGGCCAAACCATAAAAGTGAACAATTCTAACATTCTATTTTGGTAAGGTTTTTGGTTTTTATGATGTTTTAATCATCCCACACTTCTGACAAATTTTCCATCACATTGAGAATTTATTTGACAATTTCACAGTTCCAAAAGAGGCCGGTAGATCTTAACTACAAATTAAGCATTAACCAGTGATATGACTTAAACATGGTCTGTAAGTTAAAAAAATGTCAAAATTCCAAAAAACATTATTTCTTTAAATAAGAAAATGACCATTTCTTCCGTCTCAAAGATCCAGTACTTCTATATCAGTCTATAAAAATTTCACCCATGCCTTTAAAATTTGTTAGTCGCTAACAACTTCTCTGCCTGCTACAGCAGAAATATGTAAGAAATACCTACAAACAATGCTGTGTCAACACATTTTGGTTATTTTACGTCATTCGGCCCACCTAACCTAGCTTTCCTGGACCCTTGTCTATAACCATTCTCACTTACCCTTTCACAAGGCCAGAAACTTCTCCTTATACCTTATTAATGGAAATCAATTGACATGATTGCCAAATTTTCATGGAAGGGTATAACCTACCCATGCAGGTGGGATTCAAACCTGTACCCTCTTTGGGACATGAGATTCCAAATCCCTGTGTGCTACCAACCTGGATTAGAAAAAGCTGCCTACAATAGACATAATGGCAAGTTGAATGGACTTAATTGAATCTCACACCTGAGCGTGATGCAGCAAAAAACAAATATAAACCAGTCATCACGTCCATACACTTACATGAATGTAACTAAAATTTTAGATAAAACATCTGACTCATTTAAACTGTAACCAAGAAACTAAATTACTTCCTAATTGTAAATATCCCACGATCATGACAATGAAACAAGTGTTTAAGATTTAATAAAGGAAACATTATACGACAATCAACTAAAATTAAACAATAACACGCTATAAGTAACAATCCACTATGGTTTATAAGGAAGGACAGTGTACATTTGTGTTTTAAGATAACTCCAAATTTAACATCTTTAAAATATTAACGCTCTTAGTATTGTCAGTGGGGCATACTTTAACCCTGCTGACTTAAATACTCACTACAGTACTTCTGCACCTTGTTATCATACAGAATACATGTAAACTAAATACAGTGGATCTTGCATAAGCGACCACGTCTCCTAAGCGACCAATTGCACTAAGCGACCACTCTGAGTTCCCACGGACCATTTTAACTCTTTAAATCTTTGCCTTAAGCGACTTTTGTCTAACGCGACCAGCGGCCACTGGTTTTGCCCGAAACTGACTGACTTATTTGTGTTAAACGACCGGCTCAAATAAATCGTATTTGGCGAAAATCGATAAAAATCGGTAATTAGAAATATACACCGGGAGTACGTCGTCTCAATGTCTATCACCTATAAAGTCGTATGCCAGGCTCTAAAAATCAATAATTGACAGTCATAAATACTGTAAGATAAAGGGGGTAAGTGGGAACAATCAACTAAGTGACACTAATATGATAATACACATTGGACAATTAGCCCCATATCAGGGTCTATTAAAACATTCTTACCATTCAATCACCGTGGAGAGTTATTGTTTTCTTACACATTTCAAGTCTGAAAATTTGCCTTTTAATACGTGCATAGAACGTGTAAAGTAATATTCATTAAAAAAATACGTAAACAGAAACAATTTGTAAATTTAAACAAAGAAAGGTCAGTATTGAGGACATTATAGACACGTTTTCCGAAAATACCGTCACGTTCTTATATCAAACGAGGTCAACATTTTTACGCATGTAGTTTGCAGTGCTCGTTAGAACAAAGAATTAGCCGGTGTGTTAGACAATTATCACAATTAATTCTTATAAATTGTGTGAATTACACAGTTTTAACTACAACAGCCTTTACTCTGATGACCTAAATATTGGTTGTTTTATGGCGAAAATGTCCGGGAATAACGGATTTTAACATGTACGTAAACAAAAACGGCCGTTTCGCAATCATTATTTAAACATAAGTTTCACTTAATTGAAATAAATTATTGCAATTTGAAGCTGAATTTAGGTTGTTTTGAAAAAAGAAAATTCGATTTGCCCATTATTTGTATGCATTTGACAACATTTAGATAAAAGCCCATGCAGTTAAAATCGTCCCGTCGACAGAAAATGTTCTATGAAAGTTACGAATTTTAGATTGTCGGAACAGCTTCAAGGTCGGTAATAAACATTTGTCTAAAGAGACCATTGTCTTAAACGACCACTTTTTGTCTCTCCCTTGGATGGTCGTTTAACACAAGATCCACTGTATAAAAACTTTGTTACTGTGAGGCTAGTGAATTCATAATGACTTATAATTTAAAAAAAGATATTACTGAGTTTGAGGTTTGACATGTCAAAAATCCCCACTGGAATTTTCAAAAAGCAAATAATATTAAAAATACCTCAACCATGGAAAATATCATAACCTCCCTGCCCCCCCACCCACGCACACTCTGAAAAATGATAAATCCCCCTCCCCTCTCTTAAGTACAAACATCACAACTAAGAAAAAATCAAAACCCCTCCCCATAAACTAATACCCCCCAAGTTAAATGAAAGTATATTGAAACAAGTAAAAGGCTACAAAGAATGATAAGATCACATTTATCTTACTATTCACAGTCCAATAAGTATATTATAGATAAGTTCAAAGTAAACATTGAGAGTTATTAAAAGTAAATTTTCTCTAAGTAGTATCTATTGTGTAAAACTATCATCCAATATCAAGTAATGATACATCTGTATACAAGCTTATAAAACAGATGTGACACATAATCCCATCATTATATCTTGAAATACAATCTTATAAACTGTGAAAATAGGAAATACAAGAAGTTTGTAATATACAAGAGTTCTGTGGACCTTATATCGCTCAACTTAATGCTGATCCAGGACCATCAAGACCAAGGATGATCTATCCAAACATGGACTTTATATCAGGGTTGCAATACTGAATGATTGTGACATCAAAAATGCTAAAATTTCAAGAAAGAAAAAATAAACAATCCGTCTTGACTTAGAGATTCTAAGAGCTATAAGTACATTTATATGTACTCTTGTCTGATTCCCAGGCGAAACGATCATGGTTGAGCATAGTGACAATGGTTTTTTATAGTTGACCAAGATATCACATGATCAAACATCAAATACTGAGGTGGAACATGATATGGAACCCACTCAACCATGTTTTGTTAAATGGCATCACAGTTTTTGACCATTTAGTAGACTATGGTAGATAATGTTCATAATATAGCCTTCATTTCACTTGGGATTTTCATGACATTTATCTAAGGTAAGGGAAGAAAGTTTGCACAATTTGCTGTACATTACAACATCAATGCCAGTTTTATACTGTTTGCAAACACACTGAAAACCAACCAACATTTTTCCTTTTCAGTGGGCTACAGTTCCAAGTCTTTGGAGGCAATGGGCAACTGGGCATTAGTGTTAAAATTTGTGACAAAGAATATTTTATAGATTTGTGCACCAAGTACTAAAGAGAGCTAAAAACTATAGTATCCCAGTCTCAGACGTTCACAGTTAATGATAAAACACATCAAACAAACCAATATCTAGACATAGAGACAACCTAATCTTATCTTCCATCAAAACAACAATTCTATTACCCTAAATACTCGAAAGTCTAGAAAGCCTTCAGTAATGACAAAACTTTTATAATCTTTAAAATCCTCTAAATATAATAATAACAATTTATCTAATATCCTATATATCTATTGAAACCATTTATTTATTTCCTTGACATATAATGCATCATAATTTTATCAAAAAATCATTTACTGATGAATACATTTTCTACATGAAATTTAAAACCACTTTTGGTTCATATGATCTAAAATCAATTTGTCACATACATTTAAAAAAAGTTGATATTATAGAATAGTTTTTTAGAATTTATAAGGAAGAAGATGTTAAAAGCAGATATTATGTGCAGTGAAAACTTAAAGACTGTTGAAAATGTCTTGCACATTTTGGAGCTCTTTGGGCATTGTTTGAACAGTCTTGGTAGAGGACAGCTAACTTATTCTAGTAGTATATTATGGTACTGTTTAGATCTTAAGTTACAGCTTGATCTTTTATATTTTGGCTGGGTTGTTGATGTAGCAGCACACTGGTCAGTCAATCTACTCACTGATCCTGAAAAGGCTAAATCTTTTGATTCAGTAGTTTAACCAGTAACTAGGTGCAAACTTCTGCAAGTGACTGACAACTATCCTACAAAATGGCCATAGAAATTATTTCATAACCAAACTCTACAAAAGTATGCCCTGCTCAAGAATCAAACCTACGACTCCTAAATAAGTAGACTTGAGTGCTACTGACTCCACTATCTGAGCATATTTGGCTTGATTTTACAGCATTAAAAAGGGAAAAACTACAATCTAATTATACAACACAATGCAAAAACAGATGGAGACAACAAGACAAAAACTTAACCATAAAGATTACATGACATGATGTAGAAATACAGATACATGTATACTGATTGTGACTTCCATCATGCACTCTTCATTCATTATACAATTATAAGTATTTTTTCAAGCATGTTTTAGATAAAATATTGACGTGAAAGAGGACAGTAATACCTAAATCAAGCTTAAACAAATAATTAAAAGTCCTTGATAACATAAAGCCCATAAATAGATTACAATTTATCACATGCAATATTTTCAGCAAACAAATGAAGCTTAACATCACTTAAAGTTGCTGATAAAAAACATGCATTCATCTTAATTGTAGAAATGTGTAACTAGATTTTGGCTAATTTGAGATTTTTGGTATTGTTAGATTTGTTGGTGCAAGCATTGTTCAATGGTATTAGGGGTGCGGGGTATTACCGGTAAACTGGTTACTGTGGTATTTTATCTCGCGGTACAAAACTGAGGTATTTTTGGAAATACCGGTATTTAATACCTTAACTATCTTTCTGGTAAGCGAGCAGTACCGTGAACACGTAGTGCCCGTAATTTTGGTTTTACACGTTTTGTATGTCGTCTTTATTCGGCGAGACAGAAACGTTGACTTATTTACGACAGCCGTCATTTTCTGAGATGAGTTGATCGTAAAATTCAGTTAGTAAATAAATTATTATGATTTAATTCTTACTTTCGCGATCGGTTTTAAAGGCCAGGGAGCGCATTTTTTGTATGTATGAGTTTCCTTTGACGATTGTTTTATTTATTTTCATTTTTTCCATAAAATGATGCCGTATTTATTCCCCAATTAATTAAAGTAAGTTTTAGCATATTAAACCCATTTTGAGTGCCTTGTATTAACAACATGTATGGCGTCATGACAAAATTATTAGACAAACCAATTCGTTTTAACCTAGGTTCGTTATTTTCAACTTTGATTACGAAATATCATCCAATTTCGATAAATTTGAGAAAAAAAAGAATGGTGAAGTTGTTACTATTATTACCCCTAAATTAGGGTTTTAGTGTTTTTAAAAGTTAATAAATGATCTTCTTAAAAGTGTTTTTTTATTAATAGCTCTACTGCACATGGTACAGGCTTACTTTGTGGTATACCGTGGTATATACCGTGGTATTCAGTAAAAAACTGCGGTATATAGTGGTATAAATAGTGGTATAAATTTCCTGGCGGTACCCAGCTCTAGATGGTATACATTGCTCCTAAGTTTCATTCCTTGACACTTGGAGAAAATTTTTTTTTGGTTGGGTTAACACCACTGCAACACATTGTACGGGTCATATCACTGTGGTCAGTCATTACCTACTTACCATTCCTAGAAAGACTAAACCTCTTTCTATTTAGCTGTTTATATGTTAGGCCTACTAGGGGACTACTAAAGTTAGTGACTGACAACATTACTGCCCTTCATAATTTAGAGTAAGTGGATGGAGGAAGAACAGCCGAAGAAAAATTATTTCCTGATTAAAGGCTCCACTACAGTATACCCAGCCCTGCCAAGAAATTATAACTTACAACCCCTCAATCAGTAGACTAGTGTCCTACTGATCCAGCTTGCTGGGTAGCTTCATTGAAGACAAATTTATACAAACTTGGCAGAAATTGTGACCTTCTAAAGTTAAAACATGAATGACACAGAAAATGTTTTAAGTGTTTTTTTGCAAGATGAGAATGTTGTAGATACAAAAACTGACAAGTGCCAGTCTCAAAATCCCTTAAGCAATTCTGAGAATTCAATATGCCATGGTGTCCAAAATAGCAGAAAATCTTTGAAAATGAAAGAGATAGCTATACCATTGAAACTGAGAATATAGTTTAGACAGAAATTTCAAAAAGGCACTGCGTTAAGAGTCTGACGGCATTTTTTAGTACAATCAGGTAGTCAGCGGTTTTAACATATTTCAGGTATGCTGATCATTTTTTGAGATTTGTATAATTTTACTTTTCCGTTACCATGGTAACCAGAGTTTTATATGGGATTCAATGAACTATTTAAAAGATCTTTACGCTAGCAACATTTCTGCAAAATTTTAGCAAGATTGGTATCGTAGTTTTTGAGTAAATGTCGTTTGAAGGAACTTGCTGACAATTAATGAACTATGGCGGCCATTTTGAATTTAAAGATGGCTGCATTTCAAAAGTTCAATTTTTTTCACCTGTATATTTTTCCTTTATTAAATACTGGCTTAAAATGATACATTATATACGGTTTAAATAAATGTTTGACCGATTTTATCTTAACAATGTCCAATATAAGTGTAAATAAAAGGAAACATTGGTGGCCATTTTGAATTGACCTTTTGAAGGTCAAGGACGCAAGATACAGCCGTGGTAGAGCAAAAATTGGAATCAGCATACCTGAAATATGTTAAAACCGTTGACTACCTGCTTGTACTAAAAAATGCCGTCAGGACTTTATTTTCATGAAAATCAAACCAGACTAATACCCCAGAGTGCCAGGACTGACAATACTGTCCAGATTTCTCAATAGTCCAGTTTTCTCAATGTGACATATAACTTAGAAATAATTTCCAGACCAAAAATTTTGTGCAGTTTTCCCAACTTCGCACTTTTACTTTTTACAGCAAGTTTTCAGCTTCTAGAAACTGTATATCTCTGAATACATACATGCGATCAGAGCTTCAATACATACATGTATATAACAATACAACACTTGAGTTAAACAAGGTTTCTACAACTATACTTTTAAGTCAAATCATCCTTTCAGGATGTAACAACTTATAACTATAACAGTATTAATTAGAAATATAGTCAAGTATTATGTCTTTGTTACACAGTATAAACATATGATGTGACAGACTGACAGTATATCAATGGTTTGTATATCAAAGGGCCTGTACTAAACTAGTCCGACTACATGTAAATAAAGTAAGATGTAGACTAGTCTTGCTCTGACCCATCAATATTCAAGGCTATATTTGTTACTTTAGATCCTGTATCGATTTACAATCCATGATGGATAGATACAAAAGATTTTTGTGAGGAAGAGTCGGAGCAACAAAATTTGATATCATTTTAAATACTATTTCATTTCAAGGGCTAAATGAAACACTATTGTAACTCCATTTGAAAATAACAGGAGAAACAATAGAGTTTTGTAGAGCTTTCAAATTTTGTTGTTGTTTTTTATTAAGTTTTGAATGGTGACCAACTCACCTAACCAACTTAATTAGACACTTTCATTTAATAGAACTGGCATACACTTTCAACAGGAGGCAATCTCTGTTCACTGTTTCATTGTTATATGAGAAATATTGAAACGGGCCGGGGTTTAATACACATAATAACAGTTTGAAACCAAAAGTTACCTTGTAATACATGTTTAAATTTGCTCCGTTCCGTGTTTCCTGTTTTGAGAGCATGATGCATGTCTCTAGCCATAAAGCACATAATGACTAGTGTTCTGGGCAACACACAGAACACATTAGCGCATATATGTAGGTTATGAACTAGGATTCTGAGCTCAAATCAATGTTTGTTTATCCATTATGTTTCGTAACCAGTTTTCACGACGTTCGCATATTTGGATCCTCTATATTCCAGTTAATTTGTATCCTTCGATGTTAAATCCTAATCCTAGATGTGAATTAGTTATTTCCTTACACTTTTGCTGAATGTTAATGTTTAAATCCAGTTATAAGGCGAGTTTTGATCCATTTTGTTATGAGCACATTTTGTCTTATGTCAGCGTTCCTGTCATGTTTACATCGAACTCTGGGAATTTATTCCTACGCTGTACAGTCTTAAGGAACTATGTTTTCGTCTAAAAGATTGTTTAGGGGCCAAATCAAGGTATTATAGTCATGGATTTATCTGCATTTTGTTGTTTAATAGTAATTCTAAGTTATTTTAGTCATTGGTACTATACAAATTGTTGTCTGCTTAGAAATTTCACGGTTGGAAAAGCCGCCCAAAAAATGGGGTGCTTTTTGGGCGGAATCAACCAAAAAGCACCCATTTATTGGGTGTTTTTTGGTCGAGTTAGCCAATGGGTGGAAACAACCAAAAAGCACCCAATTTTGGGCGGAATCAACCAAAAAGCACCCACTTTTGGTTGATGGGCGGAAATTTACTATAAAAACCCCCGGAAAATTGTTCGTGAAGCTCATTTGATCACGGTTACCAGAGGGTCAGGTTATTGTTGAAGTCAACGATTTTTATTTGTAAGATGCTTTTGTGAGCTTCAAGCGTCCTTATAAATTTCACCTTCATAGTATACATGTAGTATTGATAAATTGTGCATATGTATAGAATTATTTTAACGTAAAATAAAACGTTTGAGTTGAAACTTTACCAACGAGTTGCGTTTGTGTTCACCCTTGCGTACCTGGTACGCAGACAGTTTGGAGGAGAGCATCGAGTGAACTTCAATCGTTCACGCTACCAATTGAACCACTGATGTAAGAGAACCACTCGACAGGCCTCTCAACCCCGATACCAAACAGTTCACCTCGGAGAAACCCCCATTGACGTAGATCGACTCCGGCTGTATAGATCTAAACGATACATCGTACGTAGATCTATACACGCGTCCACAGTCGTCCGGGTGAATTCGTAACATTTTATGGTGGCAGCGGTGGGATCTGTTATTTTCATAAACAGGTCCAGTGATTTGAACCTCGTCTTCTTTACAGAGTAGAGTTGAATTTAAGTTCAACTATTTATAGATTCGACCCGATCTATTTATATATTTCGTAATAAGTCGTAGTTTTTTAACAGTAATAGCTCGTCCGAGTTATAAAGATGAACAGTCCTGTACCCGTTAATTGACAGTACAGGTGAGGTTACGTTCCGTATCCCACAGGGACTAGAGACACGGAGTATATGTACAGAGAATATTGAGTTAATATCGAACAGTGGTTCTATTGACTCAGAGGTTAATACATCAAACAGCAAGGGAGAGTCAGTTCTCCAAGATAAAGTTAACAGTTTAGCAATCCTATTGCAAAATGTAGTTCAAGAGTTAAGTTCTATTCAATCAACCTGTTACAACAAACAAACTGTTTCAAGTGATAACAGTCCAGTTGATAGTCAGGATCAAAGTATAAATCCTGCAGTAACACAAGGTTACTGCCAGTCCCAAGATGTAAGGTATCACAGGGAAGCCATGAGACACAGGCCTAATAGTAGTCACCAGGGTTACCATATCAACCCCAGTTATCAACCAGAGTACCACAGGGGTCCGAGGCAAAGAAAGGTTACATTTAGTCCAAGTTGTCATGCTAATAATATAAGTAATAATTATGACATAGATAATGATTTCATGACTGAGGACGTACCTTGGCCACCTATCAATGAGTTTCAAAACCCATATGATCCACAGCCTCCCAGGTTTACTCGTAAACATAGCCCAACCTCAAGTATCAAGATGTCCCCTTTTAGTGGTACTGGTGATTGGCAAACATGGATTGCCCGTTTTGAGGCTATAGCAAGACGAAACTGTTGGTCTGAAGATGATATGCTAGACCAGTTGTTGCCAAGACTTGAAGGTGTGGCGGCTCAATTTGTGTTTACACAACTTAACCCTATGGTGCTAGACAGTTATACAGAGGTGAAATCCGAGATGAATAGCAGATTTATGACCATAGAGACCCCCAGATTCTATGCATCTAAATTTAGCCGCAGGTCACAGAACCCCAATGAAACTCTTGAAGAATACGCCGCTGAGTTAAAAATGCTCTATGATAAAGCACATGGATACCGAAGTAAAAGAGCAAGGGACGAAGATCTGGTGCGTAGATTTTTAGATGGTATCACTGATGATGATGTAAGATTCGAGATAGAGTTCAACAAAGAGCCAGGTAACATAGACCAAGCAGTCTATTATGCAGTCAACTACATGCAGATAAAGACGTTAGCAAGCGAAAGGAGGGGTCGATTCCAAGCGCGTAGAGCAGTAGAAGCACCTGTTGGGGACATGAACCTATCCAAAGACGAATACTTAGATTCAAGAGAAGATAAATCGTTAGGTGAAAAAAGTGACAGAGAAATTCTAATAGAGTTATACCAGAGAATGAGTAAGCTAGAAAGCAACCAGCAAAATAACAAGCGACGTTATAATAGAAGTGAGGTTAAGTGCTACAATTGTCACCGTGTGGGTCATTATGCCAGAGAATGCCCAAACCAAAGTTTTATAGAAGAAAGTAGTCATAGTACAAGTGTAACAGAGAATCCTTTAAACAGGAACGGACCTACTCTCGAGGCCAGAGGGAGGTCCCAGCAGTAGATGTTTATAGCGAGGGCCAGTCATGTAAAGCTACAGAGTTAAAGCCAGCTGTAGAGTCAGGTCGAGCGAAGCAGGTAAACACTGGAAGAAAGGAGGGTCTGACAGATGGGGTTTATTTGAGGGGTACAGTGAATGGAGAGCCCGTAGTATATACAGTAGATACAGGGGCGTCGTGTACACTTATCTCCTCTAGAGTGTATGATAAGATCCCAGAGACCAAACGACCAGTGCTAGATCATTCCGTGCGAGTTGTGGGTGCCGGGGGCATGCCTATAAAAGGTGTCGGTAAAGCAGAGTTTGAGTTAACTCTAGGCTCATTAGCGTTACGTCAGAATGTCTTAGTTGCAGAGATCGAGGATGATGCTTTGCTAGGATACAACGTTCTTAGGGGTAGTAACGGGGAGCATGCCGACATGTTATTGTCGCAAAATAAGATTATTTTAGGCGGAGTGAATATACCTGTTTTTCAAGTTGGTTCTTCTAAGACAGCTAGGAGAGTCGTTGTAGCAGACGATGTGACTCTACCGGTCCAAGTAGAAGCAGTAGTTAGCAGTGTTCGTGTTGAGAAGTTTGAGGACAATAGTGAATGTTTAAGAGAATGTATCTTTTGTGAAGATATTCAACCTGTTAATGTGGCTGAATCAGAGTTGCCAGTAGAAATCATTACAGAGAGTGATACTCTGAAACCAGATGAATCCATTCAAGTTATCGATGATGTTGTAACGTTCATCAAGGATGGATGTAGCTTGTTGGCTAAAGTTCCAGTTGCCAAGTATAATGCCAAAGAACCCCAGCAACCGGGACAGAGGTCAGTCAAGTACAACTCTAATGGATTACCAAGCCAGAAATCACTAATGTCATGTCAGGTGAATGACACCTGTAGTATAGTTATAAAACAACCCAAAGATCCAGACATAAAGGGGTTGAATTTGTATAAAGATTCGCGGTCGATGAGTGATTGTCCAAGATTGCGAAGTGTTAGTTGTGTGAGGTGTTTGAAAATTTGATTTGTGTTAATTAGTGTGGACGAGTGAAATATAAAGAAATTTATGAATTTATTTTTTATCTAAGTTGTGTGTTAAATTAATGTGTTAGTGAGTGTATCAGTTGAATGTTCAAATTTGAATTTTGAATTGTGACTTTGTGATAATATTTGATTAGTAATTGTAATATTTTAAGTGAAATTAAATGATTATTTATTTATAAGTGTATAAATTCTGAGGATAACCTATGGTGTGTGTTGAACAACAAATCGCCGGTTTCGTGTGTTTCTTGATGTAGTCACGTTATTGTCAGTACAGATAACTAGTTATCGCTGATGTAGAGTGAAGCAGTCTAGGTAAGAGCATGGATAGTAAAGATAGATATTCGACACAGACAAAGATCTATGATGGGTAACAAAGTTGCAGTCTGATGTTCTGATGATACCTAAGGGCGGGTCATACAAGGGTGAAAGAACCAGGTTTCTGACGTAGTCTAAAGAGATTGCGCTGTCACGCTCCCTCAACGCACTTATACTATGGTTATTTTCACAAGTATCTAACGATTATCAATAAAACAGAGTTTACCATAGGTCACATGGTAGCAAGTCAACGTAAAAAATAACTTGCTCATATCTCAACTAATGTGGGCCTTCATGTTACCAGTATAACAGGGATTTTGGAGAGTCCACTGAGTGCAATCGAAGCCAGGGGAGAGAATGAAGATTCTTACAAGTTCAACTTTACCGAGTTACAGTCACGTTAGTATTTACTGTATATCTGATAGAAGGGCCGAAATAACAAACCAGTCGGTACCAACACCAAGTTCACCTTTACATCTTCTCGCTTGTTGTACGTTATAATACAACTTGTCCATGTTTTGTTAGGCGTTTGGATAAAACATTACATGGGTACAACGCCTGCCATGATGTCAATGGTAGGTCCATATAGTGTTAATTCATAATGCTGTATGGATACCATATTTATACCATGATATTTTCTTCATCTACAAGAATTATTCTACAAAACTGACAATATTTTAACTTTAAGTAAATTTCATATACAGTGATCTCTTCATGAGTAACTTTAAGTAAATTTTATATACAGTGATCTCTTCATGAGTAACTTTAAGTACATTTTACGCATCCAGTGATCTCTTTGTGAGTAACGATAAATAGAATTTGTGAATCCAGTGATCTCTTTGTGAGTAACTTTGAACGTTGTGTAAATTTTGCATTGTTGCAAATGTATGGTATTTTATGTTGTGAACTCATATGTGCGATTTTACTTAAGTCATGTTAACTAGACTTTGGTGTCGTGTGGTTATAAAGTAAATGCTATGTCTTTTAGTATAGTATGTGCTATGAAATAATTTTAAAGAACTGTGTGATAATACGTATGGTTGTTATGTAAGCATTTGAATGTACCGGCTAATCCTTTTTGGTAAAGCTTTAAAGGGATAGTCTTACTGTTTTTATGTATGACTTTAAAGATGCAGTCTTACTGCTTTGTGTGTAACTTTAAAGGTGCAGTCTTGCCGTTTAGTGTATAACTTTAAAGGTGCAGTCTAACTATTTTGTGAATTATTTTAAAGGAACTGTTTGTCTATGTTATGTATGATTTTAATGTATTGATAAGCTATTTAATGTAATTAGCAAAGGAACCTGATCATTTATATTGAAATGTGAACTTGATGTTATAGTGTTACTTGTTGTTGAATTGTAAGTTAATGCGTTGTAAGTCCATAATAGTGAATGATTTTTTTTATTCCTATGAATTCATGTTTCAATTTTTGTAAATTTTTGCGTAGATCAGTTATTATGTGTTTATTAGGATAAGGCTGCAGGAGCTTAGCCTTTTGAAGGCCGGGGTAATGAAACGGGCCGGGGTTTAATACACATAATAACAGTTTGAAACCAAAAGTTACCTTGTAATACATGTTTAAATTTGCTCCGTTCCGTGTTTCCTGTTTTGAGAGCATGATGCATGTCTCTAGCCATAAAGCACATAATGACTAGTGTTCTGGGCAACACACAGAACACATTAGCGCATATATGTAGGTTATGAACTAGGATTCTGAGCTCAAATCAATGTTTGTTTATCCATTATGTTTCGTAACCAGTTTTCACGACGTTCGCATATTTGGATCCTCTATATTCCAGTTAATTTGTATCCTTCGATGTTAAATCCTAATCCTAGATGTGAATTAGTTATTTCCTTACACTTTTGCTGAATGTTAATGTTTAAATCCAGTTATAAGGCGAGTTTTGATCCATTTTGTTATGAGCACATTTTGTCTTATGTCAGCGTTCCTGTCATGTTTACATCGAACTCTGGGAATTTATTCCTACGCTGTACAGTCTTAAGGAACTATGTTTTCGTCTAAAAGATTGTTTAGGGGCCAAATCAAGGTATTATAGTCATGGATTTATCTGCATTTTGTTGTTTAATAGTAATTCTAAGTTATTTTAGTCATTGGTACTATACAAATTGTTGTCTGCTTAGAAATTTCACGGTTGGAAAAGCCGCCCAAAAAATGGGGTGCTTTTTGGGCGGAATCAACCAAAAAGCACCCATTTATTGGGTGTTTTTTGGTCGAGTTAGCCAATGGGTGGAAACAACCAAAAAGCACCCAATTTTGGGCGGAATCAACCAAAAAGCACCCACTTTTGGTTGATGGGCGGAAATTTACTATAAAAACCCCCGGAAAATTGTTCGTGAAGCTCATTTGATCACGGTTACCAGAGGGTCAGGTTATTGTTGAAGTCAACGATTTTTATTTGTAAGATGCTTTTGTGAGCTTCAAGCGTCCTTATAAATTTCACCTTCATAGTATACATGTAGTATTGATAAATTGTGCATATGTATAGAATTATTTTAACGTAAAATAAAACGTTTGAGTTGAAACTTTACCAACGAGTTGCGTTTGTGTTCACCCTTGCGTACCTGGTACGCAGACAGTTTGGAGGAGAGCATCGAGTGAACTTCAATCGTTCACGCTACCAATTGAACCACTGATGTAAGAGAACCACTCGACAGGCCTCTCAACCCCGATACCAAACAGTTCACCTCGGAGAAACCCCCATTGACGTAGATCGACTCCGGCTGTATAGATCTAAACGATACATCGTACGTAGATCTATACACGCGTCCACAGTCGTCCGGGTGAATTCGTAACAATATTATCAAATCCTCAAAATAACACATAGCTGTAACCAGATGTGCTATCATGGTTAATGGTGTAATAGTTCGATATCATAGAAATAAAACATATGTTACCCAATAATGGATATTACTATATCACCAAAACTAAATGTGAGAGTTTATAAACAAAATACTTTCTATATGGCCAATATCTAACTTACTATTGTATTGAATAGGAAAGTGGTCTGTCACTGTTGCAGATATGTACATTGTAAAATTGGTTGAAAACTAAGGTTCAGATCTATGCCTCTCCAGATACAGTAACTAACTATGTAAGCAAATCACTACAATGTGGAAAGCTGCGAAAGTGGCGAAAAATGTTTTTAAAAAGAAGTAAACTAAAATAATCTTTTTTAAAGATTTCATTTTTTGTTGGGTTTAACACTGTAGCAACACATTATGTGACAATGCTATATATTGGAAGTAGGCCAACCTATAGGCTACTCACCATTCCTGGAAAGGCTAAATCTTGGCTGGATAGAGCTGTTAACAAGTAACTAAGGCTAAAGCTAAATCTAAATTTTCATCAGTGACTAACAACTGACCTACATCATTTAGAATCAATCGTAGGAGGAATAATGGATGTAAAAATTTCTTCATGACCAAGCTGCACACAAGTATGCCCTGTCCATGATTTGAACCTACAAACCTCTAGATTAGCAGACTGATCTAGAGAGGCAGCTGAAAGATTTCATAAAGCAATGGAAAACTTACAAATACAAACTACCCTAAATGATCAGGCTTCAGACTAACTTTTGCTGGAAAATAGCATGAAGAAAAATAATAAATATAAGTATATATACATAATTTACCTGCTTCTATCAGTGACAGAATACACCAGTAAGAATCCCATACCAGATCTCATATACTGTTCTCTCATTGCACTAAATTCTTCTTGACCAGCTGTGTCCAGAACTGAAACAGTCAACATAGAGATCTTAAACTATATAATATACATTGGAAATAGCATTCAGTACATCTCAACCATTCATTGAATGAATAATCTGGGAAGGATTCGTGGGATGGTCTACCAAGAATACTGGTTTTTTTACTGCATAAACCAGGCGAAGCGCATTACGGCTATGCAATATAGTTTTTGTAGAATACAAACAAGGCTTTGTTTAAACATACGTCTATGCTATGTATTTGACTAAATATAGCTAAGCCATTTCATTTTACTGGGTTATTAGAAACTTATGGACTGAAAACGATTGTGGATTTGTTTACCTCAACACAGGTCAAAGCATTTTGTTGGTATATGACGCAAAGGTACATTTGTAGTTCCAAAATGGCGTCTAAATATGTTCCGAGGTTATTCATAGTGAATGGCCAAAGAGTTCCGAATGTGGAAATAGGACCAGCATTAATATACAGTTCTTATATCTAGAAAATTACATTGGAAATACAGCGACAAGCTAAAGAAGGAGCAACAATGGGATGCAGATGCAGTCATCACCAAAGCTAGAAACTTGTGAAAATGGATATGGGCTAGTGGAAACTACTTATTTTGGAAAGTTTGGCTAGTTGATAATTTTGCTCTTCACTGTAAAACATAATAAATCAGGATAGTGCTGGTAACAATATAAAGTAAAAATAATTAAATATACATTATATGATAATAAAATTTAATGCTAAATCATTAAAAAATATTGCATATTTTAACATATTTTCAAGATATTTTTGGTCCAGTACACTTTCATTCGGTCCAGTAAAAAAATCCATTTTGCTGGAGAGAATGTCCAGTATTGATAGAAACTTGTCATGAAGACTGTTTCAACTAGAACCATCAAGAAAAATAACACAAAAAGCTAAGCTGCTGTTTTAGAATAAGAAACATTCAGACATCTCCTGACAACCAAGAAATTTTCTATCATGTCATTCTAACAGATGTCCAGAGACATGTTTAACTTAACCTTACCCAAACTTATAATTGTGATGTTACAGTGGGATTAGTTAAACCAATTCTATGACATCATCAAATTGATAATATCTGCCGTCCTTCACTACCAAACAATTAGAAATATTCAGATTCAATGAAAAATGCCATTCTTACCAATGTCACATGGTAAAAAATAATTTTCAAACAGCTAGGCAAATGATGAAAGAAAATTAACAGTACAACTATTCAACTAGGATGGTTAAACATTTCCACAGCATTAACAAAACATTAATCTTCTAGAGTTTAATCACAATTTAGGAGCAGTGGTTCAGTAGTAGGATGCAAGCCTAGAGATCAAAAGGTCCAGGGTTTCAAACACCAGTAGGGACACTTCCATTTTTTTCGAGCCTCAAACATGACATTTATCTACAGTTGTTCCTCTCCAACCAGATGTACAAGGGAACTGTGACAGAATTGAAGATGATTTCAATGATCAGGGGTCATAGCATAAGATTATAAAGTTGACGGAATATGTACATGGAAGCATGCTTGAAACAGCAGTTCAACATTTTCTTTATTTATAGTTTACTTCGTGACTTAGAGTCTCTGGTGAAAAATACAATCAGTCAGATCTAACTTAAGATCAAACTTATCATATTTCAATAATTTCAAACTTTTAACATCCAGAAATTATGTAATATTGGACTTCATTGAAACTTTAACTAGACAAAAAGTTGTCTTTTTCACAGAATCATCTTCAACTCATACCTCCCAAGAAACAACTCAGGAGGACTTAAGACTCAACTCATACCTTCTAAGAAATAACTCTGGAGGACTTAAGACTCAACTTATACCTTCCAAGAAACAACTCAGGAGGACTTAAGACTCAACTTATACCTTCCAAGAAACAACTCAGGAGGACTTAAGACTCAACTCATACCTTCCAAGAAACAACTCAGGAGGACTTAAGACTCAACTTATACCTTCCAAGAAACAACTCAGGAGGACTTAAGACTCAACTCATACCTTCCAAGAAACAACTCAGGAGGACTTAAGACTCAACTCATACCTTCCAAGAAACAACTCAGGAGGACTTAAGACTCAACTCATACCTTCTAAGAAATAACTCTGGAGGACTTAAGACTCAACTCATACCTTCCAAGAAATAACTCAGGAGGACTTAAGACTCAACTCATACCTTCTAAGACTCAACTCATACCTTCCAAGAAATAACCTTGGAGGACTTAAGATACCTTCCAAGAAACAAAACCAAAAGGCTTAAAGAAACAACATCCCTTTCCAAGAAATCATCCTCAAGGACTCTGAGACAGCTCCGGCAGCTCAGGATATATGGCTTCCAATCATTTTGTAGAAAAACAAAACAGTTCAAGTACTAAGTTATTAATCAGCTGAGAGGAGAAAATTACCATAGTTTTTATACTGACATCTTTCAATAACTCACTAACCTGATAACAGATGTTCGGAGGTAAATTTTCAAGGGTTTTCACTAGTTTATGTCTTAGGCTGTGATACATTTATTGTTTGATTCAGATTAAAGTAAGTCTCGGTTGCAAAAAAATAGTAACATGGAAAATGCTCTCATTATGTCATATATGTAACTACCACAAAAAGCAGAGTATAATTGGTCTTTTATGTTAGTAGTGTTTTTACAATGTTTAACATTTGGTCATTGAAATGAAGACAAAATTGCATACTTTCTATTTCAAATACGAGTAACACTTTCTAGCTAGGTGGTTCCAAGAAAATGTACTTGTACATGATCAAATGGGTACTGATACAAAGTTCTTCAAACAATAGCACCAATTGGGATTTGGAAGTCTAAAAAAATAGTTATAGTAATAATAATTTAATAAGTTGAAAATTGGCCAATACATTGAGCTAAGTGATCACAGAAATTAACATAAAAGACTCACAGTAGTGCTTAGCATATATTATATTAAACTAATTAACTTCACCAAAGTATACATAACACTTGGTCATTCAGTCCATTTTAAGATGATACATTCATTTTAAATAAAAAATATTGTGTAATCTGTGGGACAATCTGAAATTAAAACCCAATTCTCAGCTAACCTACTCCCTTATATCTGTTTATACAGACTGGCTGTGAGCAAAATAATAAGTGAAGACTGAAGTGGGACTGATACTCATATAATAAGCTTTCAACAGCCTTAAAGAAAGTAAACGAGAGTTGAGTTATATTTCTCTAACATGCAATGTTGTACAACAACACATTAAGCTTCTAGGAGAAAGTTTTACCAATATAACACATTATAACAATGTAAAAACTGTATTATCTTGAATTTATCAAAATTGCTGACAAGACAGAAAATTTTAACATCATTATACTTTGAATAGGAAAACTAATACCTATGGATGTTTGTTTACAATGCATTTTTTTTTAAAAACAAAACAAAATTGTCAATAATTCTTTTTAGTATTTAGCTCTTTGCATGCTGGGTAATTAATTCCAGTCTGCTCAAAATGTCATCTGCTTATTTTTTCAATTTTGATCCATTTTCACAAAATTTAGTAGTACTGTCTGACTGGCATGTATCTTGGAACCTAACCTCTTGAGTTTTGCTGTGCATCTGGTCTGGTTCCAAGCCATTTGCAAAGGCTATTATAAGTGTCCCTAGGCAGGCCAAAGTTTAAGAACAAAATAGGGATAAATTAAGAATTTTTACAATTGTTATGATTATTTTTTCCATTGAACTTGCGACATTTATTTGATATTTTTAATCTTGTTAAAAGATACAGCAACTGGCGCAATATCTTACCCGCTTCTCTGGACAATATTTTCAATTTGTCTACCCTTTTTTAAGAACAAACAATTCCTTCTCATTGAAATGGTAGAAAATTAACAATATTGTTAAGTTTAAAGGCAAAAGTTTGCAGGCCCAGCCCTTATTGTGGGGAAGATAGCACCAAAATGATATGGAGAAAACTTTCACAGAAGCATTTTCAAAGGAACATTTCTGTTTTCTTATTTAAAATTTTAATTATTGAGTCAAATGAGGAAAAATATTTCTCTAAGATTACTGTATGATAGTTTAGTTAAAAATAGGCAAAAATGAAATAGTGCAAAACTTTAAGGACATGCAAATTTGCTTCAGTCAGGGGAAAAATACATACTATTTGTGGAGGGGAACGGGGCCAATTATGGCCGCAATATGGCCAGAAAAGGAGTGAAATGGGTCCAATTATGGCTCCAGAATGGCCAGAAAAGGAGAGTAATGGGCTCAATTATGGCCCCAAAATGGCCAGAAAAAAACAACACTGAATACAAATGTACAAATCATGATAATAAGGAAACTTAACACATCACTAGTTTTCTAAAGAAGTACATGTATTATACATAGATTACTGAAGGAAGTACATGTATATATGTTTTAAATGAGAAAATCATAGCCACAAATATAGAATCACAACACACATTACATCCTTATCCTGCTATAAGGAAGTTTACATGTACTACATGTTGAGATTAGATCAGATCTAGCTATATATGGTAACATATTTAATAGTGTTGTTACTGTTTCAAACCAAGGGTCATACATGTGGTTTTACTTGTTTATCAATCTCTGTAAACAGATATCCTATAGACAATTGTCGTATAGGATCTCTTAGGGTCGCTCTGAGGGTCACGTCAAGATGACCTTTGTTTGTTTGTTTTACCACCACACAAAAAGGTCATATCGCGCCGAAAGCAATCAATGATACTAAAATGTTAATGTCACGGATGTCTTTAAGATCCTGACAGTCAAAGAGAACGTGTTTGACATAGAAATGCTCGTCACATGGTATACATTTAGGTGTTTCCTCTCCTTTGAGAAGGTATGAATGTGTTAATCTGGTTAAGATGACCTTTGTGTCAACCAACCAATCAATACATAGCTTTCATCTAAATAAAACACTATCAATAGCATCTTGATTTCCTTCTTTTTATTTACCGAGATTTGCGAGCTAATTTGACGGTGGTGTTATAATTCACAGACTGTGATTGGACAGCTCTTTTCAAATTGCGTGACATAGACAATGTATTTAACAAGTTACTAAACATAATGATTGCATCATGAATATTGTAATGAGAAAAGGTCACCTGAATGTAACCCTCATAGCGAAATGGCCAGATCTAAATTATAGTAAGTATGTGAGCTGAGAATTTTAGATCAGGTTTTAATCTGTTGGCTGGTTTATATATAACTTTAAGCATATAGCAAAGGCTGGTCTGGAATGAGGGTTTGTGATCAGAGCTTAACCTAACAACGTACTAAGGTGTCCTTGCTTAGGTATTTTAAAATACTTGCATTTTCTTACAAAATACAACAAAATTGAGATTTAAACTGACTTGATACTGTAATTTATAGTCAGGACAACCAAAGGAAACAATTCTTGAATAGGAGCCCCCACTCTTCACACAATAAATAGTTCATTTGGTCCTTTTTGCATCAAGTAGTCATCCCAAAATAAATCTTAAACTTTATTATTAAATCATTTTAATAAAGATAAAAACAGCCACAGAAGTCAATACAATGCACCAGAGTTTTACAACAGTTATAACAATGAAACCTCTCAAAATTAGGGCCAGGTCATTGAACTACAAATATCAGCCACTAGTAAAGTAGAATGATTTAAAGGACAAATTATCAACAAACCTAATCTTTTTTTTACTGGGTTTAACGCCGTGTTAACACAATTTAGGTCATTTCACGGCGTCCAGTGCACCTAACCTAGCTTTTCTGGACCCTTGTCTATAACCAGTACTCACCTACCCTTCCACAAGGCCAAAAACTTCTCCATGTATCTTAACAATGGAGGAAAATAGACATTATTGTCAAATTTTTATGGAAGGGTATAACCTCCCCTGGTGGGATTGAAACCATACCCCCTTCGGAACACGAGATTCCAAATCCTGGAGCGCTACCAACAAGCCCAAACTAAAGTAATAAGTAATTATAACTAGCCTGAACCAATTTCCACAAATCCTAGGCTTCAGGCAAGACTGGATTAAGGCAATGAATGCTCAGAGGTTCTACTGTATTATAGCCAAACAGTCTAAGAGAATTTAAAGTCAATAGAAACAGAAAGTTACAGTACCAATTATATCCATACTTCTATATATAAGTGTTTTGTACATATAATATACTAGAACAGTAATTTCTCCATACAATTTTCTTTACAAATTAAACTTTGTACCAAGTTGATTACTTGTTACAGCATGGTACACATTTCCTTTTCATCCTCTAGACTGGATACATCCGTTCTGATGGAACAAAACTTTTGACTTTGCACTTTTTAGACTTATTTTACAGAAGCCTTATTATTAAAGGCCTCTTGTCAAAACTGAATAGGCAGTTTCTTTAAACTTATGCAATTTTTATAAAAATTCTTACAACTGATGGATTATGGCGTTTTAAACTCCAGAAATTTGGGTGTATTAATACAATTTAAGTTTTGTTTCAGTCCAATAGTATACTCATAGAAGTCTGTATGAGATAATTCACTCATTTCGCTTGTTGATGAATCTAAAATCAAACAGCTACTCATGCTCTATCTTGTTAATTAACAAGATTGAAATTGCCCTTGATGCTTATGTTATTACAATCGTATGCTACAATCGGCTAACTTTGTAAGCCATGTACTAAGTTTCCAATCTAAATCAAATAAGTTACATGTATTACATACTAAAATTTGGTCAGTTGATTTGAAAAAGGATACAAAAGTTAATCAAGGGCAATTGCAATATTGTTTACTAATACACCTGGTCAATGATTATTTCAGACATAAATATAAAACATAATGTAAACTTACTATCAAGTCTAGCCACTTCATCATCTATGACACATTGTTTAGCATACGAATCTTCAATAGTTGGATCATAATCAGTTACAAAATACGACTGAAAATATCAAGAATAAAATATTATAGTTTATAAACAACCATTTTCAAAATAAAGACTTGATTTTGAGCTTTCTGGCTCTGGGTCAGAGGGTTTCCAAACTAGATTCCAAAGGTTTTTTTATTTGGTTGGATCATTATGCCTTAGCAACAGTAGGAAAGGCTAAATCTCTGGATTGAGCTCAGCTAACCAGTAACTAGGCACATACTTCCTTCAGGGACTGACAACTGTCCAGTAAACATAATTCAGAGTCAGTGGTAGGAAAGAGAATAGCAGTAGAATTTATTTCATGACAAAGCTCCACAAAAATATTTCCAGCCAGGACTCAAACCTACAATTCTTTGATAATTACACTTGTGTGCTGCAGACTGAGCTAATCAGTCAGCATGTATAAGGGGCGTGAAAATATCTTTTCAATTCATATTTTAGATTGATCTACAAAATCGGTATAGATATTTCCTACAATGGTCAAGAGCCCCCTTCTAGATCCACCATTTATTGTTTACAAATGCCAACAATATATAATACTATAATTATTTATGTAACATATCTATCAACTTGATATTTATTCATACAGAAATTATTAGTATTTAAGTTATGTTACAAGTAAGTCTGCCAATTATACCGTTTTGATGCATTTTCATGTCACGAACAAGTTACATGATCACTATATATAAAACTGGGTTTGTCAATTTACCAACATGTTTTCAATTCATTTCTACATCCACTTCACTTTAAAATTCTACAGGATATACTAATTTAATCTTGATTTAATTTTGATAGCAAAACAAGTTCTTACAACTTAGATTAATCACTTTTGAGTCCACTTCCTGGTTCCCCAGTACTGAGCTAGTAAGATCAACTTTCGTGCTCAAGGAAACAATGGGGTAGATTGTGCATAAGATTCCAACCAGCGAAGAGATGTCCATCATCATAACAACTTGACCATGTCTGCTCCTTATTTAATATCAATATATATTCAAGTTTATTGTAATACTGGCAAAAGAACAGTTCAATTATATTTATTTTAAAAGAGACACTGCAAGGTCTGGTTAACACATATATCAAGAAAATCAAAATTAATGCAAAAATTACCAACAGACTCTTTTGATGTAAGTTAGAACATTGGTTGTTTCAAAGAGATGTTACAGCTGTCATTGCTTCCCCTGTCATATTTTTGTTGCACAAGTAACAGGGGCGGATCCAGTATTTTTTTCTAGGGGGGGGGGGGTCCGAACTTTTCTAGGGGGGGGGGGGAGGGGTTCGAACCTTGGACCACAACCACATTATACACATTTTGCAGAAAAAATGCAACATATTGATAATAAAAAACTACATAACCATTAAATCTATGTTAAGCACCGAGAAAAGTTGCCTCATGCTACTTAAAAATGACTTACAGGCAAGAAATACACTAATGGACAGGTACATTTTCCCCCCGACCCCCCCCCCTGCTGGATCCGCCTATGAGTAAAACACTAAGTTGTTTATTACAAGCTAGAGGTCTTCTGTTACAAATACATTCAAAGTCATACGAAATTAAAAGTCGTACCTAAGAGGTCGAACTAAGAAGACTGTGTAAAATCAGTACCATAGCAGGTTAAGCAGCAAATACAATCAATTGAACCATAGAAACAAATGCTCATTACAGAAAATTATCAACAAGACTTTCACCACACAGAAACCACAATGACCTAAATACTCTTATTTCCCACACTCATAATATTCATACGGTTATTATGTGAATACATAATCTTTGACAACAGAGTCAAGCACTAACATACTTTTTTAGTCAGAATACAACACAGTAGAGTTTATACCAGTAAGCCCCAACCGATCCCTTGTCAGCTATTCAAAGATCCACAATATGGATTTGTTCAATAAAATAAATGTTGAATACAGAATTGTAGTCACAAATTGTGTTGAGCAATTTTTGAACACTCAAATTTACCTAGGAATCCTGATGGAATCCCTAGCTAAGAATCACAGGGATCCCCGGAATCCTAGAACACTGTTAGTGTCAAATTATTAAGTAGTGCTGTAATTAAGAGAGATGAAATTACTTGAAAGCATTATTTTTTAGAAGAAAGGAAAATGGGTTATCTGGATTACATTCAATTTTACACTTGATTGTATCAGACTTATGCTTTTGTAATAGACTTATAATATTCAGAATACAATTATTTGTTTTTTTCCAGCGGTACAAACAGGCTTTCACTGTCATAATGAAATCATGTGTACAAAGAACAAACTGATTTAATCCAATTCGTGCTTTTCAAATAATGTGTGGAATATTTTGTTCGAACCACTTGTGCTTGGATGGAAAAAACAATAACTTTAAATTCCAGATTAGGTCTATTAAGTGCATAATAAATAAACCTAAGATAAACAGATCATCTTTGCATATCTGACAATGGTGTGTCCGGGCTCTAATATAAGCTTGCATACTTGCAAAAAGCGAGTAGATTTTAAAATTTGCGAGTAACTCGCAAAAAGTAAGTGGATTTTGAAAATTGTGAGTTACTTTTATTCAAACTCGAAAATTTTCAGAGTTGAAATCTATGAAAAAATATTACTGTTTAAACTAATGAGGCTCAAGTCAGCATTATAACGGTGAGATAGATCGAAAGAAAAAAATTCACCCTAATACTTGTCTATTCCACATTTACGCCTTTGCTCTAATTCATAGTTATAACTTAAATATAGTGCTATTTTGTTTTTATATTGCATACATGAATAGTGACAAATTTTGAGAAAAAAATGCGAGTGTTTTTTTTCAATTTGGGAGTTAAAATAAACTCAACTTGCACAAATTTGCATGTCCAATTTTGTTAAGTTTGAACCCTGTGTGTATTCAATTCAAAATGAAGGCACTATATCCATAATTAAAATTGTAAAAGATTATTACAACTAAACCCAAAGTGGTGGCATTTTAACCCATAACTAGAGAAAACTCTACCCATATCATATATTGTTCTTTGAGTTAAGAAATCATCATTAAGCCAGAAATAAATTTGGCAAGTAAGTTGTGTCTGTCCATGTGTTGAGTTCAGCTTTGTCCTATACATATGATGATGAACTTTTAATAAATATGACATTTCTCATAATGCTTTAGTCTGTCAAAAAATATCTCCAATTAGGGTAATGTTTTTAACTAAGCTCAGCCCTGTGACCCTGACCCGGAATAGTCAATCTCATTGCAAATGTTATCATACTGTACCCAGACGATATGAATGGAGAATCTTAATAACCTCTGAGCAGTCACCACCTAACTCAACAGTTTATCACTGGGCAGTAAGTCCTGTGAAGATCAAAAGTTTACAAGAACCTACAAAGTCATACAGAACTGGAGACATCTTACACAAATAGATGAATTGTAAACTGAGTTGAACACTGGATAGATCAAATTTTTAGTCTAACGGTTGGTCATGTGAACCAGTAGATCTACACAGACCTTCTATTTTTTACAGGCTTAGTCTGTTGGTCAGCCAAGCTTCGCAGTGACCGTGTTGATACAATAGTGCCAAACAGGCCATCTAACTATGAGTGTTAACTATGTTTCAGGAATTAAGGAGATGTCGGTAAATTGTTTTGTCAGTAAATTGATTTTATATGTAGTAAATTGTTTGGAGAGGTCAGTAAGATACCTGATCTCCAGATATCTGTTTAAGAGTCAAATTAGTATAAATCTTGAATCAAAGTATAACAACTCACCAGAGTGAGTCTGTTTCATTAATCAAAGAGAAAAACAGCAGTTAAAGAGTATCAATGGTTAGGTCCTTAGACCAGCTTCACTACTGGAAAAAACTCCCATTGAATTCTGATTAGCATGAAAGTGAATAGTCAATCACTAATGACATAAGGAGTATGTACACTCAACACACAATGCATGAAATGCCCCGCAACCCTCAATGCTACTCATGCTAAGGGTGTGTAAAGCATCATAATTTGTGACAGCTCAGTCATCAGTCAGTCAAGTCATCGACAACTAACAGTGAATAATGTTCATTGAGAAAAGTAAACAAATTTAGAATTTACCTGAATAAACTGTATCGTTAAAGCACTTTTCCCTACTCCACCGCCTCCAACAACAACCAATTTATAATTTTGGTTTATATTATTCGTATCTCGATTATTTCGAGACATTTTGTGTTGACAGACATTACATTTTCTTAAATACGAAACTAATAACAAAATGTTAGCAGCTGGGAGAACCAATCGTAATACATCGGCTATTTCCGTAAGGTCATGTCTAAACTGCGGTCGACTGAAATATAAATGCGGTCAAGTAAAATTTGCTACAAGTTTTCACTATGTTGGCGTTATTTTCGCAAAATTAAAGTGTTTTCATGTCTGAATTCAGAGGTTAGATTGTTTAAAAGCTTATTTCCTTTTATATAACAAAGATTCGCAATTTGAATGTTGCTAGTCTTTAATATGTTTAATAATGCTAAATTATGGTCTAAGGGAAGTAACTCATATATATACTTTTTCAAAATATGAAGTGTTACCTCCCTTATACCATTTCGATGTCATTCGTTTATAATAAAACTTATCGAACTGTCAAGTTTAAATTGGTGTTTAAGTCATCACAGAGAAAAAGTGACGTTCAAAGATGTCCCATTTACAGCTTAAACACTCAAGGTTATAATTTGTTATCTCAATTTCAAAACAACATTAATTATGCCAAATATGCTGTTCATATATAGCTATACCTTAAAAGTTAAATTCAAGTTAGTTAGTAATGACTTTTGGGTCACTCCATTTGGCTGAATTTTAGTCATTTAAGTCTTACCTGACCGGTTACGTAGACACAGCTTTGTTACTTGTTACTTATTTGCCTACTTGTTGCTCCAGCTGGTTAAAAGTCTAGAGGTGTAGCTCCGACAATCCCTGCGTGAAAGATACCAAGTCAGGGACTTTTATGGTTGCTGAAGGTTTGCAGATTATCGACATTGTCGTCCCCTAGGCCTGATTTCCACGTTCACAGCATGGTCAGAAAAGTTTCACGAAGTTCGTGGAAAGAAGGAGTTCCTGTAGCAAACTGTTGACGTACCTGATTGGTTTAACTTATTGTTCAGAATCTATATTGTATTGCCTGATGCTGATGGTCAAGAACTCACCAGCAGGTATATGTATTACGTCATAGCTTATCTGGTCAAGCACAAACTAGCCGTAGCCGGTCCCAAGCCCGGTTGAGAGATGGTGAGGGCGTCTACTGCTGTCGAAATATCAGTAGCAGAAGATCTTCTCAAAATATGTAACAATTAGACACTTAACTTATCGCTCTACGAGTAATGCAAGTAATGCAGTATTAGGAGCGGGCGGACTCCGGTGAAGAACTGAACTGAACAAAAATCAGCATCATACCTTGTAAAGCATGATTAATTGGACCTTAGAACGCTTGGTTTCTATGGCCTTCTACTAAATATCATGACTGATTAGGCTACAACAATTCGATACGATACATCGAAAGTCGGTTGCGAGGGTGTCGATTCGACATGGAACCATCGATTTTCGATTTGATATTGGTCTTTTTACTTGTCTATAAAATTATTATGATTTGAGATGAGACTTTAAGTTACAATGATAAACTAGAGATTAATAAATCACTATAAAAATCTTCGGCTTTATTGATTTCGGTATGAAATAAATATAAAAAATGAAATAATTGCATTATGTCAATATAAGTTAGTTTTAAGCTCACATGAGTGTATTGACATACATTTGTATAAACTTTACAATTAAATGAATCGAATCGAAAAAAAAAATCGAATCTAAAGAAAAAAATCAGATCGCATCAAATCGACTTTCCAATGAATCGTTGCTAACGGCCTGTGGTTGCTGCCCGATGGCTGATACGCTGTTGGTGCCATGATACACATTTTATATACCTGACAACTAAATAATACAAATATTTGTGAAACAAAATTTCGACCTAGGGCAATGTTATATTTTTTTAGAGATAAGTTTATCGATAAAAAATCTATTTATTTGATAATTAATATCTAGTCGCCTGAGGGGTTGTTGGTGTACTGAATTAAATATCTCTTTAAAAAACGACGTATGTTGATATTTCAGCCTTATAAGGTCAAAAAAGCTTCAATCGAGTGACTATGCCACATAAAGTACAGATTTGTTCCTAATTATTGGTCTCATATTAAAATGACCACAGCGAAAAGAAATATTGCAAAAATATGTGACTGATTTGTCAATTTTAATTGGTTTAGGAGGTTTTGACTCTTATCATGTACGTAGGGCTGTTCAATAACGCTGATATTAGGGTAAATGAGGTTTCTAGGTAGCATATGTAACCTATTGAGGGTGCATTGATGAGTTACTAAAACAGAAAAGTTTATTTTAAAGAATATTATACCTGCTTTGATTACTTTATAAGCTAAAACCAGTCGAATCCACCGCAAAGCCCGGTTAAATATGGTAAGGAGCGGACAGACCCCGGTGAAATACTAAATTCTTAAAGAACGAACGAACTTTAAGAGCTATATTCCTACACCAGGATATTTTTTATTAACATACCATAACAGAATAGAACTTTATCCAAGAAACATGTACAAAGTTAAATTATCATATATTAGTTATGATAAACAAACCTCAATGTCAAGGTTTCGGTTTCAAATCGTGAATAGATCAGTCCTTCAAATAATTAATATACAAATGTATATATAAACAAATATTAATATTCACCAATAGTTGGAATATAAAGCCGCAGCCGTGGCGTAGTGGTTAGCATGTCTGACTTCGAATCCGGAGATCGCGGGTTCGAAACTCGGTCGCGGCTGGTCATACCCTGTACATGAGTTGTCAGCCTCGTGGTAGGGTAAGTTAGTACTGGTGATAGATAAGTGTCCAGGAAACCTATAGTAGGAAGAGCTGGCCGTCGTGTATATGACCTATATATGTGTTGAATGCGACTTAAAAAAAAGTCGGAATATAATCGGAAATCAATTAGTGATTCGAGTAGTTTGAACATTATATCAATTAAATACGGAATGTATCATATAACCAAATGCAACCAAAGAAGCTTGACATTCTGTATCGTACTTTGAAAATACCCCTTCTCCTTTCTGTCACTAGAAATACTCTGGGCGGATATTTTTCAAAGTACGATACAGAATGTCAAATTCCTGTAAAATAACATGAAACTCATTGTATTTACTGTACATTCTTAATTGTTGCATTTGTCAATCATCGATGAACAAAAACAAGTAGATGGTTCCTTAATTATAAAAAAAATCTAGATTTTGAATTGAACATTCGGTTTAGTGTCTATTTTGATGACATAAGTATTGAATAACAGTTACAATAACATCTAACTTATGATTCAGAGCTATAAAATTTAACCCTAAACTTAGATCATAGAGCGCATGAACAAATTTACTATGAGATCTTTTTATACTGGGTTAAACTCCGTGCCAACACTTTTTGGTTATTTTAAGGCGTCCAGCGCACTTAACACAGCTTTCCTGGACCCTTGTCTTTAAGAAGTACTCACGTACCCTTCCACTAGGCGGGCACCTTACAATATACCATGTAAATGGAGGGAAATTGACATAATTGTCACATTTTAATGGAAGAGTATTACCTCCCCGGTTGGGACTCGAACCCGTAACCCCTTCGAGACACTAGATTCGAAATCCCGGTGCTGCCAACTGCGCTATCGACCCGGGTTACCAGATCTCTATTGACCAAGTACTGCTATAATAAACTAGGAATGTGAGCTTTGTCCATGCCCCCATATGAACAATCAATTTCGTTCAATATTATAAAAACGGCTGAACATGTATATGGAAGCAGACTTTAAACTAGACTTTAACTTTTTCACGTTATTAACAAAATCTTAAACCAGTGAGCTCTCATAAAAATGAACTGTTGATATGTACTATTACGTTGAATGAAGGATAATTGTATAGTAAATTCCATGATATATGATACATTCAATATTCAAGTAATAAGGGGTGTTAATGTTAAAAACCATGATCAGGATAGGTTGTGATTACATTCACCCATGCCATAATTATTTGTGTAACTAAAATTACGCTGTGAGCTCCTTATACAAATATAATTACATGTAATTGACACTAACATCAAATTAAAACTATTCGACAATAGTAACCGGTAGGTATGCTAAAATGTTAAGTTATTGGCCACTTAAATTTGTTCAATACAAAGCACAGATAATCAAAATATTCATTTATTTCATATTTGAGCATAAATACTCAATCTCGCACACAAAGATTATCGATATTGTCATTATTTAGTGCTTACGTGCTCAAAGAGATATACAGGCAAATGACTGTGCCAAAAGTATAGAACCAAGTTTAGTCTTTAAAACAGTATTAAGAACGTAATAAATCATTCACTATATATACAACATTTGCCACTTATAACATTCAACCGAACGAATTAAAACATGTGGCATACACATTGTTGAAAACGAAAGTAGGATACTGAGGGAAATCACCAAGCTATTTGTAGATTTGCTGAAATTAAACATTTGCATTGGTTGCTTCTTGTCTTTTCAACATTCTTAGGCGGTTAGGATATCTTTTTAATAGAATTATACTAATGTTGCACAATAACAAGCTCTTCTATCTTCTCATCAGTAAATGCATATTTTAACACTAATCTATTTTAGCTAACCTGACCATCGTGGGTCTAGTTAGGAAACACCCCAAATATTACGAGAAAATAAAGAAATATTTGCCAAGTAATATAACAGTGTGTCTGTTGCATTCATAGTTATAAAAATATAATTCGAAATCAGGAAATATGAAGTTGAACTTTTGCCTTGCAATTCTTTTAACAACGCGTTTCAACATTTTCCACTCAGATTGCGGCGACAAGTCGTGCAACTCACAATGCCTTACAAGGCCTTTATATCATGACCTAAGCTTTTATTTAATACATATACTAAGCACTTACGTACTCTCATACCAGTGGCTGACAACTGCATACAGAAGCAATTAGGGACCTTAGTCAGTTATCTTTCCCTGATAAAATCTGAAGCAATCCAATTGGTAAGTAGGTCCTTACAGTTGGATTCCTCGGATTTTATCATTGAATTCCTATGTAAGGGTAACAAAATATTTCATCTAATATCTTTCTTGTTAATGAAGATATTAACAGAAGTGATGGAATTTAGACAGTTCTTTACCCCAACAATACTTAGCTTGAATTTCAAACAAATTAAATGATATACAAAAAGTTATTTAAGATTAAATTTGGAAATTAACATTGAAAAGTAAGGGTAAAATCCGAGTAATCCAACTAATTAGACCAACCTATTTTGAAGAGTATACAAGGGGATATAACTGACTAAAGTCCCTTATTGAAAAATATTTCAAGACCAAACCCTACGAGTGTACAGATATCGTCATTCTCGTACCCCGAGGTAATCAAGATTAGCTATAGCTAGTATCGAGAATCTTGATAGCTTCTGGGTACGAGAATGATATCTTGTAAATTGCACTGTTATTGTAAACGCCATTAAATAAGTCTCAATATAGAATTATGCGTTTAAGAAATGAACAAGTTTCAAGTTTTAAGGTATGTATGTCCTATATGGGATTTGAACCCATGACCAATTGATTCGTAGGTACCAATTGGACTAACCGACGGGTGATTTGCGCTCTAACCTCGATAACAATATTGATAATGATCTGTTCTATTATGATAAATATTTTAAAAAATCAATATTTAGCATTCAAAAATGTCAAACAAAGAGAATAGTCATTAAAATTGTGAAATTCGATACACAAATATAGATACATAATTTTATGTAATAGGACGAAGATTTATAGTCTTAAAACAGTAACATTTCTTAAGTTTGAATATCAATCACTCAATATTGAAGTTTAGGACAGGAGCCCGTTTTATCAAGCGCCTTACGACCGAATTGAGTCGTAAATCCTATTGTTAAATAACCGTAAGATATTTGATAATATGTTGCCTTGATGAATAAAATAGTTTCTGTCGAATAAAAATTGTACAATAACGTTTCGTACTAACCCATAATTAATCATATGATAATACCAAGTGCTATCGTGTTCAATTGGTATCTTATTATCACCGACATGAAGGTCAGTGGAATATTGAAATGATCAGAGATTTATTTTAATTGTAATACGAGATGACTGACAAACTATATTGAGTCACCGTTGCTAAAATAATGATAGTGTTTTTTACGCTAGATTTTGTACTTGATGTTATTCATTCACAGGTTACAGTAATGATAGTTCATTTACAAGGTCGCTTATAACGTTTATAACTTTTTATTTTTCCATTTACTGTATTCTATTAATATGATTATTATGATGTTTTGTAAATAACCCCATGCTGTATATTACCTGGGTTAAATAATGTTTCTGTTCTGTTCTGTTCTGTTCTGTTCTGTTCTGTTCCGTTCCGTTCCGTTCCGTTCCGTTCCGTTCCGTTCCGTTCCGTTCCGTTCTGTTCTGTTCTGTTCTGTTCTGTTCTGTTCTGTTCTGTTATGTTCTGTTCTGTTCCGTTCCGTTCCGTTCCGTTCTGTTCTGTTATCAATTATCAAGTCAAGTGAGGGTTTGTTTTGAGTCGGTCCTATGCCATATGGCTTTGACCGACTATTTTTCAACCCTTTTTTCAAAAATTTAAACTATTTTTTCTTAAAACTATCTTTAAGTTAAAAACTATTTGAAGTTTAATACAAAAAATTAAAAAGGATACTATGTTTTAAGTCAAGTATGATAAAAATGCAAAAATTTATAAAACTATATGATAAATATGATAAAATTTATTGTTAAAAAGTAAAAATAAATATTGTTAAAAAGTGTAAATATTGAAATAATATATGTTACAGTTAGAGTTGTATTGGTGCACATCCAGCGTTCAATGCTAGGATTTCCTTGTGAATGAGTATATGATATCAATATTTACGTCGCGAGTAGCCAAGTTATACTAATGTCTTTTTCATATGTACATATTATTTCCAAGTATTCTAAGTAATAGAATGTTTATGTATATTTAGCACTGACTATAAAGTTGTAGGGTAATTCAATCAATAGTTATAACTATTTACTTATGTACACAGGCGGTCGGCACGGTCCCTAATCAAAAACTCTATATATACATATAAGGTATAGTACTAAAAATGGTAGTTTTAACCAGTTTTACTTAGAGGTCAGTTTCTCCATTATAAATATATTTATTTCACTTATTCACGTGTAGCTAAGGCTATGCTCTTTCAAATGACACCAACATATTTTGCACGCTCCCAGTAATAAAGTCATGGGCTGATTTCAAACATTACGTTCAAACAGATCTAGTTTAGTCGGTACAGGAGTCGCAAGAACAAAATACACTATTGACGGCAAATTTTGTACCATTAAAACGAATAAAAACTAAGTAAAACCAGAATATTTACATGTATATTATAATGCTTTTGATTCGAGACCGTGCCGGTAGCCTGTGCTCGTGTATGTACACTTACGGATAGTGTGAATGTTCATATAAATTACTTAAGTATGTTCTTAGTAATGTACAAGAAAATAAAAACCAGAAATAGGTAGGTATAGTATGTTCTGTTCCATTATAATTAAGTACAATACATTGAGTGTGTACAAATTGACTTGAGGCAGATTAAAACATTATAAGCTTTGATAACAACACTACTTATAACAAATTTAATGAATGCAAATTACTTAGTACAAATATATTGTTTTTTTTTGTCTCAGGCCCATATTAACAATGTACATAGTATATTTCTAGGGGTGGGGGTCCAAAGTCCAAACTTTTCTAGGGGGGGGGGGCGAACTTTTCCAGGGGGGGTCCAAACCTCGAACCACCACCACATTATTCACATTTTGCAGAAAAAATGCCACATATAGATAATAAAAACTACATAACCACTAAATCTATATTAAGCACCGAGAAAAATTGCTTCATACTACTTAACACGACTTACAAGCAAGAAATACACTAATGAGCATGTACATTTTCCAAATTCTAGGGGGGGGGTCCGGATCCCCCTGATCCCCCGCTGGATCCGCCCATGATTGGTATGTAGTAAGATAACTTCCTTATGATACTCCCACCTGTGTTTAATTGCAGTGTACAAGAGTTAAGGGTCGTTTGAAAAGTAATTCAAGCGAAACGTATTGAAAAGTATTGATGTACCACTCCATAGTATGTTGAGCTATATTTGTTCATTACTTAAAATTATAGAAAAGGATTTTCTTAAGTTGGAGCATGTAATAAGAGTGTTCTGATTTAAATATATGAAACATAATATCACATTTTAAACATATATGAGAATAGTTTTACTGCAAACTAAGTTCAACTGTGACGTGTCATATTTGAGAAAATGTATTTAAGTTAGCTCGGTAAAACATATACATGGAAAAGTTTATACATTATATTTTATAGGAATTTTAATATACAAGATTAGAAGTTAATTTTACATAAATATTGAAAGAATGATACCAAGGTAAGATATTATAACAATATATATATTATGATTTGAAATGATAAATTAACTAATAATACATTGAAATATCGGTTAAAATATTAGAAAAATGTTAAGTGGGGAGACACGACTCTATATAAAATACAGGATTGTGTAAGAGGCAAGTTTTCTATGAAAATTTGAGCTATGAAAATCTTCTTCAAAGAGTTGTGAACTTATGAATCTAAGGCTTAACCCAGGCCCGTAGGAACAGGGGGGGGCTAGGGGTTAGCCCCCAATATTTTCAGCAGTTATAGTGATTGAGGATCTTTATTTGATCTGTCACACTAAATTGATTGATACATGTATGCTTTTTCGGCAAAATCCATTTTGAAAACACTTTTTATGGAACAGGATGCTCAAATGCAGAGTAAAATTGAACTTAAACATAAGTACATTAACATTAGTAAACATTTTCTTAAAATAAATCTCAACAAATTAGCACCCCCCCCCCCCCCAATCTGAAAATGCTTCCTACGTGCCTGTTAACCGTTCTTGTACCCAGAGGTTATCAAAATTCTCAATCTATATTTTTTTATAACCCTTGGGAACCAGAATCGGGGTTAACTAGAAACTTTTGTAACTCATTTTTTAAAGTTTTCAGAATATTCAAAGACTGTTCAGTTTTGAAAAGATTTGTTTATGTAAATATTATACTATCATAACATTTTGTTGGTTCAAGTATCTGTAGCCTGTTCAATTACCCGAAAAGTTCCAAAACGTTCCGTAACGATACATTCGGAACTCCTCGGCCATTCGCTGCGAATTATCTTGGACATATTAAGATGTTATTTTGAAACTACCGGTGTTGAAGTAAACAAATATAGGGTCGTTTAGGCAATGAGTGATGTTTCGTTTTTAGGTCATAAATTTTGAAACATCACTTATTGCCTTAATGATCGTATGTTTGTTTATTAGATTAGATTATACGCAGCAAATGGCCGATGAGTTCCGAATGTATCGTTACGGAACGTTTTGGAACGTTTAGGGCAATTGAACAGGCTACACACTTGTCTAAAACTAAATATTATAAGAAAGGACTTTTGAAAATAAATCATTTATATACATGTATGGGAAGCTTGACTAGTATATAAGGTATATCGACATTATTGTCGAATTTTTCATGTAAGTATATAAACATTATGGGCGTTTCACAAACACATCATCATCTTAAAACGCTTAATCAACCTTGAAAATTGAGTTTGAAGTAAATAATATTAATTTCTTTAATTGAAATTCCTAACTTGTCGATTTTGTTATCAAAACATCAGATATTAACAGTTCAATCTCTTCAGACGTAGGTAATGATAGTCGAATCACTATTAAGAGTTTTTTGTATCATGTATCTTGCTACTTTTCAAAATGTCAAACCATCCACTTTTAAAGCGTACTTGCGTGTTGAACCCAGGGCCAATGGAATCAGTTAATATTAATTCTATTGCCAGACCGGTGAAAATGCCAAGCGTACTGTGAGACAGAAAGTATTATTCAAAAGTCATTCTTTACGAACGTAGAAATTGTTGTCACCCCCCACTAGCCAGACAATAGCTGACTAACTCGTTCACTGCTTCTGTTCTGTTATATTCTGTTCTATTGATTTAATCAAAACAATATTTACCCGACACGGTATAGTGAACATCCTTTTTACATCACAGGCCACCAGCACAACCCCCACCCCCCATAAAACATTGTGTACACATATATACACATCTTTTTGGGAGAGGGAGCTGTTTTTTGCCGGCAGCCTATGGTTCACATGCATATAAACACAGGAACTTTTCATTCTGTGTAGTAGTTTATTATAAGAAGGAAGGCGGAATTTTCAAAACTACGATACAGAATGTCAAGCTCCTGTGGTATAAATGATACTTATATGGGACCAAGATGACTGTCTTTAAAGACGACATATATTTCGACTTAATCGGCTTTATATAAGAACAGGATGAATTAGTGAAATTGAAAACTTTCATGGTAAAAAGTTCACTATAATATAAAGTATGGTACAAGTATTTTAGATTGTAAATTACGATTTATCTAGGCTTTATAAAAAGCTTTAAATATTTGCTGTTATGAATGAAATTTAAATTTAGCCTACTTAACAATCCGAAGCTGTAGTGTAACATATTAGCCCAATGCAACCTTTATCTTTAGGAGCATTTTGACGTGCAGTCATTTATATTCATGTACGAGGGATGATCCAGAAATAACCGGACTGGTAACATAGAGACAAAATTTTTACCACACATATATTAATATATCATCCCACGTATGTAGATGGCATTTTGAAGAACAAAATCACCCGCTTGCAAAAATGGCGGAGCAAAAGTGCAGATAGCTTCTTAAGACGGTAGAGTTGGCTATTGATTTGTTAGGCAGATTTATCCAGTGGGAAAAACACCAGTGATTTTCCCAGTCCGATTTAGTGTATATTTTCCCATTACTTTCGTAATACTTATCTAAAAATATCAATGACTGGTAAACGTTTATCTAGTTACGTAAGTAAGTGGTTAATTAGCTAAATAACTAGCTAACATGTTATCACTTGTTCAAAATATCGCTAAATTCGCACATAACAGGTTAACAGGTTTCGTTATCAGTTATTCACATGATCAACTTTAAATGTATGCGGCTATTTGGTAGCAGAAATATGTCACAATTGTTGGGCTTAATTGCTTAACTAAATATACTTATTGTTGTTTGTTATAACTTTATTGTATTATTTTATTTTTTTGTTTCAGGCGTTTTTACTTGTCAAGAAATTTTCACTTGATTTTGATGATATCAATATGTACGACCTGTATGTTTGTCTTCAATTCATATAGAGCTGTAGACAAAGAAACAAAAATAAACTTTCATATAAAGACCCCAGACGTTGTGGCTGAAGTAGTTAAAACGGACTCACAATATACGGGAACAGATATAGCAAAACGAAAAGAAGCTGTAATGCAGTCATATTTTAAATTTCTCGCTGAAAATCTTACAAAGGAAGAAGAGAACGTGATAAGGGAGTACTATATCCCTAGAAAAGATCGCGTCAATCCACTGGATTACAGTTTTGAAGGAAGCAAACGGCTCCACTGTGATGCAAATCATCCGCCGTATTTATTAATCATGTGCTTATCAATGCCAGGCAATGCTTTTGAGAGAATGTCTATACGAACGACTTGGGGTAAAATGCAAAAACATGCTACCAGAAAAGTTAAGCTAGTTTTTATCATAGCTAAGTCTAATCGTTCATCGGAAAGTGCTTTGGATGATGAATTAAGTAGATACAATGATCTTATTCGAATTAGTTCATTGGATACGTACAGAAATTTAACTACTAAAGTTTTAATGGGGATCAAATGGGCTTCAACGTTTTGTCCTGGTGTTAAGTTTTTCATGAAAACGGATGAAGACTGCTTTGTTCATATACACAATGCAATAAAACTGTTAGAAAAACAAAATGTTCCTAAACACGGTATAATAATAGGAAATGTTAACTTTAACCACCATATACAAAGGTCAGAAACTAAGTGGGTTGTGACAAAGGAAGAATTTCCATTCAATAAAATGCCCATGTATACAAATGGGCAGACTTACGTAATTTCTGGAAATATACTAAGTCGTTTACTTGAAGCTGGTGAACATATGCCTTATGTTAGCATAGAGGATGGATTTGTAACAGGTAAGAGTTTACTTACAGTATTTATAGCTGGTCCACTTTGACCTAAGTTAAAAGCTAAAAAAAGTTCGGTTTAAAGTCTACTTCCATATACTTCTATGATAACTCCTGGTTATTGAAATCATCTTCAGGCAGGTGATCCCTCACAGTACCCATTTACACTTGGGTGGAGTGGAACAATTGTAGGTTATTTTCTTGCTCAGGACTATTAGCAGTGTCCCTAGTGGGATCTAACCCAGGGCCTCTCTATCCCTAAGCTGACATCCTACCACAAGACCAACGCTCTTAGACTAGGAATGCAGTTTAAATATCATTTTCATTCATTGCATTAGTTAGTTTCATGTACGGTGTAGTTTTTCAACTGTGTGTATGTAATGTATTAGGTAATAATCTGTCACAGGTCTAATGAGCAATTCATGGATAAATATAAAGAGATATTGTCGAATAAGAATTTAAGTATTGGCTATCATTTATATTGCTTTGGCTTTCGGTTTATATCATACAGCTGAAGATTTCGTTCAAAATACAACAATACTATTCTTATTGTAAAACTGCTTGCATTGTCAAATGATTACATGAACGAATTAATACTTTTCATAGATAGAGAGTCGTTTGGTTGAGCTTCGGTTTTATGTGAGAAAGTTCTACTTATGTCGATTAACTTCGCATGGTTAAGTGTGGTTTTAAAGCAAATCTATGAAATAGCGCTGTCGGACATGGGGTTTTGATAGAATATATTAACACGGGATTATATAACAAACGGAAACGAAACTGTCATTTACATAAGCCGGATTTGATATACTTGAATTACACAAGAAGCATATCGTCTGCTTGTTAACGCGTAATGCGAACTACAGTATATTAATTAATGTCGTAATTATCCCTTGAATTGCGCACGCACGCACGGACTAATGTAATCGACCGCGATAAATTTTAATGCGAATTTGCTACAGTCGCCTACTAAACATGGAACCCCCATGTAATTATTTCTGTCTCAATCACAGGCGGCCAGTGCGTTTCCGAGACAAAAAAACTACATGTGCAATGTTTTGGCGCGGAACCTTGCCAGCCGCCCATGATCTCAGTTTTAGCCGTAATGAAATGACTTTATGAAATAAATGAATAGCTACCGTCATTTGGAAAACTCTCGGCGATCTTTTACGAAGATACATCGGATATCAGAGGTAGTAGGAATACAACCAAGTTATAAGTCCCGGCGAATAACTCGCTGGCAAGTAGTTCTATTATTGTTAAAACATGGACGTGCAAAGTCAATATTATCAATCAATTTGCCTGCTATTCTGCTATTGTACGATTTTATTGAACTGTCCAAATGTATAATTACACGGTTATCGCACAATGCATATATTAATTTCCGCGCTCTATTTATAGAATTTTGCACTTAAAATACAATGGGTAAGTTAATTTAGTGTCAATATCTCATATGACTGAATAGTCGTGCGGTTAAATTAAAAGGCTACAGAACTTCTACTTTCGAAATGCCGGGTGCTAGTTTGAATCTGAAGATGCCATTATTTTTCTTTGCATTGTTAGCTTGTTTTTTATTTTCTGAAAAGTTTGTTTTATTTTTTTTTAGTATCTTTTAGAAATAAAAATAAAGTACTATAAAACTAATAATTAAAAAAATAATTCAGTTTCACTGGAAGTGTCAGTTCCGCTACCGTCATCGTCACTTAAAGGAGAACCGACGAAATTAATGATTTATTATTTAAAATTAACTTGGAAACTTTATTGTGTTTTGTGCAATCCGACAATGATAAAAGCGAGAAAAAATATAAAAAGACGTTTCTACCGGGATTCGAACCCACGACAAAAAGGTTTGCACACCGACCGTTTTACCACTGGGCCACACAAACTAAGATACTCATTACAAATCAAATATACTACATCTGTGTTTTGAGCTCTACGTAAACTACCGACGATATCCGAGCATTAAATATACCGTGTTATGTGACGTTTTAATTTATGCAATCGGACAGTTCAATATAATCGTACTATAAGTAGCTACAAAACAACATTCAGAAGTCTTAGTCATAGCTAATGTTCAGGGATTATCTATCTACATATACATTGAAACACGACCACTTGTCATTTCAATGAGTACAATGTCTTACACGTTGTATTTCTGTATACTTCAGAGTCTGAATTTAATTGAATTTGGTTTCATGTGGATGTGATAATATGGTCTGAATCAGACTTTTTTACCACATGAAACCAAATTCCATTAAATTGAGACTCTGAAAATGATTCAGAATCCATGTTAGAACTACTTTCTTACCATAATTTATGATATATGAGGTTTATCTGCCTAGAAGATCGCAGAGGTAGTTCCGAATGAGTTATTATGTTAAATCATAACTTAGTTATAGCTCTATACCTGTATACACTATGTTTGTTATATATTACAGGGGTATTAAGAACGGTGATTGGTGCAAGCATCGTTCCTACAAGAGGGTTTCCACATTATATGATGGCCCCAGCTAGCCCTTGTTCTTTCCATAACGATAGAAGAATTTCTGCAACGAATAACTCACCGGCACAGCTGAAGAAAATATGGGATGGGCTACACATCAAAATGAACGATTGTTACTTGTGTGAGAGAGTGACTTGTTGAAGGGGCTGGATTAGTATAAATCTAGAAAAACCTGAATGTGGTACTCGGCCAGAGACGAAAGGCTAGAGTTCCGAGTAAAAAAAGCTGTATATAGTTTGATAATGAATATACATTTTGATTCGAAACCGCGCGGGCGCCTATGCGCTCGACCGTCCAACCTTCAATTCGGGGTCTGTGCTTGTCTTGAGTCAATAACAATAGAGATGCCAATGGACAGAGCTTGGCAAGGCTTATTATAACTGCATGATGTATTTATCATTTATTATGCATTATTATTTATGGTCAGTATGCATGTATTTCCTCGTGTCACGCAGCTAAACTATTATATTTGACTTGCTTTTTTGTCCATGTGTAGTTTCATTTTTCGTGACATTCTGTCTGTTAGTTATGGTGGCATATTTCTGCCTACTAAATTAACTTATTAGTTGGGTGATTTTAGTGACATAACTAGTAAACTAGTAACACGTTAACGATTTTCGATGAGTGGATAGTGAATATGTAGTTACGTAACAAGTTAACCACGCAATTAACTTGTTAATTATGTTGTAAATAGAAGGCAGAAATATGCCACTATATACATGTAGTTAGCATTGTCAATCTATGATAATTAACAATAATTGATGTAACTCTTTTGTAAAATGTTGAAATGATCTTATCCAAACTGATTCTGAGAATCCAGTCCTTGAATTATGTCAATGGACCTTGGATCGAGTCTAAAATCGCCATCGGTTCAGTGACTTTTAGAGTGAGAAAGGTTTTTCCATATTCAATAAAAATCATGTCGTTATATTGTTCATTTAATTTTAGGATATATTATGCTAAATCATTTAAATGGACTATATGTGACTACATATCAATAAGATTATTTCTGGTCCAGTATTCTTTCATTGAATGCAGTAATAAGAACCATTTTACTGGATTAAATGTTTACTGCTTATGAAAGTTTCTCATGAAGACTATGAGAGTCAATGTAAAACTAGCAGGAACAACGCTGTTGGTCCCATGAAAATATCAACGACAAAGGACATGCCCGTTGTTCACAAGGTATTAGTAAATTTTATTTAGCTATAAGTGACGCATACATTAACCCCGCTGATTTAAATACTCGATAATTGTTCGATAATCTCCGTTCAAAAACTCACTAAAGTACTTCTGTAAATAGTGTTGATAAAAAAGACATATGTAGTTATAAAAAAAAAATAGTGCGTACAAAAAAACAAGACGTGTTTTGGTAAACATTAGAAATGAGACATTCCATTTCTGGGGTAGGCAGTAATGAAAATGAAATGTGTGTAATTCATTGTAACAAAATTAGCATGATGGATACCACCATTTGTTGGTAAATCGTGCTTGTGTTGGTAAAAATCTTTTCCATTACACTAACAACTAAGACAATCGTAAAACATATCACATGTTTATGTTATTGTCATCCTGAGCGTCCCTCGTAGTGGATTAGTTTATTCTATTGTTATTATAAACAGTTTTTGTTTTTTTGTACGCACTATATGTTCGGAAATTATTATCTAAATCAACGGGGATATATCTATGTACGTATGATATTTTAACTTATGTACTATGTACACATTTCTTGAATAAAATTGTGTTCAATTTTTCTTGTGTGAAATTAAATCCGGAACAAGCAGTTGAGATATTAAGTATGATAAGCCCCCATATCAATAATTACACTGTCTGTGTATTGATTTGTCACTAATGAGTATTATAGTTATTTTTCTTATCTCCTCAACACGGGTCGGTAGCACAGTTGGTAGCGTACTGGTATTTCGAATCTAGTGTATCGAAGGGGGTACGGGTTCGAATCCCAACCGTAGAGGGTATATTCTTCTATAGTTCCCCTGTCGCTACCGTTTCAAAATGTGTATAATTCGAAAGAGCACGCCTCCCACCTGTCAGAAATAGTCAACCAAATCCACTTAGAGAATTCCTGGATCTAGCCTTGGTCCATTTATGAAAAAGCGTCCATTTTCAATGTGGGGAATCACGTGATCTATATGGTTCCGTACACGACTAAAATGACGACCAGATCAACAAATTTAGATAAAAAAGACAAGGTAATTGACATTTACACGTAGCCGATTTTTATCAGACCTAGTGCAGTCTAGGCAGCACGAAGTTCTGCCAACCCACTACGGTTTTAAATAGTACTAGATTACCTCGAAGTTCTTCCAAAAGTCTTTCCACTCGTTTAAAACCTCGAGGTAATCTAGGAAACTAGAACCGTTGTGAGGTTGACAGAACTACCCCTAGAAAGATGTAAAATGCGTAGCCGGTGTAAAAGTTTGAACAACAATATGATACAATATTACATGTCATTGAAATTTCCTTATTCTTAAAACATACCGTATAAGACTTCTATATCACTCACCTACACTGAGGCATAATTTTAAATCACGTATTCAAATGAGCAAAAATTACTCTCCAATGTTAAATTTGATTAAGCCAAGGGAGAGAACTGTGCTTTTTAACTACTTGGTTATTCTAAGAGTTAATTCCCCTCGACATTTTCAAATAAATAACTGCACTATAGTTTAGATTTTATGCTAAAACTTAATTTCTCGCCAAAATGTTCTTGTATCTTTGAAAGTTGATTTTTTTATGAAATAAGATAGCAGAAGCAGAGTCGTTAAATGAAATATTTGAATAAGCTTAGAATAGCTATCTTAATAAGCTTTGACTAAAACCCACACTACTACAGATGATTCATGCAATGCATTCTTCAAAATTAATGTCAGAGACCTAACCACTCTCAACCAACTATAGATATGTCTTTAAAAACTTATGTTTAGTAGTGTTTCTGCTGGTCCCAATTTCAATAACTATAGTCCATTTTTTCTCAATTGTCAAAGTTTGAATGGTTTCACGGTGGATGAGTACACACTATTTCAATATCACGAGTGTAAGATAAAGAACACGAAGCCACCGTGAAATTATTCATGTTTTGACAGTTGAGAAAAAAACGAACTATACTATGGTTGAATTTTATTCAACTTTCAGTGGTGCATACATTAACATCGCTGATTTAAATACTCACTAACAGTACTTCTGTACTCTAGATCGATAAAAATAGATATCCCTATGTATGTACGGGAATGGACGAACGATCATCGAGTATTTAAATCAGCAGGGTTAATGTATGCGCCACTGACAGTTGAACAAAATTTGCCGCTAATAGGATATGAATATTTTGATTTTCTTTTTGTTTCATTTGCTTTGAGTACTACTCACAAGAAGATACATAACAAACAAATTGTCAACAGAAATATTAGGTTCATATGTAAATAAAATCTATGGGGGGGGGGGTGAAGCACAAAATCTGATATACCTGATACAATAACAAAACTAGTTAAGTAAAAGTAATGCCTCAGTCCTATAAAATCATGGCTTGTTACGCACCCGTACGTCCAGACAGTCGTAGGCCGTGTGAAGCCTTGCGTATCAAGATGACGGTATGCACATGGTACAAAACAACACACCCGTACGGAGCCGTAGCTGGAAGATATGCATGTTTAATCCATACTCGGCCAAGATTTTGTTCACGATTTGACTTTGAAATTGATACGTGTATCCTGGGCTCATCTCACGGACCCTGGTGAAAACATAACAGTCCGTACGGGTACGCAAGAGTTCGTACGGGTCCTTGCGGAGCTTGATCGCACGGCGCCCGTTCGGTGCCCTCGCGGCCATTTTTATGTTTATGGGAAACTTCCGCTATTTAGACCACTTTTGTAACTTCAAAATCATGCGATTTTTGACAATTATCAAACAATATTTTAATTACAGTACATATACAATGATATGATCATAGGAATTTAGAGAATCGAAGAGATAGCATAGCTTATTTTAAACTTCTCTCCTCAGACATTATATTATCATAATTTTAATTATAGGACAGAACAGAACAAATCGTTTATTTTTCAACTCAGGTACATGTTGTACAGCAAGATGAAAAGATATATATACACATTTAACAATACAATGGTAACCGGTGATGGTACATTTTACATAGGATATACATGTGTTGTAAACATTTAAACAATAAAGAGGAATAAAGGGAAAAAACAACAACAAAAATAAAAACCACGAAAAATGTTCCGTAAAAAACAAACAAACAAATTTGTACAGTCTAAACTCGTCCAGGCTGTTTGCCAGCGATGTCAATACAGTGTAAGTCCAAACAAGGTTACTATTGTTATATTAATCATTGACTTTTTATTTAGCTAAGACTTTAATCTCCTTTTAATCCCTTTTATTGCTACAAACTGTAATTTTATTCTTTCAAGTATTAGCATGTATTACTTTAAAGGAAAATACATCATTTACATGAATAAGCAGTGAAACAGATTGTTCCTGTCTGAAGTTACAAGTTTTGAATTATACGGGATATCAATGCATGTACATTGCAGCATATACATGGTCTTTAGATATATATAATACAAAGGGACATTACTTGGAAATAAAGACAGCAATTACCACAGGTAAAATTTTTACAATCTTAACATTTTATTGTTTAACATTGTAACATCTGTATGGGTTAAATACATGTAGTTCTACTACGGAGACATTATGAGTGTTTAAATAAGATTGCATCGCGGACATGTCGCATTGTCTTTTTATACTAATTTATTTTAGCTCGATTGTGAAGCAAAGTTTAATAACTTAGACTTATCACTTCCGAGTCCGCTACCTGGTCCCCCAGTACTTAACTACTAGGATAGAGTTTCTTGCTCAAGGAAACGGGGTGGGTTTTGGATGGGATTCGAATCAACGCGGAGCTGGCTATCCAATGATTTTCAGTCCAACGCCGTAACCGCTCGGCCGCGCCCACTCCTACATGTCGCAATGATTGAGCGCAAGAAGCAAAACAGGAAGTTCCGGGGTCGATTAACGACCGCAACAGGCTTTAACGCTTTTGTGAAAATTCAAAACGTGTGTTATTAAATAGATGTTCCTTCGTAGAGAGATAGGTTGCTGACTGCTTGTGGAGGGGTAAGCGGAGTACTGGTTAATAACAGTGTCCAGGAAGCTGATTATATGAGCGATCGGATCGCGGTATGAAACCCTCATGAAAGAGTTGATTATATCTGCTATAAAATCTAATAAAAGGCTTAATAGAATTGCAAATTGTTGAAAAAATGGAGAGACATCGTTAGAGGATACAGGCTTATATGCTTTTGTTGAAGAAAGGGTCAATTAATTTTTCCCTGGAAACTAAAATCACAAAAAATAATCAAATTTATTAAATAATTTTAATTTCATTTTTCTGAAAGTCCGCTGTGAAACTAATAAGAAAATTAGCCATTTATAACAAAATTTCAGCTTTTAAGTAGAATTTTATTTTTTCGATCAATATTTGTTTTTATATCTAATTTAACCGCACTTATTAAACATATAAATCTAAGAGCTTTTTGACAGAGTTAAGATTTTGAAACTTGAGGCAAAAATAAAAAAAATATACGAAAATGAAAAACTGTAGTTATGTACATTGTAATTTACACAAAGACTTCTTCCTTTTGCCTTCCAATATGATCGTCAATATAAGAATTACATTATTTTTTATCACGTGGAAAGCAGCGTTTTTTTCCTTTTTATCAATGCGTGATGTAACCGATGTGAGAAGTTCGATACTTTATTGCAATGCACCGACGGGGAACTTTGTCCTTAGGAGTATAACAAACTCTAAGTAGTATAATCGACGATTTCCATGAAAAACACATGTATCCCTTTTAACAATCAGAGACATAGACAGTTGTAACTTATCGTTGTTTTTAATTGAATGTTATTTTATGTTTTCCACAGAAAGAAGAACAACTGAACTAGTTTACATTTTGGCTGTGAAAGAACAAGTATAAATAAAATATTAAGATGGTAAACACCCAATTCAGAAGATTGGTCTTTCCGACTACAAGGATATCTCGAAGATTGTATTCAATATCTCTGACGTTCTTAATACTCTTCATTGTATTACTTTTTCGGTTTTTAATATCACCACGAACACATTTAAAAGAGCAAGAAGTTGTTAAACTCATTGATCACAAAGTTAACAAGGTGGTCAGTGAGAGATTTGAAAACGAGGAAACTAGACTTGACACTGACTATGACTTTGAGAAAGGCGATAACAAAGAAACGAGTTCAGAGAGTGAAAATGGCTTTGAAAGAGACGACAAAAACAACGAAATAAATTCAGAAACTGATCATGGCTTTGAAAGAGAGAGAAACAAAGAAATGAACCAAGAAACTAATCAAGATAGTTGGACAATACTTCATGACAGTTATCAATTACGAGCAGAGGTGGAAAGTATCCACAATGCAAGTTATAAGATCAAGGAAGGCGATAAATGTGTTAAATGTCTTCCAGATGTAATGATGGTAGGAGTTGCAAAATGTGGAACAACAGAATTGTTAGATTTTATGTCCATCCATCCTAACATAGTGTCCAAAAGAAAACCTGATCAAATTCCATCGCATGAATTTTATAATAGTTATGGTTATCTACGAATCAAAGATCAAATGCCTTGTAGATATCATGATCAATTAAGTGTTTTAAAATCTGATTCATTTCTAGGCGAAGATAAGAAGCCCATTCAAATACACGCCATGAATCCAAACATGAAGATAATGGCCATCATTAGAGAGCCTGTCGGGAGACTGTTATCGGATTTAACATTTAAAATGAAATCCATGGGACCAAGAACTCACATACAAAATGCCACGGCTATGAAAGACTTTGTTCGAGATTTACTTAATTCCTCAAAAGATGATATCTTGTTTCAAGCAAGACAATCAATGTATGCTGAAGGAATAAAACGGTATTTAGAAGTATTCCCTCGTGAACAGATTTTAATAATTGAATCAAATGAATTTATAAAAAATCCAGTGAATGTGGTGAATAGGGTTGAAAAGTTTTTAGGCATTAAACATTTTGTAACGAATGAACACTTCGTATTAAATCCTAATAAACCGTTTTATTGTGTCCGAAAAATGCAGGAAAATCGTACCATGGTTTGTTACGATGAGAGACGAGGTAGACCAAACACAGAAACGATTTTTGATAACGCCGACATAGATGCATTAAGAACATTTTACAAACCGTACTCCGAAGATTTGTTTCGTTTACTCGGACAAAGATATGATTGGTAAACAACATGCAGCTCGTGTAATAGGTCATGTGTGTTTTTGTGCTTCAAACAATGAACTTGCCCACTAAATAGGTAAATGTATTGATACATGTACATCAGTTTTACTGATTTATACATACCACTTTGTTTATCAACATTTAATTTTAATATAAATAGCTCATATGAACATTATAAATTTTATTATGATGATATGCTATTAAAAGTTGATTAAACTAACTTGACTATAATGTTGTTGAATTGGTATAACATTTCACCCCTAAATATCATCACCAGAACCCACCGTCATAATCATATAACACCAGTGCTGAAAGTACTTTATTGTAAAGCCGTCCGGCTAGCTCAGTTGGTAGCATGCAAGTCAGGGGGTCGTGGGTTCGATTCCCGGGCGGGGCATTCCTTTCGTGAAGCTTGGTCATGAAATTATTGCTATGGCCATTCTCCCTCCTACCAATGATTTTTTTGATTTTGTAGGGCAGTTGTCAGTCAGTCACTGACGAAAGTATGATCTTTGTAGTTGGCTAACAGCTAAATCCAGAGATTTAGCCTTTCCAGGAGGAGTGAGTAGGTTGACTGACGGCCGTTATATGACCTATCCAATATGTTGCTGCGGCGTTATTCCAAACAGACAAACAAAACGAACTTTATTGGCTCCCTGTCTGTCCGCGGATCAGCTATAAGCTTTTGATACATACATATAAAGCAACCACTGTCCCATATACATCCAAGACCTAATACATGTTTACAAACCCAACACAGATCTCCGTTCTAGCAATTTCCCATATATTACTATTCCACCGTCTAGGAAAGTTACTTTTGGCAAGCGTAGTTTCAGTCATACTGCACCAAACCTGTGAAATGCTCTTCCGGACTTACTCAAGTATGCTTATCTAAATAGTTTTAAGAAAAATAATAATACCATTACGATCACTGATATTTAGTATTCATCAACATTTATTTTTTTATTTTGTGTTCTTTAAAACATATAATATTATTAACCCATTTTTATCATTTATTCATGAATTGTGCATGTCATTGTGAAGCGCTTATGAAAATACTTTTATATGAAAAGATCGCTAGACAAATGTAGTATATAATAATAATAACATATTGTTTTTGATGGAGCAGGATATATAATACACAATGTTTACATGAACGAAATGTGCTTTAACAATTAAGCCCATTTACTCACAGGTTGATGTTCAAAACGTTCATACAAATGGCCGCTCATAACAATACATGTATAATGAAATACTGTAACGATAAAAAAGCTGCATTCATATTTATACGCCAAAGAATGTGGAACATAGTTTTATTCGGAATTTTTATTGAAACAATGAATTCTGACCGAAATTTATTCTACATTTAATAAAACGTCAAACAGCTTTGTCCATTTGGACATATGTGTATCATGGAATGCAGAATTAAGGTTCTGGAACTGTAACTAACTTCGGCAAACTTCGACACTCGGTATATTCCGGTTTTACCCGAATAGCTGTCGTCGTCAAGTTTCGTAATTGCTATTTTTAGTAATTTTCATCTCGCGATCCGGGTTTTCCATGACGTCATAGTGTAACCCATTTACTGAAAATGGCGAAACCAGACGGTCTACAGCGTGATCGTAGTTAATTATCGTAAAAATAATGGTTTATCGACATAAAAACAATGAAAAGTCGTAGTGCATCGTACCTACTGAGTTGATTCTGTGTGTACAGGTGTAAAATGCACGGTTTTCATCTTGTTTTTGCAATATAAATTGCGTATGACTAAATCACGCAATGGAGATTTTGAGGCGAAATGGACGAAGTGGAGAATCTGGATCTAGACAGCGTGATCGTCGAGTCGTTTATGTAAAATAATGGTATATCGACAAAACAATGTTACGTCGTATAGGATCATAACTGTTGGGTTAATTCTGTGTGTGCAGGTGTAAAATGCAGTGTTTCATCTTGTATTTGCGATTTAGATCATATCCAACTATTTGTCCTTTCGTAACTTACTGATTTTGCTTCTCGATAAAATCGATAATTTATCAGAGCCTCCGTCGTTGCACTCGGTATTGTTCGGAAATTTCCGATATGACACCCTGCTGTGATCATAGATTGATAAAACTGATCAACCCCATCAATATATCACGTGATTGACACTGCATGACGTCTATTACCAACATTTGCTATCTGTTATATTTTGGTATAAACTTATAAATAACAAACCCTGCAGTGCGCGGTAAGAATAAAAATATAGTTCAAGGAGTTTTATTTACGTTTCCTTTAATGAAATGAATTAAAATTTATAAACTATGTATCATACACATAATTTTCATTACACCTTGTGTGTATTTACATTTGCAACAGCATAAGTAAATGTACTAACTAATACTTATAATAAACATAAATAATTATTTCAATGACAATTAAAAAAGCAATCAATAGGCATATAAATTGTACTAAAATACTGAAAATATTTAATATAATTTCATATAAAGACAAACATCTGGAACATCAATTAATATCAATAGATGCTTTATCCTTTAAAAGTATTAACACCGGCTATTTTTTGAAACTTCAGCGCCAAAAACAGGCAGACAGCATTTCAAAGATTTATTGTTTAAAAAATAAAATCTAGATATCATCCTCGCTACCCTGTGTGTGTTTTATGACCTCGGTGGTATAATAATGATAGTAGTATCCTGTCATAAAACAAGGACCCTGTTTATAAAGGGGCCTTTGTATAAAATGGCACCCGCTTGGATGTAGATAAACGCACCAACAGGGGTCCAATAAGGAGTGTAATAAAGTTAATCAATGCATATTAGATCGTATCTGAAAGAATAAAGACTTATAGAAAATGCAAACTAACAAGTCCAATTAGTACATTGAAAAAAAAATTCTGTGACGAAAAGACAAATGTTATAAGTTGAAAAAGCATTAAACTGTTTGAGTAGGCAAATAAAACGAGAAAATACATGTACAGTTTTTCTTTTGTTGTTTTTCTCACCTATGCGTAAATTATTTATCTTTTATATGTTTTATGAGCTAAAATTCATTTGATTTTTATTACTTATTTTATGAATTCTCTAGTAATGGAAACCTTGTAAATGTGAAGTTCTTCAATTAATCATTTAAACAGCATCGTTTTATAAAACCAAATGATGTATTTTCCTCTTCTTAAATAATTAGTTTACACGAAACAAATAACGAATTATACAATGCCATACGAATTTCAACTTTTGTAACTAGTAAACTCAAAATTAAAAAAAAATACGTTTTAATCTTGTCACATAGATTTATTTTCATAGAGTAAAAAATCTTGTATCTGTAAAGCCCCATTATCAAAAGTAACAGTATTTTTACTGCAAAGAAAATAGACATTTATCATTACAAGCTTTTTAGACATATAAATGAATATATAGCGTGGTCTTATAATTTTAAGTATCCCTCTTTTAAAAAAAAGCAGAATGGTTTGAGCAGTTTATTTTGTTTCTTAAATGCATGTTATATTTTAATAATTTCATGTCTGTAAAGCAGTTAGTGTTCAAGTTGACTGTTGATAAATATATCCTCATATTATGGCTTTGATTATAATGCTCGATAACATATAATATATTTGACCGTTGATAAGATCGGTAGCGATAAAGCGTCATATTCTATCGGTCGTTCGGCTATCTTCGCCAGTTTCCGTATAGCGATACGGAATCTCCCGAAAGAAAGAAAAAAACAATACTTACTAAACTAATTCGCTATTTCCCCCTACTAAATATTCTTCAAACATTATAAAACCTATACCATGTATTAAAGAAAAGATCGCAGTAATTGAATCCGATTGGGATAGAAAAGATTTTTAAATAATAAAACAGAAATTGGGCAAAACGTTGCCAATGTTGAGGTAAAAAAAATCATTTTTGTATTGAAATGCATAGGAAATAGGGTTAACATTTTTAACTCAAAATTCCCCCAACTATTTATTTTTAAATTTTTATAAGATATATACCATAAGAAAGAGGATGAATTGAATTTTATGAAACTGAATGGGATGGAATAATAAATACTTTTAAATCCGAGTTATATTAGATTAAGTACCAATGTCCTTCTTATTTCTATATAGCGCGCACTAGCATATTAGGCTTATCGATAAAGGACAAATAGTTGGATATGTGCCACCACAACCACTAGAAGATAGCACCTCAATACTATGACACACAACACATCGCCATATTGAGCAATTTGGCATGCGGTAGAATATAGAGAGGCATAATTCAGGGATGGATCCAGGATTTTTTCTAGGGGGGTGCGCACATTGTTGGGGGGGTCAAACCTCGAACCACAACCACATTATACACATTTTGCAGAAAAAATGCGACATATTGATAATTAAAGCTTGATAACCATTAAATCTATGTTAAGCACCGAGAAGTAATGTTTCATGCTACTTAAAAATGACTTACAGGCAAGAAATACACTTATGGACAGGTACATTTTCCAAATTCAAGGGGGTCCGGACCCCCCCCCCCCGACCCCCCCCCGCTTGATCTGCGTGTGCATATGAAGACAGTGTCTTTGTACTTTTCTGTTTTCAATGTAATCATTATCTACTTATAAAGTAAATGATACAATAATCAGCATTATTTGAAAGCTATGGCTCAAAATATGCCAACATTACTAGGTCTGGTGTCAAAATGTATATGCAAAACTACTGCAGAAAACACGGCAGGATAAGGTTTAACGTCTGCTCAACTTTCTCTAATATTTTTCTGGCTGGTTAGAATGGACTTTTAAATGTGTTTTCGAGTCAAAACTGTGATAGTCAACCAAGAGTCTCTAATACAGAAAGTGTTTGACTCCGTTATTCCTAACTAGTCAGGATTTTTTACGAAACAACATGTTAAGTTGTAAGTTTCTAAAATCCCCTCAAACCAGCCAAAATCAGTAAAGAGAAGATTTCCATATGATAATGCAGAGTTCTACATTTATATTTCTATATCCAGTACCAATTTAGATGATATATTTCAATAAAAGAGTATCATCAGTAATTTACCATTTTGACGTCTTTTTTTCGCTATAAATTCTCTTGCAGTTTCATAGTAGTAATCTGATACATATTCTTATAAAAAAAATTTAGAAACGGTAAAATTTCTTAAATATTTCATATCATGGGCAGAAAAGACTGCAGAAAATTTTAAAACTGGTTGCATGTGTCTAACTAACTTTAAACTTGAAATATTAGCTTTTAAAGATAGGGTAATTTTTTGAACACTCTCAAAAACACGGATATTTGCTCGTGAGGTACATGTATACAAAGCACTATATTTTTAAAAGTATTTGTCCAAAGTGTAATCTGATTGTCCTGGATTATCATGATATGATTGTGTAACAGGAAAATTGATTAAAATGTGAATATAAAACTGCAGAATTTGAAAAAAAACAATGTTTTTTTTCATTTTTGTCACGGCACAATTTACGGTCTCTTCGAAAATCAAGGGTCACATTATAAAAATGCACATAAGTTACGAACGGTAAACTTCCCTAAAAATTCACCATTCAATGTCTTTAATAGTATAGATTCAAGAAACAATATCATTATAAAAATTGTGGAAGGTCACCATTACAGTTCCAGAACCTTAAAGCAAATATATGTTCCACTTTATTAGCTGATGTTGTTGTTGTTGTTGGGTTTAGGGCCGTTGTATAGGTTATACCATTGCGATCAGTCCACCTACTCACTGTTGCAGGAAAGGCTAAATCTCTTGACTTAGCTGTTAACCAACTACTAAGCGCATACTTCCGTCAGTGACTGACTACTGTCCTACATGAATTAGAATCAGTGGTAGGAGGGAGAATGCCCGAAGAAAACTATTTCATGATCAAGCTCCACGAAAGTATGCACCGCCCGGGAATCGAACCTACGACCCCTCGATCAGTACACTTGTGCGCTACCGACTGAGCAATTTTGTAATATGTTGATAAAATCTCATCTAAACTGATGCTGAGAAAAAGCTTTTGAACTTAGCCAGTGAATGTTCGACCGTGTCCACCAAAATCGCCAGCAATGATCCAATTTAACAAAAAATGGGCTTGCAAATTTTTGCGAGTTTATTTTATTTCCACTCGCAAAATGTAAAAAGCACTCGCATTTCTCCAAATATTTGACTTTATAAACTAAATAGAGCTACAAGATCGTACTATCGACAATTCTGGTCGTTGCAATGCTTATTTGAATCTCATTAGTTTAGTATCATCTTTGCGGCGATTTCAACCCGCGAAAATTTGCGAATTAAAATAAAAGAAACTCGCAATTTTTGGAACGATGTTATTTAACATCGTTCCAATGGTAACAAGAAAGTATAAGATTACTCTTTTCACGCTTCAACCATTTTCAACAAAGACAAAGAGGCGTAGTTCAAGCGTGAAACTCATTAACATCTCATTTAAATGTAATACAACGCTGGCTTGTGTTGTCGTTCTTGAAACTCTTCAGGAAAAGGGAGGTTACTCTCAGGACATACATTTCTTGCAATGGAGATGGGACAAATCAACCCGTAGACAACTCAACCCGTGACAACTGCAATGATTACTTGTTGGAGTAAAAAGGGCCTACGATGTTTTTGACAATGCATGTTATATGCGTAGCTTAATTACATCATTCGATAGTAATAAACAATCAAAAAATAAGTTCAGGACATCGTTCCTCCAGCACTCCAGTGCTTTGATTTTAAAATCAAAGTATGCAAGCTTAAATTCGAGCCCTGGGTTCAGTGACTTTTAAAATGTGAGAGGTCCGATACTCAACCAACTTTTTGCAACTGTCTTTTTCGGGTACGGGAGAACTCAACCCGAAGACAAATCAACCCGTGCAATACTCAACTCAAAGTTGGGACAACTCAATCCGTTAGTATTTATTGTTTTGTCTAGGGTTGAGTTGTCTATGGGTTGAGTTGTTCCGACACTTCCGTTACGTAACGTTTTGGAACGTTCAGTGCAACTGAACACACTACAGTACATAAATATTCACTACTGTACTTGAGTACTCATCATGGATATAAATAGACACCGGTTGTTATATACTGGGATTATCGACGAATATCGAGTATTTAAATCTGTGGGGTTTTATATATGTACGTATTGTATTTTAACTGTGTATTATGCACACATTTCTTGAATAAAATTTTGTTTTGTTCATTTCTTCTTGTCTGAAATTAAACGCGGAACATGCAGTTGAGATAGGCTATTAAGATATGACACACGGACACATTAGATAAAATTAAAGCCCTCATATCAAGGCTTACCCTATTCATGTATTGAATTGTTACGTACAAGTTTATTCAATAAAGAAAACCGGAAGGTCTTAGACCAATCTCAGTAAACAGATATCCTGTAGACCGCTGTCGTACAGGATCTCTACTGTCTCCGTGGAAGGTCACGTCGAGATGAACTTTGTGACGACCAATAAATGCGTAGCTTTCATCCAGACGAAACACTATTATTAACATTTTGATTTCGTAATTTCTATTTTTATACCAAGGTTTGCAAGCTAATTTAATAACGGTATTATTCACAGTCTGCTGGACGGCTCATTTCAAATTACGTGACGTAAACGATGTAAATAAGTTACGTATCATAACAATTTCGTCATGAATATTATGACGAGAAAGGTCACCTGAACGTGACCCTCGTTTGAAAATGGCCAGATCTTAATTAGCGAGTAGGCGAGCGGAAAATTTTAGATCGGGTTTTAATCAGATTGGTCTTAGACCCTTGCGACCAATACATACATTACAGCATACCTCTATAATCACAATATATATATCAAATATTTATGTGCTGTCCATCACCAGTGTCTACTAGTAGGGCATGAGACAAAAACAACAGAAATCAAATTGAATGAAAATGGGCATTTTATTTTAAATGCCATAAACAAAATATACGAGATATATACAAGCCAGCCGAAATGGCATATCTGGACGGCAAGACCAAAAATCCATAAATCAGATTATAGTACACAAACAGAACAATATGTATATAATAAATAAGTTGTCCAATAAAAATGACAAATATATAAACATTAATAGATTAATTCTTTAAAGTACAAACGTATGTAATATTCTAAAACCTATTATTATTTAATAACCTGTATTCAAATGCCTTGCAAATATAAGTTCTCAATTTTCTAATAGTTTCCGGATTATCAGATTTAAAAAGTTCTATTAATTTATACATGCTAGGTCTTACTCTGTTATAGCGTTGTACATATTTTTAGATCATCAAATATGCTACATTCTAAAACAAAATGATACTCATCCTCTTCAACATTACAAATTTTACATTTCCTACCAGACAGGTATATGGTTTGGCCTTGCCCATCTTCCTCTTTCAATATATAATCTATAAAAAGAAACACGTAATCTGGTTAAAATGAACCCAAAAGTAATATGACAAGTATTAAATATGGTTGAAAACTGAAATTAGCAATATGTTTGTAAAATGAGGCTCTACTGGACTCTTTTATTCTGCCATTCCTTTCTTGAATAAAAAGATCATTGTGTCTCATTTTAACATTTTTTAAATAATTTAATATGTGTGTTATTATTTAAATTAAAGCATGTACTCTAATTTTCACACGGACTTTGCCTTTGTTGTCTCGTTTCAAAATATATCAAATCAAAAGCAGAATGGAAATATTAAAAGAAGCTCCATACGTTCCTCGGTCGTTTACGCAGTAGGAGCAGTGATCCAGTGGTAGGGCGTGAGCTTAGGGATCGAGAGGTGCCGGATTCGATTCTCACTAGGGGCTCTGCTAATAACATTGAGCAAGAAATTTACCTACAATTGTTCAACCCCACCCTTGTGTTAATGGGTACTGCGGGATCGCCTGCCTGAGTGTGATTTCATGATCAGGAGTTATCGTGCTAGAATTGTAAAGCCGGCTGAACATGTAAATGGAAGCCCAGTTTAAACGGCACTTTAACTTACGCTTCAAACTGCGTGTAATTCGTGAGAGCATTCCCCCATTGGTGCTAGAAATATTCAACTAAACCCCTCTCAGACAATTTCTGGATCTAGCCTTATTGTCTGGTTCCTAGTCGTATTTTGGCAGGTAAAAGTACGTCAGGCAAACCATGATCATGTCCGCGCCCTATGTAATGAATTAGATATTTAGATAATTATGCTTTCAAATGAGCATTTCTCACTACACAGACTTAAATCGAAGGATCATTGTACAAGAATTGCAGTGGATACTTTTTTTAGATGTTTGGTTACACTAATTTATGCAAAATAAAGTATTCGAAATTCTTAGGAGACTAATCCACGTCCGAATTATGTTCACTTAAGACATGCTTTTGTTAATCGTCGGCTTAATATACGTGTAATCTGAAAAAATCGAAATCGAATGTCTTATATAGTACCGAACTCTTACTAAAGTAACTATCGTCAGCACATGATCATGCAGGATTAAGAAAACGTTATACATGTATAATAACTGAGGAGGCCGCCATGATTCCCGTTTGCCTGGCCCGATAACGATAGTGGTAAGGGGCAGGTAATCCAGGCTACTAGCCTTAATGTATTTAGTCTATGATAAAAGCGTTCCTTTAACAGTGTATTCATATTAGGTAATTTAAAAATTTGGACGTCATAATGATACGATATCACATGTCATTTTTATTCCTTATCCTTTATCCTATATCGTGTAAAAAACTACTGGTATTGTACCGCTCACATACATGTATCCTGAACCCAGTCCTAACTTTAAATCCCGTTTTCAAATATGCAGTTCAGTTCTTCCATAGTCGAGTTGGCTTAGCAAAGGGAGAGAACTGTGTCATTTTTACTACAGTGTACTTGGCAATCTCTCATACAGAGTTGTCGATCCTTACATGAATCCAAACATGAAGGTAATGGCCATCATTAGAGAGCCTGTCGGGAGACTGTTATCAGATTTAACATTTATAATGCCATCCAGGGGACCGAGAACTAACATACAAAATGCTACTGCTATGAAAGACTTTGTTCAAGATTTACTTAATTCCCCAAAAGACGATATCTTGTTTCAAGCTAGACAATCAATGTATGCTGAAGGAATAAAACGGTATTTAGAAGTATTCCCTCGTGAACAGGTTTATATAATTGAATCAAATGAATTTATTAAAAATCCAGTGAATGTGGTGAATAGGGTTGAAAAGTTTTTAGGCATTAAAAGTTTTGTAACGAATGAACATTTTGTATTAAATCCTACAAAACCGTTTTATTGTGTTCGAAAAATGCAGGAAAATCGTACCATGGTTTGTTATGATGACACACGAGGTAGACCAAACACAAAAACAATCTTTGATAAAGCCGACATAGATGCGTTAAGAACATTTTACAAACCGTACTCTGAAGATTTGTTTCGTTTACTTGGAAAAAGATATGATTGGTAAAAAACGTACATCTTTTACAAGTGTATTTTGTAGCGAATCCGAAAGTTCTTTGACCCATGCATGGGCAGTAAACTCTTGTATCGTGTGAGTGTCTTCTTATCCATTAGTCGACGCCTAAAGGCGTTTATTTATTATTTAAACATTATAAATTTAGATTTGAAAATTATTGTATTAAAATTATCCAGACGATTATTCTTAAGTTGTTTGTGTATGTATAATATATATAATGTACCCTTAAGAATTAAATGAAAACTTTGGGTAATAAGAATAATTTCTTGTTCTTTATGATGTAATTTTGTCTGTTATAGCATAGAAGAAAAGTAACTGATACATACAAGAGACAATTGTGCGTGGTTATGGTTTAATGATGATGTAGAACTATTTCATCTTAGACTTCGGTCGGCACTTTGAAATTGGCTAGCGTCACGATACCTTTACTAATACGAAAGCGCCGTAATCCTAGATACACTAGCTAGACTAAGCTAGAGTTACGGAAGTTACGTGACTAGTCTCGCCTAGAATTACGGAACTCTTGTAATTAGGTCCTTGCAGTTGGAATCCTCGGATTTTTTCATTGAAGTCCTATGTAAGGATAACATAAAGTGATAAAATTTAGGTAGTACTTTACCTTAAAAAATACTTAGCTTGAATTTCAAACAAATGAAATGATTTACAAAAAAGGTTATTAATGATTAATTTTGGCAAATTTACATTGAAAAGTAAGGATAAAATCCGAGTAATCCAACTAATTGGACCTGCTTATTTGAAGAGTATACAAGGGAAATAACCGACTAAAGTCCCTTATTCTAGCCTCAGAGGCTGAAAGAGTCTAAAACGACTGTGGAGATATGGTAGTAATAGTTTAAGCGCCTAATGAACGCTTTACTAAAATTGAACGAATTTCCGTCATAGCCTCTGACGTTAGTTATATATTTTACGTAGCTGGGTCTTACGACTTATTTTAGTCGTAAAACCTTCTATAAATTTATAGTGACAGTTAACAAAAAATATAAGTGCGGTTTAAAGAATGCTTCCATGTACTTGTACATGTTTCAGTCGACTTTACAAGTTTGTACTATTACCTCTGATAATTAAAATCATATTCAGGCAGATGAACCCTCTGTACCCATCAACACCTGCGTGCAGTGGAAAAAACTGTGGGTAAATTTCTTGGTCACGGAAAATAGCAGTGATCCTAGGGGGGTTCCAACCCGAAACCTATCGATTCCTAAGCGCGTCCTACCACTGGACTACTGCTCCTATATATATCGCCTTATTATCTTTGATAATTCGCTGCCCAGTGGCACTTTTCACAAAAAATATCTCTCGACAAAACTGATCGTAAGTCAAAATCAAGAACATTAATAATAAGGAGTCAAGGACATTATTTTGGCCCATCAATTCCAAATATTATTGAATTATATAGAATATATTGTGTGCATTTCGAATACCATACAATGGTTATATTATTATCATTTATTATCCTTCTGACTTTGAAATGCAAATTTATAAAATTGACTTACGATAACTTTTTTTCGTAAGATATTTTTGTGAAAAAAGTGCAACAACTTGGTGTACAATATATTGGTCTTTGTTGTGGTAATTCTCCAAGTCTGACCAGAGAAGTAGCTGAAATCTATGACAAAAATCCACCAGCTTCAAAATATGCAATCGATGCAAGCCAAAGTTTTGTTTTTGGTTAAATGGCAGGAAAGTAGCAGAAATGAAAATGAACTATACGTGTTCTTTGCGATTCCGTGATAAGGCAAATAGGTTTGAGTGTAAATGTAGTTGCGAAAAGAGGAGTATCACACAAGCTGACATTTTGGCTCGTTTATTTATTTATACTGGGTTTAACCAACACATTTTGGTTATTTTACGGCGTCCAGCGAGCCTATCTTAGCTTTCCTAGACTCTTGTCAAACCATTACTCAACTAATTTTCCACAAGGTCGGAAACTTCTCCTTTATATCTTATAAATTGAGGAAATAGACAAAATCGTCGAATTTCCATGGAAGAATATAAGCTCCCCGGGTGAGATTCGAACCCACACCACCTTCGAGAAACAAGATTCGAAATCCCGGTGCGCTACCAACTGCGCTACCGACCCGGGTTGGCTCGTTTGTAGTACGGAAAGATCAACACATTTCAGATCAGAACAGATACTTTATTACAGGGCTTTTGCAATACTCCTCACCTTAATAAATACAACAAACATAGATATACAGTTATATGCGACACGAAATTATATCATTTGTTTGTTTGATTGTTTTTGTTGGGTTTAACGCCGTAGCAACACATTATATAGGTCATATAACGGCGGTCAGTCAACCTACTCACTTCTCCTGGAAAGGCTAAATCTCTGGAGTTAGCTGTTAACCATCTACGAAGCGCATACTTTCGTCAGTGACTGCATGACAACTGTCCTACATAATTAGGAACAGATAATAAACATAACTAAGATATGATATCCAAAATGTAAACTATATTCTACGTGATTCAATATCATTTGGAACTGGTTGGCCAATAATGACAGTATAATAAGTGTTTATGGCTTTTTACTTACGATGACTTTTATCGTACTATAATTTTTTGAGAAAATGAATTATCTACACATCTCCATTATCTGTGTATTATGATACATAATACATATAACTATCTGACCAAATTCAAACAAAGGTTATTAAGTGGAATGAAATTTGATGTATCAAAACGGGGATAAATAAAAACTTTGCGGTTTAAATTTAAATATGAACCTAGAATGCAAGGGAGATAATTTAATGTCTTACTACAGTTTTGTATTACACAGTTTTCCCCCTTTCTACTAGAATGGGGGGTTTTGAATCGATTATTGAACCTAAACCTAAAACTAATATCTTATAAATTATGATTACAGTATAAAGCATTGTTGAACCTCATTTTTCACAACCCGTGTTTTTCACAACTTGTGATAAACACGTACGCATTTTTCACAACTTGTGTGAAAAACACGTTAGTATACAAATTTCATATAGTAAATAAATATTAACCTGATGTTAACCTTTATGCAGAATAAAATTAAATCGAGATGACGCGGTATGAATCAATAATCGGCCTCCCATCGAGAAATGTCGGACTGACTCGATAATCTCCGTTATTTCTGATACAGTTGAACGAGTCGCGAATTAAAAATTGAAGTGAGTAAAGAGCAATACATCGTACCGTTTAAAGTATACATATATCCGACTATTTTCTCGTGCATTGTGTTTTATTTAAAATATGAGCTGGCGACAAGACTCATCTGATTGCCGCGAAGATGATAATTGATATTTATTGTATTTCTGTATTGTGTCGTGCAATTGATGTAATAAATTAAATGTGATCTAATTACAAAATAATAAAACTTTAATTATAGATGAATAAAAATACAAAAAATAAAAGAGTGTATGAAATAACACATTTTTTGGACAATTTTAACAACATTTTGTTTGTACAAATATTAAAAAATGAAAAAGAATTGCGCATGATTGGGCTCGAACCAACACCTACTTAACTACAGTAATTTACAGTCCATTTCGGTATCATCGGCGCTATAGAGTCATTCCTTATAACTCACAAACAATTACATACTTATATGAAGTACATGATCAGTTAACACGTGCTTCTTCGTATGAATGATACGCGGAATCTACCGAAGGTATAAATAGACAGACAATGAAGCGTGAAATGATTACAATGAGGGTACCAACGTCAGGTTAATATTTATTTACTATACGAGCATAGAAACGCATTTTTCACAACTTCAAATGTGACGAAAAAAGTGATTGAAAACTTGAGTTTTTGGTATTAACGCATTTTTCACACATGCATTTTTTTAGTAGTAGTTTTTTTTAATGAGGTTCAAAGTTTGTTACAACCCGTTTTGTAATAATAACCCGAATTGTAATAATTATTACATAACGGGTTATTACAAACATACAGACGCATTTTGTATAAAACCCGAAATGTAATAAAGTGTCTAGTTGTATTAGTTTGATTATAAAATATAGTTTAATACTTTAAATTAATAGTAAAGAAAGAAAATAATGCTTAACGAGCAAACATTAATTCTCAAATAGACAAAATACTTACATTTTGCCATGTTAATTTGAAGATTTCGACAGAAAAACAAGTTGTCATATTTTATTGCAAACGAGTTATTACAAAATTGGCTCAACTTACCAACCCGTTAATAATAAATCTTTAATATAATCAGGGTTTTTATAACAAAACAGGTTGTAATAAACGTGGAAAAAACCACGATCGTAATTTTTACAGGTTGTGAAAAACACGATTGAACCTCATTTTTCACAGAACGCGTTTTTCACAACCTGTGAAAAACACGTTTGTGAAAAACGAGGTTCAAAATGGCAACTTTGCTCAATATGTATAGGTTATTAAACAGGGCAAGTGTGCCTTAAGGAAGATATCGGCACGCTTGCTTAGGTATTGGCCCGAGGGCTTTAGCAAGTTTCACAAGTTGTGAAAAACACGGGTTGTGAAAAATGAGGTTCAACAATGCTTCCATAACAAGCATAGGGCAGTTGCTAGCGACACTATAGGTGTTTTTTTCATCGAATTGTTGTTTGCCACTGTACATTGGTGTGATCAAGTGCAAGTTACGCGCACATTTATTGTTACTTCTATATTTATTGAGGGAAACTCTTACGAAACCCCTGTGCTCCGTAACGGCTATTTTGCGTAACAAGTATTTCACATGCTATATGATATAATTTATGGAAGCAACAAACTGTTTTTGTTTTCGATATTCCTCTTTTGATCGCTTGAACATGTTAAAAGCAAAATTAGGCCTTAGCACTAACAGTTACGGTATGTGTGTAAGAAAAACATATTTTAGTACAGGTAAAGGATGAAGCATAAATCTGAAGAATTTGTGATGGATGACTTTCAGATTTTCAATTTTACAATTAATCTTACTTCCATTGAATCATTTATTTAAGTGGAAAGAAAAATGTTGATGTCTCTTTCATTAAGAATGAAAATTCATTTCGTTACGGAGCATAGTGAGCTTGTTACGGAACATAAATTGAAATAATAACGATTTACGTGATCACTGAATTAATTTGAATGCATTTCACATTATCACAATACTTTTACTACATAAACAGACTAACTGAACGTTTTCCAGGCTTATACATGTATGATGAAAATTGATGAAAATTGTTGGGTCCGTGAAGATTTACATATTTGACACACCTGAATGTGCTTCAAATTCATAACAAAACAATACTTGTGAAACTAATTTATACAAAATTATGATCATAACAACAATACAGAACATATAATCTATTTATTTCCAGAGTTGCCCGCAAGACTGAAGTAAGATATTTGGATTAAAGAGCGAGTTACTACAGTCTTGAGAGCAACCCTCCTTTTATATGATATACTTTAATGTAATTATGTACCTTTCATGTTTTATGAACAAAAATTTTCTACGATCTTTATTCCGCCTACTACAGCATAAAATTAGGCATCGTTCAGCCATTGGTAAAATCCAAGTATTGATGGTTTAAAGTTATATCTCCATAAAAATTTCGTTATAAAGTAATGTACGGTCTAATACATGTACAGCTTAAAGTAACCATAATAAACGTAAACATAACACTATTCATTTTAAAATATTCATAAGATTATATATCTCAACATGTCAATGTTACCTCTTAATACGTAAATATGTATAATATAAAATATAGATATATAATAAAAATAAAATATAAAAATAAAAATTTATGCATTTGCTAGGTTTCGAACCAGCGACCTCTTGAACTTTTCATGTCATATGCTTATTTCCGTTCCTTCCCTTTAGCCGACTGAGCTATTTGGGTCCTAATAAACAGAGCATGTAACAATCGTTAAATACTGTAAAAAGGACATTAAATATGGGGAAGATAATTTTGAAAAATGAATCCTAAATTTAGTGAGTTGTTATCAAATACAAATAAACTGCACTATCAAATTAAAAAAAGCAATTAAATTGTGATTGGTAAAAAACGTATTAATGATAGGTATGAAATTTCAAGTAAAATAATCCCATGTACGATTTATTTGACATACTAATTAATCATGCACAGCGCTATTATTTAACTGAAAACCTTGTAATTAATATTTTGTATATAGACCCATAGACGTTCTTGTAAGAAACAGAACAGTTTTGCCTGTTCACTTTGTCAAGCGTTTTTTGGCGAAGCATTTTACTGGCTCTGGTCGTTCCCAAACACCAAGTCATTCCTTTTTCTTAGAGAAAGGAAATTTGGCATGGTTACCAGAGCTGTTGATGTTTTGCTAGTACTTGGCCAAACGCTTTGTTTTCTGCGTTCGTCATCGTGAGATGACGAAACAACCTGCATGAGTCGTGTATGTGGTCGCACGATCATGGCGCTCTATCCTGTCTCGCCACCCTATATTTAATGAAATAACTATATTGAAAACGATTTAATATTTCTTTCATCTTGAAAAAAATATTAATGAATACATGTACACTTTAAAATGGATTAATTTGCTATGTCCATTTCATACAATTCTGTACTTATTACCCTTTCGAAAAAATCATAATGTTTTAAATCCAACCTCCTATAATCGAAGACAGGAAGAGTGCCATGGTCAAAATGCAGTATTATGATAAACAAAAATATATTCATCAAATACATAAAATGAATTTCTACGAACCCGGGTCACGTCAGTCTAATGCATTGCTTCTCATATTTGAAATATGCAAACAATATGAAACCATTAAAATAGTTTTGTCGGAAAAATATTGGCATTTTGAGAGAGGTCGATCGAGGAAGTTATAACTTTACCATCGGACTTACCTCGGCGATCTTCTATGCAGATAAATCTCGGATATCATAAGGTGAAAAAGTAGATCTACGAAGTTAGTTTCTGTAGTAATGTAGTCTGAACTGCACAGAAATACGACGTGTGAAACGTTGTTCTGATGTGATGATGAGATAAACGTGTAACAAGTTTATTATTAAATGCTGACATGAAAATGACAATTGGACGTGTTTCTATGTATATAGAGGCAGTCCAGGGCCATTTGCTATGACTTCTGAATGTTGTTTGTATAGCTAATTAGTAATCTAGCATACACATTTTTTAATAATATTGATTTTACACGTCGATGTATAAACAACTTGCCAGGGAGTTAATCGTCGGACCTTATAGACTGGTAGTATTTCTACAACGTCTGATTTCCGAGGTATATCTTCGTAGATGATCGCCGAGGTTGTTCCAAATGATAACTTAGTCAAAAATTTCAAATATTATCGGTCGTTTTCAGTTCCTCTGTTCGGTTAACATGTGGTATTGTATTTTATTTCGTATTCACGGTTCCATGTTCTAACAGAAACCAACATCTTATTATAGTTTATAATAATACTTTTTAATATATCATGCTTGTTTGTTTGATTGTTTGTTGGTTTTAACGCCGTGGCAACACATTGTATAGGTCATATGACGACGGTCAGTCAACCTACTCACTCCTGCTGGAAAGGTTAAATCTCTGGATTTAGCTTTTAACCAACTACTAAGTACACACATCGTCAGTAACTGACAACTGCCCTAAATAATTAAAAATCATTGGTAGGAGGGAGAATAGCCGTAGAAAGGCTTGGGCTAGCTATTTAGGGGCGCTTGTCTATTTCAGAGACATGACTTGTTATCCATTGTTGTTCACTGTCCAAACAATGCAGTTTTGGCTGCTCAACTAATATTGTTTTATCTGAGTTCCTACGAATTGTGAGAAAATAGGTTGAATTATATTCTGTGGAAATAAGGAATATACTAAATGAAAAAGAATGACTTTTTATCATTATTGTTTTATCATTATATTTATAATATAAATCTACAATGTTATAAAGATATCTTACGTTTATATAAAAAATGTCCTTTTTATCAGTATGATTGTAGGTTTATTTCCTGAGTGTCCCGCAAGACTGAAGTAAGAGCTTTGGATTAAAGAGCGAGTTACTTCAGTCTTGAGAGCAACCCACCTTTTATATGATATACTTTAATGTAATTATGTACCTTTCATGTTTTATGAACAAAGATTTTCTACGATCTTTACAGATATCGGAACGTGCAGGTTGTCACACGGTACGGACGGTACACGCACGTTATACGAACACGGACTGCACGTTACACAATACACGAACACGATAGATAGCTTGATTTGCGGTAAAATACACGATTCCGAATCTCGATACACGTTTAACACGATTGTTCGAAATCCTCGGCTTTTTTCGCCCAGAGAAAAACGTTTCAACGACGACACGTTAAACGATTAATGCGTCTCAAATGTAGATTGAAAACAAAAAATATTCTTCTGTTTCGTCGTAAATATGTAACTAAACAATATAAGTTTTGTTAAATTTATTGAAAATCGTATTTACCTGCTCAAATTCTTAAAAACAAAATGTTACAAGTTGGCTTAAATCGAATTTAAATTCACGCACACGATTGTCAACTTCGAAATCACACGATAGACAAAGAAATAAAAACTTACATATGTTACATTGTTTCATTACACAGTTAAGCTTGATTGTAAAATATAATATTGTATCAATAAATTTATTGAATATCGACATTTTAAGTAGAAATTAAGGTACACGATAGGCGGGCAGTCAATACACGATAGACAAAAAAGAACACGATTGATAATATTTTGTATAAAAATTGAATTAGTACACGGTGTACAACAAAAATACTAACTGTATAATAAAGAATATTATTACTGTCAAAATAATTTAATGTCATTCTTAGTAAGTTTGTTTTAATCAAATTAAAAACCACGAAAAGCCGATCAACTCACACGATTGATAAAAATACACGTTTAAAGTTTTTTTCCTTTGTTTTCTTCAAATCATTCATTGAGAAAAGATGTCATAATTGTATGTGTATATGTTTCAAAAGTTAAACACAGTCTTAGCTTGATTGTAAAAATATAAGCAAGTCATATAGTATAGATTATTTTATTGAATATCGACATTTTTAGTAGAAATAAAGGTACACGATCGGCGAGCAGTCATTACACGATAGACAAAGAAGAACACGATTGATATTTTTTTATCAAACAAATTATGTAAGTACTTGATGTATAACAAAAATACAAACTGCAGAATAAAGAATAACATTACTGTCAAAAATTGTTTATGTCATTCTTTGTAAGTTGGCTTTATTCAGATTTAAAACCACACACACGATAGCCGGCGAAACCCACACGATAGAAAAAGAAATACACGTTTCAAGTTTTTTCTCTGTTTTTATTTTCAAGCCATTCATGGTGAAAATACTTTGAATTAGTATAATTTTTCAAAACACAGTCTACGCGTGATTAAAAAAAATATAAGCATGTCATATTGTATAATGGTCGCCTTTTTAGTAGTATGTATACTAGATATAAACGTTTACATGCAGTGCTTGCGTGAAGACGCGGTATTAAGACAGTACACACACCTCGTGTTAACTTACTATTTTATGCCGACTACAAAATCAATATTTAAATAAAAAAGTTTTACATATAAATACGCAAATATGAGGGAATAATACGAATAAACTGTAAAAACTGAATAATTTAATTTACTTTAAGAATTAAAACAATGATGACTTTTTTAATCATATAGAGTCGTGATAAACGAGTTCTTGACCAAGTGAGATGTCAATTATAACAGTTTGTTTACTAAACGCTTTAGCCACTGACAAACAATGAAAATGTTTGATGATTAAGATAAATGAAAGCATGTGTTTACATTTTAAATATATAATAATATTATAACGATTATTTTAATTTAGTAACAACATTTCGGTTGGGCCGCAATTTATTTGACCGCAGATTGGTCCGGAATGAGCCGCAGTTTATCGACGTACGGCATTTAAACAGGAATTTCCGGTTTAAACAAAGTCAACATTCAACTTAATGAATCGAGGTTCTTCTTTTTGTTTATGGATGATGATTATTCGACAATGCATAAGTATTTAATACATTTATACCTATGGATTTGTCATTATCTCGGGCACACGATACACGGTAATAAAACGCAAAATCACAATATCTCGGACCGATTTTTACCGCGTATTTACACGATGAGCGGTCTACACGTTACACGATTGAAATACACGGTGAATTATACACGCACACGGTATGAATGATACACGCACGATACACGCACGATACACGCAAATTTCGGAAACTTGCACGATCCGAGATCTGCTATATAGCCACGGTATACTTTGCGGCTCTGTTGCCATGGCGCAACTCGGTGTGCGAATGTGATTTTTTGCAGTTAGGTTGCTAACCATCTAGGGCACCTGAAAAACGTGTTTAAACACCAAACCCACCACGTTCAGGTACCGAGAAACGCGTGCAAATCTCCCGACACTACAGGTCGACGCGACTTTGGGGCTCTGTAGCCCACGCGCATCTCACTGCGCAGGTATGATTTTTGTGTCAATGGGTTGCTAACTACGTAGGGCATCGAGAAAATGTGTTTAAACAAGCAACTAACTACAACAAGGTAGCAAAAAACGCGTGCAAACCTCCCGACACCAGGGGTCGACGCCTATTTTTGCTGTTCTAAAGCCCTATATAGCCATATTGCACGGTATATTTTGCGCTCTGTTGCCATGGCGCAACTCGGTGTGCGAATGTGATTTTTTGCAGTTAGGTTGCTAACCATCTAGGGCACCTGAAAAAACGTGTTTAAACACCAAACCCACCACGTTCAGGTACCGAGAAACCCCGTGCAAATCTCCCGACACTACAGGTCGACGCGACTTTGGGGCTCTGTAGCCCACGCGCATCTCACTGCGCAGGTATGATTTTTGTGTCAATGGGTTGCTAACTACGTAGGGCATCGAGAAAATGTGTTTAAACAAGCAACTAACTACATTAAGGTAGCAAAAAAACGCGTGCAAACCTCCCGACACCAGGGGTCGACGCCTATTTTTGCTGTTCTAAAGCCCTATATAGCCATATTGCACGGTATACTTTGCGGCTCTGTTGCCATGGCGCAACTCGGTGTGCGAATGTGATTTTTTGCAGTTAGGTTGCTAACCATCTAGGGCACCTGAAAAAACGTGTTTAAACACAAACCCACCACGTTCAGGTACCGAGAAACCCCGTGCAAATCTCCCGACACTACAGGTCGACGCGACTTTGGGGCTCTGTAGCCCACGCGCATCTCACTGCGCAGGTATGATTTTTTGTGTCAATGGGTTGCTAACTACGTAGGGCATCGAGAAAATGTGTTTAAACAAGCAACTAACTACATTAAGGTAGCAAAAAACGCGTGCAAACCTCCCGACACCAGGGGTCGACGCCTATTTTTGCTGTTCTAAAGCCCTATATAGCCATATTGCACGGTATACTTTGCGGCTCTGTTGCCATGGCGCAACTCGGTGTGCGAATGTGATTTTTTGCAGTTAGGTGCTAACCATCTAGGGCACCTGAAAAACGTGTTTAAACACCAAATCCACCACGTTCAGGTACCGAGAAACCCCGTGCAAATCTCCCGACACTACAGGTCGACGCGACTTTGGGGCTCTGTAAGCCCACGCGCATCTCACTGCGCAGGTATGATTTTTGTGTCAATGGGTTGCTAACTACGTAGGGCATCGAGAAAATGTGTTTAAACAAGCAACTAACTACATTAAGGTAGCAAAAAACGCGTGCAAACCTCCCGACACCAGGGGTCGACGCCTATTTTTGCTGTTCTAAAAGCCCTATATAGCCATATTGCACGGTATACTTTGCGGCTCTGTTGCCATGGCGCAACTCGGTGTGCGAATGTGATTTTTTGCAGTTAGGTTGCTAACCATCTAGGGCACCTGAAAAACGTGTTTAAAACACCAAACCCACCACGTTCAGGTACCGAGAAACCCCGTGCAAATCTCCCGACACTACAGGTCGACGCGACTTTGGGGCTCTGTAGCCCACGCGCATCTCACTGCGCAGGTATGATTTTTGTGTCAATGGGTTGCTAACTACGTAGGGCATCGAGAAAATGTGTTTAAACAAGCAACTAACTACATTAAGGTAGCAAAAAACGCGTGCAAACCTCCCGACAACCAGGGGTCGACGCCTATTTTTGCTGTTCTAAAGCCCTATATAGCCATATTGCACGGTATACTTTGCGGCTCTGTTGCCATGGCGCAACTCGGTGTGCGAATGTGATTTTTGCAGTTAGGTTGCTAACCATCTAGGGCACCTGAAAAACGTGTTTAAACACCAAACCCACCACGTTCAGGTACCGAGAAACCCCGTGCAAATCTCCCGACACTACAGGTCGACGCGACTTTGGGGCTCTGTAGCCCACGCGCATCTCACTGCGCAGGTATGATTTTTGTGTCAATGGGTTGCTAACTACGTAGGGCATCGAGAAAATGTGTTTAAACAAGCAACTAACTACATTAAGGTAGCAAAAACGCGTGCAAACCTCCCGACCACCAGGGGTCGACGCCTATTTTTGCTGTTCTAAAGCCCTATATAGCCATATTGCACGGTATACTTTGCGGCTCTGTTGCCATGGCGCAACTCGGTGTGCGAATGTGATTTTTTGCAGTTAGGTTGCTAACCACCTAGGGCACCTGAAAAACGTGTTTAAACACCAAACCCACCACGTTCAGGTACCGAGAAACCCCGTGCAAATCTCCCGACACTACAGGTCGACGCGACTTTGGGGCTCTGTAGCCCACGCGCATCTCACTGCGCAGGTATGATTTTTGTGTCAATGGGTTGCTAACTACGTAGGGCATATCGAGAAAATGTGTTTAAACAAGCAACTAACTACATTAAGGTAGCAAAAAAACGCGTGCAAACCTCCCGACACCAGGGGTCGACGCCTATTTTTGCTGTTCTAAAGCCCTATATAGCCATATTGCACGGTATACTTTGCGGCTCTGTTGCCATGGCGCAACTCGGTGTGCGAATGTGATTTTTTGCAGTTAGGTTGCTAACCATCTACGGCACCTGAAAAACGTGTTTAAACACCAAACCCACCACGTTCAGGTACCGAGAAACCCCGTGCAAATCTCCCGACACTACAGGTCAACGCGACTTTGGGGCTCTGTAGCCCACGCGCATCTCACTGCGCAGGTATGATTTTTGTGTCAATGGGTTGCTAACTACGTAGGGCATCGAGAAAATGTGTTTAAACAAGCAACTAACTACATTAAGGTAGCAAAAAACGCGTGCAAACCTCCCGACACCAGGGGTCGACGCCTATTTTTGCTGTTCTAAAGCCCTATATAGCCATATTGCACGGTATACTTTGCGGCTCTGTTGCCATGGCGCAACTCGGTGTGCGAATGTGATTTTTTGCAGTTAGGTTGCTAACCATCTAGGGCACCTGAAAAACGTGTTTAAACACCAAACCCACCACGTTCAGGTACCGAGAAACCCCGTGCAAATCTCCCGACACTACAGGTCGACGCGACTTTGGGGCTCTGTAGCCCACGCGCATCTCACTGCGCAGGTATGATTTTTGTGTCAATGGGTTGCTAACTACGTAGGGCATCGAGAAAATGTGTTTAAACAAGCAACTAACTACATTAAGGTAGCAAAAAACGCGTGCAAACCTCCCGACACCAGGGGTCGACGCCTATTTTTGCTGTTCTAAAGCCCTATATAGCCATATTGCACGGTATATTTTGCGGCTCTGTTGCCATGGCGCAACTCGGTGTGCGAATGTGATTTTTTGCAGTTAGGTTGCTAACCATCTAGGGCACCTGAAAAACGTGTTTAAACACCAAACCCACCACGTTCAGGTACCGAGAAACCCCGTGCAAATCTCCCGACACTACAGGTCGACGTGACTTTGGGGCTCTGTAGCCCACGCGCATCTCACTTCGCAGGTATGATTTTTGTGTCAATGGGTTGCTAACTACGTAGGGCATCGAGAAAATGTGTTTAAACAAGCAACTAACTACATTAAGGTAGCAAAAAACGCGTGCAAACCTCCCGACACCAGGGGTCGACGCCTATTTTTGCTGTTCTAAAGCCCTATATAGCCATATTGCACGGTATATTTGCGGCTCTGTTGCCATGGCGCAACTCGGTGTGCGAATGTGATTTTTTGCAGTTAGGTTGCTAACCATCTACGGCACCTGAAAAACGTGTTTAAACACCAAACCCACCACGTTCAGGTACCGAGAAACCCCGTGCAAATCTCCCGACACTACAGGTCGACGCGACTTTGGGGCTCTGTAGCCCACGCGCATCTCACTGCGCAGGTATGATTTTTGTGTCAATGGGTTGCTAACTACGTAGGGCATCGAGAAAATGTGTTTAAACAAGCAACTAACTACATTAAGGTAGCAAAAAACGCGTGCAAACCTCCCGACACCAGGGGTCGACGCCTATTTTTGCTGTTCTAAAGCCCTATATAGCCATATTGCACGGTATACTTTGCGGCTCTGTTGCCATGGCGCAACTCGGTGTGCGAATGTGATTTTTTGCAGTTAGGTTGCTAACCATCTAGGGCACCTGAAAAACGTGTTTAAACACCAAACCCACCACGTTCAGGTACCGAGAAACCCCGTGCAAATCTCCCGACACTACAGGTCGACGCGACTTTGGGGCTCTGTAGCCCACGCGCATCTCACTGCGCAGGTATGATTTTTGTGTCAATGGGTTGCTAACTACGTAGGGCATCGAGAAAATGTGTTTAAACAAGCAACTAACTACATTAAGGTAGCAAAAAACGCGTGCAAACCTCCCGACACCAGGGGTCGACGCCTATTTTTGCTGTTCTAAAGCCCTATATAGCCATATTGCACGGTATACTTTGCGGCTCTGTTGCCATGGCGCAACTCGGTGTGCGAATGTGATTTTTTGCAGTTAGGTTGCTAACCATCTAGGGCACCTGAAAAACGTGTTTAAACACCAAACCCACCACGTTCAGGTACCGAGAAACCCCGTGCAAATCTCCCGACACTACAGGTCGACGTGACTTTGGGGCTCTGTAGCCCACGCGCATCTCACTTCGCAGGTATGATTTTTGTGTCAATGGGTTGCTAACTACGTAGGGCATCGAGAAAATGTGTTTAAACAAGCAACTAACTACATTAAGGTAGCAAAAAACGCGTGCAAACCTCCCGACACCAGGGGTCGACGCCTATTTTTGCTGTTCTAAAGCCCTATATAGCCATATTGCACGGTATATTTGCGGCTCTGTTGCCATGGCGCAACTCGGTGTGCGAATGTGATTTTTTGCAGTTAGGTTGCTAACCATCTACGGCACCTGAAAAACGTGTTTAAACACCAAACCCACCACGTTCAGGTACCGAGAAACCCCGTGCAAATCTCCCGACACTACAGGTCGACGCGACTTTGGGGCTCTGTAGCCCACGCGCATCTCACTGCGCAGGTATGATTTTTGTGTCAATGGGTTGCTAACTACGTAGGGCATCGCGAAAATGTGTTTAAACAAGCAACTAACTACATTAAGGTAGCAAAAAACGCGTGCAAACCTCCCGACACCAGGGGTCGACGCCTATTTTTGCTGTTCTAAAGCCCTATATAGCCATATTGCACGGTATATTTTGCGGCTCTGTTGCCATAGCGCAACTCGGTGTGCGAATGTGATTTTTTGCAGTTAGGTTGCTAACCATCTAGGGCACCTGAAAAACGTGTTTAAACACCAAACCCACCACGTTCAGGTACCGAGAAACCCCGTGCAAATCTCCCGACACTACAGGTCGACGCGACTTTGGGGCTCTGTAGCCCACGCGCATCTCACTGCGCAGGTATGATTTTTGTGTCAATGGGTTGCTAACTACGTAGGGCATCGAGAAAATGTGTTTAAACAAGCAACTAACTACATTAAGGTAGCAAAAAAACGCGTGCAAACCTCCCGACACCAGGGGTCGACGCCTATTTTTGCTGTTCTAAAGCCCTATATAGCCATATTGCACGTTATACTTTGCGGCTCTGTTGCCATGGCGCAACTCGGTGTGCGAATGTGATGTTTTGCAGTTAGGTTGCTAACCATCTAGGGCACCTGAAAAACGTGTTTAAACACCAAACCCACCACGTTCAGGTACCGAGAAACGCGTGCAAATCTCCCGACACTACAGGTCGACGCGACTTTGGGGCTCTGTAGCCCACGCGCATCTCACTGCGCAGGTATGATTTTTGTGTCAATGGGTTGCTAACTACGTAGGGCATCGAGAAAATGTGTTTAAACAAGCAACTAACTACAACAAGGTAGCAAAAAACGCGTGCAAACCTCCCGACACCAGGGGTCGACGCCTATTTTTGCTGTTCTAAAGCCCTATATAGCCATATTGCACGGTATATTTTGCGGCTCTGTTGCCATGGCGCAACTCGGTGTGCGAATGTGATTTTTTGCAGTTAGGTTGCTAACCATCTAGGGCACCTGAAAAACGTGTTTAAACACCAAACCCACCACGTTCAGGTACCGAGAAACCCCGTGCAAAATCTCCCGACACTACAGGTCGACGCGACTTTGGGGCTCTGTAGCCCACGCGCATCTCACTGCGCAGGTATGATTTTTGTGTCAATGGTTGCTAACTACGTAGGGCATCGAGAAAATGTGTTTAAACAAGCAACTAACTACATTAAGGTAGCAAAAAACGCGTGCAAACCTCCCGACACCAGGGGTCGACGCCTATTTTTGCTGTTCTAAAAGCCCTATATAGCCATATTGCACGGTATACTTTGCGGCTCTGTTGCCATGGCGCAACTCGGTGTGCGAATGTGATTTTTTGCAGTTAGGTTGCTAACCATCTAGGGCACCTGAAAAACGTGTTTAAACACCAAACCCACCACGTTCAGGTACCGAGAAACCCCGTGCAAATCTCCCGACACTACAGGTCGACGCGACTTTGGGGCTCTGTAGCCCACGCGCATCTCACTGCGCAGGTATGATTTTTGTGTCAATGGGTTGCTAACTACGTAGGGCATCGAGAAAATGTGTTTAAACAAGCAACCTAACTACATTAAGGTAGCAAAAAACGCGTGCAAACCTCCCGACACCAGGGGTCGACGCCTATTTTTGCTGTTCTAAAGCCCTATATAGCCATATTGCACGGTATACTTTGCGGCTCTGTTGCCATGGCGCAACTCGGTGTGCGAATGTGATTTTTTGCAGTTAGGTTGCTAACCATCTAGGGCACCTGAAAAACGTGTTTAAAACACCAAATCCACCACGTTCAGGTACCGAGAAACCCGTGCAAATCTCCCGACACTACAGGTCGACGCGACTTTGGGGCTCTGTAGCCCACGCGCATCTCACTGCGCAGGTATGATTTTTGTGTCAATGGGTTGCTAACTACGTAGGGCATCGCGAAAATGTGTTTAAACAAGCAACTAACTACATTAAGGTAGCAAAAAACGCGTGCAAACCTCCCGACACCAGGGGTCGACGCCTATTTTTGCTGTTCTAAAGCCCTATATAGCCATATTGCACGGTATAATTTTGCGGCTCTGTTGCCATAGCGCAACTCGGTGTGCGAATGTGATTTTTTGCAGTTAGGTTGCTAACCATCTAGGGCACCTGAAAAACGTGTTTAAACACCAAACCCACCACGTTCAGGTACCGAGAAACCCCGTGCAAATCTCCCGACACTACAGGTCGACGCGACTTTGGGGCTCTGTAGCCCACGCGCATCTCACTGCGCAGGTATGATTTTTGTGTCAATGGGTTGCTAACTACGTAGGGCATCGAGAAAATGTGTTTAAACAAGCAACTAACTACATTAAGGTAGCAAAAAACGCGTGCAAACCTCCCGACACCAGGGGTCGACGCCTATTTTTGCTGTTCTAAAGCCCTATATAGCCATATTGCACGTTATACTTTGCGGCTCTGTTGCCATGGCGCAACTCGGTGTGCGAATGTGATGTTTTGCAGTTAGGTTGCTAACCATCTAGGGCACCTGAAAAACGTGTTTAAACACCAAACCCACCACGTTCAGGTACCGAGAAACGCGTGCAAATCTCCCGACACTACAGGTCGACGCGACTTTGGGGCTCTGTAGCCCACGCGCATCTCACTGCGCAGGTATGATTTTTGTGTCAATGGGTTGCTAACTACGTAGGGCATCGAGAAAATGTGTTTAAACAAGCAACTAACTACAACAAGGTAGCAAAAAACGCGTGCAAACCTCCCGACACCAGGGTCGACGCCTATTTTTGCTGTTCTAAAGCCCTATATAGCCATATTGCACGGTATATTTTGCGGCTCTGTTGCCATGGCGCAACTCGGTGTGCGAATGTGATTTTTTGCAGTTAGGTTGCTAACCATCTAGGGCACCTGAAAAACGTGTTTAAACACCAAACCCACCACGTTCAGGTACCGAGAAACCCCGTGCAAATCTCCCGACACTACAGGTCGACGCGACTTTGGGGCTCTGTAGCCCACGCGCATCTCACTGCGCAGGTATGATTTTTGTGTCAATGGGTTGCTAACTACGTAGGGCATCGAGAAAATGTGTTTTAAACAAGCAACTAACTACATTAAGGTAGCAAAAAACGCGTGCAAACCTCCCGACACCAGGGGTCGACGCCTATTTTTGCTGTTCTAAAGCCCTATATAGCCATATTGCACGGTATACTTTGCGGCTCTGTTGCCATGGCGCAACTCGGTGTGCGAATGTGATTTTTGCAGTTAGGTTGCTAACCATCTAGGGCACCTGAAAAACGTGTTTAAACACCAAACCCACCACGTTCAGGTACCGAGAAACCCCGTGCAAATCTCCCGACACTACAGGTCGACGCGACTTTGGGGCTCTGTAGCCCACGCGCATCTCACTGCGCAGGTATGATTTTTGTGTCAATGGGTTGCTAACTACGTAGGGCATCGAGAAAATGTGTTTAAACAAGCAACTAACTACATTAAGGTAGCAAAAAACGCGTGCAAACCTCCCGACACCAGGGGTCGACGCCTATTTTTGCTGTTCTAAAGCCCTATATAGCCATATTGCACGGTATACTTTGCGGCTCTGTTGCCATGGCGCAACTCGGTGTGCGAATGTGATTTTTTGCAGTTAGGTTGCTAACCATCTAGGGCACCTGAAAAACGTGTTCAAACACCAAATCCACCACGTTCAGGTACCGAGAAACCCCGTGCAAATCTCCCGACACTACAGGTCGACGCGACTTTGGGGCTCTGTAGCCCACGCGCATCTCACTGCGCAGGTATGATTTTTGTGTCAATGGGGTTGCTAACTACGTAGGGCATCGAGAAAATGTGTTTAAACAAGCAACTAACTACATTAAGGTAGCAAAAAACGCGTGCAAACCTCCCGACACCAGGGGTCGACGCCTATTTTTGCTGTTCTAAAGCCCTATATAGCCATATTGCACGGTATACTTTGCGGCTCTGTTGCCATGGCGCAACTCGGTGTGCGAATGTGATTTTTTGCAGTTAGGTTGCTAACCATCTAGGGCACCTGAAAAACGTGTTTAAACACCAAACCCACCACGTTCAGGTACCGAGAAACCCCGTGCAATTCTCCCGACACTACAGGTCGACGCGACTTTGGGGCTCTGTAGCCCACGCGCATCTCACTGCGCAGGTATGATTTTTGTGTCAATGGGTTGCTAACTACGTAGGGCATCGAGAAAATGTGTTTAAACAAGCAACTAACTACATTAAGGTAGCAAAAAAACGCGTGCAAACCTCCCGACACCAGGGGTCGACGCCTATTTTTGCTGTTCTAAAGCCCTATATAGCCATATTGCACGGTATACTTTGCGGCTCTGTTGCCATGGCGCAACTCGGTGTGCGAATGTGATTTTTTGCAGTTAGGTTGCTAACCATCTAGGGCACCTGAAAAACGTGTTTAAACACCAAACCCACCACGTTCAGGTACCGAGAAACCCCGTGCAAATCTCCCGACACTACAGGTCGACGCGACTTTGGGGCTCTGTACCCCCACGCGCATCTCACTGCGCAGGTATGATTTTTGTGTCAATGGGTTGCTAACTACGTAGGGCATCGAGAAAATGTGTTTAAACAAGCAACTAACTACATTAAGGTAGCAAAAAACGCGTGCAAACCTCCCGACACCAGGGTCGACGCCTATTTTTGCTGTTCTAAAGCCCTATATAGCCATATTGCACGGTATACTTTGCGGCTCTGTTGCCATGGCGCAACTCGGTGTGCGAATGTGATTTTTTGCAGTTAGATTGCTAACCATCTATGGCACCTGAAAAAACGTGTTTAAACACCAAACCCACCACGTTCAGGTACCGAGAAACCCCGTGCAAATCTCCCGACACTACAGGTCGACGCGACTTTGGGGCTCTGTAGCCCACGCGCATCTCACTGCGCAGGTATGATTTTTGTGTCAATGGGTTGCTAACTACGTAGGGCATCGAGAAAATGTGTTTAAACAAGCAACTAACTACATTAAGGTAGCAAAAAACGCGTGCAAACCCCTCCCGACACCAGGGGTCGACGCCTATTTTTGCTGTTCTAAAGCCCTATATAGCCATATTGCACGGTATACTTTGCGGCTCTGTTGCCATGGCGCAACTCGGTGTGCGAATGGGATTTTTTGCAGTTAGGTTGCTAACCATCTAGGGCACCTGAAAAACGTGTTTAAACACCAAACCCACCACGTTCAGGTACCGAGAAACCCCGTGCAAATCTCCCGACACTACAGGTCGACGCGATTTGGGGCTCTGTAGCCCACGCGCATCTCACTGCGCAGGTATGATTTTTGTGTCAATGGGTGCTAACTACGTAGGGCATCGAGAAAATGTGTTTAAACAAGCAACTAACTACATTAAGGTAGCAAAAAACGCGAGCAAACCTCCCGACACCAGGGGCGACGCCTATTTTTGCTGTTCTAAAGCCCTATATAGCCATATTGCACGGTATACTTTGCGGCTCTGTTGCCATGGCGCAACTCGGTGTGCGAATGTGATTTTTTGCAGTTAGGTTGCTAACCATCTAGGGCACCTGAAAAAACGTGTTTAAACACCAAACCCACCACGTTCAGGTACCGAGAAACCCCGTGCAAATCTCCCGACACTACAGGTCGACGCGACTTTGGGGCTCTGTAGCCCACGCGCATCTCACTGCGCAGGTATGATTTTTGTGTCAATGGGTTGCTAACTACGTAGGGCATCAAGAAAATGTGTTTAAACAAGCAACTAACTACATTAAGGTAGCAAAAAACGCGTGCAAACCTCCCGACACCAGGGGTCGACGCCTATTTTTGCTGTTCTAAAGCCCTATATAGCCATATTGCAGGGTATACTTTGCGGCTCTGTTGCCATGGCGCAACTCGGTGTGCGAATGTGATTTTTTGCAGTTAGGTTGCTAACCATCTAGGGCACCTGAAAAACGTGTTTAAACACCAAACCCACCACGTTCAGGTACCGAGAAACCCCGTGCAAATCTCCCGACACTACAGGTCGACGCGACTTTGGGGCTCTGTAGCCCACGCGCATCTCACTGCGCAGGTATGATTTTTGTGTCAATGGGTTGCTAACTACGTAGGGCATCGAGAAAATGTGTTTAAACAAGCAACTAACTACATTAAGGTAGCAAAAAACGCGTGCAAACCTCCCGACAACCAGGGGTCGACGCCTATTTTTGCTGTTCTAAAGCCCTATATAGCCATATTGCACGGTATACTTTGCGGCTCTGTTGCCATGGCGCAACTCGGTGTGCGAATGTGATTTTTTGCAGTTAGGTTGCTAACCATCTAGGGCACCTGAAAAACGTGTTTAAACACCAAACCCACCACGTTCAGGTACCGAGAAACCCCGTGCAAATCTCCCGACACTACAGGTCGACGCGACTTTGGGGCTCTGTAGCCCACGCGCATCTCACTGCGCAGGTATGATTTTTGTGTCAATGGGTTGCTAACTACGTAGGGCATCGAGAAAATGTGTTTAAACAAGCAACTAACTACATTAAGGTAGCAAAAAACGCGTGCAAACCTCCCGACACCAGGGGTCGACGCCTATTTTTGCTGTTCTAAAGCCCTATATAGCCATATTGCACGGTATACTTTGCGGCTCTGTTGCCATGGCGCAACTCGGTGTGCGAATGTGATTTTTTGCAGTTAGGTTGCTAACCATCTAGGGCACCTGAAAAACGTGTTTAAACACCAAACCCACCACGTTCAGGTACCGAGAAACCCCGTGCAAATCTCCCGACACTACAGGTCGACGCGACTTTGGGGCTCTGTAGCCCACGCGCATCTCACTGCGCAGGTATGATTTTTGTGTCAATGGGTTGCTAACTACGTAGGGCATCGAGAAAATGTGTTTAAACAAGCAACTAACTACATTAAGGTAGCAAAAAACGCGTGCAAACCTCCCGACACCAGGGGTCGACGCCTATTTTTGCTGTTCTAAAGCCCTATATAGCCATATTGCACGGTATACTTTGCGGCTCTGTTGCCATGGCGCAACTCGGTGTGCGAATGTGATTTTTTGCAGTTAGGTTGCTAACCATCTAGTGCACCTGAAAAACGTGTTTGAACACCAAACCCACCACGTTCAGGTACCGAGAAACCCCGTGCAAATCTCCCGACACTACAGGTCGACGCGACTTTGGGGCTCTGTAGCCCACGCGCATCTCACTGCGCAGGTATGATTTTTGTGTCAATGGGTTGCTAACTACGTAGGGCATCGAGAAAATGTGTTTAAACAAGCAACTAACTACATTAAGGTAGCAAAAAAACGCGTGCAAACCTCCCGACACCAGGGGTCGACGCCTATTTTTGCTGTTCTAAAGCCCTATATAGCCATATTGCACGGTATACTTTGCGGCTCTGTTGCCATGGCGCAACTCGGTGTGCGAATGTGATTTTTTGCAGTTAGGTTGCTAACTATCTAGGGCACCTGAAAAACGTGTTTAAACACCAAACCCACCACGTTCAAGTACCGAGAAACCTAGTGAAAATCACCCTATACTACAGGTCGACGCGATTTTGGGGCTCTGTAGCCCACGCGCATCTCACTGCGCAGGTATGATTTTTGTGTCAATGGGTTGCTAACTACGTTGGGCATCGAGAAAATGTGTTTAAACAAGCAACTAACTACATTAAGGTAGCAAAAAACGCGTGCAAACCTCCCGACACCAGGGGTCGACGCCTATTTTTGCTGTTCTAAAGCCCTATATAGCCATATTGCACGGTATACTTTGCGGCTCTGTTGCCATGGCGCAACTCGGTGTGCGAATGTGATTTTTTGCAGTTAGGTTGCTAACCATCTAGGGCACCTGAAAAACGTGTTTAAACACCAAACCCACCACGTTCAGGTACCGAGAAACCCAGTGCAAATCTCCCGACACTACAGGTCGACGCGACTTTGGGGCTCTGTAGCCCACGCGCATCTCACTGCGCAGGTATGATTTTTGTGTCAATGGGTTGCTAACTACGTAGGGCATCGAGAATCGAGAAAATGTGTTTAAACAAGCAACTAACTACATTAAGGTAGCAAAAAACGCGTGCAAACCTCCCGACACCAGGGGTCGACGCCTATTTTTGCTGTTCTAAAGCCCTATATAGCCATATTGCACGGTATACTTTGCGGCTCTGTTGCCATGGCGCAACTCGGTGTGCGAATGTGATTTTTTGCAGTTAGGTTGCTAACCATCTAGGGCACCTGAAAAACGTGTTTAAACACCAAACCCACCACGTTCAGGTACCGAGAAACCCCGTGCAAATCTCCCGACACTACAGGTCGACGCGACTTTGGGGCTCTGTAGCCCACGCGCATCTCACTGCGCAGGTATGATTTTTGTGTCAATGGGTTGCTAACTACGTAGGGCATCGAGAAAATGTGTTTAAACAAGCAACTAACTACATTAAGGTAGCAAAAAAACGCGTGCAAACCTCCCGACACCAGGGGTCGACGCCTATTTTTGCTGTTCTAAAGCCCTATATAGCCATATTGCACGGTATACTTTGCGGCTCTGTTGCCATGGCGCAACTCGGTGTGCGAATGTGATTTTTTGCAGTTAGGTTGCTAACCATCTAGGGCACCTGAAAAACGTGTTTAAACACCAAACCCACCACGTTCAGGTACCGAGAAACCCCGTGCAAATCTCCCGACACTACAGGTCGACGCGACTTTGGGGCTCTGTAGCCCACGCGCATCTCACTGCGCAGGTATGATTTTTGTGTCAATGGGTTGCTAACTACGTAGGGCATCGAGAAAATGTGTTTAAACAAGCAACTAACTACATTAAGGTAGCAAAAAACGCGTGCAAACCTCCCGACACCAGGGGTCGACGCCTATTTTTGCTGTTCTAAAGCCCTATATAGCCATATTGCACGGTATACTTTGCGGCTCTGTTGCCATGGCGCAACTCGGTGTGCGAATGTGATTTTTTGCAGTTAGGTTGCTAACCATCTAGTGCACCTGAAAAACGTGTTTGAACACCAAACCCACCACGTTCAGGTACCGAGAAACCCCGTGCAAATCTCCCGACACTACAGGTCGACGCGACTTTGGGGCTCTGTAGCCCACGCGCATCTCACTGCGCAGGTATGATTTTTGTGTCAATGGGTTGCTAACTACGTAGGGCATCGAGAAAATGTGTTTAAACAAGCAACTAACTACATTAAGGTAGCAAAAAACGCGTGCAAACCTCCCGACACCAGGGGTCGACGCCTATTTTTGCTGTTCTAAAGCCCTATATAGCCATATTGCACGGTATAATTTGCGGCTCTGTTGCCATGGCGCAACTCGGTGTGCGAATGTGATTTTTTGCAGTTAGGTTGCTAACTATCTAGGGCACCTGAAAAACGTGTTTAAACACCAAACCCACCACGTTCAAGTACCGAGAAACCTAGTGAAAATCACCCTATACTACAGGTCGACGCGATTTTGGGGCTCTGTAGCCCACGCGCATCTCACTGCGCAGGTATGATTTTTGTGTCAATGGGTTGCTAACTACGTTGGGCATCGAGAAAATGTGTTTAAACAAGCAACTAACTACATTAAGGTAGCAAAAAACGCGTGCAAACCTCCCGACACCAGGGGTCGACGCCTATTTTTGCTGTTCTAAAGCCCTATATAGCCATATTGCACGGTATACTTTGCGGCTCTGTTGCCATGGCGCAACTCGGTGTGCGAATGTGATTTTTTGCAGTTAGGTTGCTAACCATCTAGGGCACCTGAAAAACGTGTTTAAACACCAAACCCACCACGTTCAGGTACCGAGAAACCCAGTGCAAATCTCCCGACACTACAGGTCGACGCGACTTTGGGGCTCTGTAGCCCACGCGCATCTCACTGCGCAGGTATGATTTTTGTGTCAATGGGTTGCTAACTACGTAGGGCATCGAGAATCGAGAAAATGTGTTTAAACAAGCAACTAACTACATTAAGGTAGCAAAAAACGCGTGCAAACCTCCCGACACCAGGGGTCGACGCCTATTTTTGCTGTTCTAAAGCCCTATATAGCCATATTGCACGGTATACTTTGCGGCTCTGTTGCCATGGCGCAACTCGGTGTGCGAATGTGATTTTTTGCAGTTAGGTTGCTAACCATCTAGGGCACCTGAAAAACGTGTTTAAACACCAAACCCACCACGTTCAGGTACCGAGAAACCCCGTGCAAATCTCCCGACACTACAGGTCGACGCGACTTTGGGGCTCTGTACCCCACGCGCATCTCACTGCGCAGGTATGATTTTTGTGTCAATGGGTTGCTAACTCCGTAGGGCATCGAGAAAATGTGTTTAAACAAGCAACTAACTACATTAAGGTAGCAAAAAACGCGTGCAAACCTCCCGACACCAGGGGTCGACGCCTATTTTTGCTGTTCTAAAGCCCTATATAGCCATATTGCACGGTATATTTTGCGGCTCTGTTGCCATGGCGCAACTCGGTGTGCGAATGTGATTTTTTGCAGTTAGGTTGCTAACCATCTAGGGCACCTGAAAAACGTGTTTAAACACCAAACCCACCACGTTCAGGTACCGAGAAACCCCGTGCAAATCTCGCGACACTACAGGTCGACGCGACTTTTCGGGCTCTGTAGCCCACGCGCATCTCACTGCGCAGGTATGATTTTTGTGTCAATGGGTTGCTAACTACGTAGGGCATCGAGAAAATGTGTTTAAACAAGCAACTAACTACATTAAGGTAGCAAAAAACGCGTGCAAACCTCCCGACACCAGGGGTCGACGCCTATTTTTGCTGTTCTAAAGCCCTATATAGCCATATTGCACGGTATACTTTGCGGCTCTGTTGCCATGGCGCAACTCGGTGTGCGAATGTGATTTTTTGCAGTTAGGTTGCTAACCATCTAGGGCACCTGAAAAACGTGTTTAAACACCAAACCCACCACGTTCAGGTACCGAGAAACCCCGTGCAAATCTCCCGACACTACAGGTCGACGCGAATTTGGGGCTCTGTAGCCCACGCGCATCTCACTGCGCAGGTATGATTTTTGTGTCAATGGGTTGCTAACTACGTAGGGCATCGAGAAAATGTGTTTAAACAAGCAACTAACTACATTAAGGTAGCAAAAAACGCGTGCAAACCTCCCGACACCAGGGGTCGACGCCTATTTTTGCTGTTCTAAAGCCCTATATAGCCATATTGCACGGTATATTTTGCGGCTCTGTTGCCATGGCGCAACTCGGTGTGCGAATGTGATTTTTTGCAGTTAGGTTGCTAACCATCTAGGGCACCTGAAAAACGTGTTTAAACACCAAACCCACCACGTTCAGGTACCGAGAAACCCCGTGCAAATCTCCCGACACTACAGGTCGACGCGACTTTGGGGCTCTGTAGCCCACGCGCATCTCACTGCGCAGGTATGATTTTTGTGTCAATGGGTTGCTAACTACGTAGGGCATCGAGAAAATGTGTTTAAACAAGCAACTAACTACATTAAGGTAGCAAAAAACGCGTGCAAACCTCCCGACACCAGGGGTCGACGCCTATTTTTGCTGTTCTAAAGCCCTATATAGCCATATTGCACGGTATACTTTGCGGCTCTGTTGCCATGGCGCAACTCGGTGTGCGAATGTGATTTTTTGCAGTTAGGTTGCTAACCATCTAGGGCACCTGAAAAACGTGTTTAAACACCAAACCCACCACGTTCAGGTACCGAGAAACCCCGTGCAAATCTCCCGACACTACAGGTCGACGCGACTTTGGGGCTCTGTAGCCCACGCGCATCTCACTGCGCAGGTATGATTTTTGTGTCAATGGGTTGCTAACTACGTAGGGCATCGAGAAAATGTGTTTAAACAAGCAACTAACTACATTAAGGTAGCAAAAAACGCGAGCAAACCTCCCGACACCAGGGGTCGACGCCTATTTTTGCTGTTCTAAAGCCCTATATAGCCATATTGCACGGTATACTTTGCGGCTCTGTTGCCATGGCGCAACTCGGTGTGCGAATGTGATTTTTTGCAGTTAGGTTGCTAACCATCTAGGGCACCTGAAAAACGTGTTTAAACACCAAACCCACCACGTTCAGGTACCGAGAAACCCCGTGCAAATCTCCCGACACTACAGGTCGACGCGACTTTGGGGCTCTGTAGCCCACGCGCATCTCACTGCGCAGGTATGATTTTTGTGTCAATGGGTTGCTAACTACGTAGGGCATCGAGAAAATGTGTTTAAACAAGCAACTAACTACATTAAGGTAGCAAAAAACGCGTGCAAACCTCCCGACACCAGGGGTCGACGCCTATTTTTGCTGTTCTAAAGCCCTATATAGCCATATTGCACGGTATACTTTGCGGCTCTGTTGCCATGGCGCAACTGGTGTGCGAATGTGATTTTTTGCAGTTAGGTTGCTAACCATCTAGGGCACCTGAAAAACGTGTTTAAACACCAAACCCACCACGTTCAGGTACCGAGAAACCCCGTGCAAATCTCCCGACACTACAGGTCGAAGCGACTTTGGGGCTCTGTAGCCCACGCGCATCTCACTGCGCAGGTATGATTTTTGTGTCAATGGGTTGCTAACTACGTAGGGCATCGAGAAAATGTGTTTAAACAAGCAACTAACTACATTAAGGTAGCAAAAAACGCGTGCAAACCTCCCGACACCAGGGGTCGACGCCTATTTTTGCTGTTCTAAAGCCCTATATAGCCATATTGCACGGTATACTTTGCGGCTCTGTTGCCATGGCGCAACTCGGTGTGCGAATGTGATTTTTTGCAGTTAGGTTGCTAACCATCTAGGGCACCTGAAAAACGTGTTTAAACACCAAACCCACCACGTTCAGGTACCGAGAAACCCCGTGCAAATCTCCCGACACTACAGGTCGACGCGACTTTGGGGCTCTGTAGCCCACGCGCATCTCACTGCGCAGGTATGATTTTTGTGTCAATGGGTTGCTAACTACGTAGGGCATCGAGAAAATGTGTTTAAACAAGCAACTAACTACATTAAGGTAGCAAAAAACGCGTGCAAACCTCCCGACACCAGGGGTCGACGCCTATTTTTGCTGTTCTAAAGCCCTATATAGCCATATTGCACGGTATACTTTGCGGCTCTGTTGCCATGGCGCAACTCGGTGTGCGAATGTGATTTTTTGCAGTTAGGTTGCTAACCATCTAGGGCACCTGAAAAACGTGTTTAAACACCAAACCCACCACGTTCAGGTACCGAGAAACCCCGTGCAAATCTCCCGACACTACAGGTCGACGCGACTTTGGGGCTCTGTAGCCCACGCGCATCTCACTGCGCAGGTATGATTTTTGTGTCAATGGGTTGCTAACTACGTAGGGCATCGAGAAAATGTGTTTAAACAAGCAACTAACTACATTAAGGTAGCAAAAAACGCGTGCAAACCTCCCGACACCAGGGGTCGACGCCTATTTTTGCTGTTCTAAAGCCCTATATAGCCATATTGCACGGTATACTTTGCGGCTCTGTTGCCATGGCGCAACTCGGTGTGCGAATGTGATTTTTTGCAGTTAGGTTGCAAACCATCTAGGGCACCTGAAAAACGTGTTTAAACACCAAACCCACCACGTTCAGGTACCGAGAAACCCCGTGCAAATCTCCCGACACTACAGGTCGACGCGACTTTGGGGCTCTGTAGCCCACGCGCATCTCACTGCGCAGGTATGATTTTTGTGTCAATGGGTTGCTAACTACGTAGGGCATCGAGAAAATGTGTTTAAACAAGCAACTAACTACATTAAGGTAGCAAAAAACGCGTGCAAACCTCCCGACACCAGGGGTCGACGCCTATTTTTGCTGTTCTAAAGCCCTATATAGCCATATTGCACGGTATACTTTGCGGCTCTGTTGCCATGGCGCAACTCGGTGTGCGAATGTGATTTTTTTGCAGTTAGGTTGCTGACCATCTAGGGCACCTGAAAAACGTGTTTAAACACCAAACCCACCACGTTCAGGTACCGAGAAACCCCGTGCAAATCTCCCGACACTACAGGTCGACGCGACTTTGGGGCTCTGTAGCCCACGCGCATCTCACTGCGCAGGTATGATTTTTGTGTCAATGGGTTGCTAACTACGTAGGGCATCGAGAAAATGTGTTTAAACAAGCAACTAACTACATTAAGGTAGCAAAAAACGCGTGCAAACCTCCCGACACAAGGGGTCGACGCCTATTTTTGCTGTTCTAAAGCCCTATATAGCCATATTGCACGGTATACTTTGCGGCTCTGTTGCCATGGCGCAACTCGGTGTGCGAATGTGATTTTTTGCAGTTAGGTTGCTAACCATCTAGGGCACCTGAAAAACGTGTTTAAACACCAAACCCACCACGTTCAGGTACGGAGAAACCCCGTGCAAATCTCCCGACACTACAGGTCGACGCGACTTTGGGGCTCTGTAGCCCACGCGCATCTCACTGCGCAGGTATGATTTTTGTGTCAATGGGTTGCTAACTACGTAGGGCATCGAGAAAATGTGTTTAAACAAGCAACTAACTACATTAAGGTAGCAAAAAACGCGTGCAAACCTCCCGACACCAGGGGTCGACGCCTATTTTTGCTGTTCTAAAGCCCTATATAGCCATATTGCACGGTATAATTTGCGGCTCTGTTGCCATGGCGCAACTCGGTGTGCGAATGTGATTTTTTGCAGTTAGGTTGCTAACCATCTAGGGCACCTGAAAAACGTGTTTAAACATCAAACCCACCACGTTCAGGTACCGAGAAACCCCGTGCAAATCTCCCGACATTACAGGTCGACGCGACTTTGGGGCTATGTAGCCCACGCGCATCTCACTGCGCAGGTATGATTTTTGTGTCAATGGGTTGCTAACTACGTAGGGCATCGAGAAAATGTGTTTAAACAAGCAACTAACTACATTAAGGTAGCAAAAAACGCGTGCAAACCTCCCGACACCAGGGGTCGACGCCTATTTTTGCTGTTCTAAAGCCCTATATAGCCATATTGCACGGTATAATTTGCGGCTCTGTTGCCATGGCGCAACTCGGTGTGCGAATGTGATTTTTTGCAGTTAGGTTGCTAACCATCTAGGGCACCTGAAAAACGTGTTTAAACACCAAACCCACCACGTTCAGGTACCGAGAAACCCCGTGCAAATCTCCCGACACTACAGGTCGACGCGACTTTGGGGCTCTGTAGCCCACGCGCATCTCACTGCGCAGGTATGATTTTTGTGTCAATGGGTTGCTAACTACGTAGGGCATCGAGAAAATGTGTTTAAACAAGCAACTAACTACATTAAGGTAGCAAAAAACGCGTGCAAACCTCCCGACACCAGGGGTCGACGCCTATTTTTGCTGTTCTAAAGCCCTATATAGCCATATTGCACGGTATACTTTGCGGCTCTGTTGCCATGGCGCAACTCGGTGTGCGAATGTGATTTTTTGCAGTTAGGTTGCTAACCATCTAGGGCACCTGAAAAACGTGTTTAAACACCAAACCCACCACGTTCAGGTACCGAGAAACCCCGTGCAAATCTCCCGACACTACAGGTCGACGCGACTTTGGGGCTCTGTAGCCCACGCGCATCTCACTGCGCAGGTATGATTTTTGTGTCAATGGGTTGCTAACTACGTAGGGCATCGAGAAAATGTGTTTAAACAAGCAACTAACTACATTAAGGTAGCAAAAAACGCGTGCAAACCTCCCGACACCAGGGGTCGACGCCTATTTTTGCTGTTCTAAAGCCCTATATAGCCATATTGCACGGTATACTTTGCGGCTCTGTTGCCATGGCGCAACTCGGTGTGCGAATGTGATTTTTTGCAGTTAGGTTGCTAACCATCTAGGGCACCTGAAAAACGTGTTTAAACACCAAACCCACCACGTTCAGGTACCGAGAAACCCCGTGCAAATCTCCCGACACTACAGGTCGACGCGACTTTGGGGCTCTGTAGCCCACGCGCATCCCACTGCGCAGGTATGATTTTTTTGCAAACAGGTTGCTAACTACGTAGGGCATCGGGAAATTGTGTTTAAACAAGTAACTAACTACATTCAGGTAGCAAAACACGCGTGCAAACCTCGGGACACCAGGATGAGGCGGCCATTTTTGCTGTTCTATAGCCCTATATAGCCATATTGCACGGTATACTTTGCGGCTCTGTTGCCATGGCGCAAGTCGGTGTGCGAATGTGATTTTTTGCAGTTAGGTTGCTAACCATCTAGGGCACCTGAAAAACCTGTTTAAGCACCAAACCCACCACGTTCAGGTACCGAGAAACAGCGTGCAAATCTCGGGACACCAGGATGAGGGGCGACTTTGGGGCCCTGTAGCCACTGCGCATCTCACTGCGCAGGTATGATTTTTTTGCAAACAGGTTGATAACTACGTAGGGCATCGGGAAAATGTGTTTAAACAAGTAACTAACTACATTCAGGTAGCAAAAAACGCGTGCAAACCTCGGGACACCAGGATGAGGCGGCCATTTTTGCTGTTCTATAGCCCTATATAGCCATATTGCACGGTATACTTTGCGGCTCTGTTGCCATGGCGCAAGTCGGTGTGCGAATGTGATTTTTTGCAGTTAGGTTGCTAACCATCTAGGGCACCTGAAAAACGTGTTTAAGCACCAAACCCACAGCGTTCAGGTACCGAGAAACAGCGTGCAAATCTCGGGACACCAGGATGAGGGGCGACTTTGGGGCCCTGTAGCCACTGCGCATCTCACTGCGCAGGTATGATTTTTTTGCAAACAGGTTGCTAACTACGTAGGGCATCGGGAAAATGTGTTTAAACAAGTAACTAACTACATTCAGGTAGCAAAAAACGCGTGCAAACCTCGGGACACCAGGATGAGGCGGCCATTTTTGCTGTTCTATAGCCCTATATAGCCATATTGCACGGTATACTTTGCGGCTCTGTTGCCATGGCGCAAGTCGGTGTGCGAATGTGATTTTTTGCAGTTAGGTTGCTAACCATCTAGGGCACCTGAAAAACGTGTTTAAGCACCAAACCCACCACGTTCAGGTACCGAGAAACAGCGTGCAAATCTCGGGACACCAGGATGAGGGGCGACTTTGGGGCCCTGTAGCCACTGCGCATCTCACTGCGCAGGTATGATTTTTTTGCAAACAGGTTGCTAACTACGTAGGGCATCGGGAAAATGTGTTTAAACAAGTAACTAACTACATTCAGGTAGCAAAAACGCGTGCAAACCTCGGGACACCAGGATGAGGCGACCATTTTTGCTGTTCTATAGCCCTATATAGCCATATTGCACGGTATACTTTGCGGCTCTGTTGCCATGGCGCAAGTCGGTGTGCGAATGTGATTTTTTGCAGTTAGGTTGCTAACCATCTAGGGCACCTGAAAAACGTGTTTAAGCACCAAACCCACCACGTTCAGGTACCGAGAAACAGCGTGCAAATCTCGGGACACCAGGATGAGGGGCGACTTTGGGGCCCTGTAGCCACTGCGCATCTCACTGCGCAGGTATGATTTTTTTGCAAACAGGTTGCTAACTACGTAGGGCATCGGGAAAATGTGTTTAAACAAGTAACTAACTACATTCAGGTAGCAAAAAACGCGTGCAAACCTCGGGACACCAGGATGAGGCGGCCATTTTTGCTGTTCTATAGCCCTATATAGCCATATTGCACGGTATACTTTGCGGCTCTGTTGCCATGGCGCAAGTCGGTGTGCGAATGTGATTTTTTGCAGTTAGGTTGCTAACCATCTAGGGCACCTGAAAAACGTGTTTAAGCACCAAACCCACCACGTTCAGGTACCGAGAAACAGCGTGCAAATCTCGGGACACCAGGATGAGGGGCGACTTTGGGGCCCTGTAGCCACTGCGCATCTCACTGCGCAGGTATGATTTTTTTGCAAACAGGTTGCTAACTACGTAGGGCATCGGGGAAAATGTGTTTAAACAAGTAACTAACTACATTCAGGTAGCAAAAAACGCGTGCAAACCTCGGGACACCAGGATGAGGCGGCCATTTTTGCTGTTCTATAGCCCTATATAGCCATATTGCACGGTATACTTTGCGGCTCTGTTGCCATGGCGCAAGTCGGTGTGCGAATGTGATTTTTTGCAGTTAGGTTGCTAACCATCTAGGGCACCTGAAAAACGTGTTTAAGCACCAAACCCACCACGTTCAGGTACCGAGAAACAGCGTGCAAATCTCGGGACACCAGGATGAGGGGCGACTTTGGGGCCCTGTAGCCACTGCGCATCTCACTGCGCAGGTATGATTTTTTTGCAAACAGGTTGCTAACTACGTAGGGCATCGGGAAAATGTGTTTAAACAAGTAACTAACTACATTCAGGTAGCAAAAAACGCGTGCAAACCTCGGGACACCAGGATGAGGCGGCCATTTTTGCTGTTCTATAGCCCTATATAGCCATATTGCACGGTATACTTTGCGGCTCTGTTGCCATGGCGCAAGTCGGTGTGCGAATGTGATTTTTTGCAGTTAGGTTGCTAACCATCTAGGGCACCTGAAAAACGTGTTTAAGCACCAAACCCACCACGTTCAGGTACCGAGAAACAGCGTGCAATTCTCGGGACACCAGGATGAGGGGCGACTTTGGGGCCCTGTGGCCACTGCGCATCTCACTGCGCAGGTATGATTATTTTGCAAACAGGTTGCTAACTACGTAGGGCATCGGGAAAATGTGTTTAAACAAGTAACTAACTACATTCAGGTAGCAAAAAACGCGTGCAAACCTCGGGACACCAGTATGAGGCGGCCATTTTTGCTGTTCTATAGCCCTATATAGCCATATTGCACGGTATACTTTGCGGCTCTGTTGCCATGGCGCAAGTCGGTGTGCGAATGTGATTTTTTGCAGTTAGGTTGCTAACCATCTAGGGCACCTGAAAAACGTGTTTAAGCACCAAACCCACCACGTTCAGGTACCGAGAAACAGCGTGCAAATCTCGGGACACCAGGATGAGGGGCGACTTTGGGGCCCTGTAGCCACTGCGCATCTCACTGCGCAGGTATGATTTTTTTGCAAACAGGTTGCTAACTACGTAGGGCATCGGGAAAATGTGTTTAAACAAGTAACTAACTACATTCAGGTAGCAAAAAACGCGTGCAAACCTCGGGACACCAGGATGAGGCGGCCATTTTTGCTGTTCTATAGCCCTATATAGCCATATTGCACGGTATACTTTGCGGCTCTGTTGCCATGGCGCAAGTCGGTGTGCGAATGTGATTTTTTGCAGTTAGGTTGCTAACCATCTAGGGCACCTGAAAAACGTGTTTAAGCACCAAACCCACCACGTTCAGGTACCGAGAAACAGCGTGCAAATCTCGGGACACCAGGATGAGGGGCGACTTTGGGGCCCTGTAGCCACTGCGCATCTCACTGCGCAGGTATGAATTTTTTTGCAAACAGGTTGCTAACTACGTAGGGCATCGGGAAAATGTGTTTAAACAAGTAACTAACTACATTCAGGTAGCAAAAAACGCGTGCAAACCTCGGGACACCAGGATGAGGCGGCCATTTTTGCTGTTCTATAGCCCTATATAGCCATATTGCACGGTATACTTTGCGGCTCTGTTGCCATGGCGCAAGTCGGTGTGCGAATGTGATTTTTTGCAGTTAGGTTGCTAACCATCTAGGGCACCTGAAAAACGTGTTTAAGCACCAAACCCACCACGTTCAGGTACCGAGAAACAGCGTGCAAATCTCGGGACACCAGGATGAGGGGCGACTTTGGGGCCCTGTAGCCACTGCGCATCTCACTGCGCAGGTATGATTATTTTGCAAACAGGTTGCTAACTACGTAGGGCATCGGGAAAATGTGTTTAAACAAGTAACTAACTACATTCAGGTAGCAAAAAACGCGTGCAAACCTCGGGACACCAGGATGAGGCGGCCATTTTTGCTGTTCTATAGCCCTATATAGCCATATTGCACGGTATACTTTGCGGCTCTGTTGCCATGGCGCAAGTCGGTGTGCGAATGTGATTTTTTGCAGTTAGGTTGCTAACCATCTAGGGCACCTGAAAAACGTGTTTAAGCACCAAACCCACCACGTTCAGGTACCGAGAAACAGCGTGCAAATCTCGGGACACCAGGATGAGGGGCGACTTTGGGGCCCTGTAGCCACTGCGCATCTCACTGCGCAGGTATGATTTTTTTGCAAACAGGTTGCTAACTACGTAGGGCATCGGGAAAATGTGTTTAAACAAGTAACTAACTACATTCAGGTAGCAAAAAAACGCGTGCAAACCTCGGGACACCAGGATGAGGCGGCCATTTTTGCTGTTCTATAGCCCTATATAGCCATATTGCACGGTATACTTTGCGGCTCTGTTGCCATGGCGCAAGTCGGTGTGCGAATGTGATTTTTTGCAGTTAGGTTGCTAACCATCTAGGGCACCTGAAAAACGTGTTTAAGCACCAAACCCACCACGTTCAGGTACCGAGAAACAGCGTGCAAATCTCGGGACACCAGGATGAGGGGCGACTTTGGGGCCCTGTAGCCACTGCGCATCTCACTGCGCAGGTATGATTTTTTTGCAAACAGGTTGCTAACTACGTAGGGCATCGGGAAAATGTGTTTAAACAAGTAACTAACTACATTCAGGTAGCAAAAAACGCGTGCAAACCTCGGGACACCAGGATGAGGCGGCCATTTTTGCTGTTCTATAGCCCTATATAGCCATATTGCACGGTATACTTTGCGGCTCTGTTGCCATGGCGCAAGTCGGTGTGCGAATGTGATTTTTTGCAGTTAGGTTGCTAACCATCTAGGGCACCTGAAAAACGTGTTTAAGCACCAAACCCACCACGTTCAGGTACCGAGAAACAGCGTGCAAATCTCGGGACACCAGGATGAGGGGCGACTTTGGGGCCCTGTAGCCACTGCGCATCTCACTGCGCAGGTATGATTTTTTTGCAAACAGGTTGCTAACTACGTAGGGCATCGGGAAAATGTGTTTAAACAAGTAACTAACTACATTCAGGTAGCAAAAAACGCGTGCAAACCTCGGGACACCAGGATGAGGCGACCATTTTTGCTGTTCTATAGCCCTATATAGCCATATTGCACGGTATACTTTGCGGCTCTGTTGCCATGGCGCAAGTCGGTGTGCGAATGTGATTTTTTGCAGTTTGGTTGCTAACCATCTAGGGCACCTGAAAAACGTGTTTAAGCACCAAACCCACCACGTTCAGGTACCGAGAAACAGCGTGCAAATCTCGGGACACCAGGATGAGGGGCGACTTTGGGGCCCTGTAGCCACTGCGCATCTCACTGCGCAGGTATGATTATTTTGCAAACAGGTTGCTAACTACGTAGGGCATCGGGAAAATGTGTTTAAACAAGTAACTAACTACATTCAGGTAGCAAAAAACGCGTGCAAACCTCGGGACACCAGGATGAGGCGGCCATTTTTGCTGTTCTATAGCCCTATATAGCCATATTGCACGGTATACTTTGCGGCTCTGTTGCCATGGCGCAAGTCGGTGTGCGAATGTGATTTTTTGCAGTTAGGTTGCTAACCATCTAGGGCACCTGAAAAACGTGTTTAAGCACCAAACCCACCACGTTCAGGTACCGAGAAACAGCGTGCAAATCTCGGGACACCAGGATGAGGGGCGACTTTGGGGCCCTGTAGCCACTGCGCATCTCACTGCGCAGGTATGATTTTTTTTGCAAACAGGTTGCTAACTACGTAGGGCATCGGGAAAATGTGTTTAAACAAGTAACTAACTACATTCAGGTAGCAAAAAATGCGTGCAAACCTCGGGACACCAGGATGAGGCGGCCATTTTTGCTGTTCTATAGCCCTATATAGCCATATTGCACGGTATACTTTGCGGCTCTGTTGCCATGGCGCAAGTCGGTGTGCGAATGTGATTTTTTGCAGTTAGGTTGCTAACCATCTAGGGCACCTGAAAAACGTGTTTAAGCACCAAACCCACCACGTTCAGGTACCGAGAAACAGCGTGCAAATCTCGGGACACCAGGATGAGGGGCGACTTTGGGGCCCTGTAGCCACTGCGCATCTCACTGCGCAGGTATGATTATTTTGCAAACAGGTTGCTAACTACGTAGGGCATCGGGAAAATGTGTTTAAACAAGTAACTAACTACATTCAGGTAGCAAAAAACGCGTGCAAACCTCGGGACACCAGGATGAGGCGGCCCCATTTTTGCTGTTCTATAGCCCTATATAGCCATATTGCACGGTATACTTTGCGGCTCTGTTGCCATGGCGCAAGTCGGTGTGCGAATGTGATTTTTTGCAGTTAGGTTGCTAACCATCTAGGGCACCTGAAAAACGTGTTTAAGCACCAAACCCACCACGTTCAGGTACCGAGAAACAGCGTGCAATTCTCGGGACACCAGGATGAGGGGCGACTTTGGGGCCCTGTAGCCACTGCGCATCTCACTGCGCAGGTATGATTATTTTGCAAACATGTTGCTAACTACGTAGGGCATCGGGAAAATGTGTTTAAACAAGTAACTAACTACATTCAGGTAGCAAAAAACGCGTGCAAACCTCGGGACACCAGGATGAGGCGGCCATTTTTGCTGTTCTATAGCCCTATATAGCCATATTGCACGGTATACTTTGCGGCTCTGTTGCCATGGCGCAAGTCGGTGTGCGAATGTGATTTTTTGCAGTTAGGTTGCTAACCATCTAGGGCACCTGAAAAACGTGTTTAAGCACCAAACCCACCACGTTCAGGTACCGAGAAACAGCGTGCAAATCTCGGGACACCAGGATGAGGGGCGACTTTGGGGCCCTGTAGCCACTGCGCATCTCACTGCGCAGGTATGATTTTTTTGCAAACAGGTTGCTAACTACGTAGGGCATCGGGAAAATGTGTTTAAACAAGTAACTAACTACATTCAGGTAGCAAAAAACGCGTGCAAACCTCGGGACACCAGGATGAGGCGGCCATTTTTGCTGTTCTATAGCCCTATATAGCCATATTGCACGGTATACTTTGCGGCTCTGTTGCCATGGCGCAAGTCGGTGTGCGAATGTAATTTTTTGCAGTTAGGTTGCTAACCATCTAGGGCACCTGAAAAACGTGTTTAAGCACCAAACCCACCACGTTCAGGTACCGAGAAACAGCGTGCAATCTCGGGACACCAGGATGAGGGGCGACTTTGGGGCCCTGTAGCCACTGCGCATCTCACTGCGCAGGTATGATTTTTTTGCAAACAGGTTGCTAACTACGTAGGGCATCGGGAAAATGTGTTTAAACAAGTAACTAACTACATTCAGGTAGCAAAAAACGCGTGCAAACCTCGGGACACCAGGATGAGGCGGCCATTTTTGCTGTTCTATAGCCCTATATAGCCATATTGCACGGTATACTTTGCGGCTCTGTTGCCATGGCGCAAGTCGGTGTGCGAATGTGATTTTTTGCAGTTAGGTTGCTAACCATCTAGGGCACCTGAAAAACGTGTTTAAGCACCAAACCCACCACGTTCAGGTACCGAGAAACAGCGTGCAAATCTCGGGACACCAGGATGAGGGGCGACTTTGGGGCCCTGTAGCCACTGCGCATCTCACTGCGCAGGTATGATTATTTTGCAAACAGGTTGCTAACTACGTAGGGCATCGGGAAAATGTGTTTAAACAAGTAACTAACTACATTCAGGTAGCAAAAAACGCGTGCAAACCTCGGGACACCAGGATGAGGCGGCCATTTTTGCTGTTCTATAGCCCTATATAGCCATATTGCACGGTATACTTTGCGGCTCTGTTGCCATGGCGCAAGTCGGTGTGCGAATGTGATTTTTTGCAGTTAGGTTGCTAACCATCTAGGGCACCTGAAAAACGTGTTTAAGCACCAAACCCACCACGTTCAGGTACCGAGAAACAGCGTGCAAATCTCGGGACACCAGGATGAGGGGCGACTTTGGGGCCCTGTAGCCACTGCGCATCTCACTGCGCAGGTATGATTTTTTTGCAAACAGGTTGCTAACTACGTAGGGCATCGGGAAAATGTGTTTAAACAAGTAACTAACTACATTCAGGTAGCAAAAAACGCGTGCAAAACTCAGGACACCAGGATGAGGCGGCCATTTTTGCTGTTCTATAGCCCTATATAGCCATATTGCACGGTATACTTTGCGGCTCTGTTGCCATGGCGCAAGTCGGTGTGCGAATGTGATTTTTTGCAGTTAGGTTGCTAACCATCTAGGGCACCTGAAAAACGTGTTTAAGCACCAAACCCACCACGTTCAGGTACCGAGAAACAGCGTGCAAATCTCGGGACACCAGGATGAGGGGCGACTTTGGGGCCCTGTAGCCACTGCGCATCTCACTGCGCAGGTATGATTTTTTTGCAAACAGGTTGCTAACTACGTAGGGCATCGGGAAAATGTGTTTAAACAAGTAACTAACTACATTCAGGTAGCAAAAAACGCGTGCAAACCTCGGGACACCAGGATGAGGCGGCCATTTTTGCTGTTATATAGCCCTATATAGCCATATTGCACGGTATACTTTGCGGCTCTGTTGCCATGGCGCAAGTCGGTGTGCGAATGTGATTTTTTGCAGTTAGGTTGCTAACCATCTAGGGCACCTGAAAAACGTGTTTAAGCACCAAACCCACCACGTTCAGGTACCGAGAAACAGCGTGCAAATCTCGGGACACCAGGATGAGGGGCGACTTTGGGGCCCTGTACCCACTGCGCATCTCACTGCGCAGGTATGATTTTTTTGCAAACAGGTTGCTAACTACGTAGGGCATCGGGAAAATGTGTTTAAACAAGTAACTAACTACATTCAGGTAGCAAAAAACGCGTGCAAACCTCGGGACACCAGGATGAGGCGGCCATTTTTGCTGTTCTATAGCCCTATATAGCCATATTGCACGGTATACTTTGCGGCTCTGTTGCCATGGCGCAAGTCGGTGTGCGAATGTGATTTTTTGCAGTTAGGTTGCTAACCATCTAGGGCACCTGAAAAACGTGTTTAAGCACCAAACCCACCACGTTCAGGTACCGAGAAACAGCGTGCAAATCTCGGGACACCAGGATGAGGGGCGACTTTGGGGCCCTGTAGCCACTGCGCATCTCACTGCGCAGGTATGATTTTTTTGCAAACAGGTTGCTAACTACGTAGGGCATCGGGAAAATGTGTTTAAACAAGTAACTAACTACATTCAGGTAGCAAAAAACGCGTGCAAACCTCGGGACACCAGGATGAGGCGGCCATTTTTGCTGTTCTATAGCCCTATATAGCCATATTGCACGGTATACTTTGCGGCTCTGTTGCCATGGCGCAACTCGGTGTGCGAATGTGATTTTTTGCAGTTAGGTTGCTAACCATCTAGGGCACCTGAAAAACGTCTTTAAACACCAAACCCACCACGTTCAGGTACCGAGAAACCCCGTGCAAATCTCCCGACACTACAGGTCGACGCGACTTTGGGGCTCTGTAGCCCACGCGCATCTCACTGCGCAGGTATGATTTTTGTGTCAATGGGTTGCTAACTACGTAGGGCATCGAGAAAATGTGTTTAAACAAGCAACTAACTACATTAAGGTAGCAAAAAACGCGTGCAAACCTCCCGACACCAGGGGTCGACGCCTATTTTTGCTGTTCTAAAGCCCTATATAGCCATATTGCACGGTATAATTTGCGGCTCTGTTGCCATGGCGCAACTCGGTGTGCGAATGTGATTTTTTGCAGTTAGGTTGCTAACCATCTAGGGCACCTGAAAAACATGTTTAAACACCAAACCCACCACGTTCAGGTACCGAGAAACCCCGTGCAAATCTCCCGACACTACAGGTCGACGCGACTTTGGGGCTCTGTAGCCCACGCGCATATCACTGCGCAGGTATGATTTTTGTGTCAATGGGTTGCTAACTACGTAGGGCATCGAGAAAATGTGTTTAAACAAGCAACTAACTACATTAAGGTAGCAAAAAACGCGTGCAAACCTCCCGACACCAGGGGTCGACGCCTATTTTTGCTGTTCTAAAGCCCTATATAGCCATATTGCACGGTATACTTTGCGGCTCTGTTGCCATGGCGCAACTCGGTGTGCGAATGTGATTTTTTGCAGTTAGGTTGCTAACCATCTAGGGCACCTGAAAAACGTGTTTAAACACCAAACCCACCACGTTCAGGTACCGAGAAACCCCGTGCAAATCTCCCGACACTACAGGTCGACGCGACTTTGGGGCTCTGTAGCCCACGCGCATCTCACTGCGCAGGTATGATTTTTGTGTCAATGGGTTGCTAACTACGTAGGGCATCGAGAAAATGTGTTTAAACAAGCAACTAACTACATTAAGGTAGCAAATAACGCGTGCAAACCTCCCGACACCAGGGGTCGACGCCTATTTTTGCTGTTCTAAAGCCCTATATAGCCATATTGCACGGTATACTTTGCGGCTCTGATGCCATGGCGCAACTCGGTGTGCGAATGTGATTTTTTGCAGTTAGGTTGCTAACCATCTAGGGCACCTGAAAAACGTGTTTAAACACCAAACCCACCACGTTCAGGTACCGAGAAACCCCGTGCAAATCTCCCGACACTACAGGTCGACGCGACTTTGGGGCTCTGTAGCCCACGCGCATCTCACTGCGCAGGTATGATTTTTGTGTCAATGGGTTGCTAACTACGTAGGGCATCGAGAAAATGTGTTTAAACAAGCAACTAACTACATTAAGGTAGCAAAAAACGCGTGCAAACCTCCCGACACCAGGGATCGACGCCTATTTTTGCTGTTCTAAAGCCCTATATAGCCATATTGCACGGTATACTTTGCGGCTCTGTTGCCATGGCGCAACTCGGTGTGCGAATGTGATTTTTTGCAGTTAGGTTGCTAACCATCTAGTGCACCTGAAAAACGTGTTTAAACACCAAACCCACCACGTTCAGGTACCGAGAAACCCCGTGCAAATCTCCCGACACTACAGGTCGACGCGATTTTGGGGCTCTGTAGCCCACGCGCATCTCACTGCGCAGGTATGATTTTTGTGTCAATGGGTTGCTAACTACGTAGGGCATCGAGAAAATGTGTTTAAACAAGCAACTAACTACATTAAGGTAGCAAAAAACGCGTGCAAACCTCCCGACACCAGGGGTCGACGCCTATTTTTGCTGTTCTAAAGCCCTATATAGCCATATTGCACGGTATACTTTGCGGCTCTGTTGCCATGGCGCAACTCGTTGTGCGAATGTGATTTTTTGCAGTTAGGTTGCTAACCATCTAGGGCACCTGAAAAACGTGTTTAAACACCAAACCCACCACGTTCAGGTACCGAGAAACCCCGTGCAAATCTCCCGACACTACAGGTGGACGCGACTTTGGGGCTCTGTAGCCCACGCGCATCTCACTGCGCAGGTATGATTTTTGTGTCAATGGGTTGCTAACTACGTAGGGCATCGAGAAAATGTGTTTAAACAAGCAACTAACTACATTAAGGTAGCAAAAAACGCGTGCAAACCTCCCGACACCAGGGGTCGACGCCTATTTTTGCTGTTCTAAAGCCCTATATAGCCATATTGCACGGTATACTTTGCGGCTCTGTTGCCATGGCGCAACTCGGTGTGCGAATGTGATTTTTTGCAGTTAGGTTGCTAACCATCTAGGGCACCTGAAAAACGTGTTTAAACACCAAACCCACCACGTTCAGGTACCGAGAAACCCCGTGCAAATCTCCCGACACTACAGTTCGACGCGACTTTGGGGCTCTGTAGCCCACGCGCATCTGACTGCGCAGGTATGATTTTTGTGTCAATGGGTTGCTAACTACGTAGGGCATCGAGAAAATGTGTTTAAACAAGCAACTAACTACATTAAGGTAGCAAAAAACGCGTGCAAACCTCCCGACACCAGGGGTCGACGCCTATTTTTGCTGTTCTAAAGCCCTATATAGCCATATTGCACGGTATAATTTGCGGCTCTGTTGCCATGGCGCAACTCGGTGTGCGAATGTGATTTTTTGCAGTTAGGTTGCTAACCATCTAGGGCACCTGAAAAACGTGTTTAAACACCAAACCCACCACGTTCAGGTACCGAGAAACCCCGTGCAAATCTCCCGACACTACAGGTCGACGCGACTTTGGGGCTCTGTAGCCCACGCGCATCTCACTGCGCAGGTATGATTTTTGTGTCAATGGGTTGCTAACTACGTAGGGCATCGAGAAAATGTGTTTAAACAAGCAACTAACTACATTAAGGTAGCAAAAAACGCGTGCAAACCTCCCGACACCAGGGGTCGACGCCTATTTTTGCTGTTCTAAAGCCCTATATAGCCATATTGCACGGTATACTTTGCGGCTCTGTTGCCATGGCGCAACTCGTTGTGCGAATGTGATTTTTTGCAGTTAGGTTGCTAACCATCTAGGGCACCTGCAAAACGTGTTTAAACACCAAACCCACCACGTTCAGGTACCGAGAAACCCCGTGCAAATCTCCCGACACTACAGGTCGACGCGATTTTGGGGCTCTGTAGCCCACGCGCATCTCACTGCGCAGGTATGATTTTTGTGTCAATGGGTTGCTAACTACGTAGGGCATCGAGAAAATGTGTTTAAACAAGCAACTAACTACATTAAGGTAGCAAAAAAACGCGTGCAAACCTCCCGACACCAGGGGTCGACGCCTATTTTTGCTGTTCTAAAGCCCTATATAGCCATATTGCACGGTATACTTTGCGGCTCTGTTGCCATGGCGCAACTCGTTGTGCGAATGTGATTTTTTGCAGTTAGGTTGCTAACCATCTAGGGCACCTGAAAAACGTGTTTAAACACCAAACCCACCACGTTCAGGTACCGAGAAACCCCGTGCAAATCTCCCGACACTACAGGTGGACGCGACTTTGGGGCTCTGTAGCCCACGCGCATCTCACTGCGCAGGTATGATTTTTGTGTCAATGGGTTGCTAACTACGTAGGGCATCGAGAAAATGTGTTTAAACAAGCAACTAACTACATTAAGGTAGCAAAAAACGCGTGCAAACCTCCCGACACCAGGGGTCGACGCCTATTTTTGCTGTTCTAAAGCCCTATATAGCCATATTGCACGGTATACTTTGCGGCTCTGTTGCCATGGCGCAACTCGGTGTGCGAATGTGATTTTTTGCAGCTAGGTTGCTAACCATCTAGGGCACCTGAAAAACGTGTTTAAACACCAAACCCACCACGTTCAGGTACCGAGAAACCCCGTGCAAATCTCCCGACACTACAGGTCGACGCGACTTTGGGGCTCTGTAGCCCACGCGCATCTCACTGCGCAGGTATGATTTTTGTGTCAATGGGTTGCTAACTACGTAGGGCATCGAGAAAATGTGTTTAAACAAGCAACTAACTACATTAAGGTAGCAAAAAACGCGTGCAAACCTCCCGACACCAGGGGTCGACGCCTATTTTTGCTGTTCTAAAGCCCTATATAGCCATATTGCACGGTATAATTTGCGGCTCTGTTGCCATGGCGCAACTCGGTGTGCGAATGTGATTTTTTGCAGTTAGGTTGCTAACCATCTAGGGCACCTGAAAAACGTGTTTAAACACCAAACCCACCACGTTCAAGTACCGAGAAACCCCGTGCAAATCTCCCGACACTACAGGTCGACGCGACTTTGGGGCTCTGTAGCCCACGCGCATCTCACTGCGCAGGTATGATTTTTGTGTCAATGGGTTGCTAACTACGTAGGGCATCGAGAAAATGTGTTTAAACAAGCAACTAACTACATTAAGGTAGCACAAAACGCGTGCAAACCTCCCGACACCAGGGGTCGACGCCTATTTTTGCTGTTCTAAAGCCCTATATAGCCATATTGCACGGTATACTTTGCGGCTCTGTTGCCATGGCGCAACTCGGTTTGCGAATGTGATTTTTTGCAGTTAGGTAGCTAACCATCTAGGGCACCTGAAAAAACGTGTTTAAACACCAAACCCACCACGTTCAGGTACCGAGAAACCCCGTGCAAATCTCCCGACACTACAGGTCGACGCGAATTTGGGGCTCTGTAGCCCACGCGCATCTCACTGCGCAGGTATGATTTTTGTGTCAATGGGTTGCTAACTACGTAGGGCATCGAGAAAATGTGTTTAAACAAGCAGCTAACTACATTAAGGTAGCAAAAAACGCGTGCAAACCTCCCGATACCAGGGGTCGACGCCTATTTTTGCTGTTCTAAAGCCCTATATAGCCATATTGCACGGTATACTTTGCGGCTCTGTTGCCATGGCGCAACTCGGTGTGCGAATGTGATTTTTTGCAGTTAGGTTGCTAACCATCTAGGGCACCTGAAAAACGTGTTTAAACACCAAACCCACCACGTTCAGGTACCGAGAAACCCCGTGCAAATCTCCCGACACTACAGGGCGACGCGATTTTGGGGCTCTGTAGCCCACGCGCATCTCACTGCGCAGGTATGATTTTTGTGTCAATGGGTTGCTAACTACGTAGGGCATCGAGAAAATGTGTTTAAACAAGCAACTAACTACATTAAGGTAGCAAAAAACGCGTGCAAACCTCCCGACACCAGGGGTCGACGCCTATTTTTGCTGTTCTAAAGCCCTATATAGCCATATTGCACGGTATACTTTGCGGCTCTGTTGCCATGGCGCAACTCGGTGTGCGAATGTGATTTTTTGCAGCTAGGTTGCTAACCATCTAGGGCACCTGAAAAACGTGTTTAAACACCAAACCCACCACGTTCAGGTACCGAGAAACCCCGTGCAAATCTCCCGACACTACAGGTCGACGCGACTTTGGGGCTCTGTAGCCCACGCGCATCTCACTGCGCAGGTATGATTTTTGTGTCAATGGGTTGCTAACTACGTAGGGCATCGAGAAAATGTGTTTAAACAAGCAACTAACTACATTAAGGTAGCAAAAAACGCGTGCAAACCTCCCGACACCAGGGGTCGACGCCTATTTTTGCTGTTCTAAAGCCCTATATAGCCATATTGCACGGTATAATTTGCGGCTCTGTTGCCATGGCGCAACTCGGTGTGCGAATGTGATTTTTTGCAGTTAGGTTGCTAACCATCTAGGGCACCTGAAAAACGTGTTTAAACACCAAACCCACCACGTTCAAGTACCGAGAAACCCCGTGCAAATCTCCCGACACTACAGGTCGACGCGACTTTGGGGCTCTGTAGCCCACGCGCATCTCACTGCGCAGGTATGATTTTTGTGTCAATGGGTTGCTAACTACGTAGGGCATCGAGAAAATGTGTTTAAACAAGCAACTAACTACATTAAGGTAGCACAAAACGCGTGCAAACCTCCCGACACCAGGGGTCGACGCCTATTTTTGCTGTTCTAAAGCCCTATATAGCCATATTGCACGGTATACTTTGCGGCTCTGTTGCCATGGCGCAACTCGGTTTGCGAATGTGATTTTTTGCAGTTAGGTAGCTAACCATCTAGGGCACCTGAAAAACGTGTTTAAACACCAAACCCACCACGTTCAGGTACCGAGAAACCCCGTGCAAATCTCCCGACACTACAGGTCGACGCGAATTTGGGGCTCTGTAGCCCACGCGCATCTCACTGCGCAGGTATGATTTTTGTGTCAATGGGTTGCTAACTACGTAGGGCATCGAGAAAATGTGTTTAAACAAGCAGCTAACTACATTAAGGTAGCAAAAAACGCGTGCAAACCTCCCGATACCAGGGGTCGACGCCTATTTTTGCTGTTCTAAAGCCCTATATAGCCATATTGCACGGTATACTTTGCGGCTCTGTTGCCATGGCGCAACTCGGTGTGCGAATGTGATTTTTTGCAGTTAGGTTGCTAACCATCTAGGGCACCTGAAAAACGTGTTTAAACACCAAACCCACCACGTTCAGGTACCGAGAAACCCCGTGCAAATCTCCCGACACTACAGGGCGACGCGATTTTGGGGCTCTGTAGCCCACGCGCATCTCACTGCGCAGGTATGATTTTTGTGTCAATGGGTTGCTAACTACGTAGGGCATCGAGAAAATGTGTTTAAACAAGCAACTAACTACATTAAGGTAGCAAAAAACGCGTGCAAACCTCCCGACACCTGGGGTCGACGCCTATTTTTGCTGTTCTAAAGCCCTATATAGCCATATTGCACGGTATACTTTGCGGCTCTGTTGCCATGGCGCAACTCGTTGTGCGAATGTGATTTTTTGCAGTTAGGTTGCTAACCATCTAGGGCACCTGAAAAACGTGTTTAAACACCAAACCCACCACGTTCAGGTACCGAGAAACCCCGTGCAAATCTCCCGACACTACAGGTGGACGCGACTTTGGGGCTCTGTAGCCCACGCGCATCTCACTGCGCAGGTATGATTTTTGTGTCAATGGGTTGCTAACTACGTAGGGCATCGAGAAAATGTGTTTAAACAAGCAACTAACTACATTAAGATAGCAAAAAACGCGTGCAACCCTCCCGACACCAGGGGTCGACGCCTATTTTTGCTGTTCTAAAGCCCTATATAGCCATATTGCACGGTATACTTTGCGGCTCTCTGTTGCCATGGCGCAACTCGGTGTGCGAATGTGATTTTTTGCAGTTAGGTTGCTAACCATCTAGGGCACCTGAAAAACGTGTTTAAACACCAAACCCACCACGTTCAGGTACCGAGAAACCCCGTGCAATTCTCCCGACACTACAGGTCGACGCGACTTTGGGGCTCTGTAGCCCACGCGCATCTCACTGCGCAGGTATGATTTTTGTGTCAATGGGTTGCTAACTACGTAGGGCATCGAGAAAATGTGTTTAAACAAGCAACTAACTACATTAAGATAGCAAAAAACGCGTGCAAACCTCCCGACACCAGGGGTCGACGCCTATTTTTGCTGTTCTAAAGCCCTATATAGCCATATTGCACGGTATACTTTGCGGCTCTGTTGCCATGGCGCAACTCGGTGTGCGAATGTGATTTTTTGCAGTTAGGTTGCTAACCATCTAGGGCACCTGAAAAACGTGTTTAAACACCAAACCCACCACGTTCAGGTACCGAGAAACCCCGTGCAAATCTCCCGACACTACAGGTCGACGCGACTTTGGGGCTCTGTAGCCCACGCGCATCTCACTGCGCAGGTATTATTTTTGTGTCAATGGGTTGCTAACTACGTAGGGCATCGAGAAAATGTGTTTAAACAAGCAACTAACTACATTAAGGTAGCAAAAAACGCGTGCAAACCTCCCGACACCAGGGGTCGACGCCTATTTTTGCTGTTCTAAAGCCCTATATAGCCATATTGCACGGTATACTTTGCGGCTCTGTTGCCATGGCGCAACTCGGTGTGCGAATGTGATTTTTTGCAGTTAGGTTGCTAACCATCTAGGGCACCTGAAAAACGTGTTTAAACACCAAACCCACCACGTTCAGGTACCGAGAAACCCCGTGCAAATCTCCCGACACTACAGGTCGACGCGACTTTGGGGCTCTGTACCCCACGCGCATCTCACTGCGCAGGTATGATTTTTGTGTCAATGGGTTGCTAACTACGTAGGGCATCGAGAAAATGTGTTTAAACAAGCAACTAATTACATTAAGGTAGCAAAAAACGCGTGCAAACCTCCCGACACCAGGGGTCGACGCCTATTTTTGCTGTTCTAAAGCCCTATATAGCCATATTGCACGGTATACTTTGCGGCTCTGTTGCCATGGCGCAACTCGGTGTGCGAATGTGATGTTTTGCAGTTAGGTTGCTAACCATCTAGGGCACCTGAAAAACGTGTTTAAACACCAAACCCACCACGTTCAGGTACCGAGAAACCCCGTGCAAATCTCCCGACACTACAGGTCGACGCGACTTTGGGGCTCTGTAGCCCACGCGCATCTCACTGCGCAGGTATGATTTTTGTGTCATTGGGTTGCTAACTACGTAGGGCATCGAGAAAATGTGTTTAAACAAGCAACTAACTACATTAAGGTAGCAAAAAACGCGTGCAAACCTCCCGACACCAGGGGTCGACGCCTATTTTTGCTGTTCTAAAGCCCTATATAGCCATATTGCACGGTATACTTTGCGGCTCTGTTGCCATGGCGCAACTCGGTGTGCGAATGTGATGTTTTGCAGTTAGGTTGCTAACCATCAAGGGCACCTGAAAAACGTGTTTAAACACCAAACCCACCACGTTCAGGTACCGAGAAACCCCGTGCAAATCTCCCGACACTACAGGTCGACGCGACTTTGGGGCTCTGTAGCCCACGCGCATCTCACTGCGCAGGTATGATTTTTGTGTCAATGGGTTGCTAACTACGTAGGGCATCGAGAAAATGTGTTTAAACAAGCAACTAACTACATTAGGGTAGCAAAAAACGCGTGCAAACCTCCCGACACCAGGGGTCGACGCCTATTTTTGCTGTTCTAAAGCCCTATATAGCCATATTGCACGGTATACTTTGCGGCTCTGTTGCCATGGCGCAACTCGGTGTGCGAATGTGATGTTTTGCAGTTAGGTTGCTAACCATCTAGGGCACCTGAAAAACGTGTTTAAACACCAAACCCACCACGTTCAGGTACCGAGAAACCCCGTGCAAATCTCCCGACACTACAGGTCGACGCGACTTTGGGGCTCTGTAGCCCACGCGCATCTCACTGCGCAGGTATGATTTTTGTGTCAATGGGTTGCTAACTACGTAGGGCATCGAGAAAATGTGTTTAAACAAGCAACTAACTACATTAAGGTAGCAAAAAACGCGTGCAAACCTCCCGACACCAGGGGTCGACGCCTATTTTTGCTGTTCTAAAGCCCTATATAGCCATATTGCACGGTATACTTTGCGGCTCTGTTGCCATGGCGCAACTCGGTGTGCGAATGTGATTTTTTGCAGTTAGGTTGCTAACCATCTAGGGCACCTGAAAAACGTGTTTAAACACCAAACCCACCACGTTCAGGTACCGAGAAACCCCGTGCAATTCTCCCGACACTACAGGTCGACGCGACTTTGGGGCTCTGTAGCCCACGCGCATCTCACTGCGCAGGTATGATTTTTGTGTCAATGGGTTGCTAACTACGTAGGGCATCGAGAAAATGTGTTTAAACAAGCAACTAACTACATTAAGGTAGCAAAAAACGCGTGCAAACCTCCCGACACCAGGGGTCGACGCCTATTTTTGCTGTTCTAAAGCCCTATATAGCCATATTGCACGGTATACTTTGCGGCTCTGTTGCCATGGCGCAACTCGGTGTGCGAATGTGATTTTTTGCATTTAGGTTGCTAACCATCTAGGGCACCTGTAAAACGTGTTTAAACACCAAACCCACCACGTTCAGGTACCGAGAAACCCCGTGCAAATCTCCCGACACTACAGGTCGACGCGACTTTGGGGCTCTGTAGCCCACGCGCATCTCACTGCGCAGGTATGATTTTTGTGTCAATGGGTTGCTAACTACGTAGGGCATCGAGAAAATGTGTTTAAACAAGCAACTAACTACATTAAGATAGCAAAAAACGCGTGCAAACCTCCCGACACCAGGGGTCGACGCCTATTTTTGCTGTTCTAAAGCCCTATATAGCCATATTGCACGGTATACTTTGCGGCTCTGTTGCCATGGCGCAACTCGGTGTGCGAATGTGATTTTTTGCAGTTAGGTTGCTAACCATCTAGGGCACCTGAAAAACGTGTTTAAACACCAAACCCACCACGTTCAGGTACCGAGAAACCCCGTGCAAATCTCCCGACACTACAGGTCGACGCGACTTTGGGGCTCTGTAGCCCACGCGCATCTCACTGCGCAGGTATGATTTTTGTGTCAATGGGTTGCTAACTACGTAGGGCATCGAGAAAATGTGTTTAAACAAGCAACTAACTACATTAAGGTAGCAAAAAACGCGTGCAAACCTCCCGACACCAGGGGTCGACGCCTATTTTTTGCTGTTCTAAAGCCCTATATAGCCATATTGCACGGTATACTTTGCGGCTCTGTTGCCATGGCGCAACTCGGTGTGCGAATGTGATTTTTTGCAGTTAGGTTGCTAACCATCTAGGGCACCTGAAAAACGTGTTTAAACACCAAACCCACCACGTTCAGGTACCGAGAAACCCCGTGCAAATCTCCCGACACTACAGGTCGACGCGACTTTGGGGCTCTGTAGCCCACGCGCATCTCACTGCGCAGGTATGATTTTTGTGTCAATGGGTTGCTAACTACGTAGGGCATCGAGAAAATGTGTTTAAACAAGCAACTAACTACATTAAGGTAGCAAAAAACGCGTGCAAACCTCCCGACACCAGGGGTCGACGCCTATTTTTGCTGTTCTAAAGCCCTATATAGCCATATTGCACGGTATACTTTGCGGCTCTGTTGCCATGGCGCAACTCGGTGTGCGAATGTGATTTTTTGCAGTTAGGTTGCTAACCATCTAGGGCACCTGAAAAACGTGTTTAAACACCAAACTCACCACGTTCAGGTACCGAGAAACCCCGTGCAAATCTCCCGACACTACAGGTCGACGCGACTTTGGGGCTCTGTAGCCCACGCGCATCTCACTGCGCAGGTATGATTTTAGTGTCAATGGGTTGCTAACTACGTAGGGCATCGAGAAAATGTGTTTAAACAAGCAACTAACTACATTAAGGTAGCAAAAAACGCGTGCAAACCTCCCGACACCAGGGGTCGACGCCTATTTTTGCTGTTCTAAAGCCCTATATAGCCATATTGCACGGTATACTTTGCGGCTCTGTTGCCATGGCGCAACTCGGTGTGCGAATGTGATTTTTTGCAGTTAGGTTGCTAACCATCTTGGGCACCTGAAAAACGTGTTTAAACACCAAACCCACCACGTTCAGGTACCGAGAAACCCCGTGCAAATCTCCCGACACTACAGGTCGACGCGACTTTGGGGCTCTGTACCCCACGCGCATCTCACTGCGCAGGTATGATTTTTGTGTCAATGGGTTGCTAACTACGTAGGGCATCGAGAAAATGTGTTTAAACAAGCAACTAACTACATTAAGGTAGCAAAAAACGCGTGCAAACCTCCCGACACCAGGGGTCGACGCCTATTTTTGCTGTTCTAAAGCCCTATATAGCCATATTGCACGGTATACTTTGCGGCTCTGTTGCCATGGCGCAACTCGGTGTGCGAATGTGATTTTTTGCAGTTAGGTTGCTAACCATCTAGGGCACCTGAAAAACGTGTTTAAACACCAAACCCACCACGTTCAGGTACCGAGAAACCCCGTGCAAATCTCCCGACACTACAGGTCGACGCGACTTTGGGGCTCTGTAGCCCACGCGCATCTCACTGCGCAGGTATGATTTTTGTGTCAATGGGTTGCTAACTACGTAGGGCATCGAGAAAATGTGTTTAAACAAGCAACTAACTACATTAAGGTAGCAAAAAACGCGTGCAAACCTCCCGACACCAGGGGTCGACGCCTATTTTTGCTGTTCTAAAGCCCTATATAGCCATATTGCACGGTATACTTTGCGGCTCTGTTGCCATGGCGCAACTCGGTGTGCGAATGTGATTTTTTGCAGTTAGATTGCTAACCATCTAGGGCACCTGAAAAACGTGTTTAAACACCAAACCCACCACGTTCAGGTACCGAGAAACCCCGTGCAAATCTCCCGACACTACAGGTCGACGCGACTTTGGGGCTCTGTAGCCCACGCGCATCTCACTGCGCAGGTATGATTTTTGTGTCAATGGGTTGCTAACTACGTAGGGCATCAAGAAAATGTGTTTAAACAAGCAACTAACTACATTAAGGTAGCAAAAAAGGCGTGCAAACCTCCCGACACCAGGGGTCTACGCCAATTTTTGCTGTTCTAAAGCCCTATATAGCCATATTGCACGGTATACTTTGCGGCTCTGTTGCCATGGCGCAACTCGGTGTGCGAATGTGATTTTTTGCAGTTAGGTTGCTAACCATCTAGGGCACCTGAAAAACGTGTTTAAACACCAAACCCACCACGTTCAGGTACCGAGAAACCCCGTGCAAATCTCCCGACACTACAGGTCGACGCGACTTTGGGGCTCTGTAGCCCACGCGCATCTCACTGCGCAGGTATGATTTTTGTGTCAATGGGTTGCTAACTACGTAGGGCATCGAGAAAATGTGTTTAAACAAGCAACTAACTACATTAAGGTAGCAAAAAACGCGTGCAAACCTCCCGACACCAGGGATCGACGCCTATTTTTGCTGTTCTAAAGCCCTATATAGCCATATTGCACGGTATACTTTGCGGCTCTGTTGCCATGGCGCAACACGGTGTGCGAATGTGATTTTTTGCAGTTAGGTTGCTAACCATCTAGGGCACCTGAAAAACGTGTTTAAACACCAAACCCACCACGTTCAGGTACCGAGAAACCCCGTGCAAATCTCCCGACACTACAGGTCGACGCGACTTTGGGGCTCTGTAGCCCACGCGCATCTCACTGCGCAGGTATGATTTTTGTGTCAATGGGTTGCTAACTACGTAGGGCATCGAGAAAATGTGTTTAAACAAGCAACTAACTACATTAAGGTAGCAAAAAAACGCGTGCAAACCTCCCGACACCAGGGGTCGACGCCTATTTTTGCTGTTCTAAAGCCCTATATAGCCATATTGCACGGTATACTTTGCGGCTCTGTTGCCATGGCGCAACTCGGTGTGCGAATGTGATTTTTTGCAGTTAGGTTGCTAACCATCTAGGGCACCTGAAAAACGTGTTTAAACACCAAACCCACCACGTTCAGGTACCGAGAAACCCCGTGCAAATCTCCCGACATTACAGGTCGACGCGACTTTGGGGCTCTGTAGCCCACGCGCATCTCACTGCGCAGGTATGACTTTTGTGTCAATGGGTTGCTAACTACGTAGGGCATCGAGAAAATGTGTTTAAACAAGCAACTAAATACATTAAGGTAGCAAAAAAGGCGTGCAAACCTCCCGACACCATGGGTCGACGCCTATTTTTGCTGTTCTAAAGCCCCATATAGCCATATTGCACGGTATACTTTGCGGCTCTGTTGCCATGGCGCAACTCGGTGTGCGAATGTGATTTTTTGCAGTTAGGTTGCTAACCATCTAGGGCACCTGAAAAACGTGTTTAAACACCAAACCCACCACGTTCAGGTACCGAGAAACCCCGTGCAAATCTCCCGACACTACAGGTCGACGCGACTTTGGGGCTCTGTAGCCCACGCGCATCTCACTGCGCAGGTATGATTTTTGTGTCAATGGGTTGCTAACTACGTAGGGCATCGAGAAAATGTGTTTAAACAAGCAACTAACTACATTAAGGTAGCAAAAAACGCGTGCAAACCTCCCGACACCAGGGGTCGACGCCTATTTTTGCTGTTCTAAAGCCCTATATAGCCATATTGCACGGTATACTTTGCGGCTCTGTTGCCATGGCGCAACTCGGTGTGCGAATGTGATTTTTTGCAGTTAGGTTGCTAACCATCTAGGGCACCTGAAAAACGTGTTTAAACACCAAACCCACCACGTTCAGGTACCGAGAAACCCCGTGCAAATCTCCCGACACTACAGGTCGACGCGACTTTGGGGCTCTGTAGCCCACGCGCATCTCACTGCGCAGGTATGATTTTTGTGTCAATGGGTTGCTAACTACGTAGGGCATCGAGAAAATGTGTTTAAACAAGCAACTAACTACATTAAGGTAGCAAAAAACGCGTGCAAACCTCCCGACACCAGGGGTCGACGCCTATTTTTGCTGTTCTAAAGCCCTATATAGCCATATTGCACGGTATACTTTGCGGCTCTGTTGCCATGGCGCAACTCGGTGTGCGAATGTGATTTTTTGCAGTTAGGTTGCTAACCATCTAGGGCACCTGAAAAACGTGTTTAAACACCAAACCCACCACGTTCAGGTACCGAGAAACCCCGTGCAAATCTCCCGACACTACAGGTCGACGCGACTTTGGGGCTCTGTAGCCCACGCGCATCTCACTGCGCAGGTATGATTTTTGTGTCAATGGGTTGCTAACTACGTAGGGCATCGAGAAAATGTGTTTAAACAAGCAACTAACTACATTAAGGTAGCAAAAAACGCGTGCAAACCTCCCGACACCAGGGGTCGACGCCTATTTTTGCTGTTCTAAAGCCCTATATAGCCATATTGCACGGTATACTTTGCGGCTCTGTTGCCATGGCGCAACTCGGTGTGCGAATGTGATTTTTTGCAGTTAGGTTGCTAACCATCTAGGGCACCTGAAAAACGTGTTTAAACACCAAACCCACCACGTTCAGGTACCGAGAAACCCCGTGCAAATCTCCCGACACTACAGGTCGACGCGACTTTGGGGCTCTGTAGCCCACGCGCATCTCACTGCGCAGGTATGATTTTTGTGTCAATGGGTTGCTAACTACGTAGGGCATCGAGAAAATGTGTTTAAACAAGCAACTAACTACATTAAGGTAGCAAAAAACGCGTGCAAACCTCCCGACACCAGGGGTCGACGCCTATTTTTGCTGTTCTAAAGCCCTATATAGCCATATTGCACGGTATACTTTGCGGCTCTGTTGCCATGGCGCAACTCGGTGTGCGAATGTGATTTTTTGCAGTTAGGTTGCTAACCATCTAGGGCACCTGAAAAACGTGTTTAAACACCAAACCCACCACGTTCAGGTACCGAGAAACCCCGTGCAAATCTCCCGACACTACAGGTCGACGCGACTTTGGGGCTCTGTAGCCCACGCGCATCTCACTGCGCAGGTATGATTTTTGTGTCAATGGGTTGCTAACTACGTAGGGCATCGAGAAAATGTGTTTAAACAAGCAACTAACTACATTAAGGTAGCAAAAAACGCGTGCAAATCTCCCGACACCAGGGGTCGACGCCTATTTTTGCTGTTCTAAAGCCCTATATAGCCATATTGCACGGTATACTTTGCGGCTCTGTTGCCATGGCGCAACTCGGTGTGCGAATGTGATTTTTTGCAGTTAGGTTGCTAACCATCTAGGGCACCTGAAAAACGTGTTTAAACACCAAACCCACCACGTTCAGGTACCGAGAAACCCCGTGCAAATCTCCCGACACTACAGGTCGACGCGACTTTGGGGCTCTGTAGCCCACGCGCATCTCACTGCGCAGGTATGATTTTTGTGTCAATGGGTTGCTAACTACGTAGGGCATCGAGAAAATGTGTTTAAACAAGCAACTAACTACATTAAGGTAGCAAAAAACGCGTGCAAACCTCCCGACACCAGGGGTCGACGCCTATTTTTGCTGTTCTAAAGCCCTATATAGCCATATTGCACGGTACACTTTGCGGCTCTGTTGCCATGGCGCAACTCGGTGTGCGAATGTGATTTTTTGCAGTTAGGTTGCTAACCATCTAGGGCACCTGAAAAACGTGTTTAAACACCAAACCCACCACGTTCAGATACCGAGAAACCCCGTGCAAATCTCCCGACACTACAGGTCGACGCGACTTTGGGGCTCTGTAGCCCACGCGCATCTCACTGCGCAGGTATGATTTTTGTGTCAATGGGTTGCTAACTACGTAGGGCATCGAGAAAATGTGTTTAAACAAGCAACTAACTACATTAAGGTAGCAAAAAAACGCGTGCAAATCTCCCGACACCAGGGGTCGACGCCTATTTTTGCTGTTCTAAAGCCCTATATAGCCATATTGCACGGTATACTTTGCGGCTCTGTTGCCATGGCGCAACTCGGTGTGCGAATGTGATTTTTTGCAGTTAGGTTGCTAACCATCTAGGGCACCTGAAAAACGTGTTTAAACACCAAACCCACCACGTTCAGGTACCGAGAAACCCCGTGCAATTCTCCCGACACTACAGGTCGACGCGACTTTGGGGCTCTGTAGCCCACGCGCATCTCACTGCGCAGGTATGATTTTTGTGTCAATGGGTTGCTAACTACGTAGGGCATCGAGAAAATGTGTTTAAACAAGCAACTAACTACATTAAGGTAGCAAAAAACGCGTGCAAACCTCCCGACACCAGGGGTCGACGCCTATTTTTGCTGTTCTAAAGCCCTATATAGCCATATTGCACGGTATACTTTGCGGCTCTGTTGCCATGGCGCAACTCGTTGTGCGAATGTGATTTTTTGCAGTTAGGTTGCTAACCATCTAGGGCACCTGAAAAACGTGTTTAAACACCAAACCCACCACGTTCAGGTACCGAGAAACCCCGTGCAAATCTCCCGACACTACAGGTCGACGCGACTTTGGGGCTCTGTAGCCCACGCGCATCTCACTGCGCAGGTATGATTTTTGTGTCAATGGGTTGCTAACTACGTAGGGCATCGAGAAAATGTGTTTAAACAAGCAACTAACTACATTAAGGTAGCAAAAAACGCGTGCAAACCTCCCGACACCAGGGGTCGACGCCTATTTTTGCTGTTCTAAAGCCCTATATAGCCATATTGCACGGTATACTTTGCGGCTCTGTTGCCATGGCGCAACTCGGTGTGCGAATGTGATTTTTTGCAGTTAGGTTGCTAACCATCTAGGGCACCTGAAAAACGTGTTTAAGCACCAAACCCAACACGTTCAGGTACCGAGAAACCCCGTGCAAATCTCCCGACACTACAGGTCGACGCGACTTTGGGGCTCCGTAGCCCACGCGCATCTCACTGCGCAGGTATGATTTTTGTGTCAATGGGTTGCTAACTACGTAGGGCATCGAGAAAATGTGTTTAAACAAGCAACTAACTACATTAAGGTAGCAAAAAACGCGTGCAAACCTCCCGACACCAGGGGTCGACGCCTATTTTTGCTGTTCTAAAGCCCTATATAGCCATATTGCACGGTATACTTTGCGGCTCTGTTGCCATGGCGCAACTCGGTGTGCGAATGTGATTTTTTGCAGTTAGGTTGCTAACCATCTAGGGCACCTGAAAAACGTGTTTAAACACCAAACCCACCACGTTCAGGTACCGAGAAACCCCGTGCAAATCTCCCGACACTACAGGTCGACGCGACTTTGGGGCTCCGTAGCCCACGCGCATCTCACTGCGCAGGTATGATTTTTGTGTCAATGGGTTGCTAACTACGTAGGGCATCGAGAAAATGTGTTTAAACAAGCAACTAACTACATTAAGGTAGCAAAAAACGCGTGCAAACCTCCCGACACCAGGGGTCGACGCCTATTTTTGCTGTTCTAAAGCCCTATATAGCCATATTGCACGGTATACTTTGCGGCTCTGTTGCCATGGCGCAACTCGGTGTGCGAATGTGATTTTTTGCAGTTAGGTTGCTAACCATCTAGGGCACCTGAAAAACGTGTTTAAACACCAAACCCACCACGTTCAGGTACCGAGAAACCCCGTGCAAATCTCCCGACACTACAGGTCGACGCGACTTTGGGGCTCTGTAGCCCACGCGCATCTCACTGCGCAGGTATGATTTTTGTGTCAATGGGTTGCTAACTACGTAGGGCATCGAGAAAATGTGTTTAAACAAGCAACTAACTACATTAAGGTAGCAAAAAACGCGTGCAAACCTCCCGACACCAGGGGTCGACGCCTATTTTTGCTGTTCTAAAGCCCTATATAGCCATATTGCACGGTATACTTTGCGGCTCTGTTGCCATGGCGCAACTCGGTGTGCGAATGTGATTTTTTGCAGTTAGGTTGCTAACCATCTAGGGCACCTGAAAAACGTGTTTAAACACCAAACCCACAACGTTCAGGTACCGAGAAACTCCGTGCAAATCTCCCGACACTACAGGTCGACGCGACTTTGGGGCTCTGTAGCCCACGCGCATCTCACTGCGCAGGTATGATTTTTGTGTCAATGGGTTGCTAACTACGTAGGGCATCGAGAAAATGTGTTTAAACAAGCAACTAACTACATTAAGGTAGCAAAAAACGCGTGCAAACCTCCCGACACCAGGGGTCGACGCCTATTTTTGCTGTTCTAAAGCCCTATATAGCCATATTGCACGGTACACTTTGCGGCTCTGTTGCCATGGCGCAACTCGGTGTGCGAATGTGATTTTTTGCAGTTAGGTTGCTAACCATCTAGGGCACCTGAAAAACGTGTTTAAACACCAAACCCACCACGTTCAGATACCGAGAAACCCCGTGCAAATCTCCCGACACTACAGGTCGACGCGACTTTGGGGCTCTGTAGCCCACGCGCATCTCACTGCGCAGGTATGATTTTTGTGTCAATGGGTTGCTAACTACGTAGGGCATCGAGAAAATGTGTTTAAACAAGCAACTAACTACATTAAGGTAGCAAAAAACGCGTGCAAATCTCCCGACACCAGGGGTCGACGCCTATTTTTGCTGTTCTAAAGCCCTATATAGCCATATTGCACGGTATACTTTGCGGCTCTGTTGCCATGGCGCAACTCGGTGTGCGAATGTGATTTTTTGCAGTTAGGTTGCTAACCATCTAGGGCACCTGAAAAACGTGTTTAAACACCAAACCCACCACGTTCAGGTACCGAGAAACCCCGTGCAATTCTCCCGACACTACAGGTCGACGCGACTTTGGGGCTCTGTAGCCCACGCGCATCTCACTGCGCAGGTATGATTTTTGTGTCAATGGGTTGCTAACTACGTAGGGCATCGAGAAAATGTGTTTAAACAAGCAACTAACTACATTAAGGTAGCAAAAAACGCGTGCAAACCTCCCGACACCAGGGGTCGACGCCTATTTTTGCTGTTCTAAAGCCCTATATAGCCATATTGCACGGTATACTTTGCGGCTCTGTTGCCATGGCGCAACTCGTTGTGCGAATGTGATTTTTTGCAGTTAGGTTGCTAACCATCTAGGGCACCTGAAAAACGTGTTTAAACACCAAACCCACCACGTTCAGGTACCGAGAAACCCCGTGCAAATCTCCCGACACTACAGGTCGACGCGACTTTGGGGCTCTGTAGCCCACGCGCATCTCACTGCGCAGGTATGATTTTTGTGTCAATGGGTTGCTAACTACGTAGGGCATCGAGAAAATGTGTTTAAACAAGCAACTAACTACATTAAGGTAGCAAAAAACGCGTGCAAACCTCCCGACACCAGGGGTCGACGCCTATTTTTGCTGTTCTAAAGCCCTATATAGCCATATTGCACGGTATACTTTGCGGCTCTGTTGCCATGGCGCAACTCGGTGTGCGAATGTGATTTTTTGCAGTTAGGTTGCTAACCATCTAGGGCACCTGAAAAACGTGTTTAAACACCAAACCCACCACGTTCAGGTACCGAGAAACCCCGTGCAAATCTCCCGACACTACAGGTCGACGCGACTTTGGGGCTCTGTAGCCCACGCGCATCTCACTGCGCAGGTATGATTTTTGTGTCAATGGGTTGCTAACTACGTAGGGCATCGAGAAAATGTGTTTAAACAAGCAACTAACTACATTAAGGTAGCAAAAAACGCGTGCAAACCTCCCGACACCAGGGGTCGACGCCTATTTTTGCTGATCTAAAGCCCTATATAGCCATATTGCACGGTATACTTTGCGGCTCTGTTGCCATGGCGCAACTCGGTGTGCGAATGTGATTTTTTGCAGTTAGGTTGCTAACCATCTAGGGCACCTGAAAAACGTGTTTAAACACCAAACCCACCACGTTCAGGTACCGAGAAACCCCGTGCAAATCTCCCGACACTACAGGTCGACGCGACTTTGGGGCTCTGTAAGCCCACGCGCATCTCACTGCGCAGGTATGATTTTTGTGTCAATGGGTTGCTAACTACGTAGGGCATCGAGAAAATGTGTTTAAACAAGCAACTAACTACCTTAAGGTAGCAAAAAACGCGTGCAAACCTCCCGACACCAGGGGTCGACGCCTATTTTTGCTGTTCTAAAGCCCTATATAGCCATATTGCACGGTATACTTTGCGGCTCTGTTGCCATGGCGCAACTCGGTGTGCGAATGTGATTTTTTGCAGTTAGGTTGCTAACCATCTAGGGCACCTGAAAAACGTGTTTAAACACCAAACCCACCACGTTCAGGTACCGAGAAACCCCGTGCAAATCTCCCGACACTACAGGTCGACGCGACTTTGGGGCTCTGTAGCCCACGCGCATCTCACTGCGCAGGTATGATTTTTGTGTCAATGGGTTGCTAACTACGTAGGGCATCGAGAAAATGTGTTTAAACAAGCAACTAACTACATTAAGGTAGCAAAAAAACGCGTGCAAACCTCCCGACACCAGGGGTCGACGCCTATTTTTGCTGTTCTAAAGCCCTATATAGCCATATTGCAAGGTATACTTTGCGGCTCTGTTGCCATGGCGCAACTCGGTGTGCGAATGTGATTTTTTGCAGTTAGGTTGCTAACCATCTAGGGCACCTGAAAAACGTGTTTAAACACCAAACCCACCACGTTCAGGTACCGAGAAACCCCGTGCAAATCTCCCGACACTACAGGTCGACGCGACTTTGGGGCTCTGTAGCCCACGCGCATCTCACTGCGCAGGTATGATTTTTGTGTCAATGGGTTGCTAACTACGTAGGGCATCGAAAAAATGTGTTTAAACAAGCAACTAACTACATTAAGGTAGCAAAAAACGCGTGCAAACCTCCCGACACCAGGGGTCGACGCCTATTTTTGCTGTTCTAAAGCCCTATATAGCCATATTGCACGGTATACTTTGCGGCTCTGTTGCCATGGCGCAACTCGGTGTGCGAATGTGATTTTTTGCAGTTAGGTTGCTAACCATCTAGGGCACCTGAAAAACGTGTTTAAACACCAAACCCACCACGTTCAGGTACCGAGAAACCCCGTGCAAATCTCCCGACACTACAGGTCGACGCGACTTTGGGCTCTGTAGCCCACGCGCATCTCACTGCGCAGGTATGATTTTTGTGTCAATGGGTTGCTAACTACGTAGGGCATCGAGAAAATGTGTTTAAACAAGCAACTAACTACATTAAGGTAGCAAAAAACGCGTGCAAACCTCCCGACACCAGGGGTCGACGCCTATTTTTGCTGTTCTAAAGCCCTATATAGCCATATTGCAAGGTATACTTTGCGGCTCTGTTGCCATGGCGCAACTCGGTGTGCGAATGTGATTTTTTGCAGTTAGGTTGCTAACCATCTAGGGCACCTGAAAAACGTGTTTAAACACCAAACCCACCACGTTCAGGTACCGAGAAACCCCGTGCAAATCTCCCGACACTACAGGTCGACGCGACTTTGGGGCTCTGTAGCCCACGCGCATCTCACTGCGCAGGTATGATTTTGTGTCAATGGGTTGCTAACTACGTAGGGCATCGAAAAAATGTGTTTAAACAAGCAACTAACTACATTAAGGTAGCAAAAAACGCGTTGCAAACCTCCCGACACCAGGGGTCGACGCCTATTTTTGCTGTTCTAAAGCCCTATATAGCCATATTGCACGGTATACTTTTCGGCTCTGTTGCCATGGCGCAACTCGGTGTGCGAATGTGATTTTTTGCAGTTAGGTTGCTAACCATCTAGGGCACCTGAAAAAACGTGTTTAAACACCAAACCTACCACGTTCAGGTACCGAGAAACCCCGTGCAAATCTCCCGACACTACAGGTCGACGCGACTTTGGGGCTCTGTAGCCCACGCGCATCTCACTGCGCAGGTATGATTTTTGTGTCAATGGGTTGCTAACTACGTAGGGCATCGAAAAAAATGTGTTTAAACAAGCAACTAACTACATTAAGGTAGCAAAAAACGCGTGCAAACCTCCCGACACCAGGGGTCGACGCCTATTTTTGCTGTTCTAAAGCCCTATATAGCCATATTGCACGGTATACTTTTCGGCTCTGTTGCCATGGCGCAACTCGGTGTGCGAATGTGATTTTTGCAGTTAGGTTGCTAACCATCTAGGGCACCTGAAAAAACGTGTTTAAACACCAAACCTACCACGTTCAGGTACCGAGAAACCCCGTGCAAATCTCCCGACACTACAGGTCGACGCGACTTTGGGCTCTGTAGCCCACGCGCATCTCACTGCGCAGGTATGATTTTTGTGTCAATGGGTTGCTAACTACGTAGGGCATCGAGAAAATGTGTTTATAAACAAGCAACTAACTACATTAAGGTAGCAAAAAACGCGTGCAAACCTCCCGACACCAGGGGTCGACGCCTATTTTTGCTGTTCTAAAGCCCTATATAGCCATATTGCACGGTATACTTTGCGGCTCTGTTGCCATGGCGCAACTCGGTGTGCGAATGTGATTTTTTGCAGTTAGGTTGCTAACCATCTAGGGCACCTGAAAAACGTGTTTAAACACCAAACCCACCACGTTCAGGTACCGAGAAACCCCGTGCAAATCTCCCGACACTACAGGTCGACGCGACTTTGGGGCTCTGTAGCCCACGCGCATCTCACTGCGCAGGTATGATTTTTGTGTCAATGGGTTGCTAACTACGTAGGGCATCGAGAAAATGTGTTTAAACAAGCAACTAACTACATTAAGGTAGCAAAAAACGCGTGCAAACCTCCCGACACCTGGGGTCGACGCCTATTTTTGCTGTTCTAAAGCCCTATATAGCCATATTGCACGGTATACTTTGCGGCTCTGTTGCCATGGCGCAACTCGGTGTGCGAATGTGATTTTTTGCAGTTAGGTTGCTACCCATCTAGGGCACCTGAAAAACGTGTTTAAACACCAAACCCACCACGTTCAGTACCGAGAAACCCCGTGCAAATCTCCCGACACTACAGGTCGACGCGACTTTGGGGCTCTGTAGCCCACGCGCATCTCACTGCGCAGGTATGATTTTTGTGTCAATGGGTTGCTAACTACGTAGGGCATCGAGAAAATGTGTTTAAACAAGCAACTAACTACATTAAGGTAGCAAAAAACGCGTGCAAATCTCCCGACACCAGGGGTCGACGCCTATTTTTGCTGTTCTAAAGCCCTATATAGCCATATTGCACGGTATACTTTGCGGCTCTGTTGCCATGGCGCAACTCGGTGTGCGAATGTGATTTTTTGCAGTTAGGTTGCTAACCATCTAGGGCACCTGAAAAACGTGTTTAAACACCAAACCCACCACGTTCAGGTACCGAGAAACCCCGTGCAAATCTCCCGACACTACAGGTCGACGCGACTTTGGGGCTCTGTAGCCCACGCGCATCTCACTGCGCAGGTATGATTTTTGTGTCAATGGGTTGCTAACTACGTAGGGCATCGAGAAAATGTGTTTAAACAAGCAACTAACTACATTAAGGTAGCAAAAAACGCGTGCAAACCTCCCGACACCAGGGGTTGACGCCTATTTTTGCTGTTCTAAAGCCCTATATAGCCATATTGCACGGTATACTTTGCGGCTCTGTTGCCATGGCGCAACTCGGTGTGCGAATGTGATTTTTTGCAGTTAGGTTGCTAACCATCTAGGGCACCTGAAAAACGTGTTTAAAACACCAAACCCACCACGTTCAGGTACCGAGAAACCCCGTGCAAATCTCCCGACACTACAGGTCGACGCGATTTTGGGGCTCTGTAGCCCACGCGCATCTCACTGCGCAGGTATGATTTTTGTGTCAATGGGTTGCTAACTACGTAGGGCATCGAGAAAATGTGTTTAAACAAGCAACTAACTACATTAAGGTAGCAAAAAACGCGTGCAAACCTCCCGACACCAGGGGTCGACGCCTATTTTTGCTGTTCTAAAGCCCTATATAGCCATATTGCACGGTATAACTTTGCGGCTCTGTTGCCATGGCGCAACTCGGTGTGCGAATGTGATTTTTGCAGTTAGGTATCGAACCATTTAGGGCACCTGAAAAACGTGTTTAAACACCAAACCCACCACGTTCAGGTACCGAGAAACCCCGTGCAAATCTCCCGACACTACAGGTCGACGCGACTTTGGGGCTCTGTAGCCCACGCGCATCTCACTGCGCAGGTATGATTTTTGTGTCAATGGGTTGCTAACTACGCAGGGCATCGAGAAAATGTGCTTAAACAAGCAACTAACTACATTAAGGTAGCAAAAAACGCGTGCAAACCTCCCGACACCAGGGGTCGACGCCTATTTTTGCTGTTCTAAAGCCCTATATAGCCATATTGCAAGGTATACTTTGCGGCTCTGTTGCCATGGCGCAACTCGGTGTGCGAATGTGATTTTTTGCAGTTAGGTTGCTAACCATCTAGGGCACCTGAAAAACGTGTTTAAACACCAAACCCACCACGTTCAGGTACCGAGAAACCCCGTGCAAATCTCCCGACACTACAGGTCGACGCGACTTTGGGGCTCTGTAGCCCACGCGCATCTCACTGCGCAGGTATGATTTTTGTGTCAATGGGTTGCTAACTACGTAGGGCATCGAAAAAAATGTGTTTAAACAAGCAACTAACTACATTAAGGTAGCAAAAAACGCGTGCAAACCTCCCGACACCAGGGTCGACGCCTATTTTTGCTGTTCTAAAGCCCTATATAGCCATATTGCACGGTATACTTTGCGGCTCTGTTGCCATGGCGCAACTCGGTGTGCGAATGTGATTTTTTGCAGTTAGGTTGCTAACCATCTAGGGCACCTGAAAAAACGTGTTTAAACACCAAACCCACCACGTTCAGGTACCGAGAAACCCCGTGCAAATCTCCCGACACTACAGGTCGACGCGACTTTGGGGCTCTGTAGCCCACGCGCATCTCACTGCGCAGGTATGATTTTTGTGTCAATGGGTTGCTAACTACGTAGGGCATCGAGAAAATGTGTTTAAACAAGCAACTAACTACATTAAGGTAGCAAAAAACGCGTGCAAACCTCCCGACACCAGGGGTCGACGCCTATTTTTGCTGTTCTAAAGCCCTATATAGCCATATTGCACGGTATACTTTGCGGCTCTGTTGCCATGGCGCAACTCGGTGTGCGAATGTGATTTTTTGCAGTTAGGTTGCTAACCATCTAGGGCACCTGAAAAACGTGTTTAAACACCAAACCCACCACGTTCAGGTACCGAGAAACCCCGTGCAAATCTCCCGACACTACAGGTCGACGCGACTTTGGGGCTCTGTAGCCCACGCGCATCTCACTGCGCAGGTATGATTTTTGTGTCAATGGGTTGCTAACTACGTAGGGCATCGAGAAAATGTGTTTAAACAAGCAACTAACTACATTAAGGTAGCAAAAAAACGCGTGCAAACCTCCCGACACCAGGGGTCGACGCCTATTTTTGCTGTTCTAAAGCCCTATATAGCCATATTGCACGGTATACTTTGCGGCTCTGTTGCCATGGCGCAACTCGGTGTGCGAATGTGATTTTTTGCAGTTAGGTTGCTAACCATCTAGGGCACCTGAAAAACGTGTTTAAACACCAAACCCACCACGTTCAGGTACCGAGAAACCCCGTGCAAATCTCCCGACACTACAGGTCGACGCGACTTTGGGGCTCTGTAGCCCACGCGCATCTCACTGCGCAGGTATGATTTTTGTGTCAATGGGTTGCTAACTACGTAGGGCATCGAGAAAATGTGTTTAAACAAGCAACTAACTACATTAAGGTAGCAAAAAACGCGTGCAAACCTCCCGACACCAGGGGTCGACGCCTATTTTTGCTGTTCTAAAGCCCTATATAGCCATATTGCACGGTATACTTTGCGGCTCTGTTGCCATGGCGCAACTCGGTGTGCGAATGTGATTTTTTGCAGTTAGGTTGCTAACCATCTAGGGCACCTGAAAAACGTGTTTAAACACCAAACCCACCACGTTCAGGTACCGAGAAACCCCGTGCAAATCTCCCGACACTACAGGTCGACGCGACTTTGGGGCTCTGTAGCCCACGCGCATCTCACTGCGCAGGTATGATTTTTGTGTCAATGGGTTGCTAACTACGTAGGGCATCGAGAAAATGTGTTTAAACAAGCAACTAACTACATTAAGGTAGCAAAAAACGCGTGCAAACCTCCCGACACCAGGGGTCGACGCCTATTTTTGCTGTTCTAAAGCCCTATATAGCCATATTGCACGGTATACTTTGCGGCTCTGTTGCCATGGCGCAACTCGGTGTGCGAATGTGATTTTTTGCAGTTAGGTTGCTAACCATCTAGGGCACCTGAAAAACGTGTTTAAACACCAAACCCACCACGTTCAGGTACCGAGAAACCCCGTGCAAATCTCCCGACACTACAGGTCGACGCGACTTTGGGGCTCTGTAGCCCACGCGCATCTCACTGCGCAGGTATGATTTTTGTGTCAATGGGTTGCTAACTACGTAGGGCATCGAGAAAATGTGTTTAAACAAGCAACTAACTACATTAAGGTAGCAAAAAACGCGTGCAAACCTCCCGACACCAGGGGTCGACGCCTATTTTTGCTGTTCTAAAGCCCTATATAGCCATATTGCACGGTATACTTTGCGGCTCTGTTGCCATGGCGCAACTCGGTGTGCGAATGTGATTTTTTGCAGTTAGGTTGCTAACCATCTAGGGCACCTGAAAAACGTGTTTAAACACCAAACCCACCACGTTCAGGTACCGAGAAACCCCGTGCAAATCTCCCGACACTACAGGTCGACGCGACTTTGGGGCTCTGTAGCCCACGCGCATCTCACTGCGCAGCTATGATTTTTGTGTCAATGGGTTGCTAACTACGTAGGGCATCGAGAAAATGTGTTTAAACAAGCAACTAACTACATTAAGGTAGCAAAAAACGCGTGCAAACCTCCCGACACCAGGGGTCGACGCCTATTTTTGCTGTTCTAAAGCCCTATATAGCCATATTGCACGGTATACTTTGCGGCTCTGTTGCCATGGCGCAACTCGGTGTGCGAATGTGATTTTTTGCAGTTAGGTTGCTAACCATCTAGGGCACCTGAAAAACGTGTTTAAACACCAAACCCACCACGTTCAGGTACCGAGAAACCCCGTGCAAATCTCCCGACACTACAGGTCGACGCGACTTTGGGGCTCTGTAGCCCACGCGCATCTCACTGCGCAGGTATGATTTTTGTGTCAATGGGTTGCTAACTACGTAGGGCATCGAGAAAATGTGTTTAAACAAGCAACTAACTACATTAAGGTAGCAAAAAAACGCGTGCAAACCTCCCGACACCAGGGGTCGACGCCTATTTTTGCTGTTCTAAAGCCCTATATAGCCATATTGCACGGTATACTTTGCGGCTCTGTTGCCATGGCGCAACTCGGTGTGCGAATGTGATTTTTTGCAGTTAGGTTGCTAACCATCTAGGGCACCTGAAAAACGTGTTTAAACACCAAACCCACCACGTTCAGGTACCGAGAAACCCCGTGCAAATCTCCCGACACTACAGGTCGACGCGACTTTGGGGCTCTGTAGCCCACGCGCATCTCACTGCGCAGGTATGATTTTTGTGTCAATGGGTTGCTAACTACGTAGGGCATCGAGAAAATGTGTTTAAACAAGCAACTAACTACATTAAGGTAGCAAAAAACGCGTGCAAACCTCCCGACACCAGGGGTCGACGCCTATTTTTGCTGTTCTAAAGCCCTATATAGCCATATTGCACGGTATACTTTGCGGCTCTGTTGCCATGGCGCAACTCGGTGTGCGAATGTGATTTTTTGCAGTTAGGTTGCTAACCATCTAGGGCACCTGAAAAACGTGTTTAAACACCAAACCCACCACGTTCAGGTACCGAGAAACCCCGTGCAAATCTCCCGACACTACAGGTCGACGCGACTTTGGGGCTCTGTAGCCCACGCGCATCTCACTGCGCAGGTATGATTTTTGTGTCAATGGGTTGCTAACTACGTAGGGCATCGAGAAAATGTGTTTAAACAAGCAACTAACTACATTAAGGTAGCAAAAAACGCGTGCAAACCTCCCGACACCAGGGGTCGACGCCTATTTTTGCTGTTCTAAAGCCCTATATAGCCATATTGCACGGTATACTTTGCGGCTCTGTTGCCATGGCGCAACTCGGTGTGCGAATGTGATTTTTTGCAGTTAGGTTGCTAACCATCTAGGGCACCTGAAAAACGTGTTTAAACACCAAACCCACCACGTTCAGGTACCGAGAAACCCCGTGCAAATCTCCCGACACTACAGGTCGACGCGACTTTGGGGCTCTGTAGCCCACGCGCATCTCACTGCGCAGGTATGATTTTTGTGTCAATGGGTTGCTAACTACGTAGGGCATCGAGAAAATGTGTTTAAACAAGCAACTAACTACATTAAGGTAGCAAAAAACGCGTGCAAACCTCCCGACACCAGGGGTCGACGCCTATTTTTGCTGTTCTAAAGCCCTATATAGCCATATTGCACGGTATACTTTGCGGCTCTGTTGCCATGGCGCAACTCGGTGTGCGAATGTGATTTTTTGCAGTTAGGTTGCTAACCATCTAGGGCACCTGAAAAACGTGTTTAAACACCAAACCCACCACGTTCAGGTACCGAGAAACCCCGTGCAAATCTCCCGACACTACAGGTCGACGCGACTTTGGGGCTCTGTAGCCCACGCGCATCTCACTGCGCAGGTATGATTTTTGTGTCAATGGGTTGCTAACTACGTAGGGCATCGAGAAAATGTGTTTAAACAAGCAACTAACTACATTAAGGTAGCAAAAAACGCGTGCAAACCTCCCGACACCAGGGGTCGACGCCTATTTTTGCTGTTCTAAAGCCCTATATAGCCATATTGCACGGTATACTTTGCGGCTCTGTTGCCATGGCGCAACTCGGTGTGCGAATG